>JANUYF010000003.1:153063050-153663050 GCA_026167975.1 Phrynosoma blainvillii | reverse complement strand
TGTGTTCGCAGTCTGGGGGTGCTCCTTGACTCGTCGCTCCTGATGACAAATCAGGTAAATGCAACAGTCAGGGGCGCCTCTTATCAGCTTCGGTTGATACGCCAGCTGCGCCCTTTTCTGGAAGTAAGGGATCTCGAGACTGTTGTGCACGCACTGGTAACCTCACGCCTTGACTTCTGTAATGCACTCTACATGGGGCTACCCTTGTGCTTGGTCCAGAAGCTTCAGGTGGTCCAAAACATGGCAGCCAGGCTCATTTCCAGAACATCTAGGAGGGACCACATCACTCCGGTTTTGAGGTCCCTCCACTGGCTGCCTATCAGCTTCCGGGCCCAGTACAAAGCAAAGCAAAGCAGCTTCATTTATATACCGCTTCATATCACGCTATGGGATGTCTAAGCGGTTTACAACTGTGAGCTGATTGCCCCCCAACAGCTGGGTACTCATTTTAGCGAACTCGGAAGGATGCAGGCCTGAGTCGAGCCTCAGCCCTGGCTGGTATTGAACTCGCAACCATGTGGTCTATGAGTGAGTGGCTGCAGTACAGGCATTTAACCACTGCGCCACCAGGGCTGTTGGTTATCATCTTTAAAGCCCTAAATGGCTTGGGTCCAAGCTATCTCAGGGACCCTCTCCTTCCATACAATCCTCCCCGCGCTCTCCGATCCTCTCGGAGGAATTTGCTGCAGCCTAAAAAATCAAGGCTTGTGGCGACCTCCCAGAGGGCTTTTTCTGTTGTCACCCTGAAACTCTAGAATGACCTGTCGGACGAGATCCGTCAGTTGACATCACTAGACAGCTTTAAAAAAGCTGTCAAGACGGACCTCTTCCGGCAGGCCTTTCCGTATTAATTATCCCAGCCAGGGCTCTTTACTCCTGCGTTCCTTTCATGGCCCATCCTCTGTTGATGGATAAGGAACACAGTAGAGGTTGTTTAGGGCTCTGCAATCTGTTCTTGATATGGTTTATTCTAATATGTTTATATTGTTTACGTTTTAACTATCTGTTATTTAATACTGTTTTAAGGGGGGGGTTGGTCTGGGGATTTTATTGTGAGCCGCTTAGATTGCTATCAAGAAGCGGGATATAAATTATTATTATTATTATTATTATTATTATTATTATTAAGTATCCTCATATGAATTCTGGTGGAATCTGAATCACACTGTCAAAAGAAAAAGGGGAATAAGTAACTGTATTAATGCTAGAAAAGGTTTAGCCAAACCTGGTAATTTGTGCCCTTTCGCGGCACTGCTGTTGAAACCAATACCTAGCCAAAATTACAACAGTAATTATTGATCAAATGATTAATTGATTGATGGATCACTTCTCATCCCATCAGGGTGCCCAAGGCAATTGCACACTGTGAAAAAATTACTTTTAAAACATTAAATAAATACTTTAAAAACAATTGAAATACTCCAATTCCTAAAGCATTCTAAAACATTTAAAACTTCTCTTTAAAACCAGGTCTAGAACTATTTTATTTGATTTTGATATAAGAACGTCAAAACAGGCAAGAAGAATACTCTTTGACAAGTGTCTGGGTGTTGTGGCAGCACCTTTGTTTCTCACCTTGCTATTTGTTCTTGCCAAGACTCCCAATATGGAGGACAGGGGAAGTTGGTCCCCAGAACTGCCCTGCTTGAAATCACACTAGGCTTCCAGACAAGGAGACTAGTTGAGCTTTCTTACTGTGCTTTCCCTCCCTGCCTCCCTTTTAAAAATAGATATGTGGCACTCTGTGATGCACCTTGCAGGCTTTCTGCCTTCCAGTCATGATTTTCTCTTGCCCATTCCAACATCTGGGCCTGGGAAAGCATAGCCATAGCAATTCTGCCATCAAGGCTCCTTGGGACTCCATCTCACTGTAGCTGAAATGACTGTGGCTACAATCAGACTGTGGGTAGAATTGCTGATGTCATTAGAGAGCCAGCGTAGTGTAGTGTAGTGGTTTGAGCATTGGACTATGACACTGGAGACCAGAGTTCGAATCCTAGCTCAGCCATGTGAACCCACTGGGTGACCTTGGGCAAGTCAGATTATCTCAGTCTCAGAGGATGGCAATGAATAAACCCCCTCTGAAGAAACTTGCCAAGAAAACCCCATGATGGGTTCATCTTAGATTGGCCATAAGTCAGAAATGACAAAGGTTTACAACAACAACAAGCTTTTTCGATGGTCTTGGTTCACTGCTACCCCTCCACTGAGTTGAAATTGGTACCCTGAATAATCTTTCCATAACAGCCTAATAAAAAGTATCACCCCATGTGGAAAATGTTTGGTCCAGTCATAGGGGGGTTGCAGACTGCCAGAAATAGTGCAAATTGAGTCCACTTTTAGGATTAGGGTTAGGGTTAGGGAATCATGGGAACTGTATTTTATTGTGGCACCTGAGCGCTCTGACAGAGAAGGCTTAATGTCTCAGAAAAAAAACACTTCCCATGATTCCCTAGCACTAACCCTAACCCTAAAAGTGGACTCAATTTGCACTATTTCTGGCAGTCTACACATTTGTCTTAGCCTTCTTCAAGTTGGCAGCACTGAAGCTTAAAAAGAAAAGAAAAAAGTAAACAGGCATACAAACACACAGGCATAATGCAATTGGGAAAGCAGAAAAATCAAGAGAGAACCCTGAACATCTGATCACTGTTTTTCTTTAACAAAACTACCACCACTATCATATAAATTTTTTTGCATAGCTCCATGCTGCCACCCTCCTCCTATTTGCAGTATCACTCCCTGATACCCCATTGGAAGGGAGATGGAACTATGCTCCAAAGACAGATCTGCACCAAAGAGAGGGAGTGAGAGAGGGAGAAAGAAACCTTCTGGGGAAGCTCTGCTTTCTATACTGTTAAACCCAAGAGAATTCTGTATTCCTGCAATTGTCATAGTGAGAATTTCCCATTTCACATACATAAACTTCTCATCCCAAAATAAAAATCTTCATTTCCAGTTTCAGATAATCAGTTGTAGCATCTGTGTTCCAGGTTTATTGTTATTTGCCAACAAATTGACTTTGAGTTACGAAGATCCTAGGAATGCAGGCCTCCAAGAGACCCTGTTATTAACAGTCCTGCTCAGATCATGCATAGGGCCATAGCTTCCTTGAGCAAATCAATATATATTTCCACTTTTAGTATTGCATTCATTTTTACAGAGCATTATCTTTTCCACTGAGTCATGTCACCTCATGATACATCCAAAGTGCAATAGCCTTAGTTTAATCATTTTGGCTCCTAGGGAGACCTCTGCCTTGATCTCAAGTCAATCCATTTATTTGTCTTTTCAGCTGTTCATGGTATTCCAACACCACATTTTAAATGAGTTTTCTTTCTTCCTGCCATATCTCTTCACTATCCAGCTTTCACATCTATAAACAGAAATCATAAATAGTATGGCTTTAATCAAAGTAGCTAATTTCTTGAACCTTGAGGTTGTACCCATCATAAAGTAAAATGAGAACGATACTACCTTTTGCGTGTCCTGAATTTCCTCCTACTCGATTTTTGTTCAAATCTTAAATACGTGTTCTCCTTATTATACAGAGTTTTATAGATTGCTTCCGTGTCCCCTTATTCACAATTTTTTCTAAATTGAAAAGCCCCAAACTTTTTAACTTTGCTTTGTGTAGGGGTGGTATCATCCAGTGGCATCACTAGGGGGAGCGGAGAGTGTGGCCCACTCGGGGTGACACACCAGAAGATGAGAAGGGCCAAGTCTACCCCTCCTGGCTTTGCCATGATGGTGGCAGTGAAGGAGATGCCTGAGTGCACCCTTCCAGTTCACTATGGCAGTAATAGAGAGGCCCAAGCGTGCCCTGCCCAGCTTTGCTGTGACAGCAAAGGAGTGGCCCAAGTGCACCCCTGTCCAGCTTCACCATGATGGTGGCAAAAAAGATCTGTGCACACTCTTGTGGCAACCGCCCCCTCCAGCAGCACCCCCTCCTGGCAGCCACCCCCTGACACCAGGGGGAAGGATGCCACTAGTGTCACCCCTTAATAATTTTAGTTGGCCTTTTCTATTCCTCTTGGAGATCTACAATATCATTTTTGAGATGTGAGAACCACAACTGCAGCCAGCATTCCAAGTATTATCACACCATAGATGTCTATGAAAATATTATACTGGCAGTTGTATTTTTGATCTCCCACCTATTGAAATCTGCCTTTTCCACATCTTCCACATAGGATTGGCTGTCTTACTGTGCCATCCTCCCTGGGATAAATATCTGTATCCTGGTCCACCAATGACAACTCAGCCCCCTCCCCCAACTGCATAGATATGTGAAGCTGGGGAGGGGTTGTTTTAGGGCTTGTCTACACTCATGCTCTCCCCCCCCCCCCATTTTGGCCCCTTCATCTATTCTGGAGAGACTCTTCTGGAGTTCTTTGCAACTTTTTTAAAAATCAACCTGAATAATTTGATGTTATTAGAAAATCTGTGCACCTTATTGTTCAGTCACCCTGAGTCTAGATTTTTATGAACAAGTTAAAAACTATTAGAAGCAGTACAGATCTTTCAGGAACCATGCTTCTTATAACCCTCCATTGTGAGAACCTGGTTGTCTATTGCCATTCTGTAACACACACCCCTCCAAAAGACCTCTCCCCTTAACTACAACTGCTAAGCTTGTTAGCACATCTGCATACCTCACACTATTTTTTGGGCTACCCAAATTTCATATCCCACATCTAGAGATGGCATGTTCTTGAGAAATCAGTGACCTTTCAAAAACACTAGGTCAGGTTCCCAGGAAAAAAGGAGCATGACCTGAGGCATGTGCACATCCAGGTAATAAGACAATCAAATCTAAATGAGTGTACAGTCTTCCCACTCTTTAGTTCTGGATAACTGATTTGTTGTGCCCCCCTCCTGTTGTTCAAAATCATCCTTCAAAAATCGGCTGCCAGGAACGGCTGGAGAATGAATCGGGGACTCCCAGCGGCATCGATGGCATTCTCCCATGCAGTAAAATGCATTTTACTCCATTCTGTTCCCTTGTATTCTGATCCATTCCCATTCCTTAAGTGCGGTGAGATAAGCTTATTCCTCTGCCAGACAGTGCTCCTCCAGTGCCAGAGGCTCTAAAGTGCCAGAGGCTCTGCCCATTTTCCTTCCTGTGTTGTGTGCAGGAAAACCCCACTTTTATCACTGATAGGTGATTGCTGCTGAAGTTTCCACTAAAGAAAGAAAGAAAATGCTACAGCATGGATGGAAAGCATTTAAATGGAAGAATATTCAACTTTCATTAGCTTTACTTATTCTATCCCTCCCACTTGCTGGAATGCAGCCAAAAGCCCTCCCCAAAATGGACTTCAGCTCCAAGGTTGAAAAAGTTTCTTCCTGTTCTATTTTTGATAACATTACTTTAGACAAATGTTTTCCACCTCCTCACCTGAAGCAGAAATTAAGCTAACTGGACCATATTTTTCTCAGTCTCTCCTAGATCCCTTTATAAAAACATTGTGCCATGTTAACTTTTTTCTAGTGCTTTGGTATGGAGGCTTATCTTAGGGATGAGTTACAAATTTGTGTTAGAAAATCAAATGGTTTCACATTTGAGTTCTGCAAGTACTCTCACATAGGATATCTGTCAATAAAGCTTGGGTATCCCTGTCTGGTTATTTACTTCAGTTCTTCAAATTGAAAGGTAAGTCCATATGTGGGTATCTGCTCCAAATCATGGCCAAAGAATTCATCCACCTTTTCAAATACAAAGAATTCATCCAACTTTTCTGCTATTTTAATTAAGTGAACCTTTGACTTCCTTGTTTTCAAAAAATCCAATTACCTCATTGGACTGTCTTCTGCTTTGGGTTCATTAAGAGTTGTTTGTTGTTGGGCTTTATTTAATTCATCAGTATGTTCCTCAAATCCTCTCCTTTCATTCCTGTTTCCTTCCCTTTTCATTCCTTTTCATCTGCTTGCATTTCTTCCCCTAAGTTTGCCTCGTATTCTCCTCATTTGGGAAAGAGTTCGATTTTCCAATGGTGTCCTTTCTTGACAACTGCTCATTAAGAACAAAGCAATACTTTTGACTTGGTTGTATCTTTCCTGATCTACTGTATACATTCTATTTGAGCTTCTACTGTTATGGTTTTGAACACCCATTAAGGTTTATGAATACACCTCTCTTGACCTTCCCTTTTGTCTTCCTCTTTATCATCACCACATTTCTGAAGTTTTAGAATCAAAATGTGCCCTTGCGTTTGATTGTACTGTGGCTGATGTTTCCAAGTCGTTTCAACACAATTATGGGTTCCCACAAGTCCTATGGACTATATAGGGCACAAATGAGTGGCATGAAGCTCTGTACTGTCTGTGACTGGGTGCAGCCCTCCCACTTTTCTTTGCAATCCTCTTGGACAGCCTTCTGAAAATACCATTATGCTAGGGCTGCTACAGCACACCCCCAACATATGCGGGCTTGCCATACGTGGATTTAAGCTTCTGCATATGGCAAATCTGGAGAGTTAAAATGGCACACACATCCATAGGAATCAATGGGACTTGAGGTCCAGGGTTTTTTGCCATACGTGGGGCAGTCTGGAATAGATCCCCCACATATACAGAGGACCCACTGTATTACCAAAACCTGGGCATGGTCACTAGGAGGAGAATCTTTAACTTCTCATCACTGTGTTCCCATTGCAGTTCACATCACTGTATCAGGTGGGGGAAGGAGCTTTAAATTCCAGTAAATCCTGTGGAGTGATTCCCACCTAGCCCCTGATCTCAGCAGACAGGTAGGGAAGGTTTAAACACAGAAATCACAGGTAAACAGTGCCATTCCCCTCCTGTATCTTCCTTTACTGAGAGGACAGCAAGTATTTTCCTAGGGTTCTATTGTGAGAAAGGTGTCAGAACTTGTAGCACCCTGGTTCCCCCTGGATCTGTCATACCTCTAAAATATGAGCAGCAATTGCAGTGGAAGTGGCAATGGCAGTGAGGAAAGAGTGTGCCCAGAAAGTTTGAGAGAGCATAATGCAACATGAAGTTGCCTGCCACTGATCCAGGATCAGCCATGAGGACAGAGTTAGACAAGTTGAGGTCTACAGTTGTACTCTGCTACCAGGCTATGTGCTATAGACATCTTTGACAGACCTTGAGCCAAGGGTGGGAAATGTGCAGCCCAAGAGCTGCATGTGGCTCCCAATCCCCCTTTATTCAGATTTCTATGTTTGTCCAAAGCCTCCTCCATCCCAAGTGGTTTATCAAATTAAAAATGTCTATAATATGCTCTTAGAGTCACATTTTACATCAACACTTCCTCCCCAATCCTGTGATTTATTCCCGAGGCTGAAAATCGTCCAAATCTCTGTAGGTGCCCACTCCTGCCAAGAGCACTCTCTAGTTCTGGATAACTAATTTGCTGTGGCCCCCTCCTGTTGTTTATTTTATTTTGTTTAAAGATTTAAACTACAGTTTTATGAAATGGGTCCTCTTACTTTTTGCCCTCATAGCAAATAAATGTTTATCTCTTGTCAGGAATTTTTATTCTGTTTTTCCAAATTTCAAAATAGTATTTTTGGTTGGCAGGTAGGTAGGTAGGTAGGTAGGTAATTTAAAAAAAACTATACAGAACTGAACTTCTTATAATTATTTAGAAAGAATTAGTAGTTTTTCCAGTGCTCCACTAAACACAGTATGGCTCATTTCAGTGAAAAAACAGCAGCTCTGCCTTTATAAGTAATTGTTCAAGACCCCCAAATTGTTTATTTCCAAAAAGCTTGCATATTGCAATGTAAGGTTACAGTATTCTGTCTCATCTTCTTCCAGATGTAGGAATGCCTGTGAATGGACAAAAACCTACATGGCTTACATCCAGAAGCCCCTATGGATTCACATGCACACTACATGTGAATAAACTGTACACATGTACATATTGGCAATCTGTGTACATATACACAAGTATTGAATATGTGTGAATAACTGCAGAAGTGTACAAACCAATAATCTGAATAAAAAATCATGCATACTGTACATGTATTACCCACAAACATCTCCCATGATATCTTTTAAAACTAAGCACTTTGACTCCACATTTGGGTTTGGAGGCAGCCAGCACTATCTAAGAAGCACAAATGCACAATGTTTCTGTCCAAATGTCTCTGGCATGTACATTTTTGTCCATGACCCTTAGGCTGACTATTATTGTATGCTTATTGCTAGTGATGCAAGTATTTTTTTCTTTTTCCTAATCTTACCTGCATTTTCTTCTCATCCTCGTTTTGCATCAGGTTGTGTTCTCTTCCCACACTGAAGTTCACACAATTTTTACACTTTTTCCCTAATGTAGCAATAGCAATAACAATAACAATAGCAAGTAAATTTCTATACTGTTTATCAGTGAACTAGCACTCCCTACGTGGTTTACAATGTGTAAGCTAATTGCCCCCAACAAGCTGGGTATGCATTTTACCCACCTATGAAAGGATGGAAGGCTGAGTGGACCTTGGAGCCCTGCCTGGGATTGAACTCACAACTTTGTGGCTGCAGTACTGGCATTTAACCACTGTGCCATCAGGGCTCCAAATGTATTCATTTATTTGCACAATTTATCTAATTTATGAAACATTTCTTCCTTACTAAAGTGTGTTTCAAGAAAGTGAACAGAAATTCAACAATCCATCTTGAAAGTCACTGATATATTGACCTCCCATTGAAGAATATTCAATGAGTACCATGTTGAAGAAAACACATCTTATACTTTATTTCTGGGTGCAAGCAATCCACAATGCCACAAACAGCTGCAAGCTCCCTCTGAGTCATATAGTGTATATCTTTTTCCTTTCATTTCCAATGTATGGTTCCTTCATTTGCCACATCTGCCATGTCCTTACTCTGCAAGGAGTCAGAGGCTATAGAGTACTTCGCAGGATAAAGGGAATGTTTGCATTAATAACAAAACCCGACTCCTTGCAAATGTTTCTAGGAGGCCCATAGAAACCAACAGTAGATGATCCTCTATAACAGCATGCATTATAGGCCAACCTCATTTCGATATTCGGGGGTGGATTTATGTGTTAGATTTTAAGAACCCAGATCTGAATTGTTGAGTCATCCCCCCTACACTCTGATCTCAGATGGCCATTTTGTCTTGTGGGGGGAGGGAGGAAGAGTCAAAAACATGCTCAAATTTCATAACTGGAAGTCCTGCCATCTCCTACCCCTGCTGTTCTTCTTCCTCCCCCATGTCTGTCTCCCTCCCCACTCATCAGAGGGCGGGGTATAAATAAATTTTATTATTATATTATTATTATCATCCATCCTTCTCTTAAACCATTTTCCTCTTTAAAGTATTGACAACATATATTATCTGCTTCCTTGTCAAAAAAAATTCTGGCTCATCTGTTCCTAGATTACGTCACTTCCCAGTTTACCATGTAGTTTTTCCAGTCCATTCATTTAGTGACTGTCTGCCCACATCTCAAATACCTCCAGTTTTCCCCTGCTGCCAACTGATTTCTCCTGTGTTTACTCACTTTCCCTTTAGTTTTGCAAAACCTTGCCAAACCCATCTTTAGAGGTCACTGCCAGAAATTTTTTTTTTTGCTGTAATTCAGGAGGTATTCCTGATCCTTCTTCTCCCAGTATCTCCTTCTCCCTGCCCTCACTCACCATTGTCACCCCCCTTCTCACACACACATACACACACTGCTTTTGCTCATCTAGCCTCCATCTGCATCTCCTTTCCTGGATTCTTCCCCAAGTCTCCGTGATAAAAGTACCAGATTGGAGTTGCTGTGTAAAAGTGTTCATTTGCCATTTGCCACCATATGGGCCCAAAAGCAAAATCGTCAGCTAGGCGATTAAATCAAGTATGTCGAACAAAATGTTATGAACTGACATTATGGGTATATAATTTTATGCCATTTGTTGCCATCTGTTTATCTAAACAGTGCCTGTTCCACACAAACACACACAAATCTCTGCCACACACAAGTCTCACAGCACAGCAGTCAGCCCCTCACTTTCTGCATCTCCTTTTGCCCTTCTTTCCTCTTTTTCCATCTGCCTGCTTAGCAATGAAAGAAGCACACCCGGGTACAGGAAGAAAGCATTACCTGAAATGTAATGGAGGAAGCAGGGTGGGATATTTCAACAAAGAGGAGAAGCATCTCTTTCATTTCAAGTCCCTTTTCTCCCTTCTGTACTTAAATGCTTGCTAAAGATCACTGTTCTCAGAGAGAAGCGGATGTGGTAGCCTAGAAAAGGATATCAAACATAAACTGCTTACATTGCTTCTTCTAATCCTAAGAGATTCATTGGGCTTTATAGAGGTGTAGCAAATAAATTCACACATATGCATAACCCTGCAAAATCCACAAATTAGTTTGAGGAAAAATAGAAAAGCCGACTATATATTCCTAATACACAATGCTTACACAATGCTATTAATTTCCCAGTGCCACCATTCATGATCTCTGGGCACTTGCCTGTGCAATAATTTTTCTCTCATTTTTTTTTAATTTCATTTTTTTAATTTGCTCCCTATTTTACAATCCAGCCTTCTTTTTGAATAGGGTAACACTTACGTTTATGGTAAATAATGTATTTTGCAACCTGTCCAAAGCACAGTGTTTTCTGATGAGAATATTATTTTCTCCCAGTTAACATATCTATGGTTTTTGTGTATCCCTTGGAAATACAAGACTGAGGTGCTTAGTTTTATTCACAATCCCACATGAAGACTGGAATCTAGTTAGTGAGATAGACATGCAAACAGGGGCTATCTACATGTATGTCTAGTTTTGAATGTTGTGCAAGAAGTTATTCAGTAGATTGTTACATAACAGCCACCCCTACCTGCAGCTGTCAAACATGTCTATTTCAGGGATCCTGCAGTGGCCATTTACTGGTCAGGGGAAGGGAGGGAGAGATGGTCTGGTGTAACCTGTTCCAGCTGCAGTTGTGTAGCTGGGGGAAAATGAGCCCCTGCTCCTGGATTTCCAGTGAGTCACTAGTGATCTGGGAGAATGACCTCATATCTCTCCTTTTGTCTGCAAAAGTGAAGCTGGCACTCCCTGGTCACCTCTGGCCAGTGAACATTGATGAAGTTTAACAGCTGCTATGGGTATGGGCAGAGCCACAGAGTACCATGTGCAGGGAGTTAGGTTTGGAACACTTTTATCCATGGTCTTGGCCAGGTGTAAGCCTATGAACATGGCCTTGTAAATGAGGATTATGGGTTTGTTTTGCTGAGGAAATCAGGAAATAAACAATATTTTAGTTTTGATTTTAGGGTGTTACTAGGTGTTTTCATTGGTTGCAACTAGGGCCATAACCCAATTACAGAAAACTCAGTTGATGAATCATATGGATTTACAACTTTTAATAAATTGGTCTACTTCAGTGGAAGATCTGAAGGGAGAAGAAAAAAAACATACTTTTCACCCAAGCATTTTAGCAAGCATTTCCATCCTTGTGTGAGCCTGAAAGAAGAAGAAGATCTCTTCATAGAAAGTACTTGAGGAATGTGAGTTTTTTAAAAAGAAAAATCATCGACATCACCCTCATCTGCCACCCAATTAATTGTGGCCACTTTTTGATTGATCAAAGAGTTTTAAAAATTGTTCTACCCAACTGAAGATGTACATAAAGGATACCCTCTCTTCAGTATTCTGGCAGCTAAGGAGTGCCATTACACTTGCACCAGCAGCTCGGGATCTGAAGGAGGTAGGAGGCAGCTCCTGGAAGAATTCCTTGTCTTGTCAGTTCTATCACTTCCTCACCACCATTCTCTTCTCCTACTCTTCCTCTTTCTGCAGTCCTTGCCCTCATCATATAGCCAAGGTCAGCAAATCCCATCTTTCTCTTACCCATCTTTCTCTTAAATGATTTTTTTTCTTTATAAGATGGTCTTTGATACTGTTTCCAAGCTATCAGCTTCTACAGAAAGCCAACTGGTTATGGGCCCAGGTACCAAGCTGGCAAGAAATGAAGTAATACAGAGAGTTATGGAGAGAAAAAGAATGATGCATTTAAGTTTTGAGAAACTGCATTGACTAAGCCAAATGACAATAATTATGAAATACAGAAATTCTGGATAATTAAGAAATTAAGTTTATTGATCCATTTAATAGATTCCACAATAGCAGTCATACAAATTCAGGATAGAGATGTTCCTATATCAGAGCAAAGTCTTTGAAGTTCCAGAAACAAGGTGACCAAAATAAGGTGAAGAGGAACAAGCAACATGGGATAAAAAAGAGATACAAGTCTATGATAGCACCACTTCAAGTGAGGCTGGGGCAATGATGGTTAATAAGTAAAAGTAGTTGAACATTATTCTTTGGCTGTTACCTTGCAATCTGTTTGGTTGAAGAGGAGCTTGTGATTTGTCAAAATGTTCCCACATTGCTTTTAGATTATTCTATCCACTTTATAAAGTACGCCCACCTATACACAGGCTTGCCATCCACAGACTCAAACTCACATGGACGGCAAGCCCTGTGCATTAAAATTCTGTGCATGCCCGCAGGAGCATGCAGCCATAGAAAACAATGGGACTTGAGGTCCCACATTTCTTCCCATATGTGGGGGGATCTGGAATGGATCCCCCCATATACAAAGGGTCCACTGTATATCCCTCCCTTTTCTCTTGGTTGACTTACTTTGCAATTCAGAAATAACCATAGAACAGTTCTTTGTTCCTTCTATTCATCTGATGCATTGATGACTGGATAAAGAAACATTTTCTCTTTATTTTAGTGGTTCTGAGGATGGAGAATCTCAAATAATAAGATATGTGAAAGGTTCAAGCTATCAAGGGCTTTTAGATAAACACCAAATATATTTGAATATATCTGAGGGGTTATTCAGATGGTGAAAATAATCCAGGATCAATCCAGGCTGAATCTCCATTGCTCCCATGCATCCTGAATGTTCCCGATTAAGTTTGTGGGGGCTGCCAAAAAACCCATTTAATCCAGGGTAATCAGTACTGGGTGTTTTTCAGAGTTAAAAAAAAAAAAAGATTTGTATCATCAGCAGTGTGAATAACTGATATGAATAGATACGGGATTAAATTCCTGCATCCCCTGCCGCATCTTTCCCCTCCAGTGAGGGGAGAGGAGGACTCTCCCTCTCTCATCTCCCCCCTCCACTGTCTCTTGGCAGCCAGCAGCTCCAGGGAGAAGTGAGAGACATTGTTGCCCCCTCCACCACCACCTTGAGATGCCCAGCTGCAAATAGTTTCTCACAGGGATCGGAGGCACCCTTGAGTGGGAAGCATAGGGCTCCTGATCATGTCTGAGCCACAGAAGATAGAGAGATGCACAGAGATGTGGTTCTGATTTAAAAAAAAAAACCCGGAATGTATGAGTGAGACTATACTCATTGTTGCCCTTAAAAAAGGGACATCTGAATGACCCCTGCCAGGCCAAAAAAAGAAAAGAAGATCCAATATATATTTCCTTTTTTCTTTTTCTGCCTGTTCCTTCTATGTTCCCCAACCCTTCTAAATTGAAAGCAATCTTTGACTCTCCCATTATTTCACTAGCCTTCTTTCCTAGACAATTATCTCTGGCAGCTGTAACAAATCTCCAAACAAATTATTATAGTAATTTTATTATTCTAGATTTCTACATTCTCTCACATTGATTTTGCTCAGTAAGATCATGCCCATGAAATTTTCTTTCCAGTGTGTTCTTTCATATGTGCTGGCCTTTGAAAATCTGGACATCTTGCTGGTGTAAGTAACTGGTGAAATCTATGTGAGTAACTGGTGAAATTATCAAAACGGGCCTTGGTAGGATTACCAAAGCTGCAGGCAATGCTGATTTTTTTCCCCAGGTTTTTTTTCCAGGTTTGCTATCCTAACTGCAGATTCCTACAATCTAGTCTCTGGACCATCTTCAGTGCCAGGAAAAAGAACCACACTACTTGGCATCTTCACACACACCCTTCCCTATGCATCCCTACCACACTGCCAACTTACCTTCCCCTGTCCTCTCCTCGCACAAAGCAAATTGCTGGAGCCACAAGAGTAAGCAGAAGCTCAACACACTACTGCATAAGTTGTGAACATCCAGGGATGAATAGCAGTCAAATAGGGCTGCCTCTTCCTAAAACTGTTCAGGGCCAGGATTCATGCTTCAGGCTTGGCTCCACTTCCATGACAGAGTGGATGGATGCTTGGGCTAATGAATAAGCTCTCCATTGTCTGTCCAGACCATCACCCTGGACCTTTTGGCATCACCATATCTGAAGGCCCAGGACAAAGGGTGTTCTGTATCAATACAAAGATCTCAACAAGGGGCAGTGGAATATCAGGTGGAACACTGTTTGGAGAAATGGCCTCTTGATTGTGCCTCAGAAGCTAGAGTCTTTGTGGTCCGCATTGGTAACAGAGGGGTCCTTATGGGACTGTCTTCCTTCCTTCTCATTCCCCTCACTTCTGAGGAGTTCTCATTGAGTCTTCTGACTCTTGACTGACCCAGAATAAATACTAAGAAATCTGATTCTCACACAAGAGAACAGTCACCAACCCACACCACACAAGGAATGTGTGGTTTCTAGAACTAGAAGAACCTCAAGCTTTTTTCCTTGAAATATGGAGTCTACAACCAATTATTCAAAAGGAAACATATTTATTGTTGTTTCACTTCCCTATGAGGTCGGAATATCAGTTTCTTCTGAAAGAGATTTACAGTGTCCTAAATAATCTCAGTACTTACAAATGTTTAGCAAAAACAGCACTGGATGCAGTGTCAAACGGTGCTAAAAGAGAATATAATGCCAGTGCAGAGTGTTGTGTATTAAACAAATACTTCTTTGATCCTTCCTTAGTCCTTTGCAAACTCTGAAATGTGTCCAGCTCTGTCATTTGTCTCCCCTTGTCCTCTCAGCATGTTTCATCTTGCTCAAGATAAATGGAACTGTCTCTATTTTGCATTACAAAACCTCATGGTTGTGATATTATAGACTCCTCCTCCCAACACACTCTTGTAAAATTTCTTATACTCCTTTTCTGTTTCTGTTTTTCTCTCAGGATCAAAATTAAGAGCCAACAACCAGAAACACAGCTGGCTCCCCTGACTAGATTATCTTTGCTCATCTCCAGATGACATTTATAACTCTGCCTTTAATGATTTACTCAGCTATTTTTTCTGGCCCAAGTGTGAGACTCATTGAGACCTGTAATTCCCATGATTGCCCTTAACACCTTTTGTAAAAAGACATGAGTTTTGCAGGGTAACCTCCAGCCCTCACTTCATCAGATGTTTTTAATGATAAATGATACCATTTTCTTAGCTCTCCTGTTTCAGGTATTCCCCTGGAAGTCTTGGACTAGAGTGCTCCTCCAGTTTTGGATCTTTGGATCCAAATCACTACCACCACTACCCATAACAACTTGAGCCAGTTTAAGAACATGTATTGCATTGCACACTCTTGTCCTTCAGATGTGATTTCTTGGGGTAAAAGAAGGCATGCCCAATGAACAGAGTGTGAGACTTGCATATCCCAGCTCAGCTATGCATTTTAAAGGTGTTAGCCTCATTTTCCACATCAGTAGAAGTCACACTCTCTGAGCCTTAGAGGAAGGCAAAGGGAACCCCTCTCTGAACAAATTACTACATAGGTATAGTAATTGCATTTTATTATTGACTGAATCTAAAATAAATAGAATGGAGGTACAAAATGCCTTGCCTCGGGCCTACCTTCAACTATAGCACGCCCTTCCTTGGAGAATCACTAAGATCCAAATCCCTGTGTTATTTTTCTAACCCCTTTTGTTGAGACGGCTCTTTGTGAATAGGGTGAACAAGAAGAAAGAGGGCTTATCCCATATCCTGCTGCAGCCTACTTTCTTCTGATTTTTAATGTATAGTTACCTTGTCTAAGCCAGGAATGGGTGAGATAGTATTCATTTAAAATTGTCGGCCAGAGCATTCTTATAAAATTGAGAATCTTGCCAGTACAAGATTGTGACCTGTGGGTTCCCAAAAAGGTATGTGGGAGGCAAGAACTGATGGCAAGCTAGGAAACTACTCTTTTGAAACTACAGTATACACCTGAACAAAAATTGAAAGCAACAGTACAAACTGCATCAAGAGATAAAATGTGGTCTGCACTGTAATAAAGTTGTCATTCCCGTGTCTTTTCCAAGCACAGAGTCTCTGTACTATAGCCGTGTGCATTGGTTCCAAGAGCTCTCCATGACTTGGAAGCCAGCCCAGCCTGGCTCCCTCCACAGCCCTTGCCTCCTATTCTGGGCCCTTTCTTCTTGCTATCATGCTCTTTTGAAATGGAGTTTACTAAAAGAGAGCATCCCCTCCCCCTTGCCGTAGGCAAGCAGGCAGGCAGGCAGGCGGGCAAGCAATATGGTACAGTGAGGTCTCCAGCATCCCTTCAGCCACTTCTCCGCTGCTGTCAATGTCATAGGGCCAGTGTTTAAGCATTTTCACGCTGTATTTGAAATGAGATTATAGACTGGTCCACTCAATTGACTTAATGGATTTTAAGACACTAGATCCTATTAATGCCGGCAGTGCCCCAGGGTGTCTCTCCTACTGCAGACAAGATAATCTGCCATGCAAATTAAATCCTGCCTCAAGATGCAGGGTCTGCTTAATGTGATCCATTACACAGTTTACTTGTTTATATCTAATATTGTAACAGGAATAGGCTTCCGAGCAGCAGGACCCAACTGAAGAGAAGAGTAAATTACCAAGAAAATGAGCTTTTAGCGCCTCTCCCGCTCTCCTTTTCTCTCTCTTCGTCTCCCTTATTTTCTCTCTTCTTCTCCCTGTCTCTTTTTCTCTCATGAAATTCAGGCCCTTTGCACAGAGGGAGACGACCAGAGGAAATAATGGAGATGCAAACAGTTGGGTGGTGATTTCAGTTACCTTGCTGGGTAAGAGCTTTAGAGATAAAAGGTGCTATGCTAACGACAGTGAAGTCATTAAGATCCGCAAAGAAGAACAATTCTCTCCTCACCAATGTGAGCATAGAGAGAGGTGGGAAGCATCATTCCTTGGAGTTGGAGGGGATTAACCAAAGATACATCCGAACAAGGTTTTTTTATCACCAGTATACAGCTGGAACTAGCCATCAACAAGCAAATTAATTATATTGCATCTTTTTTTCCCTTTTTTTGCTGGCAGAAGATCCTTTCCTTCCAAGGATCCCACAAAAACCATTCTTTACAGGGATGAATCCCAGTTTTGAAATACTTACCCTTGTCCTCATGGAATGAAATAGTCACCAACAGTGCTGCTGTCAGATCCATTCCCATAAACACACCTTAATCCACTTTAGGGGCAGAGTAGACCATTGGCCCCACAGGTAATAGTGCAAATCATTATGTGCAGACAATATAGGAACATTGAGACAAATGAAGTAAAAGCTATATGACTCCATTTCTGGACCTATTGTTCTGTTTTTAAAAAAGCAGGCCTAGTCCTTGGAACTGGATTCAGACAATGGTTCTGAGGAGTGTGAGTTCACCCCCTTCTTCCCACACCGTCTTTCCCAGCTGCTTTAGCTACAGAAGTAAAAAAAAAAGATTGCTGTAATATGGATTACAATTAGCATAACCAACTGTAGCTTCAACAGCAATTTAAATTAGGCAGAAACAGTGTCCCAGCACTGAAGTCCTGACAGAATCCAGCTGCTGTAGTTGCTTCCTTTAAGCAAAGGAATAGACTTTGGGAGATGTGATCATAGATGTCTCACACAGCATGCCCATTTGGCCCACAAATGCTGCCCATTAATGTTTCACAAGAGTGGTAACCTATACTTGTGACTTTTTAAAATGAGTACACAGGAGCAAACCATAGGCCAACAGACCGTATGTGACCAGCGAAGCCCTGAGAAGCATCACACACTTTTCCATATGACCCAGACCATCAACTATCAGGGGGCCAGCAGGGATCAAAACCATTGTTTCCTTCCTGAGCTTAGCAAAATGGCACTATTCAAAAACTAGCAGAAGAACTCTTTGGCCACCCAAGAAACTTTCAACTTTTACAAAAACTTTAAAAGGAAATTAGGACAAGAGACTACTGTGTTAGACTAGGGGCCTTTGCAGACTGCCAAAAATAGTGCACATTAAATTGAGGCACTGCCCTGGCTCAGTGCTAGGGAGCCATGGGAATTGTATTTTTTTTGTGAGACATTGAGCCTTCTCTGTCAGAGAGCTCTGGTGCCACAATAAACTACAGTTCCCATGATTCCCTAGCACTGAGCCAGGGCAGTGCCTCAATTTAGTGTGCACTATTTCTAGCAGTCTGCAAAGGCCCTTAATCAAGAGGTTTTTGGTATCTACTGTGAATTAGGACAAAGGGATTTGAAGTTCATCACAGTACACCTATTTATGGATCTACTCAATGCTGGAATATTTGTGTTATCAGCAATAACAGTTTTGGGAATGGCCACTACAAATGCTGTGATTATCTGACTATGCCATGTCTCTCTGCATTTCATTTCCTTTTGACTTCACTTTTTACAATTCCCCACCTTCCAGCCATTTGTCATTCAGGTTAAACCCCTGTATATCTAATGAAGACCTAGACAGACTGTAGTACACAAACATTTACACCATAATAAAGCTGCACTGTTTTTACTGCAACAGGCTTATCAAGGCTGTGCCTTCTCTGGAAACTATTAGATGCAACACCAGCTAATGGCTTCCATGTCACTAGGATGATAAATCCACTGGGTTTTAGTGCGAACTTCGACAGAGCCATTCACAGTGCTGAACCCATCTGGGAGAGTTTGGACTAATGTCTGGAACAGATTCATTGCCCTACTGGCATGGAAGCCATCAGCTGCCATTAATTAAATGCAAAGACACATTAAATATCATGCCATGTTTGCTGCTGGTTTTATATTGTATAGTATTTTTATTTTTCCTCCTGATTTCATCTTGATTTTTAACATGTAGTCTCTAGTCAATGTTTACAATTTGTATTTTATATTTTTTAAATATAATATAACTTTTGTTGGAAGAAAACAAACAGTAGCTTGGTCCTATGACAGAGGGCTAGACAGCTTGAGAGAATGAAGTCATTTGGGAAGAAGTACTGCAAAACATACTCAAAGGAACATTCTTACATTTGACAGATACACGGTTGCACTGGCCTACTGCTGAGCCAGTGGACTACTCTTAATACCATAGCCAATTATTGTATTAGAGGACTTATGAAATGTTAAATGGTTTCAATGTCGTGTTACAATCTACCTGGTGATGAAAATATTTACATTACCAAATAACCTTGACATCTGTGTAGCTCCAAATCAGACTTGGTACATTAGTTGCCCTATTTGTTGTTCACGTGACTGTCCCGTTCATGTATGATAGTGGTGGCAGTCAAATTTTCCTTTCAAAGGAGAGACTCAGATGAAGGGAACTGAATCTTCCTTACCCCCACCTTGCCTCTCTCATTTCAACCACTTTTCTCCTGTCCTGTGTCCAATTCCAAATGACCCAGATGAGACAAAAGTGCCTGAAGGAATGAATCACAGAGAGTTCTGTTGCCCTTTCACGCATATGTCTTTTTATGTAAAATGCAAACCCCATGACCTCACATTATAGATTTCTGCTCAGAATACAGTAAACACAATATGGCAGTGAGAGCATCCCCTTCCTTTATTTCCATTTTATCTGCAATCTACTGGGGATACAACTGTTTTACATAAGCAAATGATACATTTCTTTTAACTCAACAAACATCTCCCCAGGGATGTCACTAGTTGGTGCAGGGGTTGCAGACTGCAATAGGTGACACCCTAAGGGAGGGTGACACCACTGCTCCCCAAACATCTAACTTTTGGCAGAAACGGGCTGTGGTGTTTGTCTGCATCCCTTTAAAATGCTAAAGAAATTGTGTGGATGGGGTGAGGCTCAATGGGAGGAGAAAGAAGAGGCCCCATGTTTTAAAGTTTTAATTTTAATTTTGAAAAATAATTTAATTTTTAAAGTTCTTTTAAAAGAATTTAAATTCTTTTAAAATTTTCTTTAAAACATCACATCTTACCAAATTTTCACTGTAACCTCATGAAACTATGCACATGTAAATACATTTAGGTCATACATATGATAATGTAATTTAAAGATATAATTTTAATTTTACTAGTTGTTTATCTCACAACTGTTACCACTACATTCAGTGATATACTGGAATTATAATGTATGAATAACATTAGTACAAAAAACATAACTAAGGATTCTGTATGGTGTTGTATGGGAAGAGTTCAATGGGAGTTACCACACCAAGTGACACCAACCCTAGTGATGCCACTCCATCTCCCCTTCATGTTGAAACCATTGAACAAGCTTTCAGGGGCTCGAGCAGGACAAATCTCTCTGCATCCTATATTTTTCCCCCAAGACACCCCTCTACTCACACTATCTCCATTCTATTGTTTACTTGGACTCACTATTCACTAGGTTCTGGAAGGTCGCAGATATACACTCAACCATGCTGAGCAGTTAGGGATTGTGTGTGTGTGTGTGTGTGTGTGTTAATCTGCAAACTACGGTAGTATGTTTTCTTTGTACTTGGGACTCTCTGAAATATGTGCAATCTTATTTTTGGGTATCCTGGCTTTGCTTCCCAACTGATAAGACATTGGACTGCCCAGGTTTGCTATGGGGGTATGTTGGTTATATTTATTTCTGTGGTGTGAAAAGTTTCATCCAATTATTTCTTTATATTGGGATGTTTCATAAGGCAGAGGAGCAAAGCAGGCTGTCCTTATAGGCAATTGTTCTGCAGGCATAATATCAACAGTCAAGTGAATGCCAGTAGAGATGCCTCCTGCTAGTCCTCTCAGAGTTGCCACTAAATCTCTGCTGAATAGCACCATCATCCATAGCTAGAACAGCCATAGAGATAAAAATGTAACACATAACAATCCAAGAAAAGCGACAGGTCAACTGCTGTTTCAAAATAGCATGAAAACATATACAGTTCAAGCACTACTGTCATGTATTTGGGGAAAAGGTGGCATATTAAGTAAATAAATAAGTATTGAACTCAACTGTCCTGTATTGCTACATAACCACCCTAGAATCCAGTTTAGACTTGTTAGGTTCCACACTGGGCAATGAGGATCCTAACAAATGGCCAATATTTTTCAACAATCCACTTCAAGTCAATTTGATCTATCCATTCAACTTGGCTATTTGCATGAGGAGGAGGAGGTGCAATGGTGACAGGTAAAATAAGGTTTCTGCCCCCCTAAACTCAGTTGATGTAAATGCAGAATGTGCCCCCTCCTCCATTAGCACATGTTGCAGATGACTGTCATGAAGCAGATACTTGTAATGGCACTAAGATAGGGTTTCCATACTTCTCTTCCACAGAACTGGGACAAAATGTAGGAAGCAATGTAGGATAAAATAGAGGACAAAATATAGGACATTCAAGAAAAATGGAGGACACGACCAACTTTTTGTTAAGTAGTACTTGAGAGTGGATTTACTCTGTATGACAACTGACAGAAGAATCCCATCCTCAAAACTGTGCTGTGGCGTCAGGAAGACTAGTAGACATCACAGGCCTTTCAAACACAGCTTTCCTGTAGGGCTACAGGAGCTCAACAGGTCCAATATCCACTAACATTAAATCACAGTGCCCCCTTGTATGTATAACATAAGCACTTAATTCTTGAAGTTGTTGCTGTTGTGTGTCTTCAAGTAATTTCTGAGTTATGATGACCCTAAGGTGACCTTATCATGGGGGTTTTCTTGTCAGAATTTGTTAGAGGAGGTTTGTCCTTGCCTTCCTCTGAGGCTGAGAGAGTGTGACTTGCACAAGATCACTCAATGGGTT
The DNA here is from genome assembly GCA_026167975.1 of Phrynosoma blainvillii. NCBI lineage: Eukaryota > Metazoa > Chordata > Lepidosauria > Squamata > Phrynosomatidae > Phrynosoma > Phrynosoma blainvillii. The sequence goes on along the minus strand of JANUYF010000003.1, from coordinate 153,641,259 downwards.
ACCCTGACTTCCTGGTGTCCTCATCCAGCATTTAAACCACTGCACCATACCAGCTTTGTTCTGGATGCAAAGGGATCTTGTAGCATCTTTGAGACAGAAGTTGTAGCATAAACTTTCATAGATTTGTTCTACTTCCTCAGATGCATGGAGTGAACTGGTGCCCAGGAAGGGCCTTTATAATCACACTGTAAGAATAGTCACAGAAATGAAAAACCTATGGGTATGGTGATGAGGTGACAAGTTCAGTTTTAACTATGGCCGTTGAGGGATAAAGGCAGGAGGAAAGATGTTGCCTGAGGCATCATCTGTGGACAGGCCAGCTGTACTAGTTGATGTTTGCCCAGATGGCCTGTGCAAACAATGGTGTGCCACCACACTGGATGGGGCCCAGTGCATGCAGCCACCATCATGGCTGGCCCAGGGCCAATTCTGAAGCATAATGTTGCTGGCCCTAGACTTTTGGCAGACAGAGCCTATGTTTCTGAACAATATTCTGGATGTTAGCTGAAAGAAAAAGTTATATAATATGATACTGAAATGAATCACTCCCCCTTTTTGCAGACTACCCAAAACATGGAACAGAAACATAAGAAGTGGTCTTGTAGAACCACTTCTTTATAACAGCATGAGAGTCATTTAGCAGGTTTAGTGTTTTTAATAGTGCCCCATTTATTTACTCAAAACAAAAATCCTGTCAAAGTCAAATAAAGCCAAGAGCTCTTCAAGGGCCTCATTCCCACTTACAAATAAATCAATTCATGATCCTAATCGATGGATTGCTTTGACAGCGGAGCATGGTTCACACTACATTTGCCCCAATCGCTTTTTCTTACTGTAAATAACCCACTTTTTGTTCACATTGACTAATGAATTGAATCAAAATGTACCCTCTCCTGCGGGTTTTTTTAATTTGTCCATCACTGTAATCACATTTACACATTTCCATCAACACCCACATTCCATGAGTTGCCTCCACCCACATCAGGTGACACGCTCCGTCACATCTGCTTTCGTAAGTTCCATGCATATGATCTGGCTTTCATGTCATTAGAGCAATGGATCCCGTAATACTATTGCTTTTGCAAACTCTTCTAACATATATCCAGTCTACCATCCAGACTTGCCACCATTGGTGAAAAGCACACTTGAGAAGAATGGCTCTTTTGACCCGCTGTGACATATTGGGATTCTCTGTGGGTATTGCTATGGCGAGACAGAGTAGACAGAAATACTGCTGCTGCCAGCACGAATGGAACAAGTACTATTAGTCTCCCTGTGGAATGAAGCCATCGCAGCGGAGTGTAGTTTGCAATGCTTTTAGAAGCCTATGCCTAGGACAGGGGTAGGCAACCTTTCCCCTTTAAGGGCCGAGGGACTTCAGCTCCCAGAATCCCAGGAGCTATTGGCCAACATGGCTGAGGCTTCTGGGAGCTGAAGTCCCTCGGCCCTTAAAGGGGAAAGGTTGCCTACCCCTGGCCTAGGAGGTGGTGGGTTTATCCACATTCAGAGGAATTCTATGATTTGTGTCCATTGTGTGGTTGGATGAGAAATAAGAGACTTTCCAGATGCTCAGAAGAATTTTCCACATGTTGGTGGAAGAGCTGCAGCCACAGATGTTATGTGAAGACACGCATCTTCGCCAAGCAATTTCAGTAGAAAAGAGGGTTGCCATTACCTTATGCATCATGGTCAGTCAGGAGCTGGACTCGGAGGATGAAGAGGAGGATGAGCCTACTCCAGTGCAAGAGGAAAGGGAGGCTCTACCACAGGGGTAGGCAACCTTTCCCCTTCAAGGGCCGAGGGACTTCAGCTCCCAGAAGCCTCAGCCATGTTGGCCAATAGTCCCATGTTGGCCAATAGCTCCTGGGATTCTGGGAGCTGAAGTCCCTCGGCCCTTAAAGGGGAAAGGTTGCCTACCCCTGCTCTACCAGGTCCTAATTCTGCCCTGCTAGATCCCAGCCCTGTCCTCCCAGCCCCAGAGGAGGAAGAGCAGCCAGGTCCTAGCACTAGTAGGATCCCTATGGAGGCACAGCAGCGTAGTGGTAAGGATCAGGAAGAAACAAGCGTGGAAGTGCCTTCCTTCAGACAACGCAGGGCAGAGTGTGCTTGCTTGCGTCGGTCAAGGAGGCTTGCAGAGAGGCAATTGACTAACAAGCCTCAGCTGGCACGGAGGAGGGAATCTCCTATTTAATCACCTGGGAGAGGACCACTCAGTGCCAGAGCTTATTGCAGTCCCCTTGTGGGATACTGTCAGCACTGGCTCCTTGCTCTTTGGAACCCTTGTGTGCCATGAACCTTTGAATTCAGAACGTACTGGACGCTTGTTACCTTCTGGCTGCCCCGACCTTGGACTGAACTGGCTACTGTGAACTCTGGAGTCCTGACCCTGACTTTGGTACTGGTGTGCTTCTTGGAAACTAAGGGGGGTTGCAGACTGCCAGAAATAGTGCAAATTGAGTCTACTTTGAGGGTTAGGGTTAGTGCTAGGGAATCATGGGAACTGTTTTTTTCTGAGACATTGAGCCTTCTCTGTCAGAGAGCTCTGGTGCCACAATAAACTAAAGTTCCCATGATTCCCTAACCATAACCATAACCCTAAAAGTGGACTCAATTTGCACTATTTCTGGCAGTCTGCAACCCCCCTAAAAGAAAGGTCTGTAGCCTGCCTTTTAGCTCCTTCCTTGTTAAACCATCCTTATCAGCGTTTGTTTGGACTGGTGCTGGCCGTAGTCCAGGACATTATGGCTGCTTGCAGGCCAGGCTACATATGGAAATGCTGCTTCCCTGTTTGGAGTGGGAAAGTCAACTGTCTGCAAGGCTTTTATCCAAGTTGTTCTTGCAGTGGAGTTGGTGCTTCTAAAGAAAACAGTGTACCTTGGTGACCATAGGATGATGAGTACTATATTTCCCTAATTCCCCCCCACACACACACACACACCTGTTATAATCCCATTATATGGGTATGTCTTGTTTTACAGAGAACATCATCCACCATCATCTCCATTGTTGGTACCTCTTTTTGTCGTAATACCAGCATTGCCTACTGCATCTGTGACTCCTTCTTAAATTCTGGTGATACATCTTTATTTCTACTGCATGGACTAAGTTCTACATGTACCTGTGGATAGTCTCACTACTCAGCAAGTGCTTATTTTTGCTTTGCTTTGTATGTTTCAGTATACCAGGGTCTTAATGCTGTCTTGGCCATGCACACTGGCTATGTTGCCCTAGGCAAGAAACATTTTCTCAACCAAATTTGCTGTCAATGTCAAACCCACCTCTGAATAATCATTCAACAATGCCTCTGTTGTCACCCCCAAAGGTGACCTTGGGTCACAAGGCCACAAAAATAACCAGACTTATGAGTAATGATGTTCTGTTTCATAATTTGACTGTACAGACATTTCAGGAAGGCGATTTCATGGCCAAAAGAAGACTACCTGAAGAGGCTGGATTACCATGCAGTTTATATCACAAACTGTTTTATTTAGCTGGCACTAAATGACTTGCTGAAACTCCAAAGGGTAACCATTTTGGTCATGTAATCCACTGCTAATTTCTGTTTGCATTTAACATACCCAGTACTAACAGCACAGCTGCTGGGTATATAAAAGTACATGTTGTTGCATATATGTTACTACTTTGCCATGATCATACAATGTACAGGCACATGCTTGCTACAGAATAATAAATTTTGTATTACACAATTCCCAGGTACTGATTCCATTTTAATTCCATCCTTCAGTGTGAACTATAATATCAGTTATGTAGGCTTACATATCTAGACAGGATTAATTTTCCTTTCACAAATGAGATGAAGGTTGTAGGAGAGGATACACATCTAAGATGTTAGTGTAGAAATAAGTCCCACATGGCAAGAAGGTGTATGGACAACCCTGCCAAAATATAACACCACCACCACCCCCGGACACAAAACTACCACGGTTAGCAAGGTGTAATCAACATACATGCACTATGTCAGCAAAAAGAGTGGGTGCTTTGCCTTCAGGGAATGCAGACTGAAGTGGGGAACAGTTATAATTAATGGCTATACTTACTTGCCCTCCATGAATCCACGTATACATTAAAAATAAACTTTGTAAAGGGTGTGCAGCTTTGTAGAGCCTTCCTGCCTCTATGAGGTGTTTCTGAATCTAACTGGGTTTTTTAAGCGATATGAGCACTCGCATTGGTATGTAAGGTGAGCAAAGAAAACCAAATAATTACACAGGAAGCAAACATTAAAGGCATATGTGCATCCTGTTTTTTAAAAATAAGATTTCACTGTTAGAGTAAAAAAAAAAAATTAAGAGTGTGTTTGATTTTGCAATCCTCTGAGGCTGAGAGAGTGTGATTTCCCAAATGATTGCCATGGGAGGTTTGCTATGAAGGGGGCTTGCCATTCCCCTTCTCAACAGCTGAGAGATTGTGCCTGGACAGAGGGTTTTACTGGAATGTTTGATCACTGAGGGATTGACTTTGCCTTCCTCTGATGCTGGGATAGTGGAACTTTGCAAAAGAATGTCTTAGGATCTTATCACACGGGGGTCTGAAGCAGTCCCATCCCTGTGGCATCCCCGTCCCATGGTGCTTCCTTTCCCCGGGTGATCAAACGACGTCGCAGGGAAACCCCACCCATCCCTATCGCATCCCGGTCACATCCCCGTCTCATCCCCATTCTTTTGGATTCCTGGTCGAAATGGGAATTACATTTCCCGCGACCGGAAGGAAGCGCAATGGGACGGGGATGCGACTGCTTGGACCCCGTGTGATAAGGTCCTTAGCGGGTTAGACAGCTACATATTACAAGCAAGGAACACCATAGAGTTGTGTTTGAATGAAGACTGTAGGATGCTGATTGGTCATGAGAAACTCCTACAATGGCCTCGCTTACTCAAAAGACTGCTCCTGTGCTTCTGCTTTCAATACTGGAAGAGGGGTATTCAAAATATAAAAGTGCAGCCTCGCTGTTTTGTCCATGAGAGGCGACCATAGGGCTAATCCATAGCCAATCAGCATGACTGTTTATCCTCCCAACCCTGAATGGCACCAGTCCTGAAGCAGTTGAAAAACAATATTGCTAATTTCTTGTCAGTAACTGTGTGGGCAGAAGTTCATTGGCCAGGAATGCCTAAAAGTATTTCAATTTATTTATTTATTTATTTATTATTGTTATTATTATTTTGCTTCCTTAAATCAGCGGAGAAGCAGTTCCATTGTCTGTTATTATGGTGGGCAGAGCTTTACCATACTGCATTGAGTACTGGCGGACTTGCAAGACCAGGGTTTTGTTGGACTGCATAGCCCAGCAGTGTGGTGCTGCCCACAAGCTAATGTGGTCCTCCAATAGGAGAAACATTGACATGTACAGCATGCCCAGTGCAGCTGGGCTAGAGTAGTTTTGCCCATACAGCTGTTCAGTGCCATACGAAATTCAAAACCATTAAGGCAACATTTTACCATGCCATGGAAATATTTCCTGTCAACCCTCCTCCAAAAGAAAGGCCACTTCTTCAGGAAAATGAAAGAGTTGTGGGAGGCTGCGGGACACTTGTCATGGCATGACAGACATTCTGCATGTGAGTCAATCCCCCTTTCCCATTTTCACATGTGGAGTTGTTTTCACAGTGCAAGTGGCACCTATATCCCCAACCACTTTCAGGTGCACACCAGAGGAGATGGGGGGGGGGTGGGGAAGACTCCTCTCCCACAGCTGAAGGAGAGGCAGCTGAACAGGGGGAGTCCCACCAGCCACCACAGCAAGGTAATGATTTGCCACATATGCATATAGGATGTTGATTTCTCAGCGCCATTGCTCTTGAACTCCCTTCTCCTTTAGTTTTCCTGGCCACAGGATCACTCTCAGTGTTTCCCTACGTTTATTGAAATCAGCTCTCCTAAAGTCTAGAATGAGTGTCTGACTATGTCTAGCTTCTCATTTCCACTGTATAAGAAAATCCAGAAGAACATGATCACTCCCACCTAAGGATCCCACCACTTGTACTCCATTTACCAGGTCATCCCTGTTGGTTAGGATCAGATCTAAAATAGCTGATCCTCTTGTTGCCTCTTCCACCTTTTGAACAAAGAAATGGTCTTCAAGGCAAGTGAGGAGTTTGCTAGACCTTGAAGTATTGGCTGAGTTTGACTTCCAGCAAACATCAGGATGGGATAGTTGAAGTCACTCATCACTACTACATCTCTCCTTTTTGAGTGTGTGGTCATCTGTTCTAGAAAGGCATCATCCAATTCCTCAGTCAGACTTAGGGGTCTGTAGTAGACTCCTGCAATAGCATCTCTGTTGTTTCCTTCCCCTTTAATTTTTATCCAGATGTTCTCCACCTGATTTCCAGGATTTAAGTCCTGGATCTCTTCACAGGTGTGAACATTCTTGACATATAATTCTATTCCTCCTCCTTTCCTGTTTGGCCTATTTCTCTTTAAAAGATTATACCCCTCTATTCCTACATTTCAATCATGAGACTCATCCCACCAAGTTTCAATGATGCCTATTATATCATATTTGCTTTGTTGTGCTAGGAGTTCAAGTTCATCTTGTTTATTTCCCATGCTCTGTGCATTAGTGTAGAGACATCTAAGACCATGGATCCTCCCCCATAGCTGCCTGTGTATATTTTTTCCCCTCCCACTGTTAGGTCCTTGCACTATTTGCCTTGGTCCCTCAATAACACTTTGACTATTATCTCCAGCCCATGATGTACTCCAACCTTCCAAGATACTGTCTCCCTCCCCCACATGACTCAATTTAAAGCCTGGTGGATCAAATTTTTCAGACTATTGACAAAAATGTTTCTGCCAACTGGCATGAGATGCAACCCACCTCTTATCAGAAGTCCACCCTCATGGAACCGCAGCCCATGATCCAAGAATTCAAATAATTCTTGGCAGCACCATCTGCGGAGCCAGTTATTCACATCTTCTATCTTCCTCTCTCTTCTTGGACCATGCCCTTCAATTGGGAAAAGAGATGAGATAACAACCTGTGCATCCAGCTCTTTCAGCTTCCTACCCTAAGCCTCATAATCCCTTCTGATATTCTGAAGGCTATGCATTGCAGTATCATTGGTTCCCACATGGACCAAAAGGAAGGGGTAACGGTCAGTAGGCTTGACAAGTCTTGTCAGCCTCACTGTCACATCATGGATTTTTGCCCCAGGGAGACAGCACACTTCCCGAGACATCTTGTTAGGCCCACAAACCACTGTTTCTGTACCCCTCAGCAAAGAGTCTCCCACCACCACCAATGCCTCCTCTGAGATTTACCTGTGGCTGTTCCCTGCAGTGGTACTCTCAGGGTCCCCTGCACTGCTGCTCTTCCTTGTCATCCTTGATAAGGGAGAGTGCTTCAAGTCGATTCTGTAGCTGCAAGCTCCCAGAACAATCCCTGGTTTCTCTACTTCTGTGTGTGATGTTCCTTCAGCTGTCTACGTCCTATGTGTGTGAAGTGACCTCCTCCCCAGCAACTTCCTCTGTGTGGTTCCCATCCAATTCCATTTGTTCGGTTCTGTCCAGGAAAACCTCTTGCTCTCTAATATGCTAAAGTGTAGCTACCCAGGCCTCCAGCTGCTGGACTTTCTCTTAGAAGAGGGCTACCAACTTGCACACACGTAAAGGGCCCCTATTGGCTTAGCTTTTTCACCAAGTCTGTCAGCAAGCTCAATTAACTGGGGTTATAACTCTATAGAGAGTTCCTGGCTGCTAGCTTGTTCTGGAGGCAAGTCTCTGACTTACATCTTCTGAGCAAAAAAAACCCCCAAAAGCTCCTTTAAAAAAAAAAGTGGAAAAAATTAAAGGAGAAGCAAAGTTCCTAGTTCCCCTTCTACCTGTGCTATGCTTCCCTTGCCTGTGAAAAATTTGCGCACCATTAGGCACATTCCTCTGGGAGGAGTTATAGAAAGCTAGGTGGCTAGCTAGTGACTCACAGATGTGACTCACTGAAGCCCCACCCCCTCAGCAACAAACACACTCTCCCAAGTGTTGTTGTTTTTTAAATTAAACACTCACCCACTCAAAATGGCTGCCCAGAAACTGCTTTCCTTCTTCTCCCTGGCAGGGACTGGCCTGGAAAGCCTCTGGGAGGTTATATAGAGCTAGGTTGCTAGCTCCACCCCCTAGTGACTTACAGATGTGACTCACTGAAGCCCCACCCCCTCAGCAACAAACACACTCTCCCAAATGTTGTTGGGTTTTTTTTAAAACACTTTGTTAGAGGATGTGCTCCATTTTCTCTGACATTTTAGAAGCATGTGGAATTCCCTATGACCCCAGCCTGACCCTTGGGAGATGGCAGCCATAATCCCCTAAATGTAAGGTCATGTAGGCACTGCAGAAGTTGCTCAAGACCACTAGAGATTTCCTGGACAGGCAGGTTTGGGAGTTGCCCATGGGAATATCCCATTAGACTGGATTTGTCTTAGGTCTCACACTTAATGGGGCAGTGATCAGATTTGGCTGCACCCTTTTTACTAGCTTCCCTTCCTTTATAGTTTTAAAACCAAATGCATTGTTTAGGCTATGCTCATACTTAGATACACAAAGATAAGTTCATCAAAGCCTTTGTCCTCCATTGTTATGCTCATAGCTAGAAGGCAGAAATTCCCTATAAAAACCCCTGGATCCTGGCAGTCCACATGCTACCTTGGAAGGGCATGCTGAATCTCTGTCGGTCTGCACTCTGAGATAGTTCCCGCAACCCCCTGCTTGCCGGTCGTGCCCTCTGCTTGCCGGTCGTGCTACTGCCTTCCACTGAATTCATCCGCATTCACTGCCAGAAGTCCAGAGGAGTCTCTCGGGCATAAATATACCCCTCTCTATCCTGGTCTCTCTCTCTGCTCTCCCCGCTCTCTCCTGCTTATCCTTCTAGTGTGTGTGTGTGCCTTATTTGGATGTTTTCTTATTGTGTTAATAAATATTTTTAGACTTTAATTGGAGTTTGGTCCTTCTCAGCGTCATCCCCTGCTAGATTTCTTAGGACTCTGGTATAAACCTGGTTAGATCTCATGAAGCGGAGTTGGGCATTTCACTCTTGCATATTGAGCTAATTATAAATTCCAAAAAAAATAGACTTGTTTCCCAACAACTTACCCACTCAAAATGGCCAAGGAGATAAATGGCTCCATGAGCAAATCAAGCGTTAACTCTCCCTAGAAGCCAACATGATAAAAGTGAGACTGGTACTTTGGACATATCATGAGAGGACATGACTCACTAGAAAAAAAGTGTTTGGCAAGTTAAAAGAAATAGCATCATAGCATCATAGAGTGGAGTTTATCACATGGGAGGAAATTAGGAGTTTAAATAGTAATTAACCCATGAAAATCATGCAACTGTCATTAAAATGTGATTAAAATAAGATTAATACAAGAGTCATTATCCCGTGCATAACCAGGGAAAATCCAATGAATGATTTGCTGCCTGGTTATTCATGGGATAATGGCACTTTAATCACATTTCATCTTGACGTCATGTGAAATTGTGGGATTATCATGGGTTATTCAGGGGATAATAGCACTTTGAACACAACATTGTGTGAAAACCGTTAGCAAAATTGCAGGATTATGATGGGTTAATCACCATTTATACTTCCAATTGTCCCTTATGTTGTTTGTATCCCACCTCTCTGTGTGGGGCAGCTTACATGCTAAAACATACAATCTTGTCTCCCAACAGCCCAACCCCCCTAAAAAACAATTAAGCAGTCATAGGGCCTTTACAGACTGCCAGAAATAATGCAGCTTGAGTCCACTTTAACTGCCCTGGCTCAGTGCTAGGGAATCATGGAAAATGTAGTTTATTGTGGTACCAGAGCTCTCTGACAGAGAAGGCTCAATGTCTCAGAAAAAAAAAACTACAATTCTCATGATTGCCTACCACTGAGCCGGGGCAGTTAAAGTGGACTCACGTTGCATTATTTCTGGCAGTCTATAAAGGCCCATAGTTTAAAACATACTTTAAAATAACAAATAAGCAACAAGTATGAAGCGGTATATAAATGAAGCTGCTTTGCTTTGCAAGTAACAAATAAATTAAAATAAACTCCATAGAGTTGGAATAGGAGTCAAGGGCCAGCAACTCCAACCCCCCTGCCATGCAGAAACACATAATCAAAGTACCCCTGATAGATGGCCATCCAGCCTCTGTTTAAAAACCTCCCAAGAAGGAGACTCCACCACTCTCTGAGGCAGCGCATTCCTCTGTTGAACAGCTCTTACTGTTGGGAATCTCTTTTCCTGTTGTTTGTATCCATTGCTCTGGGTGCTATTTGCAGACCTTGCTCCATCTTCAGTATGACATCCTTTCAAATATTTTTAAAGGTCTATCATATCATTTCTTAACCTTCTCCAAAGCCTCTCCCCATAGGGCATGGTTTCCAGATCTTTCACCATTTTGGTCACCCTCCTCTAGACACCCTCTGGACACAGGAAAAGAGGAAGACCTTATTACAGGTGAATAGACTCAATCAAGGAAGCCACAGCCTTGAGCCTGCAAGATCTAAACAGGGCTGTTGGCGACAAGCTGACTTGGTGGTCTTTCATTCATGGGATTGCTATTGGTTGAGGTTGACATGATGGCAGTTAACAACAACAAGTGGAATGGATGAGGTTGAACAAATTGAAGCTTAATCCAGACAAAACAGACATGTTCCTCATCAGCTGAAAGACGGATCAGGGAACAGGAATTCAGCCTGGTTAGATAGGATTATACCTCCCTGAAAATGCAGGTTCTCCATTTAAGGGTACTCCTGGACTGACCTCTAAACCTGGAGCCCAGATTTCAGTGGTGAGCAGGAATGCATGTGCTGAGTTAAAGCTAGTGTGCTAGTGTTTCTGGAAAAGTCAGATCTGGCCACAGTAACACATGCCTTGGTTATATCCCATTTGGATTACTGTAATGGACGCAATGTTTGGCTGTTTTTGAAAACTGCTCAGAAATTGCAACTGGTCCAAAGAGCTGCAAATAAATAGATTATTGGATCTGGCTACAGAGAGCACACAACTCCCCTACTGCAACAGCTCTACTGGCTGCCAGTCTGTTTTTGGGCACAGTTCAGAGTGCCGATATTGATAAATCACATCTAGGCTATTTAAAGGACTGTTTCTCCCTTTATGAACCCATTAGAGATTTACATCATCTGGAGAGACCCTTCTCTCTGTCCCACCACCTTCTTAGAGTCATTTAGTGAGAACAAAGGAGAGGGTCTTCTCGGTGGCTGCTCCCAGACTTCAGAATTTCCTCCCTAGGGAAGGCAGGATGGCTTCAGCATTGCTCTCCTTTGCCAGCAAATCAAAACATTTTTATGCTGTCAGGCTTTTAGAAACTGACTAGGGTGGGCTTTTAAAGCTGTTCAGTGCAATTTTTACTATTTATACAGTCTTTTAATGACATTTTAATATTTTAATGTTTAATGTTTTAAATTTATAAAGGGTTTGGTTTTTTTTAATATTGCTTATATCTATACTTTTATTGAAGCCCTTATATATTTTTTAATCTCTATTGTTTTTAATATGTTGTAAATCATGTAGAGTCCCATTATTGGGAGAAAGGAGAGATATAAATGTATAAAATACTACTAGTACTACTAGTAGTACTGATAATATGCCTACTAGTACTACTAGTAGTACTGATAATAGTTTTAAGACTGAATAGAAAACCATATTGTTTAGGGAAGCGTTCTCAGGGATTTTGTGATTGTTATCTAGCTGTTTGATAATCTGGTAATTGTTCTGATATTGTTAACTGTGTTGTGATTTGTTTGATATTTGATCTTTTAATTTTCTTTCCTCTATATGGTAATTTGTTTATCTATTTATTTTATTTTATTTCTTAGAGTGTACGCCGTGGGCAGGCTTTTTTATATTTGTAACTTTTTTACTTTGTACAGCGCTGTGTATAATTACAGCGCTCTAGAAATAAAGTTTAATAATAATAATAATAATATAAAAGAACTGAGAAGGGCTATTAAAACACCAGCATTCCTTCTGGGCTTGGGTGTTAACACATACTACATCCAAGCACTGGCAAGTCTGTTGACTCCCTAAGATACCATGGGTAATCACCAAAAATGTGGAAGAGCTGGAAAAGCATTTGCATGATTTTTCCTTTGGCCTCTATGACTACAACCAGGCCAATGTTAGCTCACTTTACCCAGAAAGCATCCCACATCAGGAGCTCCATGGTGCTGGCTACTGCCTGCCCTTGCTCTTGCCACTCAGCCTTTGGCTGTCCAGGGTTCAAGTCCTGTCCTATACACTCATCAAAGAAACACTGGTGGTCCTCCCAGCTCACCGCTAAAAAAGGCTTTCAGCACCAACATGGCTGCTTGTTGACATCAGGGCATCAGCCTCTCTGTTCAGTGCTGTCATAACCCCTCAGCCCATTATGAAACTTTACCGAGATGGGAGAGGTAAATTACTCTATCCATCAACAAGAGTTTGTGACAGCAGGTTTTATGTCAGGACCACCAAATCAGGCATCTGTCACTACCTAGCCTCCAACTGCACCAAGGTGCACTGTTACCTCTTTTCCCACCCACCTCCTTTGCCCCAGCTGAGGTATGCCAGAGCTCCCGTATAAGGCCAGTTTTTATGGGATGCTTTCTTATCAGCACCCTGAAACTATTTGAGACATGCAGGCAGACAAAAGGCCTGTCTCTCAGCCGTCAAGCAGGTTGAAGGGATCCCTTTCAGCACTCACAGATTGCTCTGTGTTCTCTTAATTGACGGACCTGGCCAACTCCGACAGCAGTGGCATGCAGCTGCTTCTGACTGCTCCTTCTTCGATAGGCCACCTTTCAGCAGGGAAATTGCTTTTGAGTGGTGTTATCAAGGGCAGGTTCTTTTTTTTTCCCTGCATTCAATGCCTGCAAGATGCTAACAGGTTCTCATGTGAGATCTGAACTGCCCCATAGACACCACCATTCCCCTACCCTAAGACCACAGTGTGTGAGACACCCACACACACACCTGCAGTGTACATCATTATCCTCTTTTTTAACTACAGCCCCAAACTCCAGTGCTGCTCCAGAGCAGAGATTTTCTTTTTTACTGGGTCCGTAACTGGACGAAGTGAGGATTTGGTTAATTAATTGTTGCAATTGTTTTTGTTTTTGTTGTTGTTGTTGTTGTTTGTTGTTGTTGTTTTGCTTTAATTGACTTTTATTATTTTACCTATTGTTTGTATTTTAGATTGTACAACCTTTGGCAGGTTTTTATTCCATTTTATGCTTGATTGTCTCTTTGTACAGCACTGTGTACATTGACAGCGCTTTAGAAATGAACTTTAATAATAATAAAATAATAATAATAAAAACAGGCAGCTGAGCAGGCAGTTTTCTTCCCCTTCACCTCCAGCTCTGGAAATCTCTCTGGGTGCAGTTCTTTGCCCACTTTAGCACTGTGAGAAATTGAGAGGAGGCAGCAAGAGAAAGTGAGTAGCAAGACCACCAGAGTTGCCAGTCCATTCAATGGGAACTGACTTTTTCAAGCCAAAAAAAAAAAAAAAGCAACATGAACATGCATCCATATTTTGCTACAGATAAGTGACATTTTTCTATATCTGTTGCCAAACCAATCCAGCACTAGTGACACACTCTTCTGCTACAAAGAAGGGGTTTGGCACTTTTTCAAACTCAGGGTAAAGGTGCATTTCTCTTTCAGAGAGGAATCAGCGTACAGCACAGTACAGTACAGGAAAAAAGGGACACATGATTAGCAGAACATTACCACCAGGGCAGTGGTGTACCTTGCCAGGATTTTTCCTTTTTCCTGTTTTAAATGCTCACTTGAACAATTCCATGCAGGAATGATAGAATGGATACTGATTGGTTTCTAAAGTAGTCCAAGGAGAGTAAATAGATTAGAAAATATCTCCCAAAGGTCCTCAAACTGGAAGACAATTTGTATAGCGTTAACACTTAATTTTCTATATAAAAATATACTCAAAGTGCCTATGAATTATATCACAATTTAAAAATAAAAATATCAAGCTACAATACAATTAAATCATAGAACAGTTCAAAACAGAATAAAGACAGTAGCAGGGGAAAGCCATTACAAAAACCTGTTTCTAAAAATAAATGCTGGGAGGGAGTGATCTTAGCTGCCTGCCATCAAGAGAGCAGCAATGTTGTCAGACAAACCTCTTTGGGAACCATGCTCAAACACCTTAAGGACGGTTACAGAAAAGGCCCTGCCTCTCATGCCCATCCAAGCCTCCTTTCAGCAATGATGCTGGTGGGGAAAGAAGAAGGGCATTAGGAACAGATAGGAAGTAATCAGTTAATCATCAATTAAGACATCAATTTAATTGGAAATGTTATGAAATAAAGGGCCAACTTAATATCATTTTCATCTAAAGTGATTTACTTAAGTTATAATTTAGCATTAACTTAATTCCAAAATTAAGTTATTATGTTATCAATTAATTAAATGAGAGACAGTGCTAAGAAGCAAACAACATTTACATTTCCCAGCTGATTCTTTACCCAAGGCCTAATTATGTTGGAATTTTTGCAAAACTACTCCCTCCTTTTCGTTAGTCTGTCAAGGCTGGGGAATTACTGTTTGAAGGATCAACCTTAGCATGCCTTTACTGAGTAGTTGCTAGTGTGCATGTCTTTCTAAGAGACTATGCACGGCAAATATTTGTGTCATTTCCTATTTGTTGATTTTAGCCACATCCATTGCAATCAGAGTGAGTTTGTTTGTCTTCCATTTTGTAGTCCATAGTTTTTTCTCTCTCCTCTATATTTAAAGAGAATATGTTTCGGATCATCTCATAATGAAATGTTATGAAATCATCAGCAAGTATATTATTATTTTTAGACTAAGGCTGCATTTGCACTACAGAAATAATCTACTTTGACATCTCTGTAACTGCTATGGCTCAATGTTTTGGAATTCTGTGAATAGTAGTTTTGTGAGATATTTAGCCTTCTCTGTCAGAGGACTCTAGTGCCAAAACAAATGGTTCCCAGAATTCCATAAGCATTGACCCATGGCCATTAAAGTGGTGTCACACTGGATTATTTCTGCTGTGTGAATTCAGCCTAAGCCTGCTTCATTTTTCTGCTAGATCATGTATATGTGTGTGGTGCTGTGAGACTGGTTGTTGCTCACCTTCTGCTTGAAAATACTAATTATTTTGCTTGTGAGATATACCGTACTATTATTTCTTACAATTACAAGCCTTGGCCCATTACAGTATGACAGTTAAGATTAAAATATTTTAAATTTACATTTCAAGGTTTAAAGATTTTAAACAAGCTGTAAGGGCAAGCTTGAATGGGGGATTTTCTTTACATGAAGATTATCCTACTATGTTCTACACTGGACACAACATGAAGGTTATTTATCCCATAAAACTGAATATCAAAGTTATTACCCTTGGGACTTCTTCTGGGATCCATGTGGGAACCAGAAAGCTAAATAAAGGAAGAGTAAGCAATCAGGGGTAGGATCTGCTATCTAGGTAATAGCTAACTCCAGAACAAAAGCTCTGAAGGAAATAACTATTTCTTCCCATGGGAGGAAATAAATAAGATTTTGTGACTTCTTCTATATGCACTTAAGTCTTGCTTTGTTTTTGTTTTGGTTAAAAAAAAAGCCAGCTGTTGAGATTGAGAACCACCATCTACAATCCAGTCCAGAACTGAACTGCACATTATGTATTTTTTTCTTTCACAGAAATATTCTAAAACAACATTTACAAAAAACCCTTCGTTCTCATGGCAGTACTAAATATTGTGCCTTAGTTTGGAACCTCACAAACATTGGATAGCAGAGAAAACCAGCTACCCAGCCAAGAAACCTAAGCTTCTGTCCTTTCAACTGGGTTGGTCTTTGGCGCAGGGAAGGCCCTGCATAGCAGACACTGTGGCTGCAATCCTTTTCTAAAAAAATGTTCTAGTGGTGCATGTATGGCTTAGATTGATAGACAAACAAGTCATAATTTCCTTCAGTTAGACAAAATGTGACAACCCAATAGTATGCTTCATCCAGCTGAGCAGTGTAGGTCATTTTGGTGTGAAGAGATGGCACTTCTCTTCTCCTTCCACAGAAAGGAATTCATTTTATAGTGTGTGTGTGTGTGTGTGTGTGTGGCAGTCATTTTCCCCTTTGCAGGTTCCAGATGTATGTTTGCCATCTCAGTATGCCTGGAATACTGCAGACAATTTCCTGGAGTCACTTCCACTTGGAAAGTGCAAGCTGGAGAATGATTTAAGCACCTATTCCTTTTCTGCACTACTGTGCCCTCCCCTTGGCTACTTTGCAGCAAAGGGGAAAACTATCAGCCTTTCTTCCACGTGTCTGCATGTTAATTTTAGGTAGCACCTTATTCCCAGTGGGAAGAAAGCATTGAAGACAGAGCACAAGAAAGGGTGAGGGCAAGGGAAGGTGGGAGGGCAGCTCAGCTGTAGCAGAGCTGCACAAAGTTGGTCTGTTTAGTTGCCTTTGTGTCCGTCTTCTTGTATTTACTGAAGGCAGCCGCAGTTTGTTCTGTTCTTTCAGCTACTGTATGGGACCCGATCAGGGTGCAGATGGAGCTACAAAGCAGCCCTTGTTGTCGGTAATCTGAGTCACATGTCAGACTCTTATTTGCTGTCAGTGGCTTTATTAAAGTCTACAGTTTCAGACCTTCAAACCTTGCCTATTGTATCTCATGGCCCCACAGATTCTCTTAGGGAGCACTCACAATTATCAACTCTCTCACATGAGCACAGAAATACACTCTGGGGTGGAAGGACGACCTATGTACCAAAACTAAGAGATATATTTCATAACCACTATGACACGACTACTAAACTTCTGGCCCATCGACTATAGATGGGCTTCAGGGGCTTTGTGAACTGGATGGAAGAATTATTTTCCTTTCTTCAGGTTTTTTTTTCCCCTGTTACTTTGAAAATTGGCTATGAGGGGGCAAGGTTTTTTGTGTTAAATTGTGAATCACTAGGTCTTGTCTGACAACAAACTAGTGTAGAGGTGGGAGGGCATGCTATTCTTCAAGTCAGATAATATAGTCTCGTCATCATCACTGTGTTATGGGGAGGGGCTCTGTAGCTTTCATCTGATTCTCAAAGGAATCTGTCACCCTAAACAGGTTAAGAAGCTGGAGATGCCATCTGGAGGAAATGAAAAGTCTCCTTAGAACATCTGGTATCAAGGTGGCAACTTTTTGCTCTGAGGTTTGCACATATTAATACTTGAAGCACAAAGAGCAGGATTGCCAAAAATTTAAACAGAAGGAGGAAAGTGCACCTTTTGGACTCTCTGTTCCCTAAGCTGTGCCTGCTAATTCCCTAGCCTACTCTATAGAACTAGTAAATACAAGATCAGTTGTTGTGTGGCTTGGTACCTAGACACAACTAGGGTTGCCATATCCCTGTTTTTGGTGGGACATTCCCAATTTTTCAGTCTTTGGGAATGTCCCAATCTGGGTTTTAGAAGCAGTCCTGACTCCTGAGCTCTCCACCAGCCTCCCCTTTCCACTGCTCAGAAAGTGCAGCAGAGGCAGGCTTCACCAGGCAGGTGGCCAGCAGGCAGGTGGCCAGGTGGCCAGGCAGGTGGCCAGCAAAAAAAACCCAACAGGGCCTGGGGGGGCTGGGGCTGGGGCTGGGTGCCACCACTTCCTTTTGGGTGTGGGTTCACGCCACAACGGGTGGCAAAAGGGCCCAACAGGGCCAAGAAGGCCTCTCAGGGTCAGGGGGGGGGCTGGGGCTGGGCACCATCACTTCCTTTTGGGCGTGGGCTTGAGCCGCAGTGGGTGACAAAAGGGCCCAATAGGGCTGGAAGGCCTCTCAGGGACTGGGGTGAGGTGGGGGAGGGGCTGGGCCTTTGGGTGCGGGGCCTTGGCAGGCTGGCCAAGCCCAAGGAGAACCAGGGTGGCAAGGCAAGGCCTCCCTAGCACAGCTGCATGGCACAGGGCCTCAGCCAGCTGGCTGAGCCCCTAAAATCCAGGAAATCCAGCCCCAAGGAGACCAAGGTCTGTTTATTCTTCTTCTTCCACTCAGCCCTGGCTGAGCTCCAATCGTGTGTGGCCTTCCCTCCCTCGACTTTCCCCAGTCAGTGGTTCCTCCAAGGTGAGGGCTCTCCATTGGCAGAGGCAGCCGGTTTATTATATATATATATATATATATATATATATATATATATATATTAATGTTTCATTATATTTATATTTAATGTTATATTAATGTTTTTTCTATTTTAGTAACGTTTTGGGTTTTTAATTGCTCATGTCCTCCATTTTTTCTTGAGTGTCCTACATTTTGTTCTACATTTTTCCTGTCCCGGTTTTGTGGAAGAGAACCATGGCAACTCTAGACACAACATTATTCACAACATTATTATTATTATTATTATTATTATTATTATTTATTTGTATATCCCGCCTCTCCCAGTGGATCAAGGTGGGAGTACAGCAAAAAAGGATAAAATAGCAAAATTAAAACAAAGCGATAAAGCATAACAACGTTACAATAAAGTTTAAGAAACATTAAAATTAAATATACCGTAAAAAGACAAATTAAAATTTCAATTACATTTACTAATACAAATCTATGCTATAGTGGAGGTCATCCTTCCCGGGGATCATTAATCACATGTTATTTTAGGTCGGGTGGGTAAGCCCACCGCAAGAGTTGTTTTGAGTGCCTTTTTAAAGGCCTCCAGCATGGAAATAGTACGAACCTCTTACGGCAGGCTATTCCATAATTTAGGGACCCCAGCCGTAAATGATTTCTGGGAGATAGAAACCAACCTAACATTATAATATTCCAATACGTTTTTCCCAGAAGTTCTGAGAGTGCAGGGTGGATTGTGTGGGGAGAGGCGTTCCTTCAAGTAACACGGACCCAAGCCATATAGGGCTATATAGGTAATAACCAATACTTTGTATTGTGCCCGAAAGCTGATGGGCAGCCAATGAAGGGCTTTCACCACCGGTGTAATGTGGTCTGACCTAGATGTTCCAGCAACCAACCTGGCTGCCGCATTTTGAACTAATTGAAGCTTCCAAACTTGGTACAAAGGTAGCCCCATGTAGAGCGCATTACAATAGTCCAAATGAGAAATTATGCCCAGACCGGGGCTCCGACAATGTACTTCCGCCACAGCGTCCGCACATGCTGCGGCGGAAGAGACGCTGAAGGTGCGCCCAAGGCCTCTTGCGGAGCACCTTCAGCATCTTGAGGAATGAGCACTATTTTAGCACTCCTTCCAGGGCCTGAGAAACTGTGGGTTGGGGCCAAGGAGTGCGGCTACCTCGGCCCCAATCCGCAGCTTCCCGGGGTGGCCCATGGCTGCCCGTCTGCTTAGGCCCATAGAGAAATAAAGTTGGGTATCGTCAGCATATTGATAAACCCATGCCCCATGTCTCCGGATGATCTCTCCCAGCGGCTTCATGTAAATGTTAAACAGCATGGGGGACAGTATGGAGCCCTGCGGGATGCCAGATGTCAGCTCCCTTTCAAAGGAGCAACTGTCCCCCAGCCTCACCATCTGGGATCTGCCCGAGAGGTAGGACTGGAGCTACTGGAGCACAGTGCCTCTGATACCTAACTCTCTCAAGCGTCCCAGAAGGATACCATGGTCTATAGTATCGAACGCCACTGAGATGTCCAAGAGCACCAACAGGGTCACACTTCCCCTGTCTATGCCCAGACGGAGGTCATCGACTAAGGCGACCATGGAAGTCTCAACTCCGTATCCCGCCCTGGCTTCATCCAAAACTGCCTGGAGTTGGAAAGCAACTGCCCTCTCGATCACTTTGCCCAAAAAAGGTAATAGCGAAACTGGTCTATAATTGTTTTTTTCCAGGGGATCCAGGGAGGGCTTTTTTAAAAGTGGTTTTACCACTGCTCATTTTAAACATGGTGGAAATTTGCCCTCCTTGAAGGATGTATTAATTATTTTTTGTAGCAAGAGTTTTACTACGTTGCCTCCCTGGACGGTTAACCATGAAGGGCATGGATCGAGAGGGCAAGTCGTCCTCCTAACACATCCAAGAAGTTTGTCTACTTCATCGGTATTTACAAACTCAAATTGATCCAGTTTAATACAGTCCACAGAGTCCCTGGACTGGCATCTGAAAAGAAATACATTCAAATATACAGGAACATCAAAATTAACTTTATATTATCATAAAGCATGCCTAATTGCAAAGTACATTAGAATCAAAACAGATTAGATCCAGAAGTTTGACAACTATCTCCCAAATATTCCCTTTAAAAGAAATCTTCCACAATGAAAACTTCACATAGCTTCTTCACACACTGCATACTTAACTCATCCATGTTTTTCAGGTGGCTAGGTCATCTTGTGTATATGCTCGTACCTCCACATTTGTGGCTTTGACTTTTGCAGCTTTGATTATTCATGGATTTTATTAATATGTTCTCTCTAGGAATATCTGGGGCTTCCATTCTCAGATTCATCAGTTACTATGTGTGTGTACACATTACGCCCATATACTTCTACACCCATTTCTCTTGGTTCTGCTCTTTTAGAACAAAGCATACCCTTCCATTGCAATATTCCAATCATATGTCTCATCTCACCAAATCTCAGTGACAACTAACAAATTGTACTTAAATCTTACAACTTCATCCTGCTTGTTTCCTATGCTTTGTGAGTTAGCATACAGACACTATAGAATCTAGAGTGTGGATGTTGTATCTTACTGGCTGGGATTTTTGGCTTTATTTATTTAATTTCCACACAAATTACCAGGGACAACTGCACTCCTTTGTCACACATATTATTCTCCCCATAAATTACCTCAGCTCTGGTGTTACCTCAGCCCAGATGTTATTGGACTTCAATGACAGCACAGTCGTCCCTCTGGATTTGCTGACTTCCCATTCACGGTTTTGGATGGATGGGAAGCCAGGAGAGACAAAATGGTGCATGTGCCCATGGCACGTGCACGGGGCTGCACAGCCATTAAAAACAATGCAGCTCCAATATTTGTGGTTTTTCCAATTCGCGGGGGGTGGGGTCTGAAATGGATCCCCTGTGATTTGGAAGTGATGACTGTGATTGGTAACCAATGGAGAAGGATAAAAGGAAATGCAGTCCTGAAGCTCCTTAAAGGCTACACGTTGCTCTTCCTTCAGACAAAAATATGTGACTTCTCTGTAGATGTGAACTTCTTTATCATCAGGCTGGTGGTCCATGGATTTGACCACCTGCGGATCACCACATCCCATATTATTCAATGGTGATGCATGCGTACAGACATGCTGATGCATCCCCCACACACATTGCTGTCATGAAATAATATGGGGCATCAGCATCTGGGTTTTTTGCCATCCATGGTGTGGGGGGGGGGGGGGCAGAACTGAACCTCCACAGAAGAAACAAGGTGGCATTAATTGTAAAGAGTGGTGTATCAAAAGCTTTCAGGTAATATAATGTGAAGTCTGACCAAGTAACATCAATGAAACTACAGAGAAAACACACCAATATAACCATAGTCCAAGTTTATACTCCAACTACAGAGGCAGAAGAAAAGGAAGCTGAAAGATTATATGCTGGGGTTCAGGAGGAAAATGATCACACACTCAAACAGGACTTCATGTTAATCATAGGCAATTGGAATGCAAAAGTAGGAAACAAAGCAGAATCAAAGACTGTAGGAAAATTTGGCCCTCGGAGCAAAAAATGAAGACGGAGAGTGACTGACTGAATTTTGTAAAGCTGAGAGTTTGTTCAAGCAACCAAAGAGGCAACTATGGAAGCAATAGATGGAGTATCTCCATTCTGTTTGCAAAAACAAAACCAGGAGCAGTTTGTGGCAGAAATTTACATAAAGCTAAAGAAGAATGGAAATCAATTATTTTGCCAAACTATAACCTGAAAATCAGCACTGTAGAATTTAAAGATAATGTAAAAGATATATTAGCAATCTTTAACCTAATTGACCAGAAGCCAAAAGAGCTCTAGATTGAAGCCAGGGACATTGTCAGGGAGGAATGCAAAAAAGCACTATCTGCAGAAAAAAAGAGAAGCCTCAATGGATAACAGAGGAAACTCTTCAAGCAGTTACGGACAAACAAGAAACAAAAGGAAAAGGTGATAGAAATAGGGTCAGAACCCTGAACGCAACTGTTTAGTGACTTGAGTGCACAGACAAAGAGTCACTATCTCAATGCAGAGGAATGACAGCCAAAAAAGGTAGAACAAGAGACCTCTTCCACAAGATCTGAGGAATCAAAGGGAAATTTAAATGAAAGTTGAGAATGCTATATGATCAAAAATAAATAAAAAGACAATGGAAACTATACAATGAAAAAATATATGAAGGAGATGAAAAGATGACAGATTCATTAAAAGAAGAACCATTTGAAAATGAACCCACAATTAACTATGGATCATACTTAAAGAAACGGGTATACCACAAATATTTGATTATTCTGATCTGTAATTTGTATTTAGGACAACTGGCTACCCTCAGGGCAGAATAAGGAGAAACAAAATGGTTTCCAATAGTGGATCAGGGAAGGCTACATATTTATCACCCTGTTTAATTTGCATGCTGAATGTATCATATGTAAAGCTGGATTAGACTGAGAGGAAGGAGGAGTGAAAATTGGAGGAAGGAACATCAACAATTTAAGATATGCAGATGACACCATACTACTAGCAGAAAAAAGCAAAACCTTGAAAGGACTGTTGAAGAAAGTCAAGGAAGAAAGTGCAAAGGTGGGTTTATGGTTGAACAGTAACAAAACAGAAAACATGAGCATAGATTTACATAGCTTTAAAGCAATCAGGGAAGATAGGGAAGAAAGGGCAAAGGCAAATTTATAATTCAATTTGATGAAGACAAAAATAATAATAAATAGAGATTATTTATATAACTTGAAAGATTTTCCATACCTTGGCTCTGTTATTGATCAGAGTAGAGACTTGCAGTCAAGACATCAGAAGAAGACTAGGACTTGGAAGGGCAGCTATGAAGGAACTAGACAAGATCCTTGTGTGCAAAGATATATCATTGAATACTAAAGTTAAGATGGTATTTTCCATTTCTATGTATGGCTGTGAAATCTGGACAATAAAAAAAACTGATAAGAAGAGAATCATCTCATCTGAAATGTGGTGCTGGAGAAGAGATCTTCAGACACCCTTGACTGCCAAAAAGATAAATTAATGGGTCCTAGAGCAAATCAGCTCTGAACTCCACCTAGAAGCCAAAATGACTAAACTGAGACTGTCATACGTCAGCCATTTCATGAGGAGACATGACTCACCAGAAAAGATACTAATGCTTTATAAAGTAGTAGAAAATGAGGAAGACTACATTACAAATGGATAGACTCAATTCAGGAAGCCACAGCCCTGGGTTTGCAAGACCTGAGCAGATTGTTGATATCAGAGTGGCTTAGAGGTCTCTCATTGATAGGACCGCCAAAAGACAAAGTCAGCTTGACAGCAGTTAACAATGACAACCTATGTCAGTAACAGTAAAGAACAAGAATGTGAGATTAAGAATAAACCCTGTTGAATCAGCCCCAAAATTAGTCAAGCAACCTATTCTTCAGAGTGGCCAACAAGATGCCCACAGGGTATCCCACAAGCAGGAATTGCTAGACCTCCCAAAATTGTTCTCTTTGACATATATTAAGTTCCATATATTAATGAGCAGCCTAGTGGCAGACTCCTCCATTAACTTGATAAAGGTTCTTCTGACCCTTCGAGTTTGTGGCCCTTTACACATTGGGGTGTGGTAAATTCCATATATTTATTATGCATTATATGAAGCATTATTTCCTTTTCCAGGTCTGGCATCTTGAGTCAATCAATTTCATTGGATGATGCTGGACTTGTAGTGTTACGAGTAATGCTGCTCCCCTTTGGACAGAAATGTATCAAGCATGGTGTAGTGGCTTGAGTGCTGGACTACAACTTTGGAGACCATAGTTCAATTCCCGCTGGGCCATGAAACCCACTGGTTGACCTTGGGCAAGTCACATGTTCTCAGCCTCAGGGTTTGTTAATAACTTTAAAAATGAGTGGGAATTGATTTCATGAGAAAATATGGGGGGAATAGCAATTTTAGGATTTGAAGAATAGTAGCATGGAATAAGATGTAGAAGTGTACTCACTATATATGTATTTAGAGGAACTAGAATAAATTTATAACTATAACCACCAATAAGTTGGAAGTCATATGTATCCTCTCTTTTTTATATTGTTATATTGTGTAGTGTGTTTGTGTAGTTAGTTGTATAGTTTGTAGGTGTAGTTTTCCATATATATATATTTATACTATTAAAAGTTATGTGTTAATAAATATATTTTTAAAAGACACTTCCAATTCAAATCTACATATACACATACATACAGTATGAAAGAAACAGAACTAATACTTGGAAAGAACTAATACTTGGAAAGTTACTTTGCAAAATGAATAAATTAATGAATAAAAATAAAAGCAATTCATTCCATTACTCATCACAGTATTTTAAAGGTGATCTCTTCCTCTTTCTCTGTATGTTGATGGAAAATGTTAACTCATTGCATTAATTGTTACACAGTTTGTTATTTCTCCAGTACTTTCTGTCACTTTTATAAGCTACCTTAGGGCTGTTAAGAGAAAAGCATAAAGCTTGAAAACATCATGTCAAAATGTAACATTTGAAAATAGCTAGAAACTGCTAACACCACTACTCTCACTTGTTACATTACATTTCAAGAGTGACTTTCTTACATTGTCATTACTTCCAAAAAGAACAGTTAACATTGATATTCACACTGAGGCAGACATAAAAGGAAGACCCTGGCTTAATGTGGTGCATTACTACCTGGTTTTGAATTATCATCCAAAGCAAGTGGGCTATCTAACTCTATCGGTCTAGGATTGTTTCTCTTTCCAGTAATATAGTAAACTGTGAGTTGTATTTGCCTGAGGTCTGAAGTCCAAGCAGAAGCATCCCTTTCAGAGTGGTTCAGTTGTGTTCTGAGCCAAAGAGGGTTTCTCTGAAGCCAACAATATGAGACCCAGAGCCAAGTGAAGCCTTGTTGAGCTTCACTTTTAGAAATACAGGGAGTCTAGTGCCAAAATATAGTGCCTTTCAGGTTTTGTTCCAGTGAAATACCCAGACTGTGGTAGGGACTGAGTGAGTGACAAATCCATCCTGGAAAACATTCACTCCGAGTGTCATGGTGTCCATTATGGGGACTTTGGTGAACAGGGAGACCAGATTGAAGCTGATTAGTATGTCTCCGGGTTTAAGTTCAAGGTTATTGATTTTTCCTATGAAATGTGTTGAGTCCTTGATGTAGTGGGGGGGTTGCCCTATATGGGTTTGTAATTGTGTGGCCAGAAACTTGGCCAAATCATATGTGGGGGATCCAATGGTACTCACTATGAGTATCCTATCTCCTCCCCAGGTGAAACTGACTGAAGCCTAACAGTTCCATTCCCAGAGGATACAGACATTCCTCCTGCAAGCACCAACCAGACCCCTGTGTGGCTGTCTTCTCCAAAGCCCAGGTTTGTGCACATAGCATGCATATAGAGCCTGCCTGACATGAAGTGGGGCTGTGGTCTCAACAGCCATAACAGGTTTACTTTGTTTTAGCCACTGTGTATGAGAATAGTGATGGAGACACTGGGTCAGACTTTCTGTTCTTTTGTGCTTACTGTCTAATTATGTTGGTAGACAAAATAAGTTCCTCACCCCCCAAATGGATGAGGAATGGTTATGATAGGGTAGTAAAAACCAGCTGCATTTTTAGCTACTCATTAGCCTTGATACTTGTTTTGCAAGAAATGAACATTGACTCACATGCTGCTACGTTGGTTCTTTTTTAAAAAAATTCATCCTGAAATTAATACACACCCCCACTTAACAGAATTTACACTGATCCAGCTTTGCTGTCATTCCCCCCCTACATGTAATAGATACCTGTGATGTCCAGCCTGGACTGTTTAAATTCTCCCCGGCATTTTCCTTCAGTTTTAGTTCAGTTTGAGCATAGGAATGTTCCACTGTATTAGTTTGTGGGAGGAGCTGTAGGAATCCCCTGCATTTTTCTAGTTTTTGGTTTTCCCCTTTCCAGGAAGCTCGGCTTTAGCTTGGGATTTTTAGTTTTTCTCAGGCTTGGCTTCATCTGTTTGGTGGGAAAAACAGGCTCAGGCAGAGGGAAAGGGCATTTCTTACACAATTTAGCCAATTTATACCTTCAGCCAATTTATTTACCACATTAGCCAATTTAGTTACCTGTAGCATTTAATTCTAGTAAACATCAACATCAAAGAAGACAATAGCACCAGAAGCTGAAAGACCCTGCACCAGCTTCATTGAGAAGGAGATCAATCCAGGAACAAACCCAGAGAGATGACAACACTGAAGATCATTAAACCTGAACTGTAAAGTACCTTTTATTTTAAGCCTATTAGAGCTTGGGAGGAGAAACTCTTTTTCTTTTGTTTTTCAAAATAAATTTCCTTCTTTTTGGACTTTACATTCAGCTTTGGAGCCTTTTTGGGTTAGAGATTGATCTCACCAGGGTACTGGCGTTGCACACCCATATTTGCCACCACCTTTAGTTGGGTGTGTCTTCACAATGCCAGTGCTGTTTTTGAGCTCAATCAGATCTGTCTTTAATTTTAATTATGGCTTAAAGAAGAGCACGAGTGTCTTCATTTAGTTCCAAGCCCTCTGTGTTTTTGTAGTTTTTTGTAGGTTTGGAAAAGCTCATGGACCTCTGGGGAGGAGGCCAGAATGTGGAGAGGGAAGATGGTGGTCTCCTGCAACCTCAGTGCCCTGCAAAGTGGCTATTGGATAAATCAGGCTTTGGATAGGGTTCTTCTTCTCAGGGTTTACTGACAATCAAGACTCTCCCCCTCCAGTTAACCACATATTCTATCTCTACTTTAATACTGTGATTGGAAGTACTATATAATGTGATTTGAATAATTTCAAATCAATGTGATCTGCAGCCCATACATTGTGACAAAAAAGCAAATTTGAATATAAAACAATAGTTAGAATGCTTCTCTAATCTGTTTTGTGGAAGCAGGTCTTTTAGAGGTGCAAAGGTTTGTCTTTAACAGCTCACAAGATGCTTCCTCCAGGCCAATATGAAACTAGTGGCAAAAAACTGCAGCTATTGAATTACATGCTCAGAGATATCAAGTTGCATCAGAGGTGCCCTGAGCAATGAGACGTGTAGTCCTGAACCTGAACCAATCAAGTCCAGGTCTTCCTAAGGTGTTTCTCATTATTAGGGATGCCCCTTATCTAAGGGCTTGAAACCATGCCCCATGTAGGGTTGTCAAGTGTCACTTATTTCAAGGAATGTCCCTTATTTGAGAGCTGGAAAACTTGTATGTTATGTAGACTGAATGGGATGTGCAAAATCCTGTATTTTGGAGTGTGGGTCTTTTAAGAAAAGATGAAGCCAAGTTGCAAGATCAAGAACACAGGTCTGAAGCCCACCACTAATAGAGGTAATTATATTTCCCACTGTCTTCTCCTCTGCCTTCTCTTCTACCTTAAAATGGATGTTTTCTCCTGAGTACCCCAGGAAACAGAGACAGTGTGGGTGTTGGACTATAACTCTGGAGACCTGGGTTTGATTCCCAGCCATAAAACCTACTAGGGGGGGGAAGCAGACGGGCAGCCCTGGGCAGCCCCTAAAAGTGTAGGATCGAGGCCGAGGCTGCTGGACACCTCAGCCTCGTTCCTCCCTTTCGCTGCCTGTGAAAGGAGCATTAATATGGTGCTCCTTCCGCAAGATGTGAAAGGGATGCCTCAAGAGGTGTGGCGTGACTCTTAGGCATCTCTTCCAGCTCAACATGTCTGGATGCTTAGCTGGAAGGATGTCATTGGAGCGCCCGTCGTATGGACGGGCCGTCGCTCTGATGATGTCCTCAGGAAGGGGATGGGGCGCCCAGCATCCGGCTGCCCCTCCCCTTCTTGGGATTGAGGACAGCGTTTCTCGCCATCTGCATCCCCCCCAAGTAACTTTGGGCAAGTCATATGCTTTCAGCCTCAAGAAAGACAATGGTAAACCTTGCCAATAAAACCCAATGATAGGGTTGCCATAGGTCAGAAACAACTTGAAGTCACACAACAACAACACACCCCAGCAAACATTCAAAATGAGTGGGCAGGGGAGTAGAGAAAAATCTCTTTTCAGCATGCACATAGAAACTGCCTTTTTTATCTGAACAACAACCCTGTGGGATAGGTTAAACTGGTAGGAAGCTGCAATTGGCTCATGGTGACCACATGAGCTTTAAGTGGAAGCTATAGATTAATGTGAATCTATAGAATTCTAGAGTTGGAAGGGATCCTGAAATTCATCTACTCCAATCCTCTGCCAGTGCAGGAATCCACAACCATGGCATGGCTCATTTTGTGTTACATTGTGTCACTGCAACTCAAATAGGTTTTGTAGAGTTCAGAAAGTTGCAGAAAAGTGAACAAAAATTATGTGAGGATCAAAATATTTTCTTTATAAGCTAAAGTATTTGAGTAGCTATTGCTTGAGCTTAGTATCTATTGTTTTGGAGCACACCAGGGTCAAATGATTTTACAGAAAATATGTTTTCAATGTTTCATCACTCAAATGGAGTGATGAGAGGAACAGATTTTCTGTAAATCTAACAAAATCTGAGATTCATCATACTCTGAAGTTCAGGCATAGTGGTCAAGCATTTTTGATATGATTAAATTCGAATCAGCTTTAATATTGTACATATTTAAAATGCTGTTGTGAATTTTGGTATATATTAAAACAATTTTCATAAAGACAGAAGTTTGGCATCATGTAATTTATGTTGATGAGAATGTGGACAATGTTAATTTTATAGAGAAACACATGGCTAAGTTAAGTTTTATTAAGACAGAACTTTTATTTGGTATTTAAACAAAAGTCAGGTGGTCTGGTCATATTGTTCACAACTATCAGTTAGTTCCAAGGAGAGAACAAAGCTGATAAGAAAAAAAATGTTTTTAAACTTTTCTTTTTCAAATGAAATATCTCTAAAATAATTCAAAATGTGCAACTACCCAGAGAGAGAACGAGAGACCCAAATCTTCAAACAGATTATAAAATATTCCAATATTTATTTACAACATATTTACAAAACTACAAAATGCAAGATGTGAAGTTTCCTCATACAGTGTGTGCCATGGTTCTATAAAATATCTTTTTGAATACACCGTGTGTTGCATTGTTCAAAATATTTTGGGGAAAAGCAATGTGTGCTGTTGTTTCTTACTTTCTTGATTCCCTCCAAGCCTTACACCTGTATTTGATCCTCTTCTTTTGTGTTAATATGAAAGCACTTCTGTTTGACCCTGCAAGCCAGAGAAGTGCTACTGGAGGAAATGATACTTGATTTGTAATTAGGGGCAGTGCAAGCACCTACAAAGGACCTGACTTTATATGCCTGCCTGCTGAACCCTGACTACACATCTATGTCACCAATACAGACTCTTGTTTAACATCCCAAGAGAAGAGCTTCTGAGGAACTCTTGATTCGCAATGCAGCTGAGCCCTGTGAAGCAGATTAATGCAGGGTGAGGCATCATGTGGCCCTGCAGATGTTATTGGACTGCAAATCCCGGCAGCCCTAGCCAGTTTGGCCAGTGCTGAGGATGGATGTAGTCCAATGACATTTGGAGGACCACATGCATATTTACTTGGATGTAATTATGATTTCCCATAATTTACAAGTAAGAGCCGTCCTCCTCTTCAGTAATTATGATGTTGTATGCCTGGCTTCGAACATCATGATTTTTCCAGTTCATGTTTACAGACATTGTATGATCACAGTGACCCAAAGTGCCCCCAAAAACCAACATTTACCCTCCTCTACCCATGTAAGAAAATTTTAGGAATGGCCTGTAGGTTATCCATTAAAAATTAGTTAGATGTATAGTTACATAGTCTTTTTGAAATTTAGTGGAAGACTAAATCTATGGATCATTTCATTATTGTTTACCGTGAGATGCTCTTTATGATCATAAATAATAAGCAAATAGTTTTACTGTCTATTAAAAATATTTTTGTAAATTGCAAGAACAGGGGTTTGTTTTTTTCTTCAAATTGGTTTTTTCATATGTAATTTTTTTACAGTTAATAATTCTTGCTTGTGTGTCTCAAGATATATCTTATATCTTGCTATTTTAAAGATAAAACATTTTTGAATCGTACATAATTTTAAAATAATGCCTTTAACATGGAACATAATGTCTGAATGTACAGACATTTGTACATGGAATATAATGTACACTGAATATAATGTCTGAATACTGTACAGTTGGATTAGGGCTTGAAATACAGGTATTGTCTTTGTCTTGGGTTCAAGTACTTAGTGATTCAGTCTTCTTGATTTAAGAGCTATTTTCCCCACCTCATCCCTTTTAATAAGCTCTTGAAGGGATATAGATCACTTTAGACATTTGCTATAATAATGGTTTGTAGGCAATATTTGGTTTTCAACTGGCTATTTCCTCTCACATTTTAAAAGAGAAATTTAAAGTTCTAATTTTTCCATTTTACTGAGATAATTGTTAATAATTATCTGTGATTATTATATTGGCCCTTATTTTTTTTAATAGTTCAGACTTCATTGTTCAGACTTCATGATTAAAGCGTATTTGAAACAGCAGATAAAGAACAGATTTTCAGTGCTGAATTTAAGAGGAAAGGAAGATTTTGTTAAATTTTCTTTGTTGCTGCTCCCTCTTCCTCTTCATTCTCCTCTTCTTCTTCAGTCTTCAGTATGTTAACATTTTCCATTAAAAGCAATGTTGGGGAGTGGAGATTAAAAGTGTACATGGAGAAGAGTTACCAGATAACAATGAATGTCCACACCTCTGGTAATTGTACAGAAGAGGGAATTTCAGCAAGTGTAACATGTCATGCAAATTTAGGGGGCTTCTAGGAACCAAAGTGTATGGTGTTTATTAATGGATGAACTTAGGGCCTGTACAGACGGCGCTTTGCGCCATCATGGAGACAGGGAAGGGGAGGGGCAGCCACACGCGGCCCCCCCAACCCCACGCCGAAGACGTCATTATGGCACGCACCATCAGGACGTCATCATGGCACAGCATCTTAACACGCTGCGCGGGAAGAGACGTAACAGAGCTGTGCTGCAGCTCTTGGGGTGGCCTATTTGCCACCTCTGAAAGAAGCATCATTTTGGTGCTCCTTTCCAAGGAGACAAAAGGGAGGATCAGGGCTGACATGTCCAGCAGCCTTGGCCTCGATCCTCCATTTCCCGGGCAGCCCAGGGCCGCCCATCTGCATCCCCCCCATAGTTTAATTAACTTCCTCCTGTGGAAGTGGAGCTGGAATAAGAGAGTGTAACTGCAAAGGAGTATTTTGTCTGCTTGCTATGTGGATCATTATCATCATGACCACCACCACCACCACCACCACCACCACTATCATCATCATCATCATCATCATCATCATCATCATCACTGCTACTGCATGTAAAAAGATGCTATCAGAATTTATTGTGTATTTTGCTGTCCAATATTTCAGTTCTTTTTATTTCTGAACTGATCACAGAGTCACACAAAAAAATCATACAATCATAGAGTTGGAAAGGATCATAAAGGCCACCTAGTCTGACTGCCTCCCAGTTCAGGAATCCATAACTAAAGATTCCTTAGACGTGGCCAGGTAAACCATGAAGAAGGGTCCATCACTTCCTGAACTAATTTATTCCACTCTGGAATAGTTATTAAGAGCAAGACATTCTTCCTCCTGTTTAGTCAGAAATTTCTGTCTTGTAATTTGATCCCATTGGTTCATGTCCTAGGACTTTGTTGTTGTGTGTCTTCAAGTTGTTTCTGACTAATGGCAACCCTAAGTGAACCTATCATGAAGTTTTCTTGGCAAAAAATGTCCAGAGATTTGCCATTGCCTTCCCCTGAGGTTGAAAGCCTATGACCTATCCAAGGTCATCCTGTGGGTTTCATGATCAAGCTGGGAATTGAACCCTGGTCTCCAGGGTCATAGTCCAATACTCAAACCATTATTTCAAGAGAACTTTGCTGTACAAGAAAAGAAAGGCAAAACCAATTCAGAGAGTAGCAGCCTTCTCCGTGCCAGCCTTCTCCGTGCCTTTCTGCATGCCTTCATAGCACTCCATTCGCTTTCTGAGGAAAGATGGTAATCAAAGTGTGCCTTTTGCTTAACAGGAAAAATCAGTTCAGCAAAAGGCACATTTTAAATACTATCTCTCCTCAGGAAGAGAATAGAAGTGCTGTGACATCATACAGAGTGGCAAGAGCAAGCCACTACTCTCCCAATCACTTTTCCCATTCTTTTCTCATGATGTAAAGTCCAAAGTCTCTGGAACAAGAGAAAACAAGCTTGCTCCATGTTTAGTCATTTAAAGAAGGCTACCAAACTTCACATGGGCTAGAAATCTATTAGTATCTTTATTTTCTGTTATTTCTCTTCTCTTCCCACCATCACTTTCATTTCCTCTATTTTCATTTAGCCTTCCCAGCTACCTACTTGCCTACCTCTTACAAAGAGCCTCTAGTCACTCTCTCTCTTTCTCAGTTGTTTGAAGAATCAGGAGCCCTACAGTAGAAAGTACATTACAGAAAGTATGATGCATAGAAGCCCTGTGGAGAAATGAATATCTCAGTTCTCCACTTTCATTTCTGATTGTTGGGAAAGATTATGAAAGTCTGCAGCCTAGTGTCTAGATACGATACTGCAAATTATAGAAAGATTTTAATTTAATTAGAATTATTAATTCTTTTTTAAAAACAAGAACCACAGATTCCAATTGATATGCATGCCAAGTTTCAGGTGTCTAGGTTTGGTGGAAGTGTGGTGAGACAGATGGGCATGCACATATTATTGTCATAAGATGTGATGAGATTTTTTTAAAAAATAGATTCTGCACATTATTTTTAATGTTATCTTTAGCTGATAGAATTCAGAAGGGTCTTACTGTTTATTTTAGTCACTGGTATATATTTTAAATTATTTGTGAGAAACAGAAAAGTGAAGAGTTACTACTTTAAAAAATCAGTTCTTCTTTGTGGTCTCTGTGCCTCACACAAATTATTATTCTGTGCCCATGTAAAGCACTGTTCAGAACTTTCTAGAAAGTTATGTAAGCATTTTGGCAATAGCCTGCCCATCCTCAGTAGCCTATATAAGGGCCTTCCTGCCAAAACCTCCAGTTCCTTTCCATCCACCACTGCATCTGCATCATGAGAAACTTTGGGAGCTTTCCCTTTCCCTTGGTCTTTGGCCAAGGGATACCAGCTTTGCTGTTTTCATTCTGTTTCACCAATAGCATTTGGCAGTGAAAGCTATACTCGCCCTCAGGGTGTCATTCAAGAAGTGCATCTTCTGTTGTGCCAAACTTCCTGCCTGTATGGACATTCAAGATGCCTAAGCAGCGCATATTGTCTCTGCTTGTAGCCACTGTTCTGTCTTCACACCACAGGGACAGAAAAATAGGGAGTTGTGATTAAAGGCACTCCTTTAGAAAAAGCAAAAGCAAAGCAGCTTCATTTATATACCGCTTCATATCGCGCTATGGGATGTCTAAGCGGTTTACAATTGTGAGCCCTTTGGCCTCAACCTACAATGCAGCTGTCCACAACTACTGGGATGGACACTGCTGAGAAGTGAGACTGCTCACTGACATCAACAGCTGTTGGCATTGAGACTAGCCACTTCCCAAAGTCAGCTTTGGCACCTTTAGCTTTCATGATTGCTCAATGTGGAACTAAACAGTGGCTGGCTCATACCACCACTGCCATACCCAAAGCTGATTGTGCAGGTTCTGATACTCATATAGAGGTTATTCATCATTCCATGAAAGGAAAATTTCTCAATCTGGAGCTGGCAAAGAAAAAGTATGAAAAGAAGAAGCATTCTAAGCAGCATCAACTGACAATACCATGGTGAACAAGCACTCTCCTTGGCCTTATTCTTCGGTTTTGGGACTAGGGCATTGAAAGAGAAGACAACGTTCTGGCTGATGTGCTGAGCAGGACATCAAATTTGACACACAAGTTGTGCCCCCATCCCAAACTACTGGAGTCAATATTCCATCAGTGGGACAAACCAGAGCTGGATCTCTTTGGGTGCAAGAAGGATGTTCAATGCAAGTAATACTGCTCTCAGACATATCAGGGGAAGTTGTACAGAGATGCCTTCCTGTACCACTCAGGAGACCCAACATTATATGCCTTCCTACTCCTCCACTTCTCACAAGGATGATCACCAAGCTCCACAAAGACAAGGCCAATCGCATCCTAATCATGCCCTGGTGGCCCCAAGAGTAATTGTTTGCTCTGCTTCTCCATCTATTTCAAATGTTCTACACTTGGCTTCCACTTAGACAAGATCTCCTCATGCCATACCGGGGCTGGTCAGGCACCTGGACTTCAAAACCCTCAATCAGGGATAGCTTCCCTGCCTGCCAGCATACAGGATGTCATCACTGTCACCCAGCATCCTTCTACCAGGCATGCATTCTCCTACAAGTAGAGGAAGTTCCAAGACTTTTTAGGTCCTCTTGGGGTTCCTCCTTTGAAGCCCAACATCAGACATATATTTGATTTCTTGCTGTCACTGGAAACCAAGGGTTTATCACTCTTTTTGGTCTGGTGTTGCCTTGCTGTGGTCTCTGAAAACTTTCAACTCCTTGGTAGCCCTCCTGCCTCCTTGGTAAAGAGGGTCCTGAAGGGCTACAAAAATCTCCACCCTCAGATGCTGAGTCCGACATTGAGATGAAATCTCAAGCTTGACCTGAGACAACTCTGTGGGAAGTACTTTGACGGCCCATAGCCATTTATGACCTCCAACTGTTATCCTCAAAGACTGGTTGCAATTCTGATGGCCAGATGGGTTGGTGATGGCCAGATGGTCTCTGGGTGGATCCCCCATATCTCTGCTTCCATCCTGACTAGGCTGTCTTCAGTCCCAACATCTCTTTCTGTTGAAGGTTGTGTCAGCCTTTCATTGGAACCAGGACATTGTTTTGCCTGTCTTTCTACCAAATCTGTTTTCACATTCTGAGAGATGCTGGCACTGTCCTGCTGTATGGAGAACTCTGGCCTTCTGATAGGATTGTGGCCTTTTGAGCCTCACAAAGACTTTTCTTCCTCAAAAAAAAAAAAAAAAAAGGACTACCTCATTGCAGCACTTTGCTTCCACCTGGCATACTAACTGTCTCAAAAGGATCCTGCTGCTTGTATTTGAACCCATTCCATGTGGGCCATGGCCATGTCTTCTGCCTTCCTGGTAAGTGTGCCATTCGAGGACATTTGTTGTGTGGTAACCTGGTTCATTATTCACTACTGAATGGACTCAAGGTCTAGGACTGGCACTGCCTTCAGGAGAGCTGTACTGCAGTCCAGTTTGCCTTGAATGTTCTTTTGCACTTTGAATTCTGTTCTGTACTTAGATGTTTCAGGAGAGTTTTATTCCTTGAAACCATTTTGATACCATTTGCTTGGTATGGGTGGGAGGCATGATGTTGAGGTTTCATGTTTGATGTTCTGCTTTTGGCTTAATGTTCAGTAAAGTTTTGACTTGTTTGCAATGACACTCCTGCCTCCTTCTTGCACACAGCTTGCTAGTCTCCCATTTGTATGAGGCAGGGAGACCATGAAGGAGGAGGACAGGTTGCATATCTGTAACTGCAGTTCTTTGAGTTCTCATCTGTGCTCTCACACGGCCCTGCCCTCCTCCCCTCATTGTGTCCTGTTGCTCCCTGTGGAAGGTTGCATTGATGTACATGGAACTGGCAGTTTTGGCAAGAAGCCCCTCATATAGGATTGCTGGAGGGTGGTAGGGATACCACCAAAATGCTTACATAATTTTCTAGAAGGTCTCAAATGGTGCTCTGCACAGGCACAGGATACAACATTTGTGTGAGTGCACAGATGACAATGCAAAGAACTATAGTTACAGGTAAGCAACCTGTTCTTGTAATCATAAATTAAATGTTGAAGTTTGCCACTGCAATAACTAATTGCTTTTTTAAATGTAATTTTTAAAAGTAATTTCTTTTTTAAAAGTTAACAGTTTCAGTTGTACAGGTCATTAGTATAGATGACTTTTTAAAGGGTTATATGAAATCATGTAGGGTACATTTATCAGTGACTCTGCATTCAAACTGCAGAAATAATCCAGGTTGACACCACTTTAACTGCCATGGCTCAATGCTATTTGGTGGGGCACCAGACCTCTCTGACAAAGGTGAAATATCTCACAGAACTACAGTTTCCAGAATTCAGTAACAATGAGTCATGGCAATTATAGTGGTGTCAACCTGGATTATTTCTGTAGTGCAGATGAAGCCTATGACTGTTAAATAACACATCTGTATTTGGAGACAGAATGCCTTTGAGAGCAAATTATGAGGAACAGTCATCATCAACATGCCCTTGTGAGCTTCCTCATCAAAGCTTCTACTGGGGGTGGGAAATGCTGGACCAGAGAAGACCATCCTCTAATTTACAATCACAAATGTGGACTAGAATCCTTCTGTACATATAAGTGTTTACAGAAAGTAAGGAAGAAAAGAAGGAATACAGTTTTTCAACACTGTGATGGCTAACTGCAAAGCTGAGTTTAAAGCAAAGTATAATTGGTTTTACTTAAGTAAACTTGAAGTAAACTTGGTTTTACTTAAGTAAACTAGTTGATCAGTACTAGTGTGTTTATAAATCCAGTAGGTATCACAAATTGTATAGTCCAAAATTCAGCACAGAGGTAGGACAAAAGGGATAATGCATTTACTATTTGATTGTGGCTAGGCCTAGCATTGGTGACAATGGGTCTGAACAGACAGGCCAAATAAAGCGGCTTCAGGCCACTTTGGAGGTGTGCTATTTAAATAACGCACAAGTCCTAAAGGCTGGAAGCTGCGCCAAATCTGCGCTCCGGTCCTAAGGACTGGAGTGCAGCTTTGGCATGGCTTCTGGCCTCTTAGGACATGTGTATCATTTAAACAACAGCCCTCAAAAGTGGTCTGAAGCCACTTTATTTGGCCTGTCTGTTCTGGCCCAAAGATGATTATCCTGGTTTCTCAGTCTGTCAAGTGTCCCTGACTCAAGATTTGGACCACTAGTGATTCAGATTCTCTCCACAAATCTAGGAATCAGTCAAGTATCACCAGATAAAGTGACACTTTCAAAGTTGTGTCACATTCTGTAACTGTAGTCCTACCTATGGCAATTTCATTCAAGTAAGTGAAAAATTCAAACTGGTAAACAATTAAACCATAATATGCCAGACAGAACTATGATTGAGAAAAAGAAATGTTGATCATAGATGTGGCACCCTGTGGGGGTACTAGAAATGAAGACAAAGGGCTTTATCACACACAGCTTTTAAACCACGATTTCACTGAGAGGGAAGTGGCACTGGCGATGGTGATCGCACAATGCTGCTTCCCTTTCGTAGCTGCCCTGTCCCCCAGCCATCTCTTCTCATTCAAGGGGGAAACCCATGAATGAGCTGCCAATTGTGTGATGCCCTGGGTGTGGAAAGCCATTCCCAGGGCATTTGCACAAATGTGAGTCATATGGTGCCACTGTCCCCTCCTCCCCCTTCCCCCTTGCAATTTTTAATTTTTCTTTTAGTTGGGTTTTCACACAATTTTGGAGCTCCAGAGCATCAAGGTTTTGTTTGAAAAGAATTAAAACATTGAATCAGAGCTGCAGAGTTCTGAAATTTTGTGACAAAAGTTAAAAAAAAAAACAACCAAAGGCATTCCTAGAAGCATTCTGAGTTAAGGGACAGAATGGGGAGAAAGCATGCTGGGGGCAGGAGTCACACAAAAGAAATTAAGTGCAGTAAAGGCACCAATAAAAGCGGTATGTTGCCACTTTTATTTTTTCAGTGATTGCAGCGAGAAAGGGGCTGATGCGATAAAGACCAAAGAGAAGGGAAAGATTATGAAATGTTGTGATCTGGTACAAACTGAGATTTAGTGCCTCTGAGAAAAGAAAACAACTGGAGTTCCAGTGGCAATAAGTATTCTGGGAGCAATTCCAAACAGACTGACAAAACATCTGAATAAAATTGCCACAGGATGATTATTATTGGTTTCACAGTGTACCAGATATTACCGACTGGAATTCTGGGTTATCAGTGAGTCAAATTCTATTCAAGAATCAAGGAATCAGTGAGGTATCATTAGATGGCATGGCGTGTTCCCAGTAGTATGTTTGTAATTGTGCTATTGTGATCCTATTTATGGTGATTTCACTAATACTAGTATGATTGTTATCATAATTATTATTATTCATTATTGTGTTGCTGTTGCTGTTGCTATTGCTGTTCATACACAGCTCTATTAGGACATAGGGAATGTAAGAAATCAAAATACAAGCAGCAACAACCTGTTGCTTCTGAATAATTTGACTGAGTGGATATAATCCTACAGGAACAGGAGCAAATAGGCCATTATGAAAGCCATGTAAGCTGGATTCCTGCAGTATTAATGTAGTGAAGCAGAACCAAAAGAATACTGTGTCTCTCTTTTAATTCTCTTACTTTCTTGTCCCTTTCCCTGTCAGGAAGGACACTCCGTAGAACCTGAACCATGAGACACACTTTTTGGAGAAAGACAGAGTATTGCATGCTCAGCCTCTTATATGGATAAGCAGCTCATTCAAGCAAGCTGTTTTCTCTGAGTCTTCCCCCCACCCCCAGTCTAGAATAATATCAGCAACAACAATAATGACTTACCTTCAGTTGTCTAGGCTATTGTAAAGATCTCTGGAGTAAATGTATGTGAAGTGGTTAGCTGAAGTATTGGTGACTAATAAAATTATTATGGTGCAGATGATGATGATAATGACAATGATGTATCCCTTAGCTGCACTTACATTGGGCTGTCCAATAAGACTGGTCAGGACCTGGCTCATTTAATTTTTGTGCAGCAGTTTGCCACATTGTTCTAGAAATGGTATGTCTGGTAAAAGTATTGATAAATACACTGCTTTGTCTGTGTAGGGCCATGAGGTAACTGAACTGGACTATGAGCAAGCCTTTGTCTTCAATCTATGCCATCTATGTTTTGCTAATTGGTATGTATGTCTGGTATAGTTTCATTTTGATAAAGAGCATTATAGTTCATCTGGCAGCAAGTGTGGTTGTTGGCATCCTTTGGCTGCAGGCTTGAAGACTTCCAATTTTACTGGTAGCAAACAGACCCACTGAGTTTATTTTGAATGCTCTCATGTGTACACATGCACACATGATTCTATGATTCTAACGTGAGCACATGAGCATCCTGCTCATCTGCTTTCACCAAGGCAAATAAAGAGTGCTAAATGAAAACAAGGCGATGGTGCTCTCTACTGGCCAATTACCTTTTTAAGGCACAGGTGGTCAATCCAACTTTCTGGTGACTTTGGACTTCATCACACAGGGAAGATTGGAAGTTTAAACACTGATTATCCCATAAAAATCACGCATTCACAATTAAGATTTTCACATGGCGTTGTGATTAAAATGCCATTATCCTGGGCATATTCCATGAAAATTGTGCATTCACGATAAAGGTTTTCACACGATGTCATGATTAAAGCACCATTATCCTGGGAATAACCAGGCAATAAACAGCAACAAATCATTCACAGGAAAATCCCATTAATGATTTGTTGCTGTTTTTTCTCTGGTTCTTCCCTGGTTATTCCCGGGATAATGACTCTTTAATCGTGCTATATATGAAAATATTAATCGAGATCTTAATCACAATTGCGTGATTTTCACAGGATAATCACTGTTTAAACTCCCAATTTTCCCCATGTGATAAAGTCCTTTGACTTCTTAATAACCTTTATATGTTATTCTATAAATCCAGGACAATGCTTCATTGCCCTTGAAATGTAAGAGCCAGTTCGAAGTCCTTGGTTCTCCACAGTACCATAAATTTACTCCTACTTGAGGATCTTTCCTGGAACAAAGACTTGAAGCTCAGTGGATCCATCCAAATCAACATCCATTCCATTCTCCCTTCTATCCTCTTCTCTTCTCTGCTCTGCTCTGCTCTGCTCTGCTCTGCTCTACCCTACCCTATCCTATCCTATCCTACCTAAGCTGTTTCTAAGATTGCCAGTTTTTCAATTTGTCAGTGTAGCTGTGACTAAAAGAGCAGCAGCTTGATCTACAGGCATTAGTAACCCTAAGAAAAGCATGAGATTTGAGTGAGTCCCTGTGAGCCCTTGTTCCTTTCCATGGTAGGACACTAGTACTTGTTTCTTACCATGGAAAAGGAAAAAGGGCTCACAGGGCTCTTAGTTTTTGTTAATTGATTTCCTGTTGAAAATGCCTCTACCACTTGGCATGTGAAATTTGTTCTTCTGGATGAAATTTCTTCTTCTGACAAGAAATGCTTGGCTCTTGATCTGCTCATTCAAGTACTTTGAGCCCTGCAGGTAATGTTTGCTTTTCCCAGTGGTTGTTCACATTTTGACAGTATTATTTATTTTGTGGATTCTGGATGTTATTGTACTTTTCTGTATGGCCCTTTTATATGTTTTCAGTATTATTTATGTATGAGAACCTTGTGAGGGATAACAACATCGAAGGAGCAACATGGAATGTTTCATGGTTTTGAATGCCTGTTTTTATTTTCTTGGGCAGGAATGGTTGGCTCAACATTCCCCAACTCTGTACTAAGGACCATGGATGGGGTAACCATTCTCAATAGGACTAAATCAATATTTGTATAGGCATGGGCCAAAGTGTGGCTCTAGAATGACATGTTCCTCTAATAATAATAATAATAATAATAATAATAATAATAATTTTTTATTTATAACCCGCCCCTCTGCTCGGCAATCGGGGCGGCGTACAACCAATTAAAAAGACAACAGTTAAAACATTCTTTAAACCCACACCCTAGCCCTCCCACCCCTTAAAACTAAATTAAACTACAGTAGAATTAAAATCAAATTAGCACACTTAATTTGCTTAAATCCCATGCAGAAACACACCCTAGGAGGGTCAATTTACCTTTTAGATAGGTCATAAACATATCTACCTATTTTAATTTTTTTTAAAAAAAAAAATCTGTTTTTCAAAACTTTGAAATCTATCTGGGCTGGCTCTCTGGAATGGGCTGAGAAAGATTGTTTGAGGAGAACAGATTTTAGAAGTTATAAAACCTACTGGGGGGCATTTGGGGTAGTCCTTGCCACTACTGCCCAAACCACTTCACTTGTCCACTTCTAGCTAATTGTGAGTAAGTAATTTATCACACGAGATGAACCCCATGCAGAAATTAGATTTAAAGTGAAAACAATCTGCTTTTGTGGGTTGTTTTTCACATGACATTTGGGTTAACCCAAACAGAAAGTAGACAAAACCCGCAATTGTGGGTTGTGTTTCAAATGACGTTTGTGTGAAAGAGAATTAACACGAAAATAACCTGAATGGAAAACCAACAAAACCCAGTCCTTTTTACTTTCGGGAACTTCTGAAAGTAAAAAGGAGCGGGTTTTGGTGACTTTCCATTCAGGTTAATGTCACGTTATTTCTCCTTTACAAAATAAATCTGAAAAACAACCCGCTTTTACGGGGGGGGGGGGGTTGGATTTTTAAATCCTGTTTCTGCATGGGATTTAAGCAATTTGCCTCCATAAGGTCCTAAGTGTGTCTGGGATAGCTATAGTTGCAAGCAAAGCAGAAGGAATACACTTACAATGGAACTCATCGCATGAATAGATATGGTTGTCAAGAAGAAGAATGTTTCTTCTGTGGTCCTTTGCACAGTCATCTGCTCCATACATGCCCATGGCTGTTAGTTGAAGGCAAAATCTGGACAGAAAACACCTCTCTGTCCCTTTCTACTGAGGAGGCAGGGGAGATAGGAAATCACTGAAATCCATTCCAGTCTAGGTTTTTTCCTAGTTGAGACCAAGGGTTCATTCAGATTGATTGAAAAGTCTCAGATTTTGTTCCTATTCTTTCTGATTTTATACTGAACTGGGGAGCTGGTTTTAAATGTCTCTGATTGCACCAAGACCTGACAGGAAGTATTCTGGGATAAACAAAATGTGTATAGATCTCCAAAATAAAATCAGAAAGAAGAAGAACAAAATCTGGGACTTCCCTGTCTTTTTAACCAGTCAATGACTCCCAATAGCACTGCTATCCAGGTAGTCCCCGCCTCATATGATAATCTCTTCTGCTTCAGAAATGGAAAAGACAACTGTCACATGGCATGAGGGAACAGGATTCGCTATTTCCAAGCAGGTCGAGCTGT
Organism: Phrynosoma blainvillii; assembly: GCA_026167975.1. NCBI lineage: Eukaryota > Metazoa > Chordata > Lepidosauria > Squamata > Phrynosomatidae > Phrynosoma > Phrynosoma blainvillii. The sequence goes on along the minus strand of JANUYF010000003.1, from coordinate 153,598,989 downwards.
GCCTTTCATTATTATTACTTTTTGTTGCCATCCACCGCAACCATCTTCTTCATCCCCTCTACCTGCCACCCAATTTTTCTTCCCCCTCCCTACTACCCAATTTCTTTTCCCCCCTCTGCCATACAATCTCTCATCCCACCTCCACCCCTGATTTTTCTTCCCACACTGCCTGATCTTTCCCCTCCTTGCCCCCGATCTCTCTTCCCCCCTCCAGCGACCAATCTCTTACCCCACCAACCAATCTCTCTCTCCTGCCCCCTGCTGCCCAATCTTCCCACCCCTAGGCAACCGATCTCTCTTCCCCTGTCTCCCAATCTCTCCCTCCCTCTGCTGCCCAATTTTTCTTCTCCTCCTCCAATGCCCCCACCACCAGCAGACTGATCTGCATGCCCTAAGTAGGACAATAATGAGAAGGAAGCAAAAGTGGGGGAGTGTGGAAGGAACATGCAGCACCTACCAGTATTGAAGTGGAAGTACAATAAAGATTGCTTCAATACCAGTATATCTCTGTGTGCTTCAAAAACACAACTGCTGTAATGTAGAAGCCTGGTGTGATAGATAGTCTCCTTGGAACCTGAAACAATTTAAGGGCAGGGTATTTTGAGGATTACTGCCTCATGTATGGAACGTTGCATGAGTTGGAGTGGGCCATCTAGATTTTCTACTACCAGATAAAGGATGACAGATCGAATTAAGAGAAAGGACTGTCTGTACAGCAGTGACCAAGTTAAAGGAAGTCCTGGCCCTGAAAGATTTGCTTTGTCCCTTCATCGACGATCTTTCATTCTCATTCAAAAACTGCTGTTTTTAGGCAAGCACTTAGTTTTCATTTGGTTTTTAGACTCCCTTTTGTGTTTTGACATGCTATTTTATTGGATTGGTACTGTTTTAGTTGCATCTTTTCTGCATTATTTTAAAGGTTTCCTAGGTACACCTCTTTAGCACAGCAATAAATAAAACAGGCAGACTTCACAGAGCCCCATCTTCTTCCTATTACCACATAACACTAGCTAGATATTAAGCTGAATGCTTCTTTATTGGCAACAGAATATTGCATATTTTTTATCACCATTTGTTTAAATAGTATAAATAATCTGCCAAGTTTTAATAGGCGTTTTCTATGAATAGGCAACAAGCCATGAAATATGGTATTTTCATCATGAATGGCCTAGGAAATTAGCTAGTGTTGCCCTTGATTTGCATGAAGTTCTGGCAAGTTCCAAGAGACTGAAGTGGTATGAGCTTGCTTGATAGCCTTTTCTCCTATCTCCACAATCATCCCCTTCCTTTACTGGGTGATTTAGACTACAAACATTCACTCTTGCCTTCCAATGATACAGAAGATGTGGTACAGCAAGGCCCAATTAGGATCAATCAACAGAGACCACAAATTTCAAGCGTGAATGGAACATGTTCAAAGTATGCATGTGGCTGTGTATGTCGCTGCTATGATGAAAGTGTATGATTTCAGTTATATAAACTGGATGGCCATCTCTCAGGAGTACTTTCATTGTGTCTTCCTGCATGGCTGGGGGTTGGACTAGATGGCCCTTATGATCTCTTCCAACTCTATGATTTTATTTATTTTCACTTATTTTGTTGGTCTTGTAAAGTATATGTTCATTGGGCTCATTTTGCTTATAAAATTAAGTTTCTGGGTTTTTTTGTTTTGATTTGTTTTATCATATCTCATGAAAATGACTATGCATATTTTCACCAAATTTCAAAATATTTTGTGGCCTCGTGTAAGATATAGTTTATCGCATGAAAAATAAAACCGACTTACCCCTTTTGATTTACAGTGGATTACGGGTTGCAGTTGGGTATTATCACAGTGAAAATGCCGCCGCTGCTGCCGCCCAACTGCAGCCCGCCTAAAACCCAGCTCCTATATAACTAAGATGTTTTACTGTGCTTTTATTTGTGTTTTTATGCTGGCCAAATGGCTGTAATAAAAAGATTTGATTTGATTTGAAACCCAGCTCCCATCCATGCTCAGCTGGCCAATTTGTACACACGGGAAGCTCCCAACTGCAAATCAGCCAGCTGAGCATGGATGAGAGCAGGGTTTTAGGCGGGATGCAGTCAGGTGGCAGCATCAATGGCATTTTCCCTGTGATAATACCCGACTGCATCCCGTAATCAACTGTAAATCAGAAGGGGTAAGTTTGGTTTATTTTTCATGCGATAAACCCCATAGTCTTCATGGCATACATTAATTCACTTGGAGGCTGTTTTGCACCTCAATTATTTTTTCATTCATATTCTCATACAGTTTAGTGTGTTTAGTGGTTGATCAGAAGAGGCATGCTCTCTCAAGGGCAATTGAGACTGCTGTACAATAAGAGGCATGGTTGCAGAGATAGACATCTCCCAGAAATGCTGAAACTGAATGAATTTTAACAATGCTCCTGAGTAATATTGGGTACTGCAGCCAGTCCACTGTAAAATACTTCATGATCTTATATTCTTGTGACATCCATTTCATCACTTCACTTGTGCATCATTTACATATTTTTAACTACTGCAAGAGAAGGGATGGAAAGAATATTAGCTATTACTGTATATACTCGACTATAAATCAAGAAATTTATGCCCAAAAATTAACCATAAAATTATGGGTCGACTGATATATGGGTCAAAACAGCAATACATCCCAGAAAGATCCTAAAAGGAGCATCACCCCCAATGCCCCACACGCCCTGCCTTGGCAGCTTTTTCAGAAATCACTGGTTTTGACAGAATTAGGTTTACAGGCTTAGGATTGACTCTTCTATGGCTAATAGCATATGGGGGAGGTATTTCGGGACATCTCAAAGGATGGGACAACCCTTTCCACCCATGCTGTGACACCCATGTAAATCACCCACCCAGACACCTGCTTTTTGTAAAATAAAATGACATTGAACTCCTACATGATGTACAGTTTGATCCTTCAATCCCATTTTAAAAAAAAAACAACAGTAACACATCTACACAGATGTTGCTTTGGTGGACAGTGTTCTGTTGTGTTGGGCTCAAGATCTTTTTGTGTTAGAAAAAGATGGGGGAGAGAGAGGTGAGCTTGGGATGATAGGAATGCCCTTCCTCTCCTCTGCCTGGTTCAACCTCAGAAAGTGTCCTTGCTAGCCAGTTCTCTAGCTGCAGTGGAAGCTAGCTGACCTGGAAAACAACTGACACAGAAGCAGAAACAATGGAGGGTGCTGTCAGAGAGAAGGCTTCTCCTTGTCATCTGGGGCAGAAACAGGGAAAGTCCAGGTACAGCCAGCAGTGAAAGAGTTATTGGGCCCAGGGCACAGACACTTGGATTTAGGCATAAGCTAAGTAACCTGAAATTTAGCATTACTTCAAATTATGAGAAGGCTCTAGATTTTTTAAAAAAAAATACTGCTAAATTTCTGTTTTTCTTCAAATAATACACTCCTTCCATGATGTGTGCGTGTGCGTGTGGTGTTTTGATTTGCTCTTGCTAATGCCATGGAGTTACTTAAACATGCCATAGCTTAGGAACTCTAGCATTTCTTGATGCAGCCCTGATATGATCCCTCTAATGTCAATTACAATGGATTACTCTGAAAGCATAAAGTGGATCGCCTTACGGAACTGCTATGGGATGGTTTTCCATGGCCAAGAGGGGATTCAAACCCTGGTCTGTGGCTTGGCCATGGAAAACCATTGGTTGACCTTGGGCATGCCATGCTCTCTCAACCTCAGAGGAAGGGAAAGGCAACCCTCCTCTGAATAAATCTTGCCAAGAAAACCCTGTGATAGGTTTGCCATAGGGACACTTTAAGTCGGGAATGACTTAAAGGTACACAACAACAACAAATGGAAGGCATCAAGTCTAGCCCTACCAAGCCATCCTTAATCAGAGCCCATTTAGCACATCTTCACCTTTCAGAGATTGTACACCACGCCAGGTTCAGTATGAGCTTCCTAATTTTTTCTGCTGAAAGCAGGGGCAGGCTGGATGACAGCAAGGCTCAGAGGCACAGTGGACATCGGGCCTACTCCCATTCTACACTTCATAGCTATGCTCTTGGTTTGGATTCTGGGCCCTGGGCTTCTCCTTTTCCATAATTGCTGTTAGCATCATCTTCTTTTCCCATGTTACTTCATATAATGCAAAACAACCCAGTACCTGACTTTCTGTGATGGCTGCCAAGTGCTGCTACTGTAGCATGGGTGATAATAATTGCTCAGCAGGCAGCTTTGTTCTTGAGATTAGATGCCCTGTTCCACACACACTCACAGGCACAAACACACACACAGGCCCCCCTCCTCCTCTCTCCCATGCCTCCTGCCAGGCAGTGGACGCATTCTCCTGGGCAGCAACTGGGCTCTTCTTCCGCCTGTCCTTTTGTGATACTGCCACTAAATGAAGTGATTCCTCCTACACCCATCCAACCATTCCAACACCATCACTGACCATTCCCAGCTTCCTCAGCCTGAGCTCCTTGGCTTGGTCTGCTGTCCTTCCGCTCTGATGTTCATTCCTCAAAGGCTGAATCTCCTCTTTCTTACCCACCCACCCCCTCCCCACTCTTACCAAGTCAGTTTTGCACCAAACAAAAATTAAAGTACAGGGAGAAAGCGGGAGGGGGCAGGGAGGAAAGGAAGGAAGAAAAGGCCCAAGAGGCTCCCCCCGCCTGGCCATTCCAATCAGGTCAGTGTTTCTTTGCCAATTAGGATGGATGCAATGCACATTATTAAAAATAGGTCTGTGGCCCCATCTGTGTTGATTATTGTCCTCTGTTTCCGTCCCTTGGCCAACTCTGTTAATTAATAAAGAAACTGTCAGGGAAGGGAAGTGAGGGACAGGCAGGGGGAGCAGGGACTTCCCTGACTGGAGCCTCCTGTTCAGAGAGTTCAAGAGAGAAATTGGACACTTGAATCCCTCTGTCATCTCCCATTGTGTGCAGTTCTCCTAATGATGTTGGGCTGGAAGTCAGCTCCCACCACCAGCTCCCGACTGCCTCTTTCATTCAATTACTGACCAAAAAAGAGTGTGTGTGTGTGAGAGAGAGAGAGAGAGAGAGAAGGGTTTCTTGCTGAGGAACCCAACCAATGTGGCTTGGCTACTCCATTTGCCCTGGATTGTTCTGGAGACCTCAAGGAAACAGCAGCTGCCCTCCTCAATAAATAACGGTATAGCCACATGTGAGTGGGACAAGAAATCAGCCAAAGTGATGAGGCAACCAAGATATTGTTGCTTATAAGTGGGTGGTGACATTGGGAAGGGAATGCCAAAGACCTTTGCTTTCACTTGTGTAATGCAATATACCTCTTGCATTCTCATTCATTTCTTAATCTTACTTAGTAACATTTTACAAACTTCCCATACAGTCAGGTTACACAGAAGCTCCTTGTTCTTATTTCAGGCATCTCCCAAAACAAAAACAAAAAAAGCACATGAAGTCTTGGTCATGATACATTTCTGTTCCGGCAAGACTCTTCATTGCTTTGTTGTATACTTCTTTTAAATCTTGCCTCTCTCCTGCTCGTTCTCATTTTCTGGTTCTTCCTGTTCCCTTTCTTTTCAGACTGTGAATGAGACTTCTACCCTTCTCCTATTTGCAACCAAGAAATCTATTAGTCAGATCAGGTAAATTCTGAAGTGCAGGTACTCAACACAACAGTCTCCATTACCATGCCTTTAAGCAGAATCAAAAATACAGGCAGCTATGTTCCTCTGTAATGTGTGTGCATGCTTACACTTTGTATTACTACAGGGATTGCTCACAATAATATATTACTGCTGGGAAAACCTATCCTTGCAAGCCCACCCTGCAACTACAGAGAAGGGAATCCTGGGGAAGGGGGCAGATGACATCAGTGATAATCAGTATCTTAGTGTTTAACCCTTGGAGCCCTGGTTTCACTACAACGCTGGCAGTGCCCTAGAAAAAGCACCACTCAGAAAGGAAAGGAAAGGAAAGGAAAGGAAAGGAAAGGAAAGGAAAGGAAAGGGACACTGAAGCAGCATGAAGATAACTGGAGCTTGGAGAAAGTGAGGAAAGAAAATGGCACCGTGAGACAAACCATCCAGGTGTAGGAGGGACTGGAGGGACTATAGCACCTGAACTCATTGGATATTGATCAAAGCCAAATGAGAATTGGGGTTGTGGGGACTGGCATGTCTTCATGGTAGATCTCTATGGCCATATTTCCACTTCTTTTCCTACCAGTGAAGAAAGATCTCTCTCTTAAATACTGATATGAAGATATCACTATCTTTCTTTTTGTCTAAATCAGAGGAAGTCATTTTGGTTCTAAATTATGATCTGATGCTGGTGGTGGATTGGAACAAATTGATGTTCCTGATTCCAGACAAGCCCAAGGCAGTTCTGTTCTGATGAAAGGTAGATCATAGAATAAAATTTAACTTCTGTTAGATAGGGTCATACTCCACAAATAATGAGCTTCATAGTTTGTGTGCACTTCTGGATTTAGCCTTGCACAGCAGGGGACTTCAGACCAATGCAACCCATTCCTGGAAACATTTGGTCTGGCCAGCATGACACCTGCCTTAGCTACAGCCCATTTGGACCGCATGTTTTTTGTGGGGCTGCCTTGGAAAGGTGTTCAGAAAGTTTGCCTAGTGCAAAATGCTGCAGCTGATTACAGAGATGATAGAACTCCCCTGCTGCAACAGCTTCTGTGGTTATCAATCTGTCACCAAGCACAATTCAAACGGTGTCTTATGACCCGTTACATGACTTGGAACCAGACCACTTGAAAGACCATTTTCTCCCCCAACATGCCAAAATACAAAACACAATGAAAAAAACACATAAAACCAATGGTTAAAATACAGTACCACATAACCAGTAAAATGCATTCATGTAATACTTTCTTTAAAATATACCAATTAAAAAGTTATGATTTAATATTGACTGGGTAGGCCTGCCTGGAAAGATATGTCTTTATTGCTGTTTTAAAAGCAGTCAACATTTTCAGCTGTCATATCTCCACTGGCAGGTCATTCCACAGTCTGGGGCAGCCAATGAAAAAGTCCTCTGGGAAACTGCTGCCAGCCTAGTCCTGGCAGGTTGGAATATGTTTACATTACATGTTTCGGGTCCTCAAAATAAATTAACTAAAAAGAGATCTTAAACTAACTGGTGTGTAAATTCCTGCCCAGTTGATCCTTTCTTTGAAAAATGGATTTTCATTGGCTCATTTTCAATACTTTATTACAGAAGCTAATCTGAGTGACAGGTTACTTTGTTTTCCTCGTTGTTAGGATATTATACCTTTTACATTTCAAGAATAATCAGATAGATATTTGTATAGTTAAATTACAGTTTGTCATTCATATCCACAGGGGATCCATTCCAGACACCAGCCCCTCATGGATAAGGAAAAATGTGGGACCTTGAGTCCCATTGATTTCAGTGGTGGGCATGACATGTTCATGGCCCAATTGCAGCTGCTGTGCGTGTGCCCCCATTGAAAGCAACAAGACTTGCCATCTGCAGATGTTTAAATCCATGGATGGCAAGCCTATGGATATTGAGGGCCCAGTGCATTTCAAATTATTGTAAAATTAATTTAGCTCCATTTAAATTATAGCATTTATTTCTAAATCTGTACCTATATATATGAATTACCATATGCAACTTCTGTGCAAATGAATGTCCTCTTTTTAATATATTTTGTATAGTAATATATTATAGTAATATATTCCCTTCTTTTGATGATGCACTCATGGCTATCTGATAGAGACTCTAGATTCCATGTGTAGAGTTCAGGTAGAAGAGAGGGTGTCAAGACAGAAGGGCTTGAGATACTCACTACAAACAGTTTGCATTTTGTGCATAGTTACTCTATCACCGTTTGTAGGTTTTGATTATTCATCTCCTGTCTTCTTTTGAAATTGAACTTTGAGATGTCAGCAACTGCTAGGCAACTTGTGCAACATTCTCCCATTTTGTGCAAGGTGCCCCTCCTCCTTAAAGACCTGATCTGACTTCTTTGCATTGTGATCATTAGAAAATGAAATTTATTTTTACTTTGTCACCATCATTTACATGAGTCAGGGTGGATGCACCATCTGGTACCACTATTATGAATATAATTTGGTTCATGCAAGCTGAAGATGAGGCCAAACCACCTCGAGGACTGAGGTTTAACTATAGGCCACTGAACACCCTGCCTGCTGAAATCTGCTAGAACTAACTAGCACATAAGACCTCAGAGGTAATCAATTTTTCTCTGAGAGAGGGATGTGTTGCCTCCTGTAATGGGGCTTTATGAGGATGACAGTGTGGGTCTTGCCCAGTGAGTTTCCATGGACAAGGGGGAATTTGAACCCTAGTCTCTAGAGTCATAGTCCAATGCTCAAACCACTATGCTGTGCTGGCTCCTGTGACCCTGAAGCAAGAGGGCAAAAGTTATGAATGAAGAAGAACAAAAAAAAACTGTTGTTTTGGGCAGAGGAAGCTTGTAATTTATGTAATGAGTTTAGGAGAGGCTTAAAAAAAGGAAAGGGGGAACCAAACCAATACAAACAATATGCTGTGTGCATGGACATCTATGCACATCATGAATAATAATAAATATTATATTATTTGTTATTAGCTGCCCTCAAATTGGCCTTGACTCATGGTGACTCAGTGGATAGGACCTTATCGCATTACCGAAAAAAATGGACTTACCCCTGTTGTTTTGAACTCTATATTGGGATGCAGCTGAGAATTATCACACCAAAAACTCTGCCTTTGCCACTGCCTGGCTGCATCCCAGCTAACTCCCAGCTTCCAGGCACACTTAGCCAGTCTCTTTTCAAAACCAGGAAGCTCCCAACTTTGCAAATCAGCCAGTTGAGGGTGGCTGGGAGCTGGGATTTAGCTGGCATGCAACTGGACAGTGGCAAAGGTGGCATTTTCGATGTGATAATTCCCAGCTGCATCCCAAAATAGAGTTCAAAAATGGCAGGGCTAATTAAGTTTTTTCAGTAAAGTGATAAGGTCCTTAGTCATCTCCAAGCCCCCCTTTCCTCTACTGCTCTTCTCAAGTCCTGTAGGTTTATGCCCATGACCTCCTTGATTGAGTCTATCCATCTGGTGTATGGTCTACCTCTTTTTCTCTGGTCCTCCACCTTTCCAAGCATTAATGTCTTTTTGAGTGAATCATGCCTTCTCGTGATGTGGCCAAAGTATAACAACCCCAATTTCATTATCTTGCCTTCCAAGGGGATTTCTGGTTTAATTTGTTCAAGGACGCATTTGTTTGTAGTTTTGGCTGTCCACGGTATCCTCAGCATTCCTCTCCAGCACTACGTCTCAGACCATCAATTCTGGGAATTATAGTTTGTTGTAGCACCAGAGCTTTGTTGTGGCACATGGAGCCATGGCAGTTAAATGAATGTCAAACTGGATTATATCTGCAATGCAGATACAGCCTAAGACACAGAGGAATGGATTCAAACAATAGGAAAAGAATTGTCTCCACTAGATGATAGAGTGGATTACATTAAGAAATAAGAGAATGTTAACATTAGAAGGTTCAAACTTGATTTTCAGTTGGCATGACTACTTGTGGCATGGTAAGATAACAGCAAATAATGACTTCAACAATCATTTTATCAGAAGACCACTTTTAAGAGTCTATTTGAAATATAAAAATAAATTATGCACCAAGACCCCTCTGTGGATTTCAGCACATGAAGCCTTTCATAAGAGAGAAGATCTACATAAAGGAGAATAGCTGACATATAAAGAAATATTAAATATATGGGATGAGAAGTTTCAGATGAAATCAAGAGAATTTGTCAGCAGAAACTATTGAATGCCATTGGTTTCTTTACAAGAACCATGAAAGATTCAGGAAAGAAATAAATTTAGAAGCAACAGAAGAAAAACAGACCAAATTGGAGAGAACAATTCAGAGTGGATACAAGCATATTATACTCAAATTATACAAAATGATTTTGAAATTAGATGCATAACAAGAAAGAATTAAAGAGAATATTAATATCTGGGCCCAAATACCAGAATACTATATAATTGGAAACATTGGGCAAAATCTTGAGGCAAAAATTTGACATTTACAATAAGTTACAATTTAAAGAAAAATTGTTATAAAATGTTGTTTAGATGGCATTTAACATCAGATAAATTAGCTAAAGCACAAGGGAATATGAGTGACAAATGTTGGAAATGTGGAAAAATTAAAGGTAATCTTCCATGCTTGGTGGCAATTTGAAAAAGCAAGAAAGTTTTTGGAAAGTATATATATACTTATAAACATCAACTATCCCATGGAGCTAAAAATATATTTGTTGAATATGCTGCACCCTTTGGGTGATGAGTTGGAAAAGAAATTCTGGAGAATCATGTTATATGATAACAGCAACAAGGATAACATATGCCAGAATGTGGAAGAGTAGGGAAATACCCTCAGAGGATAACTAGTTGTTGAAGGAGATTATTGCATTGCCTTTCCTCCCAGCCTCAGCACAGGCTGAAACTTTAAAATAAACTTTTTAAACATGGGTGTTATTGCACACCTCCATGCCCAGTCTGGAGGCATCCCATAGGGTGGGTTTGTTTGTTTGTTTGTTTGCTATATGCATTGTTTTTCTGTTAATTAACTGTTGTTATGTTTTTGTAAATTTGAATAAGTTTAATAAAAAAAAAATTCTTTAAAAAAATGCAGAAGTATGGATCGAGTACAAGATGCCTCTGGACTGGGCATGGAAGACCTGTTTTTTAAAGTTTCGGTCCAGGGAGGAAAGGCAGTGTGATAATCTCCAAAGTTTTTTAAATGGTAGAAATGGAAAAATTGACAATAATATTAGATAACAAATCATTGAAAAATTACAAACAATGGAATTATGTAAGGTCATTATTGGAGGATAAATGGGATAAGTTATTAACAAGAAATTTTCAAGAATAAAAATAAGGTTTGGGAAAGTTAAGAAAAGAGACTATTTATAGTTGCTAAAATTCAGTAATGAGGTAGATTGACCAGAATGAGAGTGTGGTCAGAGGGACAGTTTAAGATGCCAAAATTCCAAACTGGAAAGGAAAGGAAGGGAACTGGATTCAGATTTTATAGAATGGCATATGAGTTATGATGAATGATTGTGATTATATAAACTGGAGTAGAAGTACTGTCAAAGATGATGTATATGTGTGGTAGTAAGTTAATGTGAATAATAAACCCATGAATATCACCTTAATTCAACTATACACACCAATCACAGAGGCAAAAGAGAAAGAAATTGAGAAATTACAACCACACCTCTTCTTTCTGGTCAATTTACCTCATTACTGAATTGTATCAACAATAAATAGTCTTCTCTTCTCTTAACTTCCCCAAATCTTATGTTTATTCTTGAAAATGATGAAGGAGCCTAGGACGAAACTGACAATACATCAACACATGATGTTACACTGATCATAGGCAACTGGAATGCCAAAGATGGAAACAAAGAAGAATCAAACACAGTAGGCAGATTCAGATTAGGCAAAAGAAATGAAGCTGGTGAGTGTCTGATAGATTTCTGTGAAGCCAATAATCTATTCATTGCAAACACCTTTTTCATACAGCCAAAGAGAAGGCTTTACATATGGACATCCCCCAGTTGTTCAACACAAATACCAAACAGATTATATAACTGGAAGCAAAAGATTGAGAAGCTTCATTTGAGTGGCCGAGACTAGACCAGGTGCTGACTGTGGCACAGATCACAAATTACTTATATGAAAAGCAAGAGGAAAACTGTTGGATTTTAGTAGTGTAGCGTGCTTGTAGAACCAGCAGAGCCAGGGAACAAAAATTCAAGCTTCTAAAATTAGAGCTTTATTGTTGCAGAAAAGCAAAGCAAAAAATACAGTCCACTATAGGATCACATCTTGTTGATGTGACTGAACAAGAGTTACAGATCCATGTTTCCAGATCCTAAGGTTACACTGTAAAGCAATATAAGCATATTATAGATCTATTGCGAGAAGTAAAGAGAAGAAGAGACATTCCAGAAGAAACATGTAATAATAACAATCCCAGACAAAGGCTTTCTTAGTCCTGCCCCCTCTCCACCTTCTGGGTGTTAACCTCCAAGTTGATTGGATGTTCTGTATATGATGTTTGCTAACCCAGCCCCTTGCTGTCCATCATCCATCACGTGGTCTGTTTTCCCATCTTAACTTTTATTATGGTTCTTGTTATCTAAACATGGCTGTTTTCCCAGCTAGAACTTTCTTTTGTTATGACTCTCTGGCCATCTGGACTGCGCTGTTTTCGTTTGCCTAGATCTTGTTCCCATGAGGAAAATTACAGGCACACATATCTCTACATTTCACCTTTGACTGTATAACCCATCTATATTCTAACAATCCCCTCCTGACTTATATAGATGTGTGTATGAAGCACACTAATATATGTTGTGAGACTAACTTAGCACGATGGCTAGGCCTGTATACTTAAGATGACATCCCTAGTAGACGTGACATCTGGTCATGTCTATCAATTGTCAATGCCTTTGTCAAAATGTCTGCCAAATTATGTTTTGATTCTCTATACTGCAAACGCACAACTCCCTTCTGTACCAATTCTCTGACATTTTGGTATCTAACTCCAATGTATTTTGTTCTGCACTTCAAATTTTCTGCCTCTGACATGGCAATGCATCATTGAGAATCTTCATTGATTAGAACCGGTTGAGGACAATCCTGATTCAAATCCTGTAACAACTGTCTAATCCACTCAATTTCATTGACTAATTCTGACAATGCTGCGAACTCTGCTTCACTTGTACTTTGTGCTACATATCCCTGTTTTCTACTTCTCCGTACTATCGCACTCTCTCCAAACTTGATCAACAAACCTGTTACTGACCTTCTGTCATGTAGCTCTGAAGCAAAAGAACTATCCACAAAGCATTCTAGTCCAACCTGACTGTTCTGTATCTTCAATTTCCTGTCCAAGCTACTTTTCAGGTATCTCAACAAATGTTTAACTGCTGTCCAATCCTCAACCTTCGGAAAAATTGTCTTTCTGCTAAGCACACCAACTGCAAACACAATGCCAGGCCTCAAGTTATTAGCTATAAACATCAGACTCCCAACAAGACTCTGATACAACTCTGGATTTTCAAACTCTCTAGTACCTTCATCACTAACATATCCAACTGACATAGGACTTTTGGCTACTTTTGCATCCTGCAATCCACACTTCTCTATCAGACTTTCAATCTTTCTCTGTTGACTCAATAAACAACTGCCATCCTCAGTCCATTGTACTTCAATTCCAAGATAGGATCTGAGAGGACCTAGATCTTTTACAACAAATTTCTTTGACAATTCCTTCCTTACTGTCTGAATCTCCTGTTTAGACTTAGCTGCCACACTCAAGTCATCTACATAAATCACCAATGTAACATCTCCCTTTGTGTAAATACACGCGTCAGCAATGCTGCATTTGTAACCAAGCTTCACAAGCTCATCATGAATGCAAAGATTCCAACTTCTAGCACTCTGTTTCAAACCATACAAAGCCTTCTTCAACTTGTACACTTTTCTGTCACTGTCTTGTTGAAACCCCAAAGGCTGTTCCATGAACACAGTTTCCTCAAGACAAGCATTCAAGTATGCAGTCTCAAAATCAAAATGCTGCACCAAAAGACCCCTCCTTGCTGCTAAAGCCAAAACCAACCTCAGGCTCTCAGGCTTTGCTGTTGGAGAAAATGTCTTGTCAAAATTTTCAAACCTCTGCTGTGCAAATCTCTTTGCTACCAACCTAGCTTTGTATCTCTGACTACCATCAGGCATTATCTTCCTCTTGTACACCCATTTGCAGCCAATCACCTTGTAATTTGTAGGCCTATCAACAATTTCAAACACCTCTTTATCTGTCAAAGACTTGTACTCCTGCTCCATAGCAGACACCCATTTCAACCTTTCCTCGTCAGGACAATTTTGTACATTTTTGTAACTTTCTGGTTCATCAACCACAACTGTGCAAGCTCTAGCTTCCTGCACTACAAAACCATCTGGTGGTCTTCGGACCCTTTGAGTGCATCTTGGGATGAAAACTTTTGTTCTACCTCCCTCATCTTCAGTGTCAGAACTTGTGTGAGCATCTCTATCCCTGTGTCTCTTAGTTTCAGACATCCTGGATGTTGTTGGTCGGGTTTGTGTTGTTTGATCTGATGTGCTTGCTTCACTGTCTGAAGAAGCTTACTCTTGTTTCACCACCCCTCCATTTCTGGTAGGTGTTCCTAACTCCCCCAATCTCAGAAAAACTTGTTATTTAAACATGGCTGTTTTCCCAGCTAGAACCTTCTTTTGTTATGACTCTCTGGCCATCTGGACTGGGCTGTTTTCGTTTGCCTAGATGTTGTTCCCATGAGGAAAATTACAGGCACACACATCTCTACATTTCACCTTTGACTGCATAACCCATCTATATTCTAACAAAAACTTAGAAGGAGAATAAAACCAGTCATCATACAAAACTCTAAACAATCTCTCAACAGAATTTATTGACAATATAAGGAACAGATTTGCACTACTAAGCATAATAGACCAAGAACCAGAACTATGGTCAGAAGCAAAGGACAGAATTGAAGAAGAATGCAAACAGACACTTACAGTAGTCAAAAAGAAAGTCACAAGTCAAGAAACCATGGATGACAAATAAAATGCTACAAGCAGCAAAGGAAATAAGAGAAGCAAAACAAAAGTGAGACAGGAACAAACTCAGAACCATGAATACTACAGTACAACTGGTATGAAAAGAGAAAGACAACTACTACAACGAGCAATACAGAGAGATAGAGGACAACAACAAAATCTAAAAAGAGAGGTGAAAGCTGCAATTAGTGAAATGGGAAAAACAAGAGACCTATCCACAAGATTTGGGAAATCAAAGGGAAATTCAAACCAAGAACTGGGATGCTCTATGGCAATAAAAATCCAAAACCAAAAAGGAATAAAAAAAATTGCTGGATGCAACACAGAGGAGCTACATAAAAGGGATGACAAAGTGAAGGACACATGTAACAAAGAACCCCAAAATCTAAAAAGAGGTGAAAGCTGCAATTGGAGAAATGGGGGAAAAATAAATCACCAGGAACAGATGATATTCCAATTGAACTGCTTCAATCCACATTGACAGAATCAACTCTAGTGCTAATAAACATATGTCAACAGATATGGAAAACAAAACGATGGCCAACAGATTGGAAACAATCAATATACATCCCCATCCACAAAAAAAGGAGACACTGCATAGATCATGAAAGATTATGGAACACTCTGAAAGGCATGGGAATGCCAACATATCTGATAGTCCTGGTGAGAAAGCTGTACTTGGGACAAAAGGCTACTGTTAGAACAGAACACAGAGAAACAGATTGGCATTTAGCAAGGGGGTCAGAGAAGGCTGCATCCTTTCACCCTATCTTATATACAGAACATATTATATGAAAATCAGGCTTGGACACAGAGGAAGGAGGAAGGAATATCAACAATCTAAGGTATGCAGACAACACCATACTACTAGCAGAAAATCATGCTCAAAATTCTGCAACCACCTAGACTCGGTTCAAACAGGGTTTAGGGTTCACAGACCTAGAGCAACTACTAAGGAGGATCAAGGAAGAAAGTGCAAGGGCAGTAATAATAATAATGCCCATGGAGATTTTACACAAATTCAACCTAGACAATGAGGAAATAGAAATAGTAAAATTATTCTCATACTTGGGATCCAACATTGATCAGAGCAGGTATTGCAGTCAAGAAGTCATAAGACTAAAAATAGGGAGGACAGCTATGAAAGAACTGGAAAATATCGTAAAATATAAAGATATACAAATGAGCACAAAAGTTAGAATCATACAAACTATTGTATCCCCTATTACAATGTATGGATGCAAGAGGTGGATAGTTAAGAAAGCGGATAGGAAGGAAATCAATTCATTTGAGATGTGGTACTGCAGAAGAGTGCTAAGGATTCCATTGACAGCCAAAAAGACAAATAAATGGGTCCTAGAAATAATCAAGCTAGAAATCTCTCTGAAAGCCAAGATGACTAGACTGAGGCTGTCATATTTTGACCACATCATGAGAAGGCAAAACTCATCGAAAAGAACAATAATGCCAGGAAGGGTGGAAGGAAGCAGAAAGAGAGGAAGGCTGCATGCTAGATGGATGGACGCTATTAAAAAAGTCATAGCAGAGCAATGGAGGACAAGGAGCCTTGGAGATGTCTCGTCTACAGGGTCACCATGGGTCGAGATCAACTTGAGGTGGTTAACAACAACAACAAAATTAATATGATGTTTATGTGATGTGTGTGTGTGTGTGTGTGTGTGTGTACAAACTACAGAAAAAGAGATTCCACCTAAAAATTAGGAAGAACCTTTGGAAAGTAAGTGTTGTTCCTCTCAGAGAAATAATCTCAGCTCTGGTCACTAAAAACAAGTGTTCAAAACACTAATCATGATGGGTTATAGAATGTTATAACTGATAAGAGGTAATTGACAAAATATATTACAGAGGAATGATAGTATAGAACAGAGAACATGAAAAAATGAGAAATCTGAAAGTGGATAAATAAGAGCATTATATATTCCTAGTAAAGGAAGGGAAGTTTCTTTTATGTAAAGTTTGTATATGTGATATATGTTAAGTCCTATATGTTTTAGATATTTAGATATAATGTATGTCTGAATTGTTTATGTCTTATGTATGTTTTAATATGTGGAAATAAAAAAATAAAATTAAAAAAAAGAAAGTAAGTGTTGTTCGACAGTGGGATACTCTGGCTCCAAAACTTTTGTAAGGTTTGAAAAAGGAGGTCTTTGCCTGCTGGCAGAAGGAGAGATGAAGCCAGCCTAGCCTTCCATGGAAGGGAATTTCACAGGATGGAAGCAGCTACTGAAAAGCCTCTTTCTCTTGTCCTTATCAAACAGAACTGTGATGGTAGAAAGACCAAGAGAAAGCCCTCTCCTGATGAACTCAAGAGAGGAGTCTCTGGTGGTTTGTTTAGGGAAATAGTCTTTCAAATAGTCTGATCTAACCCTTCGTGGCATAGTCATTGGGATAAAAATGCAGCTGGGGAAAATAATGCACAATACTTTTAGCTCCAAGAGACAAATGAAATGAAATGAGTTAAGAAAGAGACAGCTGGGGGAAAACACATGTTTGTCATAAAGACACAGCTGCATTTCAGTGGTCTGTTAGGAAGTTAGACTATAGCCCCATACATCTTTATCTGGGAGTAAGTCCCACTGAACTCACTAGGGGTTACTTCTGAGTAGATCTGTTTATAATGGCACTGTTATTTTAAATAGAATATTGATCTTGTAGAAGCAGACGCACACACTCTCCTTCCCCACCTCACACACACAGATATAAGAGCACACACATTTTCCCAGCTGCTCTTTCTTTCTCTCTCAAGCACACATTCACTTCTCCCTATCAGTCTCTCTCATAGAAAAATACAAAAAACATATTCTCTCCACTTTCTCTTCCTCCCCCCCCAAACACACCCCTGTACACCACAGAACTATAGCACTATGATTCCACTATAACTACCATGTCTCCATCCTATGGAATCTTGGGATTTGTAGTTTAGGGAGGAATATTGTGAATCTTAGCCAGGGAGCTCTAGTGTCTAATTAAACAGCAAATCCCAGGATTCCATATGACACAGTCATTAAAGTTAAAGTGGAATCATAACACAGGCATCACAGAAGGGGAGAGCTGCACCAGGAGACACCATAAGGGGGGGTGACATCAGTCCTCCCCAAAATCTGCTTTTTGGCAGAAACAGGCTGTGGTGTTTGCCTATGTCCCTTTAAAACACTGAAGAGATGGTGTGAGTGGGACGAGGCTCAGTGGGAGGAGAAAGGTGAGGCCCCAGGTTTTTTTTAAAAATTAAAAATTATTTTAAATTTAAAAAATTAAAATTAATTTTTAAATTGTCTTTTAAAATGTCACATCTTACCAAACGTTCACTTTAATCACATGAAACTACATACATGTAAATACATTTAGGCTGTGCATATGATATTGTAGTTTTAAAGTACAATTTTAATTTTGTTAATTTTTTATGTCACAATTATTGTCATTACGTTCTGTGATATATGAGAATTGCAATTTACGAATAACATTAGTACACTCGCCCCTCCACATTTGCGGCTTTGACTTTTGCAGATTTGATTATTCACAGATTTGATTAATATGTTCTCTCTAGGAATATCTAGGTCCTCCAGCAGAACTCTATGGTCAACTTTAACCAAAAGTTACCCTGAAGGACCTAGAGATTCCTAGAGAGAAGACTCCACTAGGCATCGGTAGCTCCTCCAGTGCAATTCTATGGTCAATGTGTGGCAGATGTTGACCACAGAGTTGCATTGGAGGACCTAGAGATTCCTAGAGAGGTGTTCTCTCAGGTAAAAACATAGTGTTTTTGTTATTTGCAGTTTTTCCACATCCACTGGGATCCTGTGCCCCTAACCCCAGTGAATGTGGAGGGACCACTGTACAAGGATTCTTATGGTGTGGTATGGGAGGACATCAATGGAGGGTGATACCATGGATTATTGCATCAGATAACACCAATTCTAGTGATGCCATTGAATTATAGTGCTGTAATTGTGAATTGTGAAAAGACTCTCTCTCAGGAGTTTATCGCATGTCATTTAAATCGACTTACCCCAGTCACATCTAATTCTGAAGCCGGATTCTATCACACGCACTGGGAACCAGGCAAGTGCAACTCAACTGCATCCCCAGGAGTCTGCTGATTTTGAAAAAATGCCGGCTAAGCACACCTGAGGCCCAGGATGCACCTGGGTTGTTCCCAGTGTGTGTGATAGAATCCAGCTTCAAAATTAAACACAACTGGGGCAAGTCAATTTTTTTAATAAAAAAATTTATTAATTAAAATAGCAAACCATGTAACACATCTGTCAATATTTCGAGTTCCACATTACACAAGTATCCATAGTCAAAACAGGAAAGGAAAAAGAAAATTATATATAATTTTATACATACAAATATATCTTAAAAGAGCAGTAATCATACAAAAACATCATCATTTCCCTTAAATCTCATTGTCATCTTTCAATTTGTTTCAATTCCTTGCTTGACATTACATTTCATACAAAAACTGTTACAGCAACCACTTTGCTCCATACCGCCTTCCATTCTTCTCCTCCATATTTCTTCCATTCCTTAGTCCCACAATTCTTCCCCCATTTCACCTTTCCCTTCTACATACCTTCTGCCACTTCTCTCCATTTACCATTTATTACTCTTTCTTCTGATTCTCTCTCTCTTTCTACCTCTTCCCAGGGTAAGCCAATTTAAATGATGTGCAATAAACGCCTCAGTATCTCACATACAAACACACCTTTTTCTCTCTGTTTCCTTCTCTCTGAAAACACAGTACTCCACCTCCCTAGTTAATGATTTTTATTATGCTTCTGTTTTATTGATTTATTGCTAGACTTTTTTTACACAAGAATTTAATTACATCTATTATGGGGGGGTTGTACTTCTGAATTTTAAAGTTCCATATTTTACTATTGTATCTTTATTTTTACACTTGCATTTTGTTTCCCGCCTTCAGCAGACCTTGGTCAGAAAGTTAAAGAAACTTAGGGCCTCAGCAGACGGCTTATTGAGCCGTCTTGGAGGCCCGAAAGAGGAGCAGCCACACGTGCGGTGCTCCTTCCTCTTCCTGAGGTTGCCCTCGGTGCTGCCGGCCCTCCACACGGCTGGCGCGCCGAGGGCAACCTCCTGCCGCAGCGTCCGGACACGATGTGGCGGAAAAGGCAGGGAAAGTGTGCCCTACGCTTTTAGGGCGCACTTTCCCTGTCTTGTGGAAGGAGCGCTATTTTTGCGCTCCTTCCAGGAACGCCGCAGGAGCGTCGGGGTGCGGAGGCTGCGGTCCCGCGGCGCTCCGTCCGGCGGCGTCTCCGGCGCCTCCGTCTGCTTCCCCCCTAAATCCCCTCACCATAGTTGTGTGCTCTAGGTATACATTATGAGGGACCTGCCACCAGAGAAATCACAGAACCATATTGCTGGAAGGGGTCCCTTAACCTGAGGTCTGTGCACCCCTGTGGGGGGGGCACTATTTTCTCACAGGGAATCCACAAAGGCTTGAAGAAATGTTTTGAGCTTTTAACTCTCACGTATAAGGTAAAAGGTGGGAAAGTGAGAAAAATAAGCTGTTCAAGTGCCTTCCTTTCCCCCTCCACCTATTGTGCTTGGCCATTACCTCATGCAGATGCACTGGCCTTCTCTGGAAATCTGCAATTGGCTGAGAAGACACAGAATGGGGGAAGACATTTGACGCATGCCAACATATGCACAGCACTTCCCCTTTTTTTTCTTTTGGTTGGGCATGAACCTTGGGGAGAGAATGGAGAAACCAGTTGAGCAACCCAGTTTAGGTTCTCACTCACTGGTGGAGCTCCACTTTTCCTTTTCAGTCCTGCATGGTCACTCCACCAGCACCTGTCACTGCCTTAGAGCCTCGCATGCCATGAGCAAAAACAGAAGGGTGCTCCTCTCTCGCACACATCAGCACTTCAGGGCTGGAATCATATAAACTGACTCCAGTTTAGATGGATGGGTGTGTGTGTGTGTGTGTGTGTGTGTGTGTGTGAAAGAACATGGAGAGACTTGTGCTTCATTCTTTATTTGCTCACGCTACTTGCAAGGTGCAGCTTGTGCCTCCTTTCATTACAGATAGTCCATGTTGGTTTGCTCTGTCAACACTGCAGCAGATCAAGGACAGTGGTGGCCAACACCAGGGACTTCAATAGAGAGGAGGAAGAGGAGGAAAAGAAAAATTCTTTGCCACCATCACTGTTGCTGCAATCTTTACAGAGAGGGGCTTGGAGAAGGGTGAGCTACCAGGGTGCCCATCCTGTCAGTCAGGGTTTGGGAGGGCTGGGTGCAAATTCCACTCTTTTCTCCCTCCATAACTCTTTTCCATGTGGCCTATCCTAAATATGGGCTGGGGATGGGGGAACACACCATTCAGAACAGACCCAGTCTCATCTGAGTTTGGAAGGTAAGCAAAGTCAGAACTGGTTAAGCACTTGGATGGCAAGCCTCTAGAGAATACCAGGGCTCTACAAGGAAAGGATCACTGCCGCTTTGACAGTACTGTGATTAAAGTCATATAATTAATGTAAATATGAATGTTGTATGAGCCTCTCTGTGCTCCTCTCACCCTCCACAACCCTTCTGGGCCAAAGTTGTATAAACTTTATACTATACTATGCTAAGGGTCTTGTAAGGCACAGCTTGTACCCCCTACTTTGTGGATGGGCTATGTTTGATGCACTTGTGTTAAGTCTTGGAAGTCCACAGCAACAAAAGTTATTTAAAGGGGGCCTATGTTGAATATTAGGTTAAGAACCACTGCCTTAGACCATCAAGTCCAAACTTCTGCTCAGTGCAGGAACTCCTGCTAGAGGAATGCTGGGAGGTAGCTGTCCAGCCTCTTTTTGAAGATATCCAGAGAAAGAAATCCCACCACCTCTCTAGGTAATTGGTTCCACTGCCAAACTGCCAAGAATTTCATTCCAATATTCAATCAAAATCTCCCCTCTTATAACTTAAAATTATTAGATCTAAGGCAACACTGAACAAACCTTAACCCTCCTCTCTGTGACAACTGTTTAAATATGTAAAGAGTGCAATCATGTCTCCCCTCAGGCTTCTCTTCACCAGGCTGAATATGCCCAGGTTTTTCAACCTTTCCTCATATGACTTTTTCTCCATATTTCTTATCATCGTTGCCCTGCTCTAAGCCTGCTCTAACCCATACATATCCTTCTGTAAATGAGGCATCCAGAACAGAACACAGTATTGGAGATGAGGCCTAACTAGTACAGAATATAGGGGGCTAATTGCTCCCCTTGACTTGGAAACTATGGTTCTATTAATGTAGGCTAAAATATTATTTGCCCTCTTTGCTGTAGCATCGTTGCTGGGTAATGTTCAACAAATGATCAAGAACAATCCCAGGGTCCTTTCCACATACACACCTGCTATCACCCAACTTATCAATATGCATTTGATAAATGTAGAATTTTGCATTTGTTTCTCTTGAATCAGTGGTGTCACTAGGAGGGTGCAGGGAGTGTGGACCACACCGGATAACATCCCAGAGGGAGGTGTCACCCAGTGGAGCACACCCAGAATGACTGATACTGCTATCGGGCAAGCGCTTTCTCACTTGCCAGCAGCTGCACTGAATCATAAATGGGCCTTCCAGAGGCTGCCCTGGAGGCCACCCCACTTCTCAGTAGCAGCAGAGCTGGGGGTGGCAGAGCCTTCAGAGTCCTGCACAGCAGCTGTCATGGGGGATACTGAAGGTGGGGAGGGGGCAGTAGTCTGGCTGGGCAGGGGGGCAAGGCATTTCGCCCCCTCTCCCACAATGGGTGACACCAACTCTAGTGTTGCATTTCATTCTATTAGTTTCTGACCAATTTTCTAGTTTATCAAGGTCTTTTTCAATTCTGTTTCTATCTTCCCATGTGTTTGCTATCTCTCCCAGTTTTGTACCATCTACAAACTTGATCAGGATTTGCTCCACCCCATCATCTAAGTCATTAATAAAAATGTTGTAGAATAATGACCCCAGGACAGAACCCTGCAGCACTCCATTCCCTCTAGTCTGAAGCAGTCTTTGCTGAGAATCATAAAATCATAGAGTTGCAAGAGACCTCAAGGGCCATCAAGTCCAACCCCTTGCCATGCAAACATTCACAATTAAAGCATCCCCAACAGAGGGGCATCCAGCTATCAAGCTATCAAGGTACACTCCCTTTTGGAAATGAACCAGTAGGAGGAAATGCATAAGTTAGTAATTTTGTTGTTAAGAAAATATGCTGAAATACTCATTCATGTATTACAAAAACCACCATGCATGTATGGCATTGTCTTTCATTCAGCTGGCTTTAGCACTGCCCATCCCTCAGAACAAGAAGGAAATGAAAGTGCATCTTGTCCCTTTAACCTGCTAATCAACTATGGAGGGAGGCCCATGAATGTTTGTGTGATGGATGCACTGTGAGCACATTTCTGTTGACATACATGTGCCCTGAGCTGAAACTTCAACCCAAACTCTGTGCACACTCTGGGAGCCAAAATGGCATTGCATGGAGGAGGCATGTTCATGTTGTGGTTTGCCCATGCATCATCACCTATTCAAAAGCCCCATCCTTCTGAACAGAGGACCATCCTCCTCCTCCCCATGCTATTTACTACCCCCTTCATAGGTTCTGGGGGGGAAAGCACAGATGAAGGAACTGCTTGCTCATTTGAGTGAGAGGGGAATGAGTATCTTAAGTATTGGTGCATGGAGGGTGAGCATAAGAAGGTAGAGGATGAGCATACCAGCAGAGATTGTGATAGGCTTACCACCTGCATTTAGGCACAGGCTGTAGTGCTTACCAGCCTTGAACAATCTCAGGGCATGTTCAAGGGATTAATGTCTACCATTAATAAAAAGAAATGAGGGGGGAATTTAAAACACACACACCTGAGTACTTCAGCTTCAGTGAATAAAATTGTAGATTTTTCCTCTGACCAAAGTGCAGCTTTGTAGAATATAAATGGAAAAATCCCAGATCATAATTCATAACTCAAGGAAATAGCATTAATGAATAACAACAAATATTGGGCCACCTTAGTTACAGAGGATGATGTTACTTTGGTGAGAGAAGATTTCATTTCTACCTCAGATATAATCCCTCACAACACCATGAGCATAAAATGAGCCAGACTGTATTTGTGTCTGAATGAGGTGAGGATTTCTTGGAGGGTGAAAGAAGGAATATATGAAGTGGGTGTTAATTCTGACTAAACTGATCCTATAATATTGACAGCTATGATGGAATATGATGCCAAGATACATGTTGTCACTAAAGGACAAATGTTAAATTCCCTTGGAGTCAGATAGTGACCGTGTATCTGCTAGGTTTGGGAATAAAGTGCCTGATCAACAGACTGATGAAATTGGTTCTGTGGAGAAAGTTAAACAAACAGAACCACATACAAGAATTCAAAGTGAAGGAAATATTGTCTGTTCTGTGACAGTGGTGACAAATAGGTCACAAGCTAAAAAAAAATTGTGGAAAAATTAGCTACAGGAAGTGAGGCAGAGTCCTATATAGCTGCACTCACCTCAACTAGAAGAGAGGAAATAAATGATTTTAAACAGGAATTACATAAAGGCAGTAGCCTGACAGCTCTGAAGGAAGCAGCATTATCTGAGGCAATTCCATTTACAGAAGAAATTAGGGAACAAAATATATGGAATAAAGTGTTACTTTATGGATGCCTAGGGAAGGATTTCCTGATGCTGAAACTCTTAGCAGTATGTATGCACAGACTGTGACAGGGGTGAAAATCTTCAAGAGATTAAGATTTCCTTATGAGATTGTGACAGTACAAGGCAGTGATTTCATGAGTGAGATCATGCAATGCCTTTGGAAAGGCTGTGGGCTGAAACACTTTAAAACAACAATTTACCATCCAGCTACTCATGGCCTGACAGAATGTTTCAATGCTGTTTTGAAAGGCATGATTAAACTCTATACAAGATCACTCAAACAATTGGAATGAGTAGCTAAGGTTTTCTGCTTGCTGATAGGGAAGCTACTCAGGAGTCTACAGAATTTCCCTCCTTTGAATTAATATTTTGGAGGAAAAAGGACGACTGGAAATTGTGGCAGTTTGCTACAATTTAGGGCAAGAAGAGGAATACTCAGCTACAGAAATGCCGAGAAACTCTATAGGAATGCCAGAGAGACTCCAAATGGATCAAGAAGAAAAAGAGCAATGCCAAACTATAGAGATACAAGTGGGATCTGAAAGAGCACCACAGAAACTCCCAATGGATCAACAAGGTGTAGAAGAGAAGGATAAAGGACAGTGTTGTTGCTGATGCCTTTCTCTGCTATGTCTATTTTCCCCATTTCTATTTAAATTTTTCAAAAAAAAAGTATAACATCTAGTTTAACAAAGGGAAAACGTTTTTCAAAAAAAAGTATAACATCTAGTTTAACAAAGGGAAAACAAAACATGGAGTGATTTTGTTATGAAAACAGTACATATATTAATGACTCAAAACACAGTGTCTGAAGTTATTTTGTTGCTGTTGTTGGAACAATAGCTTTTAAAACCTGTTCTTCCTTACTATACATGTTGCCATGCTGGTTGGGGGAATATGTGAGATGCAGTCCAAAGAAACTAATGTTTTAAAACTTTGAAATTTAGTGACATGAACGGTAAACTTTGTCCCGGCTGGTTTCAGAACATTCACAGAAATTGTTAAATGTGTCCTCCCATAAATCCTGTGGAGGTTGTGCCTCAGGACTCCAAACACAAAGAGCCAGCAGGAACTCTACTGAACTGCTATGGGGGGTTGCAGAGTCAGAACACCTCACAAAGGTAAGCAATTGAAGGAGACATCCACACTTCACGTAGAACTGTTTCAGGAATGTATCTTGTTCTCTTCTAGCATGGTGTTTTGTGTAAAAAAGAAGAAGAAGTGTATGTGAAAAAGAAACAAAGAGACAGGGAGAGAAAGACTTTTGGTACTGCTACAATCCTTCTCTCACACACACACACACTCCCCTTGCTTTTTCCTTTTTATACTGTGACAGAATCTTTCCCAAAAACTGGAAGGAGTTTTTCCCACACAGAAAACATGGAGCATTCATCCATTGGACTTCCACATGAAGGTGATTCTCTGCAGGACTCGAGCTATTGTTTGTTCTGTCCAAACACTCGTGATGCCTCTTCTAGGAAGGATCCTAGTGTGACCACATGGAGCAGAACAGTCACTGCACAGTGCACACCGTGTCCCATCACAACCCCTTGTACAGGAAGAAGAAATCAAGTTTAATCCCAGTGACTACATTTCTTTTTCTGATAGGGGAAGGTGGGATGAGGCCAGGGCATCCACATGTATCTGTCTCCAAGGATCATGTGCTGCACCTGCTGAGCATTTCTCTTTATGTCTTTGCAAACTGCTCGCCAACATGTTTAGAGGACAGGGCAACTTCCTATTTCTTTCACACTTCAGAACTAGAAACCAGCCTGACTGACATGTATAATCTTACAGAATTGTTTGAAGGTTTGAGACCAATGTTAGAAATTGCATCTTTCTCTATCTTCTTATGGTCTGCCCCCACTCTGACAACTATGTTACTGGTAATATACATGTAGTTTGATGTTAATTCCATCAGTGCATCTGAAGAAGTGGATTCAAGCCCAAAAAGACTCATACTAAATCATTCTTAAAGGTACTGCTGCAATCCATCTCTCTCTCACACACACACACTCCCCTTGCTTTTTCCTTTTTATACTGTGACAGACTAACATGGCTATATACAAGTGGTATGTGTATATTCCACACAGAGCACTAGGGACTTTATCACATGGGGAAAAACGGGTGTTTAAAGAGTCATTATCCTGGGAAAATCACATGATCGCGGTGAAGATTTTCACATGACACCGCGAATAAAGAGGACTTATCCCAGGAATAACCAGCAACAAATCATTCACAGGGAAATCTGTGATTGCATGACTTTCCCAGGATAATGACTCTTTAAACCCCTGATTTTCCCCCATGTGATAAACTCCTGGGTAAATGCCTATGCTTTGTATGGGTTGCAAATGGCATACATGCATTTATGTTGCTGCTCTTCTCAGCAAAATAGAGTTGGCCTTCCACATTTGCAGCTTTGACTTTTGTGGATTTGATTATTCTCAGATTTGGTTAATGTGTTTACTCTTGGAATATCTAGGTCCTCCAGCCATTTTCTCTAGGCCAACTTCTCTAGGCATTTGTAGGTCATCCAGCACAATTTTATGGTACTTCTGGAAGATGTTGACCACTTGCACTGGAGGATCTAGAGATTCCTGGAGAGGCATCCTCTTGGGTAAACAACAACAGTGTTTGTTTGTTTGTTTGTTTGTTTGTTTGTTTGTTTTGCAGTTTTTCCACTTTCACGGTGGTCCTGCTTCCCTAACTCATGCAGCTATGGAGGGCCCACTGTACACAGAAGCACTGATCAGGAAAAGTTTGAGCCCTCACTTCTTTGTACTTTAAGACAAGCAGCCATTTCATCACACAGAAGCTGTTCACAACTGTGGTAAGGCAGAAGAATGTTCTTGATATTTGTTTGCACCCAAGTACAAAATATCCATGAAATTAGTTTATGTATTACAAAGGCTGTTCCATTCCTACACGGAGAAGTCACTGAGGAAACATTTTATTGTTTGCATGCTAAGGGAAAGAATTGCAAGGATGTGAGATTAGCAAGCCAGAGGAATAGTGCCTTTGCCTCTGCCCCTTTGTGTGAGGTTGAGGAAGAAGTGGGGAGCATGGCACAGGGGTCACAGAAGTACGAGACTCTGAATACAATGCAGCAGTGGACTCTGCACCCCTTTAATCTACCACTGTTGTGAGGAGTACATGGACTAGCAGTGTACATGTGCCAGAAGAGGGTCATAACCTCCTCCATTCTTCTCCTGAGGGGGTTTGGATAATGAAGGAGAAAGCAATGAAGCTGAGGGCTAATTTATAATGGCATTTCCTGGCCCCTCTCCTGCCAATGAAGCTCTGTTTCATCTTTAGCCTTATCAGTTCTACAGTCATGAGGCTTTCCACTTGCAAACCTCCTCTCTTCCACCCACACCTACTCAAGTCTTTAATGTTAATGAAAATGTTATTAATGTCATTAAACTGCTGAGAGGCACAAATAACAAATACATCCATATGCTCAGAAGCAAGCGCTACTGGCATTCTTAAGCCACACACAGCACCCTTCACATTTTTGCATGAATTTTGAAGTATTCTATTTAATTTGTCAATTGTCTGTGGGGTTTTCTTCTTCTTTTATTTCTCCATTCTCAGTGCACACTAATTTCTGTTAATGCATGAAAAGTAGTGAAAATTAAACATGCACAAAAGAGGGCTGGCACAACTGTGGGGCTTACATGGTTTACAAGTCAGTTTTGGGGTTGCTGTTTCAAAGCCTGACTATTTGCTTTGAAAATTTATCCTGACATAGCTGGTAAGAATCAGGTGGGAGTGAGGGTGTAAAAAAAAAAAAAAAAGAGGACCTAATAGGTGAGGAAATCTGATAATCTTATCTGTGTAACATTATCCCCCTTGTTACAAATTGACACTAAATATACCAGGAATTAAATATAGTTTTCATCACCACAAACAGTGCATTTTTCTCTGTAACTTTTCAGAGTTTTTAAATCTGTATTATTTAAATTTTCCCACCATTTCCCACTCTGGATTCATCTTATAGATCAGGGGTGGGCAGCTGTGAAAAACTAGGATGTCACATTATTCCTCCAGGAGACTATGGCGGGTTGTATCCCTGCACCACGCCTACTCTTGCAAAATCAATATTTGTCCCCAAATGCTCTCCAAGAGCACATTGCAAAATCAATATTTGTCCCCAAATGCTCTCTAAGAGCAGATTACAAAAGTAAGCTGAGATGGAACAACAGAGAAGCAGCTTTCTGCTTATCTCTCTACATGCCCTCAAAGCACTTCCATTCTCCTTCCAAAGGAGATAGTTGTAAAAGCATGCCTTTTGCCAAATGGATTTTCCCAGCATGACAAAAGACATGGTTTTATGACCATTTCCCTTGAGAAGAGAACAGAAGTGCATCAAGGGCATACAGACAGGTAAGCAGAAAGCCACTCCTCTGCTGCTCCATCTCAGCTTACTTTTGTAATACAATAAGGCTCCAGGAGACATGGAGGTCTGTTTTTGGACCTTCCTGGGCCTCTAGGCGGCACTTTGGGACATTTTGAGCAGGAGGTTTGTTTTGTTTTGTTTGCAAAGTTTTGCAAATTTGTTTTAACTTTTGTGGCGATCATGGGAGCATCTGACATGGTGGAAATGCCCTCCCATTAGAAATCTTTGTTGGGCACTTTAAAGCCAAAAAAAAACTTTTTGAAAAAAATTGGAAAAAAATTTTATCCCTAGGGGTCCTAGGGCACCCAAAATAGCCTTGGGGCCCCATGTGGCCCATGGGCTGCACCATGCCCACTTCTGTCTTGTGATTTGTCCCAAATTTTAGCTTGGCTAGATAGCTCCCCATCAAGAATCAGTTTAAATGGGGAAACCCTAGAGAGGTATATAGTTGGGGGAAAGTGGTAGGTGAGGCAATGTTTAAACTCACCTTCTTCTTCTGTCAGCAAGTTAAAATCATTTTTATTTAATCAAATATTTGGAGAGAAAGAAGGAAAGAAGTTGCTACCATTTTATTTGATATTTTCCTCATCTAATTATGTTTTTTCTGATTGTCTTGCTAGATGCCTTATATTTAAACTGAAAGGAAGGTAGAAATATTTTTTTAAATAAATATCAACTTACATTCACAGTTTTGTATACAAACCTAAAATAAATTTGTTCACACTAAAGCTGTTCAGGATTTTGTGCCATGGTAAAGCATAATGTTAGGGAACCACTGGCATAAAATTATGCTGATTATTCCTGCCTGGAAAGGGACTGGCACAACTCTGCTGGCTTAGTGTAAAGGAAAGAGTGGGTTTATCATATGAAACCTAAGATCCTTCGGACCCAATCACATGCTCCAGACCAGTGTGTAACAATTACACAGGCAAAGTACATGGTGCAAGTTAAAATGCTTCTACTCCCACTACAGTCAATGGAAATCCAAACCTCTGTCTCTTTACCTCCACCCACACTTTCACATTATGAATCAAATTAACTCTACAGCCAATAACAGTAGCACTCAGATTATGAAGGGAAAGGTAGGGGAACCTTAAAATTTCTGTACTGCAATGCTTGCTGAGCGACTTGCAGCATGAAATGATTAAAATACATTAAAAATACAATGTGATAATGAAATTCACAAGTCCTACCCCTGTCAAACCAAATTTATTCCAATCATATTCCCGCCTTCTAACAGTGATACCTTACATGCACTTTGCCCTAGAATTAATTTACTTTCCATGTTATTTATAGGATTTGTAAGTCAGTGTGTGTGTGTGTTAGAATAGCATAGCCATTTTTCCCGACTCTGTGGCTTGAATGCTCTTGGCAAGTCACATTGTGCAGACCCATTGAATCAGCTGTCAAATGGCAAGTTAGCTTTTAGAATCCATCTGTGTTTTAGATACAAATTCAGTTGGACTAAATTACTTTTATTTCTTTGAGCTGCATATACAGTAGAAACTACTTTGATGGCACTGTGCCTCATAAGTGTGCTGGTGTGTAAGGAAAAACAAACCCTTGACTGCTGTTTCCCTGTTTCTATTAGCAGTGGGGAAATAGTATTCCTGAGAAGGATGGAGAGGGTTACCTGGGTGAGGGCCATGGAAATAGGGAGTCTAATAGAACTTCAGCAGCCAGGAAGCCACTAGCTTAATGGAGATTGCAGCAGGGGTGAGGGCAAAATCATAGGAGATTATCACACTGGAGAAAGTGACAGGAGCATACCAGGATGCTCCCATCACTATCACACTAGTTTGCTATGATTATCAGACAATGTTGCGTGACGTCACTTTATTACCTGGTGAATAAAGAGGAATTCTATGGTGACATCATGCAACGTAATATGATAATCTTAGCACACTAGTGCGATAGTGACAGGAGCATCCCGGTATGCTCCCATCACTTTCCTTGGTGAGATGATGACGATGATGATGATGATGATGATGATGATGATGATGATGATTTATATGCTGCCCTTCTGAGAACAATCAGGGCGGCTAACAGCAATTTAAAATTACAAACAATATAAGTCCAAAAAGGCCCCAAAACCCACCCACCCCTTAAAAAAGTATTAAACCAATGAACTATTAAAGCATCTAGTTAAAAAAACATAGAACAAAAACTGATTACAAATAACAATATAATAAAACACACAGAGCAGTGGGAATGTCCAAATTGTGAGAGGGTGGGATAAGGGGGTTCCTGAAGCCAGGAAATATATTCTGGAAAGGCCTGCCATAGAGTTGGTAGAGACCACAAGGACCATCCAGTCAAACCCTCTGCCATGCAGGAACTCACAATCAAAGCACCCCCAACAGATGGCCATCCGACTACTCTATCATTCTATGAGTCAAATCAGAAGCATTGGCCATTCATGTACATAAATGGTATTGGCGGGGTTTGTTCTTTTTGAACTCTTCCCATTGGCAAATCAGTCTCTACCCCATTAGAATATATTTAATGGTAGGTAGGTTTTTTAAGAGTAGACTACCAAAGGTCTTGTACTAAAGACATTTCACTATAAGATACTGAAAGCAAAATTCATAATCTCCAATTAAATGCTTCAGAATCTGACTATACTTATGATATAAGTGGTATGTTGATGTGCTGGTGAGTACAATTAGAGGGAATCTGATATTCTCTGGCTTTGGAAGAAGAAAGAATTTCATGGATTCGGTTGTGGACGCTTACAGCAGCACATCAGTCTTCAGGCAAATTCACAAATATTAGAGGTAACAGAACCATATAGTTCTGCACATGGGGATAGTTTTGGCAAGGAGTTTCCTTTTGAAACAAAACTAACAAAGGAACTGATCTAAGGAATGGGGCGAAACAGTAAGAATAAGGGAAGGCAGCAATCACATATTGTTGCTGCGTGCCTTCAAGTCATTCTTACTTGTGAGTTTTCTTGGCAAGATTTGTTCAGAGGGGGGTTTGCCTTTTCCTTTCCCCTGAGGCTAGCAAAGTGTGACTTGGCCAAGGTCACCCAATGGGTTTCCACGGGCAAGTAGGGATTTGAACCCTGGTCTCCAGAGTCATCATCCAGTGCTCAGACCACTATACTGTGTGGCTCTCTTAGCAATCAAAAAAGCAAAATTCCAAATAAAATCAACAAAGTGAAAGCAAGTTAGCCAGTTACATATCACATAACGTAAGAGCACCTTTGTTTTCAGCACATATGCAGAGAGTGTGCTTATGCAGAAATGATGGTCGGAGAGAAAGAACGCTCTGTGTTCCAGATTAGTGCTTAGTAGTGGTTACTAGGAAATGGCATACCTCATGGATTTATGAACATTTGAGGTCAGTGAAAGTGAAAGGTAGCCTTTTTGTGACTATGAAGGGCTCTTCCAGATTGATCTAAAGAACTTTGAGTTCTTGTGTGAAGTTGCTTTTTGCAATTTGCCAGTTATTGTCACCTCCTCACCCCATTTTTACAATTTGCCAGTTATTGTCACCTCCTCGCCCCATTTGGGGAGCAATCTCTAGTGGTTTTTTGGCTCTGCATTAGGGCACTTCCACTTTGTTTTAAAGGAGTTCTGAAGTGATCCTGTCATTTAAGAATAATATTTTCAATTTTTTAAAAAAAATTGTTTTATTGTATCAGTGTAAAAGTGCAATTTTATCAATACACAGCACTACTGTTACCTCTAAGAATTAAAAAATAAAACAAGTCAGGAAAAGAAGGGAAGAGCACTTTTTTTGTTCTGAAGATTATGTATAAGAATTAAAAAGAAACCCACTCTGGGCAGGAATAAATTTTGCAGCTGGTGCAAGGATTTGCCAAAAATAAATGTGTGAAGATGAAATACTGCAGTTAAAGAAAGAAAGTTGAACTGTTGATGTATCAGGTACAGCTCTTTTTAGGTTTATGATCTTTTAATAACAGTGTTCTTTCAAGTATAGTTTTTGTTATATATTCCTAAGTGTCTAAGTGGTGTTTTTTGTGGGGTTTTGGGCTGTGTGACCATGTTCTAGAAGAGTTTCTTTCTGACGTTTCGCCAGCATCTGTGGCTGGCATCTTCAGAGAGGTATTGCACATGAAGCACTCTCTCTGTAAGAGCAATGAATAATACAGAGAATCCAGATGCAGAGGGGGTTATTGGGATATGGGATTGTGTATTTTATTGTGTAAGCCACCCCGGTTGTGTTGCACAGAGAGGCAGGATATAAATAATAATAATAATTATTATTATTATTATTATTATTATTATTTATTAAAAACCTGACCAGGACAAAAAAAAACTGCATTTGAGCTTCTTTTTTTTAATGAATACTATAGCAACAAATAAAGCACCCTCCTGACACATTTGCTGTACATTTCATTTCTAATATCAGTTGTCTAGCCTGCAAATCAGAATATTACTTAGTGGCTGAATACATTGCTCTAATCTAATGGCAACAGACTTACATCTTTGTAGAGGTGACTAGTTCCTATAAGATAGGCTGTTATGAAAAGGGGGTTAAGATCAGGATATATCTAGAGAGAAAAACAAAACACTGTAATAGGCTTCCTTGCTTAATGCCAGTTCATGATATTCCACCATTGGCTACGCAGAATTCTGCGCATGCAGTGAAAGCTTGCGTTGGATTTTTGGACTAGCTTCTCCAAGTGGATAGTCAGCAGGAGACTTTTGATTTCTTTCCCCACAACATTTGTAAGATAGATAATGTTCCAAAAAAATTAATTACATAAAATATTAGCACTGTTGAATATGGAACATACATAAAAGTTGTAATAATGTGTGAGTGAAAATTCCAATGAAAACCTATTTTATATCCCCTTTATCCAGCTCCTTCCAGCTCCTTCCTCTGAAATATAGCATACAGTGGTTTTGCCAATTCCTTCCTCTGGTAATACTTGTACATTAAGGTTAGTGATGCAAACCAATGAAATGTTTTACCATGCCCTATACCTCTCCACCACTGCACACATTCACCAATGCTGTTGTCTGCAGTGCTGGTTCTCCTGAAGTCAACTTCACTTTAGGAACTTGTAGTCAGCCTTCCAAAACAGCACAGTGGGGAAACAGTCTGGCACCAAACCCCATTGCTACTGAAAAAGTTCAATCCTGACTCCAGTTCCTTCCCAACCCCTTGCCAACTCTCTGGCACCTACCTACCCAGCACTGTCCTCAAAGATTGACTCTCACAGTTGTGTCTCCTCAAAAGGTGACAGTAGGCATGCCATGCCATGCCATGACTGTGTGTACACAATGAGGCTGGCAAGGATTTCCTGAGGTTCTACTGCTGCGTTCCCTCCGCCATAGAGTGACAGCATCTCATACTATATCATGTTCTCCATCCCATCCATACTCTGCCCCATGTCAGAAAAATGATTGACCGGGCTATTGATAAAGTAACCCTTGAAAGGAAGAAGTGCTAGACAAGTAACTGCTTGTAACAGGCATACCTGTGCTCAAACAATATTCACTGGCAGAACAGATTGTGCTCTTAAAGTACCTGAGCCAAAACACACCCCAAAAAAGTCACAAACAGCTCCAAATCAGCTCCTAATATGACCCTCAGCTGGTAAGAAACAAATAGGAGGCTTTGTTGAACCAATCATTACTATTGACTCCCAAACAAAGCAGGACTGTGGAAACAACAGCCTCCAGTACTGAACCACTGTCTCAAAGTGTGCATAATCCATTTCCCTGTTTGGGTACAATCTTCCATCTTCATGAGGTGCCAGTGTTCACATCAGCCTCCTCAAGCTGCCGGTGCTTTTAACCGAGAAAAAAATATTTTGTCACCCTACTCCACCCACAGCAGCCTTTGAAAAGGCATCAGTACTGAAGGGTTCCCCATCCTTATAGCCTTCCTTTTCAGCGGATTGATCCAGGAATTTGGGAAGAAGCTTTTGACCAACTTCTTCTATTGTTGGGAAGGGAGACAAAGGCTAAGGACCTGGATTTAAGCATAATAACAAGAAGTGCCTTCATGCAGAAAACCACCGCAGAAAGACCCCCGCTCTGATATACACACAAAAGGGGGAAGGGAGAGAAAAATCTTTGAAAATAACTAATTAAAGTTGTTTTAGCCTCTCTCACACGCCTCTAAGGGCACCTAATCTCACAGGAGCGGTGGCATGTGGAACAATGGGCCCTCAGCCCCCAGCCCACCTCCCCCTTCTCTGTGCCCCAACTTCTGTCTCAGAGGGTTTAAAACAAGAGGCCACTTTAAGTTAATGAGCTCTCAGCTGACTAGAAGAAGTCTCTAATGAAGGCTGATGGTCACACATTCCCTGGCTGAATGAATAGGATCCTGCCAAACCCATAACTGTCAGAAAGTTTCATTCATAAAGTCCACATGCCGGAGAGGTAGGAGGGCTGAGGGGGGGACTGAGAGGGAAGGAGGTATCTGCATGGAAGAGCCTGACCAAGGAGCTAAAAAGCACTGTGCATGCATGACCAGCAGTGGCCAGAACCTGGGACTTCTGGGTCCCAGTTCCTTGCTCCTTTGTCTGGTGGTTAATTAGGAGTATTCTCCCCAATGACTCCAGAGGCCAACTGTTGGGATAATCAGTGAGAGTTTGGGTTGGGGGTTTCCATTTTCCTGCTGTTATGTCACCACCTCTACAAGGACCAAAGGCTGGGTTGGGGGAGGCGAAGGAAGGGGAAGAGTGGAAGGACTGTCTGAAATAAGTAAAGGTGTGTGGGGAGTCCATGGCTTTCCAGCTGATGGGTTCCATATAAGAAAACAGGAGGAAAGAGGTACTACTTTGGGAAGTCAGAACACGGAAGAAGAGGGCACAGATGGGAATAGTCATCGTAGCCACTACCCAAAAGATATCACAGCCTGCCATGCTACTCTGGTCCAATTCACCTGACTGACCTAAAAGTACAGCTAGCAGCATCAACAACTCAGAGGTCTCACTGATGACTCCTTTCCTTAGCTGATACTACCATAACTGTCCCTAGGAAAAAAAGTGATTCTAGGTAGTTCACCAAAGCAACTGAGTCTGTGAATGCTGGATGCCCTGAAAGCAGCATGTCTCAGGATTTCAGGAATACCTGTCAGGTTCAGAAATCCTGAGAAAACTACATTTCTAATGGGCTCGGACACTTGGGGTGCTGCCATTGTACAACAACCAGCATGCCAGGGAAGAGGGGAGGCCTGCTGCTGCGGCTACCACTACCACTCATTCACCAGAGGTTGACCATAGAATCATGCTGGAGGATCTGCAAATGCCTAGAGAAGTATTTTCTCTAGGGCTTCCATCACAACCCTATGGTCAACTTTTAGCAGAGTTATGTTGGAGGACCTAGAGATTCCTAGAGAAAGAACATATTACTCAAATCCATGAATAATCAAAGCTGCAAAAGTCAAAGCCGCAAATGTGGAGGGCTGACTGTATGTCGTGTGTAAGCCACTCAGAGAAGCAAGTGGGGACAAAGCTAGAAAATAGCTTTTAAGTAGTTATAGACCTAAATGCAACAGAGTAGCTCCACTGATGGAACTCAGCAAAGACATGCAGGGAAATCATCCCTCCCTATGTTGCTGTCTGGACTCCCAAAATCTGCTCCAGAAGGTGAGAAACACACACATACCACTTTTGGTGTAGCTGCAAGGCCTGTGAGCAGGAGAGAAACAGAAGAAAGTTTTCTTACACTGCAGGCATTCTTCCAACACTTCTGAAATAGATGGAGTGGGAAGAGTGAGAGCTGTCAGCCACATGTGGCAACCCAGGGGCTTTTTATGACCACCTAATTTTCCTCAACATTGCCCAGCAGTCCCCACAAAAGAAAATGAAAAAAACTAACCCACAAAACCCTTCTGGAGCACTTGTGTACCCATCCTTAAATGCTCCAAATCAAGAAACCTTTTTGAAAGGCAAAACAAAAGGCGCTTCCAGGTTCTTTTTTGGCTCAAATTCTGCTGAACTATGGCATACCTACCCACCCCTGCTGTTATAACAACAGTTTTAAAAATGAATACTTTACCCTCCTGTTTGTCAAAAACAGCTGATTACATTATAGTTACTCTGAATGCTAGAAGCCCCTAGTCTTTGGCATGCAACACTTTCTCATGGCACCCACCTCATCATTCACAATGTCAACCATACAGAAGGCAGCAGCATAAGGCAGAGCAGCATAAAATAATCCTCCTCCATCACTTAAGAGACCACATCCTCATAACTATAAAATTAACTAAAACATTGCATCAGTGAAGTTATCCCTTGTTATGTTACAGTCATAATTTAGCATAGTTATATTGTCATTACTGGGAAAAGGAAGTAATTACAAGTTACTAATTACTTATAACTAGTTGTATCCAAATTCTAATAGGGGACATACCTTTCCCTGTTCAGTTAAGGATGATATAATCAGGTATTTGAAAGGAAGCAAAAATGATGGACTTCACTATTGGGGAGAGAGTTGATTGAGGGACTGAGACAGAGAGAGACTGCGGCAGAAATTGAACAAGCAGTTTTTGGCACACTGCAATCTAACAGCTTCATGGGATGCAATATTTTAAACCTGTGCCAGTTTGTAAATAAACACAAATAAGTGGGGAAAACAGAATAATATGTGCATGCCTATCTGTCCCTCTTTGTTTTAAAAGATATTCCAAAAGGAAGGGTTTTTTTAAGCAGGAGAACTGGGATATTTGTCCTGGACCATACATTTTGGAATGGAGCACATCAACATTGGCATTTTTGCATTGTGGCTAACTAATTTTTTTCAAAACCCTATTACTGTGAGTTCAGCAGACATAATATTAAAGGAAGCAATCACTATGGAACTTTTCCATTGTGGTGAGACTGTGTGGTCCCAGAAAATTATGCTGGTGGTAGCACTACACTGCTTTTGCTGAGGAGCAAGAATGAATGTACAAAAAAGTTACTAAACAGTAACAAGTAATGGTAAGTTACATGGGTGGAGGATCTCTCAGAGACAACAGCAGTGGCACTTTCACTAATTCTTATTAGTACTGCACAGAAAGAAGCAATGGTAGAATTCTTCCAAATGACTTTTTGCTCAAAAACTCTATGAGACAATCCAAAATAAAGCAAAATATAGTACTGGAAGATGAAGCCTCCAGATCAGAGGGCACTCAACCAGCTACTGGGAAGAGCAGAGGAAAAGTAACACTACACCTAATGATGCAACTGGATTCAACCCAAAAGGCCATTCAGCTGCTGACATACTCTGAAGGGGAAAGAAAGTCTGAAGTTGCACAACACATATAATAGGAATATGGAATGTGAGAAGCACAAATCAGAGAAGTTAGACATTGTAAAATAAGAAATGGAACATATAAACATTGCAATACTTGGAATGAACTACCTAACATTGACAAGGATGGGACATTTTCCATCAGATAAATAAATAGTTATTTACTCTGAAAAATCACAGGATCAGAAGAAGAAATGGTTAAGGGTAGGAAAGAAACAAAAGTAAAAGATAATAGAAATAAAGGAGTTACAAATGCCAGATATCTAAACTGGGTCCAGAAAAGAAGGGGCACTAGAGATCATATTTTACACATATGCTGGCTAATGAAACACTCCAAAGAATTTCAGAAGAACAGTGCCCTGTTCTTTATAGATTAGCAAAGGTTTTGACTGTATAGAACATGAAATACTATGGATTACTGTTAAGAAATCTGTCATTAGGACAGGAAGCTACTTTTAAAACAGAATATAGAGAAACAGAATGGTTCTCACCTGGCAAAGGGGTCAAGCAAGCCTGCATTCTAACACCATATTTGTTCAACTTGTATGCAGAAAACATCATATGAGGAGCAGGTTTAGACTCAGAAGGAGAAGGAATGAAGATAGGAGGAAGGAACATCAACAATTCTAAGCTATTAGGACAACACCAGAAAACTAATAGCAGAAAACATCATAGACTTGGAACAATTACTAAGGAAGATCAAAAAAGAAAGTGCAAAGGCAGGCTTACTGCTGAATAGAAAGAAAACAAAAATAATGACCACAGAGGATCTACAACATAAATTCAACCTAGATAATGAGGAAATCAAAATAGTTAAAGATTTCCTGTAGCTTGGATCAAACAATGATCAAAAGGACCTTATCACACGGGGTCCAAGCAGTCACATCCCATTGCGCTTCCTTCCGGTCACGGGAAATGTAATTCCCATTTCGACCAGGAATCCAAAAGAACGGGTATGAGACGGGGATGCGACGGGGATGCAACAGGGATGGGCAGGGTTTCCCTGCGACGTCGTTTGATCACCCAGGGAAAGGAAGCGCCATGAGACGGGGATGACACGGGGATGGGACTGCTTCAGATCCCCGTGTGATAAGGTCCTAGGACTGGTTCAGTATTTTCAAACGAGAAATGCACTGGGTGATCTTGGGGCAATCATTCTCTTGAGTTAACATGCCTCAGAGCAAGAGTTGTTGTGAAGATAAAAAATGAATGAGGACATGTACTGCCTTAAAGTCCTTGGAGAAAGGGTGATATATACTTTTAATTAATTAATAGACTAGCATCAACAAAAATACAATTTTAAAAATGAAAGTAGAGGTCAAAGAGTGGTGTGCTTCTATGCCTTTGGGAATATTTTATGTTGTAGAAGCCAGATGAATAAAAATGAATGAGAGAATGAGACGGAGAGACTGAGAGACAACTACATTGCCACAAAAGCTGAGGAAAGGCCAGTAAGAATGCAGGCAAGCTCAAAGAACATTTCCTGTGTAATATATCCGGTGTTTCTTTTGCATTAGGCAAATGGGAAGGAATCATGGTTTTAGTCTCCTCTTCTGAGAGCACTACTGTGACATAAGAGGTTCTGGCCCCTTCTGTTACAAAACAAGAGCTCTTAAATGCTCAGGAGAGACAAAAGCTGTTTGTTTATGTGAAGTGTGCTTATGACAAGATGTCTTGGAGCCTGCAAATGGTTCATAATGTCAAGTATTTCCCAGATCTACCACAATTTGAATAAAACAGCAGGGAACAACGTGATAAACTGATCTAGAAACAAACTTTCAGAAATCCCCCTAAAACTTCTTCACTGCTAATTCTGAGGTAAAACACCCACAGAAAATTCA
The DNA here is from genome assembly GCA_026167975.1 of Phrynosoma blainvillii. Lineage (NCBI taxonomy): Eukaryota > Metazoa > Chordata > Lepidosauria > Squamata > Phrynosomatidae > Phrynosoma > Phrynosoma blainvillii. The sequence continues at coordinate 153,559,210 of JANUYF010000003.1, read as the reverse complement.
AGATCTAATATTCTGTGTCAATATTTGACATCCACTGTCATTTCCATTTGAAACTTTTGAAAATTGACAGACTATGATATTTGATACCAGTTTAGCATGGGCAGTATTTTATACCTGACAACTGACAAATTGATAATTGACTTCTGACATTTGGTAATTGACTTTGGACATTTTATATCTGACTTCATTTAATAATCTGAAAACAATGGCATTTAACCAATTATCTCTATAATTAGTAGTATGTCACATTCTATCTGTATTGCACACTAATTTGATCTTTTACCATTTACAGATGCATTATTTGACACCAAATATTAAATATTAGTTTTTTTAAAAAGTAGTCATGCTGAATAAAAATGAAATCTGCCATTGGAACAAAATCCACCAAGAAACACTAAAACAATATGTTAACCTTACAAGGAACGTAGTGTCTGCACTGCCTCAAACAAAATTTATCCCAAACCACTTTAATTTTGCTCCAAACATATGTTCATCAGGGGGAGGGGGAATAATTACATTAAGCATGAGAGTATTTTCCAGAAAATGAAAAAAGAGTCTGACTTTTAGTTCTGAAGTGCCATTGATCTAAACTGAATGAACAGCCAGCTCCCATATGTTATTCTATAACAACAAATAGAAGAGAGATGGGACAGGCTTGCTACAAGATTTGGGGTAGACTAACAACTTGAGGTTGCCTGTTTACCAATTTTCCCTTTTCTTGTTTTTGGAACAGACCTGCTTCCAAGCTGGAGAGGAGGAATACACAGCATAGAATGAAAAGAGTGTGGAGGAGAAGAAAAACGTTAATAAAATAGTGAAAGAATAATATAGTATGAGTCAGATTCCTCCAATCACTTATTATAGGACAGCTTCAACTGTACAGCACAGTGTGCAGTCTCTAAACTGAACTTGGCTGAGATCTTAATTATGAATTCTGCGTTTCTTCCCTTCAAAGTATTTGTGAAGCTAAGCAGACGCTTGAGCGTCAGTTGAAAAACTATACTGTTAACAACAATTAATTTTCATTACAGTATCTCAGTGGATTTTTATTTCTGTGACTCAAGAAAATGTCACCTTGAAGCATGTTTTACATATTCTGCTCCTGCCCCGCAACAGTTCCAGGGGTCAACTTCAAATAGAGAACTGAACAAAATATATTTATCATATCTTTGATTTTGATCTGTCTGTAAAAGAATTTTTTCACAGTGGAATAGCTGGTTTGTTGAGAGTGGTTTGAACTTCACAGATAGGATAGTGTTCTGAACATATTCACCCACTTTCACCTCAATATATCCAAGAGACAGCACTGTAGACTAAATCTAATTATCAGTCTCAACTAAAACAGATTAGTGAATGAATAGGACTTTTAAATATGTAAGTCCCATTGATTCTCTGGAACTAGCAACTGCAAATAGCCAAATGTGTTTTACAGCATTCCTAGCTACCCAGAAAACAGGTGAAACAGTTGGGCAGATACAGGTGTCTTGTCAATGTATATTAACTTTTTATCCAGTATCTCATTCTTTAGCAGAGGTATAGACTGCTACAGGGAATCATGCAGTCCTCCAGATATTGTTGGACCATAACCCGCAGGAGGCCTTGCCAGCATAGCCATTCGCAAGAAATGCTGGGAGTTACAATCCAACAACATCAGAAGAGATGCATGATTTCCACCCCTGAGCTAGTTAAATCAAACAAGCAAGTTGACTCTTGGCACCTAAGGAGGGTCAGCTCTGGTTAGTACTTGGATGAAAGATTGTCAAAAGAAAATTCTATGAAATTCATGGGATTGTAATAGACTGACAAGCAAGTTCACACACACACACACACACACATTAATTTCCTTGACCAAGCAGAATGGTACACTTTAAAACATTAAAAACTATTTTAAAAGTTCACCAAAATAATAATGTCATGGCAGAGGAACTTTGTGACAGCACTCAGAAATAATCTAGTTAACAATAATGTTGCAGCACAAGAGTAGGAGCCTCTGACAGCCAGAAGACCATATTCCAAGTGCTACACCAAACAGCAATGAAAATCCTAGCTGGCCAGGAGTGGATAACATTTTCCCAACAGCAAAGTGCTGTGTTTTGGTAGGAAAATATCATCTCTTGTAATAGCTAGCTAGAAGAGGTTAAAATGTTTAGATCATTCACAATAACAATGGAACTTTTTTTCTACAATAAAATATTATTTAAATGCTCTTAAAAGATATGGTGTTGGCTGGGCACCTGATAATAATGAAGTATACAAATCTAGAAAACACTCACTGACCTCAAACTAGATATTAAAACTGGAAGCCACAACTACGTGAAACCAGAGCCTGAAGAAACATTGCAAGTAACATAGGGGGGTTGCAGACTGCCAGAAATAGTGCAAATTGAGTCCACTTTTAGGGTTAGGGTTAGTGCTAGGGAATCATGGGAATTGTTTTTTTTTTCTGGGACATTGAGCCTTCTCTGTCAGAGAGCTCTGCTGCCACAATAAACTACAGTCCCCATGATTCCCTAACCCTAACCCTAAAAGTGGACTCAATTTGCACTATTTCTGGCAGTCTGCAACCCCCCATAATTTATCTGTAATGTCCTATTTTAGGGACTGAGATCAAGGTATAACAAGGTAGCATTTGTGCTTTGGACCACAAGAATTGTTAAGTATGTCTCTTGTGAGTTTTGTTTTTGTGTGGGTGGATGGGCGACAAATAACAGTCTATTATTAGCTATTTTAAGGAATTTTAAAGGGATGTTTCAGTGCATTTTGAGCTTTCCCCTCCAAGTTTTATGCCATTCTCTTATTAATCCTAAAGATTTTAAGGTAACAAACACTAGTGAGTAATGTAATTTTTAACGTTACAAGTTACAGTATTTTTTAAAAATCGTAGCATCTGTAATAACACTCTGGAAGACTTTGAAGAGAGTGGTATGATACATTGTCTTTAAAAAGTAATTTTTTATGCTGTGAATGTAACCAATCTGTAATCAGTATGGCATAGGGCAGGTTGGGACAAGATATCTTCTGATTGTACCAGATATGAAAAAGTAAAAAGTGTATTCTTTAATTGTAAGATGATATTCTACATACATTTGATTTGATTTTAAAAATAATACTAGTTAAAAATTAAGCAGATAGGTGGGGGAACAAACATTGGATATCTTCTATGCATTTAGTAATCCCTTCTTAATAACATTTTAAATCATGGCTATTAGGTCTTATGGTTTTATTCAACAGCTATGTCCTATACAAAAATCACTCCTATGTGTCCTTAATTATATCCAGCCATTCACAAGGAACTCTTATTATAATCACTTACCTAAATTTAAAAAATGTCCAGTTCTTTATCACATTCTCCTAGGATGACTTGATTATTTCAGTTGCTTACAGAATTGAAATTGTAAAGATAATTTTCAAACACCTGTATATTTTTTTGTTGTTGTTGTTCAGTGCCAACAGTCATTTTTATTTTAGACAACACAGTTTTTTCCCAACTGTAACAAGGATTCTGGGAGTTACGATCCAAAATGTAATTTCTTCAGGTTCTTCTTCTTCCCTTGCCTTATTAAGCATCTTGCAACAATAACAAAAAAGGATCTTGTGACTAAAGGCTAACATGTATAGTATTGCTTCAGCTTTCATTATAAAGTATGTTATACTCCAATAAAAATGCATGCAATAGATTGGCTGTCACAATTAGCTGACATGATGCAAATGGAACAATTACACATTACTTAAAAAAATAAACCATCAAGAAAAGTTGAAAAAGAATAGCCTAAAGTCAAAAGTACTGGAAAACTGTATGGCTAGACATTGAAATGATTAAGTAATATGATATATTTCAGATAGTAAGTAAAAGAGAAATAGGGGAAGAAATTGTAGATAAATAACAACAAGTATAAAGAAAGAACAGAAAATAACAACAAAAAATTGCAATTCAAACTATGGAGTTCAATTAAATTAAAAGAAAATTCAACAAGGTTAGATTAGAAGTTCAAAGTTAATTCACTAATGGAAATGGAAATAGGGCAAAATACTGTACCATCTTAGAAATTAAGATAAGTTTTATGTATTTATTTGTGTCATCTTAGGGTATTCATGTAAGTATGTGTTGTTTATGTGTGCCATTGTATTGTTTTGTATTGTACTGTATGGATGTGTTATTTTAAGTAATAAATATCTTTATTTTTAAAAAAAAGTATGTCATAAGAAATGGCTTATTCTTTCTAGAGCCACAGACTCTTTCTTGGTTTTAGTAAGTAAAACACTCCTTTAAAATAGTTTGTGGTTGCAGTGCTATAAATTGGGAGTTAGTGGATGTTACTTTGTGTATGTTCAAAGATGTTCTCTCTAGCAATATTTCACAGGTGCTGCAGCTGAATCTTTACGCTGAAATCAAGTGCCATAACTATGAGCTGGTCAACTCTAACTCACTTCCAGGACAAGTTCCTGCACCTTTAATCAATACACAGATTGGGTAATTCCACAAGATAAAGAACCCACCTCTACAATTTTCCATTCCAAATAGTCTGAAAGGGACAAGAGTCCTGCCTTCATTGAATCTGTCAACCCAAATCCTGTGCATATTTATTCTGAAGAAATTTCCACTGATAGTTTTTTGTGGGTTTTTCAGGTTGTGTGGCTATGTTCTAGAAGAGTTTCTTTCTGATGTTTCACCAGCATCTGTGGCTGGCATCTTCAGAGAAGCTGGTTCTCTGATGATGCCAGCCACAGATGCTGGTGAAACGTCAGAAAGAAACTCTTCTAGAACATGGCCACACAACCCAAAAAAACCACAAAAAACTATGGATGCCAGCCATGAAAGCCTATGACTTCAAATTTCCACTGAGTTCACTAGGAATTAATCCTAAGGAACATCTACATTCTTAGGCATTATACAATGGGCTACAAACTGAAATGTTTTGTGGGTTTATTATAGGATAATAGGATGCACAACATGTCACAACTTCTGGAGCAAGATGTATGAATACTTAATTAGGTTATTCACTGAAGATGAATGGACGTCATTTCAAACACTATTTTGCCTAGGACGTGATGCAGTTATAGAATGGCTTTCATGTTTCATTCATGTGAAGGATAGGAAGAAGGCTTTCATGTTTCATTCATGTGAAGGTTACCCACTGCCTCCCAATTTACCTTCTTCCTATCCTTCACATGAATGAAACATGAAAATTTATTTGGGGCACATTCATGCTAGTGCAGTGTGGCTACTGCAAACCCCTCATATCTGCAGGTCCTGAAGAGTCTTGAACCAACAGCAGCAGCTTCATTCTGAGAAAAGGGGCCCTGATCTATCCCATGAAATAATTTTTAATTTCTGAAGATTTATATTCCAAAGAAACCACTAACCATGGCCAATTCTTCAATATCATGTGTTTTCCTAGTTAAGGTGATAAGCATGATGTGCTCCTCAGTGTGTAAAGATTCTAACAACCAATAAAGGGTCGGGGCAGAGAGGTAACAGACCTGCAAAGCAAAGAAACATTTTGGATTCCTGGCTGCACTCTAAATTGTCCGCATTATTAAACATGTTCAGCAAATGATTTTAAATTTTCCCTTCTAGTTCCAATGTCCAGGAGTACATGTGGCAATATGTGCCATTGGAACGTGCCATTGCAAAATGCTGGCTTCCACTAATGGTAGGAAGGGGAAAATGTGAAATCCAGCAATGCTGGAACTATGAGTCAATCTGTGCATGATGTTTGCCGAATACCGAATCATAAACTAAGCTGAAATTTCAGTGAGCTGCTTTGATCTTGGATGAAAATATACTGCCATGGCTTCAGAGGGCAAGAACAACAGACTGGTTCCATGATCCCTAGGCACAGCAGTTGATGAAAGGCTCTCCTTCCCTCCCAACTATTGCCTTGGAGAGAAAGAGAACAGGGAGATGCAGCTCCATCATGCCTAGGCCCAGCAATGGAGTCATAGAATCATAGAGTTGGAAGAGACCCCAAGGGCTATCCAGTCCAACCCCCTATCATGCAGGAACTCAAAATCAAAGCATCCCCAAACAGATGGCCATCCAGCCTCTGTTTAAAGACCTCCAAATAAGGAGACTCCACCCCACTCTGGTCCTCCCTCCCAGCTGCCACTACTATGGCCTTGGAGGAAGAGAAGGGCTGAAAAGGGGCCCTCCCTCCATCTCAGCTGCTGCATTTGTGGCCTCAGAGGGAGAGACAAGCAAATGGGCACTGCTCCGTCATGCCTGGACCCAGTGGATGATGGGGATCCCTCCATCCATCCCAGCTACCACTACTGTGGCCTCAGAGGGATGGAGCAGCTGCCAGCATCTGCTGGATTTAATCCCCTCCCCAACGCTGTCCCCTTTACGTTCTTGTCTTTTTAGATTGTAAACCACTCAAGTAAAGTGTAACATACACTGGTGGCACTATATCAATAAATGAAAATAAGAATAAGTTACATTTTGGATGAAACTCCCAGATTTTGGAAACACCAAAGTAGTGGTGTTTCCACACACTGGATATCTTCCATGCATTTAGTAATCCCATCTTAATGACATTTATGACCAGGGCTATTAGTAGGTTTGTGGTTTTCTTCATCAGTTATGTACTATACAAAAATTAATCCTGTACGTCTTTGAATTATCTCTAACCATTCACAAGGAACTCTTTTTGTGTTCACCTGCCTAAATAAAAAAAATGTCCAGTTCCTTGTCACATTCTCCTAGGATGACCTGATCATTTCAGTTGGTTATCCATTTATACCTCCATTATATCCCTCCATTTATAAAGGTACTGTATCTAAAAATTTGTACTGTATATCAAACACTACTGTACCACTGAGGTATATAATTTTATTACTACGCATGGAAATCGAAATTTAACAGTACTTGAAATGAGCTAAAGTTATGTTTCCTTTCTTTCTCTAGACGCCAAGTGAAAAAATAATATTTGGGGACTGAAATTCAACATGCCCTCCCAGTGGATAAAACCAACTAAGCAAATTCTGTGAGATGTGGCTTTAGTGAATGATCAGAACAGGCTGATTTCTCCCCATCAAATTAAATATATGCTGTATTCATTGTCAATTATAAAAGTTTGTCATTGATCTGCAAAATATATATATATCTAAACTCCTTTCACGTGGTCAGACTTGCAGATGCAAAACTATTATTCAGTTTTAAGGTACTTCCAAGCAAGGTTTTTAATTGTGTGTCAACTGCCTTTCCTCATGTTATGGCTGATGGGGAAGGGAAAGTGATATGTCCAAAGGATGTTGTTTTAATTGGTCATCCTCCTGTCCTTTTCCACTATATTTTCCTACTTTCAACATAAATTCCACAAAAGAGAAAAAGAATACAAGATCTTGCAGAATGTCTTTTAATTCATAGCATTAGGAACCTTTAATCTAAAAGCGTATTTAGTGTCTGAAGAAAGAGAGAACAGAAAAGTTTAAAACGGGAATGATGAGAACCAAAACCAAACTCTTTCATTGCCTAGTTTTTCTAGGGGGAAATTTCATTATGTGTGGCAGTATTGTTGTTACAACTGATTAGATCTGATGGATGGACCTTCCTGCTAATAATGTGGCCACGGAGTGACATCCAGTGTTCAAAGGCAGCATTGCTGTTTGATAACCTTGTTTGCTCTCATATACATAGTGATGAGCCAAGTGGTGAAGTCTCATTAAAGGAATTGTTTTGACACATATCCTCCTCTGTCATATACACATGCACCACACTGACAATTTTTCATGCCTATGAAAGGGTGCAAAATCATTCAAAAAGAAACCAGGTAAAAGAGGGAAGGCAACTGAGCCAATGCTTCCTCTTCCAGATTTCTTTTTACATATGGTGACATGCATATCCAGATATGCATATTGTATTTTGTCAGTGTTTAGTTGGGATTATATAATTAACATTTATCTGGAAGAACAATTTGTTCATTCCCTTCTATAGTTTTTGCTGTTGCTATTGAAAGGAACATATGTAGGTGATATTCTTGAGATCTGTATCTTATATAAATGCTTTCTTTCTGCTTATGCCCCTTCTCTTTTCACATACACAATATATAACTGGATTTCTTTTCATAGAATCATAGAATCATAGATTTTGAAGTGACCACAAGGGCCATCCAGTCCAACCCACTCCCATGCAGGAAATCACAATCAAAACAGTTTGTTCTATTACCACAGACAATATTGATTTGAGTAATACACTTGAGCATTGCATTTATATTTATTTCACTATTGTAAATTAATCAAACATTTTGTCAAATTATATTTTTGTACCTATTGGATAGAGCATCTGAAGAAGATCCTAATTAAAAGCATCTAGAAAAACACATTTATGGGCACCTAGAAGTTTTCTTTCTCTATTTTCCTGCACTTTTTGTCTTCTCACTTGTTCCTTTCTTTTCCTTATTATGCTCAGCAATGGTAGTTCTTATCCTAAAATAATAGAGCAGAACTTGGAAAAGTTACTTATTTGGATTATAAATCTCACAGTAAGAGTAGTACGTCCCGTCCTCCCCATAATCCCACATTGTCTACTTCTCCCAATTGTTCACCACTAAGCCTTTTTATCCTAGTCTATCATCTGCTAAATGGTGCCTCCATAACTGATATTCCAACATGTCTGTTACCCAGCATAGCCATTCCCTCATCTCTCTAGAACTGTGGCATGTTCAATTTCATGCGTGACCCAGGGCTGTGTATGGTGGGGTCATGGTGTTATGAGTGACCTGGCACATTGCTACCCCTAGTCTGACATGGCATATCCAGCTTATTGATGGCCTTGATCACCTTACCTTCCATGTAAAGCATACATAATGCATCAGTACCGTGAGCATGTTCTCATTGGTCTACGTTCTCACTGGTCTGAGCTACCATGCCAATTTTTTCATTTTGGTTTTAGGATTCATTACAAGGTACCATTCAGTAATCTGAGTGCTAGTCCCAATTTAGCTTTCCTCGTATGATCTTTTCCTTCTGCTCTTCATGTCCCTTTGACACTGTTGCCACCATGGGCTTGCTACTCCACTTCTTTGTCTGTTCCATTCAACAGATCTGTGTTGTCCCTGTCTAAGGAACAGAAATCTCATTTTCAGAGGATGAATGTAAGGCTTGCCATGAGCCTCCTTGATTCCAGCATTCCCATATATATGTGCATGCACACATGCATGCACGCGCACGCACGCGCGCGCACACACACATATATATATATATATATATATATATATATATATATACACATACTAGCACTAGTAGTTATACCTAAGTAAAATACTTATTTTTCAGTAAAATATACTTAAGACCAGATGCCACATAAAGATTTGGTTACTAGAATCTAGAACAGCTGGAATATCAGTGTTTGAACTGTGTGATGATCCTAATCACACCACCTTCACAATAACCGAGTAAATCAAGTATCAAGAATAAAGTTCAGTCTGCAGTCTTCAACTTGAAACTTAGCTGAAGACTTCCTAGCTTAAATTTTGGACTTTTCTTCTCCATTCTTACTTTTTTTGGGCCACCTGTCCTCAAATGCTTTGTGATCTTTTGGTTGGCTGAAAAATTGATCTGAATGACCCTGAAGGGTCCCTTCCATCTCAATGATGTTATGGTTGTAAGGTTGGGACCTGGACAATAGAAGAGCCACTTCAATCAGAAGTGAGAAACACAGCCCATGTTCTGCTAATGGGTTTTGTGGTCCCCAGAGCCCTCTCTCCCCCATTCCCACCTCACTGATACTTTTGTTTTTTTAGAAAAAGCAAGGAGACTTAACACTCCTGGAAGCCTTTGGGAAGTGTGATTCTCTGTTAAAACAAGTTGTGTGTCCCTATGCTTTTTCTTTCGTGAAATAAATTAACAAAAGTGAGGTGAAGTAATCAATGAATCCTTCCATAAGAATATGTATCTGTCTTTTCCACTCATTTTCCAGCCCCACTTTCTCCTCTGTAGGGATAAAATAACCATTGTGTCTGCATAAGGAAAGGACAGCTGAAAGACCTGGATTTAAAAAAAAAAACTAACTTGAAATTGTGTTGGAAATCCTATGACACTAAGAATTTTCCTAGCAATCTAATGAGGAATGTGACATTTGTGGGATGTTAATTCTGCCAACCCTCATCTTACACTCAGCCTGTACATGTATGTAAACAATTTTTTTCTTTTACAATAGAAACACCATTATGTTTTTAGCATTTTCTGAGAAAGCTTAATACTAGGTAAGTTCTGGGACCCATAAAATTATGCAGCACTCAGAACTGAAGTGCATACACATCGTGTTTTCCTCTCTCTGAGTTGCTCAGAGTTGCTGAGTTGCTTAGCACTGTTGTACAAAGCTTGCTTGTGGTATTTTAAATACACTCATAAGCTAAATTGTCCCTGTGATAATGTAGTGCATCCAATCTATTCTATCATTCCTTTGATCAGGTGTTAGAATTATGCAGCCTTTAAGATGACCTAGCCATCATAGCAGGTGGTGAGGAATTCTAAGATTTATCAATCAAAAATTTCTGAAAGGCTATGTGATTTTCACCACTGCCTTGAAATCATCCTTCCCTTAGCCAACAAAGCTAACATAGCTTAATTATAAACCACAGAGATTTACAGTCCCATAATTATTTGAGGTTGTGGGTGCTCAGCTCCCCATAAGATCCTGTTCAAAGTATTCAGAACTGGTTGATTCAACCACAGGGCTATTTCTAGTGTGTCCTGTCCTCCTCTCCTAACACCAGGCTTGCTAACATTTCAATCAGCTATAGTGGTTTTTGTTGGAAGCTCTTTGCATTCTCTTTCCCCCTCCTTAGATAGATAGGGATTTCCTGCTTGCAAACTCCTCCCTCCCTCTCTCTCATTCAAACTAACCATGTAACTTAGGTCACTTCCTCTTTGAGGTTAACAGTCTTTCTCTCAAGATTTTCAACTGAGCTGTTCCCATCTTCCTGCTCTCTCCATTTTGTTTGGAAATTGGGAGATAAATCCTTCCCTTTACCTGAACCATTCACTAGTTAGATTAGAATATTTTATGTGAATTTAGATTAAAGCCATTCTTTTAAACTACAAGCTATGTGTTTGTTGTTTTTGAGTCAACCTTAAGGAAACATAAGGCCTAAGCAGACTGCCAGAAATAGTGCACATTAAATTGAGGCACTGCCCTGGCTCAGTGCTATGGAATCATGGGAATTGTATTTTTTTCTGAGACATTGAGCCTTCTCTGTCAGAGAGCTCTGGTGCCACAATAAACTACAGTTCCCATGATTCCCTAGCACTGAGCCAGGGCAGTGCCTCAATTTAATGTGCACTATTTCTGGCAGTCTGCTTAGGCCTATAGTTAGGCAAAGGCACATTTCTGCTGTTCTGCTATTTTAAGGCCAGACTCTTAACAGGCTTGGCTTTCATATTTTGATATTTAATTTTTCTTTCCTTACAAAGGTTGAAGCCTTAAGAAACTTAAATTACCCTCTATGTTTTACACTACACTAATGTGCTAACATTAGAATCAGTGTCAAAAGGCAGCCCAACAAGCTTCTAGGCTCAGGTCCTAATCTCTAGCACAGTAGAAAACAAGCTTTCACTGTCTTCTGCATAACATCCCATCAGACAGCTATCATATCAGTTCTTCGTCTTCTCTTCTCCAAGCTCAACACACGAAGTTCTCCATGTAAGTCGTCATAGGGCTTAGCTTCCAGACCTCTGACAACCTTGATCAGCCTTCTCTGGACATATGTCAGCTTGTCAATCCTTCTAGAACTGTGGTGTCCAGAACTGTACACAATATTCCAGATGAACACAGCAGAACAAAGCAGAACACAGTTTTACTTACCTTGATCTGGCTGCTATAGTTTTATCGATGTAGAACTAAGACACTTATGTATACAGATGTTGCATGAAAATATTTCCATATTTTTCATACTCACATGAGGGTTGCTTCTGCTGATTTAATCACTGTAGAAGATGCTTGAGTTATGTCCACTGCTTAACTAGATGCAATACTATTGTACAATACTATTTGCAACTTTTTGTTCATGATTGCTTCAAAATCTCTTGCTCAGTCTCCCAGGGCCAGAACCCACAAGTACTTTAGACCAGAGCTTCTTAAGCAATATGATGAGGGTGACTGGCAGATTTTTTTCCTAATGTGGGAGCAGCACCATATCTGGGGCAATTGACTAAAACTGTCCAATTCCTGGAAATTCACTACAGATCAGCAGCCAACAGTTTGTGGACTAGCTCTGGTCCATGAACCAACACTAAAGCACTGCTTTAGATAAGTTGCTAAATTAATTTCCCAAATGGGGAAGGTATGGCTGAACTTCTTAGTAGCAATACCCACTGGCATTGGTAGCAACATTTTTCAATGCCTAGCATAAGTATGTGGTGGGGACCAGACACATAACAATTGTGTAAGTAAAAGGAAATCAGGTGGGAGGAGGTGAGGTGGTGATGGCCTTAAACATCCCCACCCTTTCCTTCTGGTCATTTTTCATATTCTGACACATTGTCTTTCCATATTCTGACACATGTTGCCAGATAGCTAAACTCACAGCAGACCACTCAGATATTTTATCAAACTTGTAAGTCAGATGATAACTAATAATGGGGATTAATACTTAAATACGGGGGGAAAGAATAGCAGGTTGAGATAAACTGGTATAAAGGATGGGAGGATGAAAAGACCAGACCCTCCAAAATACAAAATAAAATAGCTGAGAAAAGCCAGGCCAGAAAGGATTTCTGCTTGGGACAACAAATCAAACATGACACAAAGAACTAGGTCTGATCAGTTGTTAAGTGATTTCTATAAAAAGAACAACAACATTATAATCACAAACTAATATCCAAAACACACTGCAGAAATAATCCAGTTTGAGATCACTTTAACTGCCCTGGCTCAATGCTAGGGAATTCTGGGAACTGTAGTTTTGTGAGACATTTTGCCTTCTCTGTCAGAGAGCTCTGGTGCCACAAGAAATTCCACTGAGCCAGGACAGTTAAAGCAATCTCAAACTGGATTATTTCTGCAGTGTGTTTTGGACCTATGGGAAATAGAATATACAATTTCTAGCTGGGACAGAACATCTGGAAAGACACTTTCAGCAATTATGCAGCTATTCCACAGATTATTCTTTGAATTATTTTTCAGCCTACCTGAATTTGAAAATCCTTGGGAGAAGGCTTGTGGTATTTCAATGTGAAGTCGAAGGCTTTCACAGCCGGCATCCAAGGTTTTTTTAGGGTTTTTCAGCCATGTGACCGTGTTCTAGAAGATTTTATTCCTGTGGCTGGCATCTTCAAAGAATGCTGGCATGGAAGTGAGTGGGATATATATATACACACACACACAGTGGTATTTCATTCACTTCTGGGCACCTTCATTTAAAAAGGATTAGACAAGTTGGAACATAAGAGGTATGGAGAACAAAACCTATGAGGAAAGGCTGAAGGAGCTAGGCATTCAGCTTTGTGAAGAAAAGACTGAGGGCTGACATGATTGGACTCTTTAAATGTCTCAAGGGCTGCGACAAAGAAGAGGGAGCATGCCTGTTCTCTCCTACCAGAGAATAGAAACAGTTTTAATGGTCTGATGTTACAGGAGAGAAGATTTTGACTGAACATTATCAGGAACGTCTTGACAGTAAGAGCTGTTCATGAGACCAGTTACTGAGGGCCTTTGCAGACTGCCAGAAATAGTGCAAATTGAGTCCACTTTTAGGGTTAGGGTTAGTGCTAGGGAATCATGGAATTTTTTTTGTTTTTTTCTGAGACATTGAGCCTTCTCTGTCAGAGAGCTCTGGTGCCACAATAAAATAGTTCCCATGATTCCCTAACCCTTAAAGTGGACTCAATTTGCACTATTTCTGGCAGTCTGCAAAGGCCGTCAGAGAGGTGGTGGGGCCTTCTTCTTTAGATGTCTTCAAAAAGCTGGACAGCTACCTGCTAGGGATGCTTTAGCTAGAGATCCTGCATTAAAAAGGAGGTTGGACTCAATGGTCCATGAGGCTCCTTCTAGCTCTATGATTGTGTTCCATCACTATAACAGGCACATTTGGTGAGGACCCTTTCAATGATTGCTCCTAAAATACAGAATACCATAGGAGCCTAGCTTGGGTTTCTGCTCTTTCTCTGTTGACAAGCAAAAACTTTTTTTCTTTAGACAGAACTTCACTAGTTACCTGGCTGCAGCAGAAGGGTATTTTAAATGGGATGGGATGCATTTTATCTTTCCTGTTTTGAGCTTTGGAAAGGAAAGAATAGAATGAATTGTTTAAAAATCCCATTTGTTATCCAGGTCACTGTGGTGGATGTGGCTTCTCACCACAAGGCAGATGAGTTCTGCAATCCTTATCAGCATCATGGTCAAATGTCAGCAGCAGTCCAGAAGGCATAAATAGGAGTTATCCTGTGTGTAGCTCTGCTAGATAGTTTATGCTATAGCTTGGCAGTTCAAAGATATTGAGGCAGAAATGAGTAAATCTACCTCTTGGCAACTTGCTTGTACTTTTCTCATATTTATTAGGGATAGATCACACCAATGCCATTCAGTTTCCTTTGTTTGGTTCTCCTCCATATAATCCTGAGGATCCATATTCCCCTAATACATTGGTTCTCAACCTTTTTTCACCTCTGTACTCCTTGGCAGCCTTTTCCCAGAAATTGTACCCTTCATATTAGCAAAATATTTGTAACTAATGTAGTTGCTGTTGTTTCAAATTTATATGTTGAAACTGAAAATAAATAACCCAATAATAGGATTAAAAAGCAATGGAATAGCAAGGTGAACAAACAGTGCATAAAAACACACACAACAAATATTGTATACACAACAGATACTTAGTACAATCCTTGAATTTGTTTTAAGGCACACAGTTATTTGAAATCAGGTTCATATGATGTAAGATACGTCTGGAACTTAAATCTGGAATTTCATTCAGTTTACTACGATAGATATATATTTTTATAGAGGTATAAGAAGACAAAGCCCTTTCCACCAGCTCTATATCTGTAAATGGCAACAGAAACTTAAGCGCCTTCTCAGAAAGCTGCTCCTATTCTTTGCCCAAAATTTAATAAGGAATTCTTCAAATTCAGCTTTTAAAGTAGTATCAAGCAAAAGTTCGATTAAAAAGTACTTTTTCCTTGATTGATAATCTGGCATCTCAATGTATTCTTCAGAGGGATTTGCAAACCTGTTGTTCTCTTCTCCAGGTTTTGAAAAGTACTTCTTCAAAAATTTTAGCCTTTTCACGTGTTCTGTTATATTCTTGCTCATTTCCTGTCACACATACACACACACAACCACCACCACATCTACTCCCCACCCCATCATCCACACCATCACCTGGCCAGGAGGAAGGAGATGGGGATGGGGATGGAGGAGGAAGGAGTACACATGGACTGAGGCCACAAGTCTAGCGTGAGAAGAGGAGGGCAAGAGGAGGGCAAGGAAAGCTCATGGATGACACCTCCACTCACATTGGATTTAGGATACTGTTGTTGTGGGAAAATAAATTAATGGGAAAGGGGGAAAGGTTGTGTCACTGACACAGACTTCTTTCTCCTCCTCCACACACACACACCATTTTTTTAGAAGCAGGAGAGGCATTGAGTTGGCTGGATAGGGATATGGTCCTCACCTTCCTAATTCCTATGTGGAGCAATTGCATCCTTTTTGGCAGAGGCACAGCAGAGAAAGAGAGGCAGCATGATGTACTGGTCTGAGCAATGGACAAGGACTCTGAAGATAGTTTCAATGACTCTATACATAGAGAGAGAGAGAGAGAGAGAGAGAGAGAGAGTCAAAGTTGGCTCCCTGAGGTAAAGACCTGAGACTTGACTTGAAAGTTAGAGTAAAAGATTTGAATACTTCTCTGGATAGAGCCGCCTTACTTCTGATAGAATGGAGACTCATCATCTCTTCACACCAAGCTTTGGAAAAATTCGACTTTGTTGACTTTTTAAACTAGTTGAACAGCTTCAGGAAAAACAACTTGTAATTCACCAGGGAAGTGCTTAGATGTTAGGCTTTGCCTGTGGATGCAGCAGTCTCCAAGTTGTATTGAGGGCTACCTTCACAGAGTTGGAAGAGACCCCAAGGGCCATCCAGTCCAACCCAATTCTACCATGTAGGAACTCTCAATCAAAGCATCCCCAACAGATAGCCATCCAGCCTCTGTTTAAAGACCTCCAAGGAAGGAGACTCCACCACACTTTGAGGGAGTGACTTCCAGTATCGAACAGCTCTTACTGTCAGGAAGTTCTGTCTAATGTTGAGCTGGAATCTCTTTACTTGTAGTTTGACATGACACGACTGTAAAAACAAGTAAATATTCAACATAGACTTGATTCCTTCACTGTATAGCCCTCAACAACTAGACTAATAAATGTCTTTTTCTTTGAAATATCCATAGCTTTAAATATACCCTTACCTTTTCTGGACTGTGACAGAGGATGACAGAGCAAAAGGTTTTCTTCAACTTCATTGCCTTTCAAATACCTTGCAACAAACAAAAAACCAGTGGAATAAGCAACATCTGTGCAAAGAATATACTACTTTTAATTCTATTACTGTTATATTAATAATTCTATTACTGTTCTATTACTATTTAATCCTGTTACTGTCATCTCAACATCGTCACACGTATCTGAATTCTTCAAGATACTGTATTGTTCATTTTCCTCACATGTTCTTCTCCAAGCATACACAGAATAGCATCTTTTACAAAAGGAGAAATTAAATTCTTAACTATAGTATGATTCTTTCCACATCTAGCAATACAATAACTATTACAATGGGAAGCTTCAAGCACATTTTCATTATCTTTGTTAGCTGGTAACAAGAACAACGTCATATTCTGATGTTTTGTGGAAAAAGCTGTATTCCTTGTTTGTATAGCTGGTATGTTTTGTTTGTAAATGCAGTAAGAGTAAATAAAGTTTCATGCTACCATTGGATAATGCTTCCCCAAACACTACACACTGGGGCTTAAGACAGTCTTCATGTCCTATATACAAAAATCCATACTTCATGTATTAATCACAGAATTTTCTCTTTTTACCTGTTTGAAGAACTGAAGACTGTGCCTTCTCACTGTTTACTACTAAAGTGTTCGACATTACTTCAGAAATTCTTAGTGATTAGTCAATATCCACATTACAACTTTTTTTACTGTGCTGGTTATCAACCACCAATCCATATCTGACAATACAGAAACTGAAAAATGTAAAATTTAAAACAATGACAAAGAGAAGAACCGGAAAATTCACTCATTGAGGAGCACCCACCACTCATTCATTTGTGAAGGGGAAAGAGAATGAGGGAGGGTAGATGATCATCTACAGCTGCCGGCTAACTCTTGGCAGGTCCAATTCTCCATGATGTCAAGTTTGCCTCTGCTGCCCAGAGCTTGCCACAGGATTGAAGCTTCATGCGAGGGGGAGGCTATGATGGGAAACTCCAGGCAGCAGGTGCACATTCTTCCTGCTGGGAGTGCACCATTTGCCATTGTATCTTGTCTTATACTGTTGGCCTATGTGCCATTTCAAAGTTTTCCACATACCCCTAAATGTCCTGGTTTGTACCCCAGGTTGGGAATTGTTTGCCCAATTGTCCTGCTGGGCTGGAGCAGTGCAATAAGCTAAGAGATTCATTATCTAGCACAGGGATTAAGGTAGCCCTGGGATAGTCTGGGTAGAATGTGTTGTTTAGTGGTCTAGTATTACCACTTGAGAGTATGCTGGAACCTTTCAACTAAAGGGCTATGATGTTTTTTTCTGACCATCTGCTGAATTCATTAACCACTAAAGAAGTGTATCCTACAGCAGTGGTACATGTGGTTGTTGGTATTCAATGAAGTCTTGAGGAGGTCTGGAATTGCAAAAAAAATTCCAGCTCAGGACAACCATGAAAACACTCATCTTGCTTCCCTTTCTTCCTCCCTAACAATCTTGTCTCTTTGTCCTCCCACTTTCTTAGGTTACTGATCCCCACAGAGATTCCAGGAAAACCCTATGGTTAAGAGTTTCAAAATTCAGCTCCCTGGGATACCTCTGCATGGTGACTAGTGTGAAGCACAAGAGGACCACGTAGACACAAACAAGACCCAACCCCCAAATGTGCAATTCCTCAAGGATTAGCACAAAACAAGTAGTAGTTTTAGCAGGGGGGACCCCAAGAGAATTAGGATCTGGGTAAAGAACCAACCTGGTATATTGGTTCCTTACACTGTGGCTCATTTGATTAATAACTTAATTAATAATGTAATTCTGGACAAATGTTAACACTGAAGTTCCAACTTAAGTCAATCTATTCAATTAAAAATAATTTTAATTAAGTTGCTCTTTTGCATTGGCAAATTTCCACCCTAATTCATACCTTAATTGATATTAATTTTTTAGTTCCTATAACTGGTCCTTGTACACCTTGGCCTATTTCTTCCAAACTGAGATGAAAGCAAAGGGCTCTTCTGTCACAACATTTTTGCAGACCACTCAGCTCTCCCTGAATGTCCACTCTTCTTGCTCATCATTGTACAAGGATACTGGAAAAAATGGTCACAAGTTGCAGTGTAGGAGATGAAGGTAGTCTTTTTCATCCCTGCCTCTTCCTGTTGAAAACTTATCAGTAGATGTGGCTGAAAATATGCACACACACAACAAGTAACCAGATCCCTTATATTAAGAAGCAGAACTCAATTCCCACTTCTTTATAATCCCACGCAAGTGACAAATTACATATTATAATAAATGTGCACATCAAAGTATTTCTTAAACACAAGCTATGGGGGGAGGGGGTCAACATTGGGACTCCCAAGACAGGAGGCATGATCCAACGTTTTCCTGATAGAAATTACCCCACTTCACCTCTCTCACACATGCAGACACAAGACATTCCTCAGGTATTTGTCAGGAAAATATAATAGCAGCTTCCCCTCCTATGGCAAGCAGGTGTGGGAAAGGTGATTTCCATCAAGAAAATAGGCAAACAGGCCCCACGGTTCCTACACCTCGTGTAGATTTAAATAAGCTGGGAAAAGCCATTTTGCCAACTGGCTACTAGCCTGTAATGGAATATTCTCCTGGCTTGGTCTCAAAACATCCTATCCTTGGAAGCACAAGTGTTTTACTCTATGTTTCTAAAGAAAGTTAGATTGGTTCAACATCCATTTAAGGCAGGAATGGGGAGCCTCTCATCCTTCAGAAACACTGAATGACAACTCTTCTTCCATTGCCTACCAATAGCAATAATTGGTAGGACTCCTGGGAACTGTAGGTGAAAGATTTCCCACCTTTGGTTTAAGAATGAGGAAGAAAAGAAATTACTAATAGGCTTGGGTGGTATTTTAACATAAAGGCTGTGTGCATTCATTGCAAATGGGACCACCACAATACTCCCAATAAAGTATGACAACCGTCTTCTAGACCCAGCAAAAAGGTCACAATACACAAACATGGTTCCATTAAGAAGCTTCAGTGTCAGTGAGATACAGTAACTTTTATGAGTAACTCAATGAGTACAAAGCAGCCAAGTTTTTTTGTGCTTCAGATGATACTTTAACACAAAACATTCAGGAGATCTCTAGGCTTCACTAATGTTGCCACAGATATGAAGGACAAAATTCTATTTGATTTCTGCTAGTTCTTGATATAGATTTAAAGAACTGAAGTACAGCTGCCAGTTTCAAGTCTTGGTTTATCAAAAGTTAAATAAAATTTTACAACTGATTCCATTTTTTGCAAAGCTTTCACATTCAACCACCAGTGCAGTTAAATTTATTTCCCTTCTGCTCCCTTCCTGATGAAGGAATTATCTATTATATTAAACACAAGGAATTCTGTTCAGTACACTGAAGTCTAATAGTGCAAAGGAACTAAGTGAACCTATTGTCTTTCAGAAGTAACTATTCCATTAACATGGTACTTTAAAAGATTTATCATGCCTAAGCTTTCATGCACTACACCCACAATAAATGTTTGCCCATAGATATTTTATTGGAAGGGGAAAAATTAAAATAGGCAACACATGGCCTTCAAGCAAGAGTTAACCTCTTAACACTGAGCATGCAAGCACTTCCTATGATAGAAAGGTTGTGAAGTGCACCGAAGTTAAAGTAAAGTTCTGCCGGTGCCTTCCCACGATGTGCTGTACATTGACATTTGGGTTTATGGTCTAATGAAAGTATTTAGGACAAAGGAGAATGTTTTCTTACTAAATCGTAACTTCAGAATAGTCATAAGTATATGAGGGCACTTTTGGGATGCACTGCTTGTGTCTCAGAGACATAATAATAAAGACAATCAAAGCACACAAGCCAGCACCCAGTAAGGAGGTAAGCAGCTCAAACTTAGGCAAGAAGATTGTGGAAGTAGAGTAAAACTGATCTAGCCCCAGACCTCCATGCCATCAGGCTAAATCCAATTTCAGACCAATTAGAGCAGACCCAATGAGTTTTCAACACTAATGTAAGTTTTATTGATTTAAATAGGTCTACTCTAATTGGAACCAGAACTTCATTTTCTCCATTATTTACACTAGCCTTAGGCCTAAAAGACTAACTGTGTGGATGTAGCCTGAAGAAATATTTCAAGCTAACTGGACAAATGCTACTGGAACAGATTTACTGGGCAGCTACATAAGTTACATCAACTACTAGCTCACAATTTTAGCACTGACTAGCAAGATAAATTAGAAACCTTCTATAAGACAAATTTCACTTCCAGTAACAGCACCAAATGCCCAACTACACTAGGGTTTTCTTTTCCATCTTAAAACTTTGCAACTGACTTTTGTAAATCTTAGAATATCTCAGTGCACCAGATCATTCAATATTACAGCTTTCCATATATGGCAATGTTTATAGGGACTCACTGGTGCTCAGTAAAGCAACCCATCTGCAACTGCCTTTAAAGTTCATAATAATGACCAGGTTGCTTTCCAGAGATTTGGTGTTGTATAATCTATGCTTCAGACCACAGCATTTCCAAAGGGAGGAGTGGGTAATGAAGGAGTTACATATTTGACTTCTTGACCGTAATAGCTTTTTGACAGTTGAATGGACTCTCTTGCAAGATGGTAGACTCTCCTTCTTAGGAGGTCTTGAAACAGTTGGATGACCAATGATAAGGAATGCTTTAGTTATGTATTCCTGCATGGCAGGAGGTTGGACTAGATGACCCTTCTATCTTCTTCCAACTCTATGATTCTAGGAATCATCACTATTACAGCAGAATTACCTATATGCAGGCAGAGAACAAGTATTTCAGTCTTCCTAGCTTCCAGTGAGAGATTCAACACCAGACCACAGTGCATGATTTGGGTTCTCAGGAGTTTTTAGTTCAGGGTGAGCAAAACCAGTAAAATTTTGCCTTCCTGGTAGACCACAGGTCTACTCAAATCACAACCTAAGGACTTTTTGCTTCAATAGTTCCTGGAGTGGGTATTAACCTATTTGGGGTAATTTTGCACCAACTGCCAAAAGCTTGGACAAGAGGATCAATGGAGCTACAAAAGGGAGGGGGCTAGGAGCTGCATGGGGGGGAGGGATATGCTGTTTACTGTAATTGTTTTATGCTGTAAACCGCCTGGATTGGGTAACTACTGGGCGGTATATAAATGATGATGATGATGATGATGATGATGATGATGATGATGATGATACAGACTATGGGTCACACATTTCCTCCACCCCAGTTTCAAATTAATTTTTGTAGCCATCCTGGGAATTATTGCAATGATCACATTTTAACTACTGAATCTGCAAAGTGCTATCAGGGAACTGCTAAGCTTTCTCCACAGCTAGGCTCCAAAAATGTTGATTTGCTACACTGATAACCAGGTAGTGAGAACAAAAGGGAACAATATAAGGATATCCAGACAAAAAGGTGAAGTGCAGACACATCAAGCTCCAGCTAGCTGCAAAGTCTAAGTGCCACTGACAGCTAGTTAAGTCCATTCCACGCATCCTTTCAGGGAATCCATTTTATCCTTTCCTCCACTAATTACAGGCCAAGAGTTAGGACACCTTCTGCTTACTTATCTGTGACATGGAGCTTTCGAGGCAGAACCATCCTTTAAACAAGAACTCTTGTATACAGAGGCAGGGCCTACACTGATTATTATGGTAGATGCTGCTGCCACTACCTCTTTGGGGGAATCTCTGTCCACTTCCTAACAGGCTGCTTGTGCTGTTTCGTAATAAGTATGCAGTTTTAAAGTGTGTGCATAATGTAATCATGTTCATCTATTAGAAAGTGAAGCTAACACCCATTACTGTGCTTCCTTTTAGAATTTTAGAATCACTGGTTTCCTAAACTTTGAATATGACTAGTTCCATTAGTTCACTCACATACTACAGACTCACCAACATCAATGAGAAAGGGAACATGTGACACAACGCACACACATCAATACAGGAGTGTGTCTCCTGTACAGTTAAAAGCAAGACAACATTGAAGGGTGCAACTTTTCAGGACTCTAATAAGCGCAAACATCTACTCTGCAGCCTTTATATACAAAAACAGGCAATTGCAGGACTAAAGGGGGGGGGGGGAATTCAACTTTGTAGGAAGATTGTTGGCAAACTCCAGCCCTCAATTCAGATAGCAATTCAAACAAACGTTGCCTGCTAACAAGCTAGTGAGCTGTGCTCATATGACATTCCCCTAGTTTGCCCCAAAGTGATTTGTACTTGTCTGTGGTGAGCAACACAAAACTAAGTAAAACAGCTTCAGCACCAATGCAACTGTGTAGTTTGCTGCAACTTCACAGAAGCAAACTCAAATCCATCTCTAGAATATCCTTAATCAAATATATTGTATAGTAGTTAACTAGGATGCATCTTCATGCAGCTAGTAGTCACAGTCTGTCCATTTTAATGCAATTAAGTTTGTTTTTCCAACGCGCACAATCTTCTACAAGGAATCTTTGTAGCCCAATGCAATGATGAAACTGAAACGTGCTACTTTTTGAGTTTTTCAGCAGCAGTTCTGACAGTTCTGGATACAGATATTCTTCAGGAACCACTGAATTGTCCTCTCATTAGATCTGAAGATTAATAAATGGGGCAAAGCCCACAACATCTTGTAAGAGAACTAGGGCACGCTGCAATGGGGGTTCCACATCTAACTCCACACCACGATTGCGCAAAATGCTTAGGCTGGATTCCACCACATCATGACAGTGCTTCACCTTCAAAGCCCGTAACTTGGGACAGTATTCTGCCAAGGTCCTACCAAAAGAAAACATGCAAAAAGTTAGGAATGGTCAGGAACCAACTGTCCTATCAACAGTTTCTTCTATGGAAGCACCATTTTACTTGGGGAGAATTGAGAAAGAATTACATGTGAGAGATCCTAGATTAGTCCTCAGCATCACCATTTAGAGGCTTCTCAGAGAGCAGACTTGAGGAAGGCCTTTAAAGACCTGGAGATGCTGTTACATGGGCCAGCATTTTATTGTTACAAGCAGCCTCATTTATACAGCACACTAACTGAGGTAGGCAAGTGTAGAAAAATAATATAGTTTGTTTAAGTTCTGAGGTGGAAATCAATGTGAAATCCTGACATAAAAATCCAGGCAAGAAATGTTCAATATTAGGTAAATTTTACTTTTCAAAGCAGAATAAATGTCTACACGAAGAATTCAGAATATTTTGGCTTTGATTTTCATTACATCAAAAAAATGGCTGTTGGTCCAATCTCTGGGAAATACAGGTATATAGACGGAAGAAAGTGGAGGGTCAAAGCTATTTTGGGTTGATGATTTTGCTAGATTTGTTTCCATGATGGCCAAAAAGATGTGTGATTATGGGATTTAAGTCCAACAGAGGGCCACAGGTTTCCCAACCCTCAGTCACCTAAATACACAGAATTCCTTTGATAAGATGGTTTCCTGCAGCTTTCTGTGGTTGCAAAAATCCTGTCACCTGCACTCTTGAACAGCCAATACCCAGAGTTGTCCCTGCTTATGAGCAATCTGTCCTTGAGTGTTTTGCTCATTTTCGTTTTGCAGTTCACTTACTAAGCAAATCAGGGACAGAACTTGATCTGATAAATTAAAGTGCCACTTTTGCTAGCTAACTATATTTTCTCTGAGAGATAGAAGAATAACTTTAATTTTGTATTTTGAGAGGCTGGGTGAAGCTCCCAGAAACCAGGGTGTGGGATACAGCATATTCTCCATGTTCTCCATGATTGCCTCTAGGCCACAAATCTCCTACACTCCAGATTCCTCTCCATTCCCTGGTCTGGAAAAGTCGGGCCAAAGCTTTTAGAATTACAGCACAATCAAAGGGCCTTTGCAGACTGCCAGAAATAGTGCAAATTGAGTCCACTTTAACTGCCCTGACTCAGTGCTAGAGAATCATGGGAACTGTAGTTTATTGTGGCACCAGAGCTCTCTGACAGAGAAAGCTCAATGTCTCAGAAAAAAATACAATTCCCATGATTCCCTAGCACTGAGCCAGGGCAGTTAAAGTGGACTCAATTTGCACTATTTCTAGCAGTCTGCAAAGGTCTAAAGTAAAGCAATCTAATGAAGGACATGTCCACAATGCTACAGACAGCAAAGGAGTGTTGGTTTTTAGTTGCAGTTACTTGTTTGGTAGAGGATTTCTCTAATACTGATATGCCTTTACGACAAGCTTAACATTCTGAGATCCAAATGAGTTTCATTTTCAGGATATATTGTCTTTTGATTTTCTTTCTTCAACATAACTAAACTGATCTAGCCGAGAACAAGCAGTGGGAAAGAACAAAGATGAGTCTGTCTAGAACTGCTGGTAGTATTAGGCCAAGTAGATCTGCAGGGTCCTACCCCTGTGTCAAAGGGTGGTAAGGAATTATTCATTTATTCATTTATATCCCACCTTTTTCTAAATAATGGGACTCAAAGTTACTTATAATATGTTAAAAATATATAGATTAAAGACTATACAAAAATTCAATAAAAGTATACAGTGGGCCCTTGGTATCTGGTAGGGTTTGGTTCCAGGAACCCACCCACCCCTGCACCTTCGGACATAAAACCAAGAAAAAACAGAAAGGATCAACAGCTTTTTAAATCTAAGGGAAGGCTAAACAACGAATCAGTCCCCCATACCAGCTGAGGAATTCTTACTGGGCTTTTTTTCTTTCCCTTCCACGTTCCCCAATCCCAGCTTCCTACCTTCTTTAGCAGGATTTTTGAAACTTCCATCTCACTATACAAAACAGCAGTTATACAGCAAGTAGAACAGTCTGCCTATCCACAGAACCACTAATCCTACTTCTATCGATTTCTTCACCAATCCTTTCCCCAAAATTTGAATCTTGTTAAAACTTCTGTAATCAGAACACTGCATGTTAGTTAGGACTTATATAGGGGAATGGTAACATGTACCCATCCAAACTTGTTGGACTGGAACTCATACCATCCTTACCACTGGCTATGATGACAAGGCCCCACTGAAGTTGTAGTTCAGCAACTTCAGGAGAGCCACACATTCCCTGCCCCAGCTGGTATTGATTATACTGTCTACTGAAAGTCAGAGAGGTGAAGCAGGCCAAGCGTTTGATTGACATTCAAGAAATCAGTGTTGAAATCTTCACTGAACCAGGATGATCTACTGGATAGCCTTGTGCTAGTCATATTTCACAGGGCTGTTGTGAAGATAAAATCATAACTGCCACTTTGAGATCCTTGTAGGAGAGATGAGATACAAGTATAATATGTACATGCAAATTGCTTTACTCCCAGCCTGCATGTTACCTAATGGAGTTGTTCTTGACCCGCAGGCAGCCTGTAAGATCCAGGTGCTCTAGTTCAGGACAGGCTTTAGCAACCTCCTCTACTGCTGCATCACCAACATTTGCATTGACAGCCAATGAGAGGGATTTCAGTCCATGGCACCTCTGTGCAAGATAGCAAATGGCTTCATCCTTCAGCTGTCGGCAGGCTGTAAGATCCAAGGATTCAAGCTCCTTGCAGTGGTCAGCTAGGCTCCGCAAAGAGAGACTGTCCACCCACTCACAATGGGCCAGAGACAGCTGGTGTAAATTGGGGCAGCTCAGAGAAATGGCCACCAGAGCATGTCGACCCAGCTGTGTACAGCCATTTAAGTCAATCCGTTGCAAGTGGTGGTTCTGGCCAATAACAGGAAGCAGCTCTTTGTCTGTTAGCCAACCAGAACAGTTCTGTAAGGCAAGTTGTTGCAGCACTTCACTGTCTTTCAGCAGGACACAGAACGCAGCTTTTGGAATATGAGGTCCAACCTACCACAGGCAAGAACACAAAGTGAATTACAGCAGCATCTCAAAATCCTGCCAACAGGTTCTTCCTCTGACCCACTTATCAGCTCCATCCCAGGAATGGCATATGAAAGAAACAAGCTAAGACTTGGTTGTCTTATTAATTATTAAGCTGCTCTATGACCTTCTTTTGTCTAAAGCAGTGATTCCCAAACTCTGGTCCTTCAGGTGTTTTGGACTTCAGCTCCCAGAAGCCTCAGCCATCTTGACCAATGTTCAGGGATTCTGGGAGCTGAAATCCAAAACTCCTGGAAGATCAGAGTTTGGGAATCACTGGTCTAAAGAGACAAATTACAAGACAGTCTATACTTATGAAGAATAACTCAGGTATGGATGGTATAATCCATATATATGGCTTAGGTCCAGATCATTTGAAGAACTGTATCTCCACATATGAACCTGTCAGAACACTAAGATCTTTGGGGGAAGGCTTTCTCTCATTCCCACCACCATCACAGACTCGCTTGGTGAGGACACAAGAGACAGCCTTCTCGGTAGCTGCTCCCAACCTCTGCAATGCCCTTCCATAGGAGGCTAGGCTGGCCCTCTCTCTTTTCATCAGCAAGCTAAGACATTTTTATTTAAGAGGCATTAAACATATATCATGCCAGGGTGTATACATAGGAACTATGTTTGTTCTAGTTATGCTTTTAACTTTTGTATATTTTATTGTAGTTTTATACTGTTTTTAAATTATCCTGACAGTTTTAAACTGTATTGTAATTTTTTAAAATGTTTTTATCTGTGAGCCGCCTTGGGTCCCTTCTAGGAGAAAGGCAGCATACAAATGTAATAAATAAATAAATAAATAATCAAAAGAATAAATATGCCCTAGAACAACAGCAGACTGGAACTAAAAAGAAAGTAATCAACAATTCAATAAAAATCCATGGATGGGTGGTTTGGAGACAAGAGGAAACATGGAAGTTACCTACTGCAAAATAAGCATACAGTAACATGGAAAGCTTTGTACAAAATAATAACAGTCAGTGACACATATGTTACCTTCTTGCTCTGTGTCTCATTTTGTATTTTAAAGCTATTTCCCTGTCTGGAAAAAGCAAACCACAAGCAGCACACTTGCAGAAGCACTCCTGTTATAATCTGAGAAGACCTTTTTCCCTGTTTTTAAGCAGCAGATAAGTGAGAATGCACAAGTTCAAAGTTTTAAACATCACGTTTCTACACAGACTTATCATGCCCAGTCATGTATACCTGCTTATTTCTCCACAGAACTCTGGACAACTATAAACACAAATATCATAGTAAAGAATGATGATTTACTTTACTTTAGGTCAAAGATCTGGAAGGAAACAACAACAAACTAAATTCTCTTCCCTAATCAAACCCATCTGTACACATTGCTTTCTTTTGAATAGTTAGTTCTTTCAAATGCTGAATAAAAATAGTAATGAAACTCAATGTTCATCCATTTCCAGTAATGATTTGGACAACTATGTCTAATGATACCTCAATATCACTCACTTCCAGGCTATTATAATTTAATCACGAGCAACACCCACTTTGCATAGGAAAAAATGGCAAGCACACATACACAATTCCTAATACCTGGCTTGAATCGAAGCAGCGCATGTTAGTGAGGTAAAGTTGAATGAGAGATTGGAATGCCTTGCTGACTCTCTGCAAGCTCAAAAGTTGCCTCAGAGGAAGATACGAGAGAATGTGGGGTATAAGGATGTCTTCCCACGGCAGGTCCAAAAATTGCTTTCTGTGTAGGGAAAAGTAAAATCGGTCAAGACAGCAGTTGTGTAGAAAGACTAACTGGACCAGATCTTTATAATACATCACTCTGAAATCCTGGAATATAAATATTGTTTTAAATAAATAAATAAATAAATAAACCAATATCCATTAAAGTCCTCTGACTTCTTAATGACAACTCTACTGCCACACTAGTTCGTCCAATATGTTGCCAGGACAAGATATCTGAACCATCCACCTGTGCCCCTTTCTTCTTCCTTCTCTTCTTGGAGCAGAACTAAACTTGCTAAATGCTCTTGCAGAACCTCAGGAGGGCTCATTTCAGGCCAAGTAGATCTTTCCAAGTAGATCTGAATGACTTAACACCTAGCCTTATACCTTGCCTTAGGAATTGCAACATCTGAGATTCTTAGGGGTTATTCAGATGGTGAGAATAATCCTTGTAGAATCTGGGTTGAATCTTTGTTGTTCAGATGCATTTTGAAAGAACCCAATTAAGTTGGGGGGCTGCCCAAAAAAAAACCACTTAACCTAGGATAATCAATCTCGGGGGGTTTGGGGTTCTGGGTTTTCCTAAAAGATCCGCATTTTTGATTGTGTGAATAACCAATGCAAACAGATCCAGAATAAACTGCATGCCTTGAACATGTTTTGAATACATCCTCATCAACAACTGCATCTTTATTTGCAGTGCTGACATGTCTGAGCAACAGAACGTGCAGAAATGCACATTCATGCAGTTCTGATTTTTAAAAATTGTGTGAACAATAAAGCCAGAATATGTGAGATTATTCACATAGGTCCTAAACACACTGCAGAAATAATCCAGTTTGAGACCACTTTAACTGCCCTGGCTCAATGCCAGGGAATTCTGGGAACTAGTTTTGTGAAACATTTAGCCTTCTCTGTCAAAGAGCTCTGGTGCCACAATAAACTACAATTCCCAGGATTCTCTAGCACTGAGCCAGGGCAGTTAAAGCAGTCTCAAACTGGATTATTTCTGCAGTGTTTTGGACCATAGTCACACTGAAAAAGACAATGTCTGAATGACCCCTTACTGTCTTGGAGCAAATAAGGCCAGATGTTGAAGACATTACAATCTTCCAACAAAACAGATCTGGAGCCTTCAAACCCACTAGGAGGAAGTTTAGGCTTAAAATCAATTTGCGCAGAAGAAAGAAAACTCAAACTCATTCTGCTTGTTAAACGGGTTTTCAACCTTTCATCATGTGGTTCAGGAATTTCAATAAGTAAAAACTATTAGAAAAGAACAAGCTGAACACCCTGTTCACATTTTCCATCTGCTTGCAGAATCTCCCTTAGAAAAACACCATTTGTGCTTCCAAATTTCAAATGTTGGGGAGGGGGATTTACAGAGGAACAGAATCTTTTAATGTGCTCAAATTTTTGTATAATACTTATTTTATATTTTGTTAAGTGGGATAGAAGCCCATTAAGAACAAATGGACTGAAATATATATATATATATATATATATATATATATATAATAGTTAAAAAAATGTGTGTGTGTGTGTGTGTGTATTGCATAGTCTCTGTGGCGTAGTGGTCTGAGATTTGGACTACGACTTCAAATCTCTGTTCGGCCATGAAACCCAGAAGGTGACCTTGGGCAAGTCACACCCTCTCAGCCTCAGGGGAATATGATAGCAAACCTCCACTTAACATATCTTGCCAGGAAAACCCTGTGATGGGGTTGCCATTAATCGGAAAGGACTTGATAGCACACAACAACAATTATTATTTAAATTATTATTTATTACAAGCATTTGGGGAAGATTCAAACATTCACTTGGGAAGATTCATGCATTGCTGAATGTTTGAACCTTCCCAAAATGTCTGTAATATATATATATATATATAGAGAGAGAGAGAGAGAACAGGCATTTTGGGAAGGTTCAAGCATTTTCAGGAAGGTTCATATACTGCTGAATGCTTGAACCTTCATAAAATGCCTGCAATATATACTATTATATATATATATATATATATATATGTAGAAAGAGAGAGAGAGAGAGTGAGTACAGGCATTTTAGGAAGGTTCAAACATTCATTTGGAAAGGCTGAACCTTCCCAAAATGCCTGTAATACATATATGTATGTATGTATACACATATATACATGCAGTTCCCAAAATGATATATATATATATGCATGTATTTGGGGAAGGCTTCCTAAGGCTTCAACACAATGTGTGTGTATGCATAGGTGTGTGTGTGTATGTATATGTGTTTATGTATATATATTTAAACACACACACACACATTGCAGGCATTTTGGGAAGGTTCAAACATACATGTATGTGTGTGTATAATATATATACAGGATGATACTGAACGAATGGTACAAAACCAAATAAGAACAGCTTTACTTTTGCCCCATTCTTTTTTAATCACCCTGTGTGTAGTGTGTGTATATAGATAGATAAACAGATACACACATATACACCTACATTATATATATGTATATGCATATGTATATGTATATATTTCTCTCTCACACAGACACACACAGAGTATTCTATGATCTTCTATGATCTTCCCATTCTGGGGACCCCCCACTGCCTCCTCCTCCTCTCCCTCGCTGCCCTCCCGAAGGAAAGGGCTCCTTTCCTCCCTGGCTCCCTGCCTGCCTCATTCCCCGCGGACCGGGGCTGTGGAGAATGGAGGCTGCCTACTCTCTCTCTGCCCGGCCAGACCCCGCCGCTCCGCCCGAAGCCTCCATCTTCTTCCTCCTCCTTCTCCGGCGGCGGCTAATGCAGGTGCCAGACTCCTCGGCTAGTCCCCTCCGGCGCAGCCAAAATTACGTCACGAGGGAGGGCGCGTCGCGTCTTGCCTACGTTGCAGCCACCGCCATTTTGTTAAGCGGGGTAGAGGCCCATAGAGTTAAGGTTTCTTTGACGGGATTTCGTGGTCGGTTCTGTATTCAGAAACCCACTTGGGGAGACCTTGGGCAAGTCACACCCTCTCAGCCTCCTCAGGGGAAGGGAATGCCAAACCTCCTCTGAACAAATCTTGCCAAGGAAACCCATGATAGGTTCACCTTAAGGTCGCCCTAAGTCAGAAGAAATGACTTGAAGGCACACAACAACAATATTGCATAGTGGGAGCGAGCAGGAGCAGGCTACTATTCACAGTGCAATATAGGGCCTGAACAGACTGCCAGAAATAATCCAGTTTGAGGCCACTTTAACTGCCCTGGCTCAGTGCTAGGGAATCATGGGATCTGTAGTTTATTGTGGCACCAGAGCTCTCTGACAGAGAAGGCACAATGTCTCATTAAAAAAACTACACTTCCCATGCTTCCCTAGCACTGAGCCAGGGCAGTTAAAGCAATGTCCACAACAATAATTGAGCAAGCTTGGGCAGTTGACCAAAATCCACTGCACAATGGGAAATGCAAGATAAAGAATGAATGATCTTGCAGTTCTCAGTGATATGCTAAATATCCACTAAAGCCCAATAATAATAATAATAAACAAGCAGCTGTTTCTGAAAAGGAATGTAGCTTTGTGCAGCTCCCATGAGGAGATATGACCAAAACCCACATAACCACAATTTTCCATCACACATTTTCCACAGACCCCAGGGCAGGGGGGTGGCAATCTGGATTGCTTCTTAAGCTTGTTCAGAAGTCTCCTGCTAGTCAAGCCCCTATGTGAATACAATCTTTCTCCAAGCTGGAGTGTGTCCAGAGGAGAGTGAAAGGTCTGGAAACTATGTCCTATGCGGGATCTGAGTATGTTTAGTCTAGAGAAGAGAAGAACAAGAGGTGATACGATAGCCCTGTTGAAATATTTGAAAGGATGCCATACTGAAGATGGAGCAAGTTTGTTTTCTGCAGTTCCAAAGAATAGGACCTGGGGCAATGGATAAAAACTCCTTGTGTCCTCTGAGAACCTGATACTCTCTAATATTTAGTACTTTAGTTGGGGCAAGGTGTTCCAAATGTGCCCATTTAGCTTTTCCTGCAACAGAAAGATGCACTCCAAAAGCAAGACGTCTACTAGATAAATGTAGCTGTAATCCAGTGATACGTTTTTTATGATGAATAAAATGCATTTTTAAAAAATCCAGCCAGACTCTCCCTGCCCAGAATGTGTTTTCATCCTGGGGTGTAAGAACACTGGCTTCAAATGGGCTCCAGCCACAATACTCAAATGCACAACTATATAAATAACTGACTGTGCAGCCACCCCCACAGCATTCACCTTTACTCTTTCTCCAACATGCCTATGGCAGTTGCTATAAGTGAAAGTAACTTCTGCTCCTGTGTTATCCAGAACCTACTTCCTTTATATACCTACTAGTTCTGGGGTGAGTTTCCTCATGCATCACCTCATCTCTTAATAGCTGTGCAAAAACATCTCTTTGGTACATATTGTCTTGTGCTCTCCCCTCACTTTTCAGTTGTCTGCTCTTGTTCACTACCTCCCAGCTGCCCAATAACAAGGCCTCTTTAGGTGTGATGGACCCGTTAACCTGGTTTTCATGCCATCTTGCTTTGGCCCCTAAAAACATCCTGGACAGACAGCTGTTTGGGCTGCCATGTTTCTCAATCACTGGCCAGATATTGCAATATTATCCCATGGTAGTGCCTTCTCTTCCCAACCCATTGCATCTGGGAACTGCTTTTGAACAGTTTACAGTACTTATTCTATTCATTTTAGTACTACTTGCTGTGAATTTTGTAAAATCTAATTAATCATGGGAATATTTGTCAAAGTTCCTACCTGCTGCAATTTTGCTGCACTAAAAAGTACACCATGTGCACCTTGATTCCATAGGTGGGTGATGCATGCACCAAGGGTTTCCTTAGGCAATTGCCAACTTGATCTTTTCAAATCTTGTGATTCAGATTGAGAAGACTCACTCAGTGTCTGTGTAGTGAGAAGCTGTCACCCAAGAAACTTTTCACCTTATGCTGGACAGTGGCCAGGTCTGAGCAATTGATTTTCCTCCTCCTCCTCCTCCCTTTCAGTCTTATCCCCCTTCCTCTGACTTTTTTTACTTTTGAATGCCCAGAATGATAAGGTCCTATGATAGGCTGCCTTACAATCAGGCAAATGACCATTTTCAGTCAGAAATTAAAGAGGAAGAATTCTAAGAAAGCATGAGTTTGGAGCCATAAATGTCATGGCATATGTTCATATGTATATTCTTCTTACCCACTTTGGAAAGAATTTTTCTGTCTAAATGCAAAAATGTCTCTTTCAACTTGGAAATCAAGTAGGGCATGATTGTTTCAACTGGGAGAAAATAATAAAGAGACTCTGTTTTTAAAACCATGGACCAAAGCACATGGCCCAGAAGGAGCAGTCAGAGGTCGCTCCAACCAAGATCAGGCTGGGACCATGGCAGGCTGCCGTTGCAGTCCCAATCTAGCCGCCAGCAGGAGCAGATTATTTCCACTCTTTTTGGGGCTGGCTATTAGCCCCTTAATGCAGTCTCAGAAAGTCTTCCGGTCGCTTTGGGGGCGTGCATCATGCACCATGCCCCCAAAGCAGCCAGAAGTTGCCGTATTTAGCCCATGCATTTTTGGCTTCAGTGTTCAAATCAGGATATGCAAAAATGTCTGAATGTAATCACAGCGTTTGCAATTGGGTCACTTTAGTGACTGTAAAAATACAGAAATTTACTATTAACTCTAATTTTCTAAACAGCCTTGAGGGGGAAAAACATAAATCACTATAAACTGGGGGGGGGGGGGGAACATAGGGCACAGAAACTTATACAACATGAGAAATATTCTTTCTATTTGAATTCTTGTCATATTTGTGACAAGTGAATAAAATCCATTTTGATCCACTCCCCTGCCTCAGTGTACAAGATTGGTGTAGCTGGGGGAGAACCATGCAAAACATTTCTGATCTTGGCATATGTATGGCATCAGAGATTCCCTCCCCATAAATGCAAGCAAGATAGAGCAGAGTCCTTCAAGAATTAATGTAATAGTACTTTTGAACAGAGAGGCATTCATGGAGAGGAAGAGGAATAGATAACTTCTGACAGAGAAAATCATCTCTGACAATTCTCAAAGGCACTGTACCTTATGGGTCATTCAAGTTGGCTAATCATTTCTACAAAAATGATTGGGGTTTATTCTGCCTCAGAAAACAAACTGTCTGGGGTGAAGGCTATCAAAAGACTGTTCACTTCTGGCACTCCCTCTCTTGGATTCCACATCACACTCACACTCAGCTCTTACCTTCCCAGATACACCGCCACCTCCTTTAGCCATCTGCAAGTATTGGACCCACCAAGAACAGTCCCACACATCTGCTTAAAGAACCCCTCAGGCATCATGGCCAGTTTTTAATCCTAAGAACTGTAGACCCATTTCCAAAATTCAGCAGAGAATTCAAAAGCACCTTGACAGGTTGGAGAGCTGGGTGAAAACTAATGAAATGAATCTCAACAGGGAGACATGGAAAGTACTATACTTTCTACTATACTTAGGTAGAAAAAATTAAATGCACAAATATAGGACAGTTTGACAACAGTACATGTGACAACAGTACATGTGAAAAAGATTTTGTGGTCTTAGTTGACTACAGTCTAAACATGAATCAATGGTCTACTGCTGCAGCCAAAAAAAACCCCAACATAATTCTGTGCTAGATTAACAGGAGGATCAAAGGAAGTAGAGGTAAGCAGTGGGTTAAGATGCCAATTCTGACAATTATAAAATGATGGGGTAAACTCCTGTCAGTTCCAGCTTCTGCCAACCTAGCAGTTCAACAGCATGCAAATACAAGTAGATAAATAGATACCACTTCAGTGGGAAAGTAACAGCATTCGGTGCCGTCATGCTGGCCACATGAACACTGGAGTAGCCCTCAGACAACGCTGGCTCTTCAGCTTAGTAATGGAGATAAACACCATCTTCTACAGTCGTACAACTAGACGTCCATGTCAAGGGACTACCTTTACCTTTAAAGGAAGTAGAAGTGCCTCTCTGATCTGATCCGGTCAGGCATCACCTGGAATATTGTCTCTAGTTCTGGGCACCAAAACTGAAGAAGGACATTGACAAGCTGGAATGTGTCCAGTGAAAGGTGACCAAGATGATTAAAGGTCTGGAAACCAAGCCTTATAAGGAATGATTTATGGAGCTGGGTACCTTTAACTTGGAGAAGAGAAGACTGGATTGACATGATAAACATCTTCAAATACCTGAAGGGATGTCATATAGAAGATAGAGCAAGCTTCTTTTCTGCAGCTGCAGAGGCTAAAGTATGAACCAATGGACTCAAGTTACAAGAAAAGAGATTCCACCTAAAAGTTAGGAAAAACCTTTTTACTGTACGAACTGGGATGGAGTGCCTCAGAGTGTGGTGGACTCTTTGAGGGTTTTTAAACAGAGGTTGAATGGACATCTTTTTGCAGGGTGGTAGTGGTTGTGTATTCTTGCATGGCCAGCAGTTAAACTAGATGGCCTTGTGATCCCTTCCAACTCTATACAATACTCCTAAACCACTGCTCCTAGCATTACCAACTAAAGCAGGGGTAGGCAACCTTTCCCCTTTAAGGGCCGAGGGACTTCAGCTCCCAGAAGCCTCAGTCATGTTGGCCAATAGTCCCATGTTGGCCAATAGCTCCTGGGATTCTGGGAGCTGAAGTCCCTCGGCCCTTAAAGGGGAAAGGTTGCCTACCCCTGAACTAAAGCCATCATGCAGCTATTTTGTCTTTTTCTCTTCAATGGGATTTTGTACAAAGGTAAGGAGAGCAGAAAGGGAGAACCCACGAAGGTTACAAATGAATAGCATTTGTAATCCCCTCTTTCCCCCCACCCCCTCAATATTTTTGCATGAGATGCATGCTGTTAGTAAAACTAATTATTTTTTAATGCCCAGCCATTTCTAAACTAGAAGAGTTATGCCCATTTGAGGGGATAAAAGCACAAAGTGCCTTTTAGTCCTTTTACTGGGGGGGGGGGGGCAAGGGAAATGCCTGAAAAGCAAGTTGCTAGGTCTTTTTCAGCAGAAATTTCTTTTCCAAGAAATTCCCACAGACATACACGCAAACTCATGACTCCCTATTATAATAATAATAAATAATAATAAATAATAATAATTTTTTATTTATAGCCCGCCCCTCTGCAATCGGGGTGGGTTACAGCATATTAAAGCAAACAGAATTAAAACATTCCCTCATCCCACAATCCAACCCTCCCATCCCCTTAAAACAGAATTAAACTTTAAGGACTTAAAATACACAGTGCAATAAAACAATAACAATAAATCGGCAACCATAGGGACGAAATAAGAACTCATCTCCCCTCGAGGCGGAAGTTATTCCGGGAAGGCCTGCCGGAAGAGATCCGTCTTTACTGCTTTTTTAAAAGCAACAAGATTACGAGGCTCTAGGTAAGAAGCGGAAAGAAATGGAGGCACAGATTGCCATCTCATCTCTTCTGCCAGTTCAAGGGCATGGTCCAGGAAGAGAGAGGAAGATAGCAGATGTCAACAATTGGCTCCGCAGATGGTGTCGTCGAGAACGATTTGGATTCTTGGATCATGGGCTGCGGTTCCATGAGGACGGACTCCTGGCAAGGGATGGGCTGCATCTAACACCAGTTGGAAGAAATGTTTTTGCCAACGGTCTCAAGAATTTGATCAGGAGGGCTTTAAACTGAACTGTGTGGGGAAGGGAGAGAACGTCCTGGAAGACAAAAGGACTGGAGAAAATAGTCAAGCTGTCATAGAGGAAACAAGGCAAACAGTACAGGGACCCAACAGTGGGAGGCAAAAAAACGTGCACAGGCAGCAAGTAAAGGGGACATATGGTCTTAGATGTCTCTACACTAATGCACAGAGCATGGGAAATAAGCAAGATGAACTTGAACTCCTAGCACAAGAAAGCAAATATGATATAATAGGCATCACTGAAACCTGGTGGGATGAGTCTCATGACTGGAATGTAGAAATAAAGGGGTATAAGCTTTTCAAGAGAAACAGGACAAACAGGAAAGGAGGAGGAATAGCATTATATGTCAGAGATATTTACACCAGTGAAGAAATCCAGGACATCAATCCTGGAAGCCAAGTGGAGAACATCTGGATAAAAATTAAAGGGGAGGGAAACAACAGGGATGTTATTGTGGGAGTCTACTACAGACCCCCAACTCAAGCAGAAGAATTGGATGAAGCCTTTCTAGAACAGATGACCACACACTCAGAAAGGAGAAATATAGTAGTGATGGGTGACTTCAACTATCCGGATATTTGCTGGAAGTCAAACTCGGCAAAATCCTCAAGGTCTAGCAAATTCCTCACTTGCCTCGAAGACAATTTCATTGTTCAAAAGGTGGAAGAGGCAACGAGGGAGTCAGCTATTTTGGATCTGATCCTAACTAACAGGGAAGACCTAGTTAATGGGGTGCAAGTGGTTGGATCCTTAGGCGGGAGTGATCATGTCCTCCTGGAGTTTATTATACAGTGGAAAGGAGAAGCCAGGCATAGTCAGACACGCATTCTAGACTTTAGGAAAGCTGATTTTACTAAACTTAGGGGGGATGCAGACCAGGGCGTTTGGAGCGCCCTGGTCCGGAGCGCCGCGGGGCTATGGCAGCCTCACCGCGGCGCCTCCCCGGCGACCCTGAAAGGAGCGCCAAAAAGGCACTCCTTTCATAAGTCGCAAAAAGAGCGCCCTAAAAGCGGCGGGCGCCCTTTTTGCGACTTATCCTCCACAGCGCGTCCGGACGCTGTGGAGGGAGGTCGCCCTGAACGTGTCCGGCGTGCGGTGGCCCGGAAGCGCTCAGGGTGACCTCAGGAAGAGGAAGGGCCGCCGCGCGTGCGGTGGCTCCTCCTCTTCCGGGCCTCCAAGACGACTGTTTTAGTCGTCTGCTTAGGCCCTTAGAGAAATACTGGGGGTGATCCCATGGACAGGAACACTAAAAGAGAAGGGAGTTCAAGAAGGATGGGAGTTTCTCAAAAGGGAGATACTGAAGGCACAATTTCAAACCGTGCCAACGAGGAGGAAAAATGGGAGGTGTCTCAAGAAACCAGGATGGATGACTAAGGAACTTGCAACTGAATTATGTTTTAAACGGAACATGTATAAGAAATGGAAAAATTGGGAAATCACCAAAGAGGAATTCAAACAAATAGCTAGCACGTGTAGGGTTAAAGTCAGAAAAGCTAAAGCGCAGAATGAAATCAGGCTTGCTAAAGAGGTTAAGAACAATAAAAAGGGCTTTTGGGGGTATGTCAGCAGCAAAAGGAAAAAGAAGGAAATGGTAGGGCCACTGTGTGGAGAGGATGGCAAAAAGTTAACAGGAGACAGAGAAAAGGCAGAACTACTCAACACCTTCTTTGCTTCAGTCTTCTCAGAAAAGGCAAAGGGTGCTCAACCTAAGTGTAATGGAGCAGAGGACAGAATAGGAGAATTTCAGCACAGAATAAGTAAAGAGATAGTACAGAAACATCTGGTTACT
This sequence comes from Phrynosoma blainvillii, assembly GCA_026167975.1. Lineage (NCBI taxonomy): Eukaryota > Metazoa > Chordata > Lepidosauria > Squamata > Phrynosomatidae > Phrynosoma > Phrynosoma blainvillii. The sequence goes on along the minus strand of JANUYF010000003.1, from coordinate 153,520,767 downwards.
CTAAATGAACATAAGTCTCCAGGACCAGATGAATTACATCCAAGGATATTAAAAGAACTGGCAAATGTAATATCGGAACCATTGTCAATAATCTTTGAGAATTCCTGGAAAACAGGAGAGGTCCCAGCGGACTGGAGGAGGGCAAATGTTGTCCCCATCTTCAAAAAGGGGAAAAAAGAGGATCCCAACAATTATCGTCCAGTTAGTCTGACATCAATACCCGTGAAGATTCTGGAGCAGATCATTAAACAGAGAGTCTGTGAACATCTGGAAAGTAATTCCATAATCACAAAAAGTCAACATGGGTTTCAGAGAAACAGGTCATGCCAGACAAATCTGATCTCTTTTTTTGATAAAATGACCAGCTTGGTAGATGAAGGGAATGCTGTGGATATAGTGTATCTTGATTTCAGTAAGGCCTTTGACAAGGTTCCCCATGACATTCTTGCAAGCAAATTGGTAAAATGTGGGCTAGACAAAGTAACTGTTACATGGATTTGTAATTGGTTGACTGGTCGAACCCAAAGGGTGCTCAACAATGGCTCCTTTTCAACTTGGAAAGAAGTGACCAGTGGGGTGCCATAGGGCTCTGTCCTGGGCCCAGTGCTATTCAATATCTTTATTAATGACTTGGATGACGGTATTGGGGGCATAGTTATCAAATTTGCAGACGACACCAAATTAGGAGGAGTAGCTAATACCCCAGAGGACAGGATCAAAATTCAAAATGACTTGAACAGACTAGAAAGTTGGGCCAAAGCTAACAAAATGAAATTCAACACGGAGAAATGTAAGGTACTGCACTTAGGGCGGAAAAACGAAAAGTACAGATATGCGATGGGGGACACCTGGCTGAATGAGACTACTTGTGAAAGGGATCTAGGAATCCAGGTGAACCACAAGTTGAACATGAGTCAACAGTGCGATGCAGCAGCTAAAAAGGCCAATGCAATTTTAGGCTGCATCAGTAGAAGTATAGCGTCTAGATCAAGAGAAGTAATAGTGCCACTCTATTCTGCTTTGGTCAGGCCTCACCTGGAATACTGTGTCCAGTTCTGGGCACCACAATTCAAAAAGGATGTGGAGAAACTGGAGCGTGTCCAAAGGAGGGCAACTAAAATGGTGAAGGGTCTGGAAACCAAGCCCTATGAGGAACGACTTAGGGAGCTGGGGATGTTTAGCCTGGAGAAGAGAAGGCTGAGAGGTGATATGATAGCTGTGTTTAAATATTTGAAGGGATGTCATATTGAGGAGGGAACAAGCTTGTTTGCTGCTGCTCCAGAGGCTAGGACCCGAAACAATGGATGCAAGCTGCAAGAAAAGAGATTCCACCTCAACATTAGGAGGAACTTCCTGACAGTGAGGGCGGTTCGACAGTGGAACACACTCCCTCAGAGAGTAGTAGAGTCTCCTTCCTTGGAGGTCTTTAAGCAGAGGCTGGATGGCCATCTGTCAGGGATGCTTTGATTGGGAGTCCCTGCATAGCAGGGGGTTGGACTGGATGGCCCTTGTGGTCTCTTCCAACTCTATGATTCTATGATTCTATGATTCTAAGAGTGGTAATAAGATGGATCTCGTTCGGCAGGCCATTCCAAAGTCTGGGAGCAGTTGCGGAGAAGGCCCTCTGGGAGGTCTGCGCCAGCCTAGTTTTTATTGGCTGTAACAGGTTGCTCCCAGAGGACCGAAGGGCGCAGGGGGGGATCATACAGGGAGAGGTGGTCCCTAAGATAAGATGGACCCAAGCCATGTAGGGCTTTAAAGGTCAAAACCAACACCTTGTACTGTGCCCGGAAACTAATCGGCAGCCAGTGGAGGGATTTAAGCACAAGTATTATGTGCTCCCTCCTAGATGTTCCCGTGATTAACCTGGCTGCCATGTTTTGCACCAGTTGAAGTTTCCGAGTTAGCCACAAGGGTAGCCCCACATAGAGTGTGTTGCAGTAATCCAGACGTGAGGGTACCAGAGCATGTACCACATTTTCCAAATCCCTCATATCCAGATAAGGGCGCAGTTGGCGTATCAGTCGAAGCTGATAACAGGCACTCCTGACCACTGCATTCACCTGACTAGTCATGTGAAGAGACGAATCTAGGAGTACCCCCAAGCTGCGAACACAGTCCTTAGAGGAAAGTGTGACTCCATCCAGGACTGGAGACTGTATTCCCAAATCTGGTTTTGGGCCTGTGACTGTAAGTACCTCCATTTTGTCTGGATTCAATTTCAATCTGTTTTTTCTCATCCAATCCATTACCGCTCTCAGACAGTCATTAAGAGGGGAGATGCCATCTGAAGTTTGAGTCGATGATCTGGTCATGGAGAGGTATATCTGGGTGTCGTCAGCATACTGAAGACCCGCACTCCATGCCTCCGAATGATCTCACCCAGCGGCTTCATGTAAATGTTGAATAATATCAGGGACAGGATAGCGCCCTGAGGGATGCCACAATTAAGCTCAATTTTGGATGAGCAACTGCCCCCGAGCCTCACCCTCTGGGATCTACCCGAGAGGAAGGAACGAAACCACTGCACAGCAGTGCCTCCGATTCCTAACTCTCTCAGGCGATCCAAGAGGATGGCATGATCTATAGTATCGAAGGCTGCTGAGAGATCCAAGAGCACCAGCAGGCTCACACTACTCCTGTCGATGCCCAGGCGGAGGTCATCGGTCAGAGCAACCATGGCAGTCTCAACTCCATATCCTGTCCTGAACCCGGTTTGAAATTGATCGAGATAATTGGTTTCATCCAAGACTGCTTGGAGTTGGGAAGCAACTGTCCTCTCAATCACCTTGCTTAAAAAGGGTAGCAAGGAGACTGGTCTGTAGTTGTTTCTATCCAGGGGGTCCAGGGAAGGTTTTTTCAAGAGTGGCCTGACCGCCGCCTCCTTTGAGCAGGATGGTATACTACCTTCCCTGAATGACACATTGATTTTGTCCCGAAGGAACACCTTCAACGTATCCCCCCCCCAGACAACCAGCCACGATGGACATGGATTGAGGGGGCAAGTCGTCTTCCTTACCCTTCCAAGCAGCTTGTCCATGTCATCGGTACTCACAGATTGCAATTGATCCAGTAAAGTGCCATCAACGGAGTTGCTGGATGCCTCATCTACGGATTCTGCCAAAACACTGGCGTCCAAGTCGGCTCTTATCCGAGAGATTTTATCTGCAAAGTGGATGTTAAATGCCTCGCAGAAGGCTGTCATTGGGTTAAGTAGGCGGTTTGGCTCAGGGGGAACCTTTGTCAGCTCCCCTACCACCCTAAACAGCTCTGCTGGGTGGGACTCTGCAGATGCAATATGTGCAGAACAGAAAGATTTCTGCGCTGCACGTAAAGCCTCCCTATAGGAGTCAAGATGCTTCCTAAGGCGAGTTCTGTTGGATAAGAGACGAGTCCTCCGCCATTTGCACTCTAGTCATTGTCCGGCCCACTTCATCCTCCTAAGCTCCTCTGTATACCAGGGCTTACGGTTTGAAGCAGACCAGAAAGGACGCTTGGAAGCGATTGTGTCAATAGCCCTGGTGAGATCGGTATTCCTAGTATCCACCAAGGTTTTGACAGAATCACCGGCGTTACCAACCATTAAACCCTCTAAGGCTTTCTGGAAACCAATTGGTTCCATTAGCCTTCGGGGGCGGACCGTTCGAATGGGTCCGCCACCCCCGGGAGGGTGGATAATAGCCTTTAGTTCCACCTTGATCAGAAAATGGTCCGTCCATGACAATGCAGAGGTTTTTTTGACTTCCGCCCATGGATGTTCCTGCTCCGTACTAAAGACCGCATCGAGGGTATGACCAGCACAATGCGTGGGCCCATCAACCAACTGGGATAGGCCCATGTTTGTCATGGTATCCATGAACTCCCGAGCCGCACCAGATCTTGTAAACTGGTTTCGAGTGGAATGTTGAAGTCGCCCAGAACCAAAAGTCTGGGCGATTCCAACAACAACTCAGAAACCAGAATGGTCAGCTCGGTTAGGGAGTCTGTTAAGCAACGGGTTGGCCGGTATACCAACAGAATCCCTCAGCTATCCCTGGTCTTCAGGCTAAGGTACATACACTCTATATGGGTCATTTTCCGGATAGGCTTTCTGGTCAAGGTTAAGGTGTTCCTATGGACCAAGGCTATGCCGCCCCCCCCCGCCCACTTTCCCTCACCTGCTCACTAACTGAGTACCTGGCTGGGAGGGCCTTTGCCCATGTCACGGCGCTGGCATCCCCCAGCCAGGTCTCAGTAAAGCATGCCAGGTCGGCCTCCTCATCCCCGATAAGATCGTGGATGATATGGGTCTTATTTTTGACCGACCTGGCATTGCAAAGGAGCAGATTAAGGGTCTGTGGAATGGTTGGTGCGCTCAGTTAAAACTATTTAAAACCAATGTTAATTACTGACAATATGCAATCAATAGGGATGCAATGGCTCAAGTGGTTAACATGCTGACTCTGTTGATTGCAAGATCAGCAGGTTGGCAGTTCGAGGCCCGGGGGCTGCATGATGGGGTGAGCTCCCATCACTAGTCCCAGCTTCTGCCAACCTAGCAGTTAGAAAGCATGCAAATGCAAGTAGATAAATAGGTACCACTTCTCAGTGGAAAGATAAACAGCATTCTGTGTAATCATGCTGGCCACATGATTACAAAGTAGTCTCTGACAATGCTGGCTCTTTGGCTTAGTAACGGAGAGGAGCACCACCCTCAACAGTCGGACACGACTTGACAACCTTGTCAATGGGGAATACCTTTACCTTTTTATACAATCAATCCTCTAGCTTTCACACCAGAGAAATACGCTATTTTTGAAAAGTAAGTTGCACTTTTGATATGACAGCTTGATTTTGGAAGGCAATCAGAAAATGACAAATCTATGGGGGCATTTCCTTGGACTCATACTCTTACATGTTAACTGCTCCTGAAAACATCTAAAAGCATTTTGAAATAAGAAGAAGAAGAAGAAGAAGAAGAAGAAGAAGAAGAAGTATTTATAGCCCACCCAATCACAAAGAATCCAGGCGGGTTACAACAATAAAAATGCATAGAATACAATAGAACAGGGGTAGGCAACCTAAGGCTCAGGGGCCGAATGTGGCCCCCCGAGGCCTTCGGACCGGCCCCAGGCCGGTCCTGCCGCCCCCACCCACCCCGCCCCTGCCGCCCGCCATGATTATATTGATTATTGTTGTTATTACTTGTTCTTGGGGTTTTCTTGGCAAAATCTCCACAGGGGTTTTGCCATCATGGCTTTTTTGGGGCTAAGACAGTGTGCATGCATCCCTGCTTGTTTGTGGGCCTGCCTTCCAGTCATTTCCATGATGATATTGATTATTGTTGTTATTACTTGTTCTTGGGGTTTTCTTGGCAAAATCTCCACAGGGGTTTTGCCATGGCTTTTCTGGGGCTTAGAGAGTGTGCATGCATATTTATTTATTTATTTATTTATTGGTGCTTCGGGCCCCCCAATTGTCTGAGGGACAGCAACCCGGCCCCCGGCTCAAAAAGGTTGCCTACCCCTGCAATAGAATTAGAATAGAATACAATAGAAATGTTTAAGCTCTGGGTTATGTCCTTAAAAATGACAAGGAGGTTTGAAAATTATCTTTAATTTACAAAATAAAAATTGCAAGATAACACTACAAATGTTTTTATGGGAGGGGGGAAAGGTCTTGAAACACTAGGAATAATAAAAAAATACATAAATGGCAATAGACCTAATGTACATAAAGGAAAGAGGCAACTCCCATGCTATTGTACAAACAACCATTAGGTGTCGCCCGTGTAACACAGATCCTAAAGCAACCTAATGTATGGGGGATGCTTTTAAAGAATTAATAGGGGCAGGGGAGAAGGATGATAAAGTTTTAAGGAACTGGTAGTGCTCTGCTTACAGAGTGGGATGCATGTGCATGTGCCTTCAAGTCACTGTACTTTCACAGAAACAGGATAAACAGAAACTTTCAAGAGGGCATCTTTATCTCTCCTGTACACTAGAATAGAGGTGGAAAACTTCCATGAGGAGGGCTTTTCCTGGAGGTAGAAATACTGTTTCAGAATGAACCAGGAGTTGGGACTGATTATGTTCTGTTTCATATTTTAACAGGATTTAGTAGAAAAATTAGGATGGATCCTTTCCAAACTTTTTAGATCCAAATAATGTATTCTTGTGTAATTTTTAAATTTTTGACTGTTTGCTGACCACAGCCTATTTGCTTGCTTGCTTGCTTTTTCATTGTGTTGGGGTGGGGTGCAAATAGGCAACCATGAGGCCAAAATCTCTACATCTACACAACCCTCACTATTGTTTTTTGGGGGTTTTAAGAAGCTATGCTCTTCTCCATAGCTAAGACCCTACCCAGATCTCTTTTCATGTCAAATTGATACCCGCATGTTACCCCTGGTTTGTGCTAAATGTGCCTCTCTTCCAGGTCAAGCCAAAACTTTCTAGTCTGGTTTGTGACACTTCCTCAATGGATAATGTCCCTCCACATTTGCGGCTTTGACTTTTGCGAATTTGATTATTCACGGATTTTATAAAAATGTTCTCTCTAGGAATATCTAGGTCCTCCAGCGCAACTCTATGGTCAACTATAACCAAAAGTCGCCCTGCAGGACCAAGAGATTCCTAGAAAGAAGACTCCACTAGGCATTCGTAGCTCCTCCAGTGCAATTCTAGGGCCAATGTCTGGCAGATGTTGACCACAGAGTTGCACTGAAGGACCCAGAGATTCCTAGACAGGTGTTCCCTCAGGTAAAAGCATAGTGTTTTTGTTATTTGCAGTTTTTCCACTAACCCCAGGGAATGTGGAGGGACAAGTGTATACTCTTTCCTACCCGTTTGCGGACTTCGGGTCCATGGTCTCACCCATTCGCGGACGGCAACCAGGGAAGGATAAAATGGCACACTCGCAGTGCTGCACACAGGAGCATGCAGCCATTAAAACAAATGGGACCCCCAATATTTGTGATTTTCCCGATTTACGGGAGGGGGGGATACTCCACGAATTTGAAGGGACTGTACTTTAATTTTTTTATAGCCCACCTTTCCCCCGATATAGGGGCTCAATATATTCTCAATGTGTCCTAATCAGCTCAGGAAATAATATGTAGTGACTGATATTTGTTTTGGGCCTATAGAGATAGAAGATGCTTTGTCCAGGGGATGGAGGATTGCAGCCTCTTTCCTCTTCCGAGGTAAAGAAGGAGGAAGCTATGCTTAACAGTAGTGGTTCATCTCTTGAGAATCCTGAACTTGACAGATATGGAATGATAATAATAATGATGATGATGATGATGATGATGATGATAATAATAATAATTTATTTTTATATCCTGCCTTCTGCCATGGCAGCCAAGGCGGCATACATATACATTAGATCAGGGGTAGGCAACCTTTTTGAGCCGGGGGCCGGGTTGCTGTCCCTCAGACAATTGGGGGGCCGAAGCACCAAAATAAAAAATTTAAAAAAATTTTTAAAAATGCATGCACACTCTCTCAGCCCCAGAAAAGCCATGGCAAAACCCCTGTAGAGATTTTGCCAAGAAAACCCCAAGAACAAGTAATAACAACAATAATCAATATCATCATGGCGGGCGGCGGCGGCGGTGGGCAGCGGGGGACGGAGGTGGCAGGACCGGCCTGGGGCCAGTCCAAAGGCCTCGGGGGGCCGCATCCGGCCCTCAGGCCTTAGGTTGCCTACCCCTGCATTAGATTAAATAAAACTTGCCCTATAATAAACAACAATAATCACAAATACAGTTACCCCCCCCCCTTTAAAATATGTAAAATACAAAATACAAAAGTAAAACATAGGCTTAAAACAACAGGCATTCTGGGATACCAATAAAACGCAGAGAGGATATCCAACAAGGAGGGAAAGCCAAGTTAGGTAGAGTGATCTAATCAGGGAATGCTATGTTGGAGGGATGGTCTTTGGGAGATTGTTGTTATTGTTGTGTGCTTTCAAGTGCTTTCCAACTTATAGCTACCCTAAGGTCAACCTATCGTGGTTTTTTCTGAGGCTGAGAGTGTGTGATTCACCCAAGGTCACCCAGTGGGTTTCGATGGCCAAGTAGGGATTTGAACCCTGATCTCCAGAGTCATAATGCAACACTCAAATCACTATGCCATGTTGGCTCCTTTAGGGAATAAAGAGTTGCAATATCCTTTCTCTCCAAAAGAAAAGGATATTGACAATTCCTCTCTAGAGCATCCTGAAGAAGGGAGCAGTGACTTCACCCCTCTACAGATAGGAGAGTGAAGGGGAAAAGCAAAAAACTATGACCAGCACCAACAGATAGCTCCAGATGAAGACTGGACCCTGATTAATGTGACTGATGCTAAAGTACTGGACTTGATACGAAACCAGCAGAAAGGAAAGACATTCATATTATCAGAAAATGTAGAATTGTCCAGAAGTTACCTCTCAGCCTGTAGAATTACAATGGGACCATATGTCAAGATCTACTTGGAATTTGGTGCTTATTCCCCAAAAGTTGGTATTTATGAACTATGCTAAACCAAGAGGTTTCCTTGACCAGTCAGATCTCACTGTACATTTCCAGACTCTGGAACGCCTTGCCGGAAGAGATCCATCAGATAACCAACTTAGATGGCTTCAAAAAAGCCATCAAGACGGATCTCTTCCGGCAGGCTTATCCAGCATAAACTTTCACCTATTTTGATCTCCCCCTGTGAGACATTTTTATTTTGACTTTGCCCCAGAATACTCATTGTTTTTAAATTCTGTTTATTGTTAACATTTTAATTCTGAGATGGAATTTAATGTATTTTTAATGGGGGGGGGGAATTGTGTTGTTTATATTGTTGTAAGGGTTTTTATGTAATTGATTTTATGTAAGCCGCCTTGATAGCCAAGGCTAAAGGCGGGATATAAATAAATAATTATTATTAATAATAATAATATTCTAGAAGGAATTTCTAGAAGGTGCTCTCCTTCCTACTGATATTTTGCACATAGATTATTTACATATTAACAGCTTGCGTGTACATGGAGGTTTTTTTCACAGATCGGAACATAGCTAGCTTTATATTTAGAGCAAAGGTGCTTTTTAAAATCCAGTTTAGTTTCAACAAGATTTTTTTTATTTTATTTTTTTATTTTTTATTTTTTTATTTTGAAAACCAAATGTTTTCCTATGTACATCGATCCGTAGGGAGAGGCAGGAAATATAAATAATAATAATAATAATAATAATAATAATAATAATAACAACATATGTAAAGTGCCTGTAAAATCAGTTAACACTAATCAGCAGATAATGACACACAAGACTCTGACAATTTCTTAGATTCTAGACAATTACATGTTTTATTGCCTTCAGATACTTTGATTTCTGAATTCCACTGAACAGTTTTATGTAGCAATGACCAATTTTTGTTAGAGGAGCTTGCCCTCCTCAGCTCCTTTCAGGCTTTGTCAAATGAAGCTTAATTGGAGATCCTGGAAAGGCTAGATCTCTTGTGCAAATACATGTAGGAAATTTGGTTTCATGATATTAATAGAACTTTTGAAAACAAGAGCCTTAGGTTAAGTAAAGTACAAGGAGCTAGTTACCAAGGTAATAAATCAGAGTTAAAATATCAGAAATGTATAAATTTGAATAATCTAAATTGGCAAGAAATATTTAGAGGATAGGGAGCTAAGCTGTCCTGTTCTTTCTAATGTTCTTATAAGTCTTAGAGTGGATATTATCCATCCTATAAGAACAAATGCGAGCATATTAAGCCCAGATAAAGATCTGTTTAGATACAGTAAGGAAATCAGAAAAGGAGGGAAAGAATTTAAGACATATTAATGTCAATCATGAACAAAATTAGGATTGCATCATTTAATGTTAGAAATTTATGCTCAACATATAAGAGGAGAAAAATAATGAAATGTGTTAAACAATTGAGACCTAACATTTTACTTTTGCAGGAAATCCATAAGAGGGGAACAGACCCAATTCTACCACCAAAATATTTTGGAAATCAGATAGTAGCAGAGGGATTGGAAAAGGCAAAATGGGTCACTATCCTTTTTGATAAAAACTATCTGTTTCAAACATATAAAACAATTTGGGACCCAGAAGGTAGATATCTGAGCCTCACAGAAAAACTGATGGGTAAATCATACACAATAAGTACCTTCTATGAATTTGCAGGACCTAATCAGAGCAGTGGAGGATAGAAAATCTTTGAGGTGTTTGATCCACAGGGTCGCCATGAGTTAGAATTGACTCGAAGGCGCTTAACAACAATAACAACAACAAAACCTTCTATGCAGCAAATGATGGTCAAACAAAATTCATAAATATTTTTTTGAAAATTTTGGAAAAGGTTACTTCTGGTGGCATAATAATAGGAGATTACTAATAACATATTACCTTATAATTTGGATAGATCTCACTCCCATAAAAACAACTCTTATAAGACTATTCCACTTTGAGAGAACATAAATAAGGCAGAGTTAATAGATCCCTGGAGAGCTCTACACCTAGTGTAAAAGTTTATACTTAATTCTTTGGCATACATAAAACTTATTCATGGATAGATGAATTCTTTTTATAAAATCTCTGCTAGAAAAGGTTCTAGATTCTTCCATTGAACCAATTATTTTTTCTTTTTTTCTTTTAAATTTTATTATAGATAAAAAAAATTAAAACATTCACACAAATCAGTTCAACATACAATACAGTACATATTCACTCCTACAAATAACAAACGTGTCTATCACATTAACTAACATATACCTACGTTATCTATAAAACATCTATTGATATAACTTAGTAAACTCTTTATTCATAAAAATACACAAATAATATCCATATTATCTATCCACCTTCTTTGAATCTTCTATTCTCTTCTTTCTTTGCTTACTCTATATTCTCTACATTTTCTGTGCCTTCTTACTAAATTAACAACTCTGCTACATTTTCCCGTCATCCTGTTATACCTTCCTCTTCTTTCCTTCCATTCTCCTCTCTCTCCCTCCTTTCTTTAAACCCTCTATTCAACTCATCTTTATTTCTTACCCTTCTCTATCATTCTCCTATTTACACCTCTATCTCTCTCTTCCTTTCTACATACTCTTACCTTCATCTACATTATCTTACCTTCTTCAACTTTCTTCCACCTTCTTCACCTTTCCATTCAAACCGGTATTAGTAAGAAGGAAGTTTACAATGAAAGAAATGGAAAGGAAGTGGAGTGGAATGACTCAAAGTATGGGTGGAAATGGTTTGAACCAATTATTTTTTTCTGATCATTTTCCATTAATATTAGATTGGGCACCAGGATCTGAAATACACATGCCAAAAACTTGGAAATTTACTCCATCAGTTTTCCATCAAGAATCTTTGAAAACACCATGGAATATTTCTATTTAGAAAATAGATCTGCCATTACGTCAGAAGCATTGTTGTGGGACACACTTGAAAGCAGTTCTTAGGGGTCTCTTTATTCAGGAGGGCTCATGATGTAAGAAGGCAAGAGAAACAATTAGAGTGATTTTATTAGATGAAATCACAACTAACACAGTTCCATAAGATAATTCAAGATCCAAAAATATTGAAAATCTTATGCCAAAAAAGGAACTATATCTGCATAAAATACAAGCCTCCTTACAATACACTAAGGCTTAATTTTTATGAAAATAACATAAAAATTATAAGCCATTAGCTACAATAGTTAAGAAAAAAGCAGAGAGCATGATTATTACAACCATAAAGTCATCACAAGGAAACTTAAAAACTAGTCCTATGAAGCCCACCATGAATTTTGAGAGGGGTTGGCCTTTTTTTAGTTTTTAACAGATTTTATTAATAGCTTTGCAAACAATCAATATAATCAACACAAAATACATTCTATGAGCCTTGGGGGCCAACAGAAAGAGTTTTACAGAAAGGTGATATATCTTGAGATAGTGGAAACACTCAGAGTTCAAGGTGTCATCTCACTCCATGGCAGCTGGTAGAGCCAAGTCTCCAAAAGATAGTCTGATGGGTTGGAGGCCCAATATTTTTCATGTTGTTATTAATATATTCAACAAAAACAGACCAATCCTCAAGAAATGTGTGCCTTTTTTTGTCCATTGCAAAACCTGAAGGTATAGGAGAGTTTTTCTGACAATCATGTGTTCCAAATCCTTTTCCACCAGTTGCTCAGTCATATCCTTTTTTTCAACATCTTGTGATTTCAGCTCTGGCAGCTGAGATGAGGAATGTGACAAGTATTCGATTTTTCAGGTGGCTATTATCCTTGCTGTAAATTGACAGCATTAGAAGACTTGGGCAAAACCGTGCAGATTGTTTTACAATATCAGAAATTTGGGTTAAAACAACATTCCAGAAAACTCTAACCTTGGGACAATCCAACCACATGTGTAACTAGGAACCAAGAGTCTTACAACCTCTCCAGTATTTTGGGGAGGCATCTTTTGCCATTTTTGATAATCTTCTGAGTGTTAAATACCACCTGCGTATGGCCTTTAAGGTTTCCTCTCTCATCAATGCTTACCATGATTTATCCCCTGGAATCAGTACCTTCAACAGAACTTAATGAATTTATACAATCACTACACGTCAAAAAAGTAAATAAGAGACTAATAAGCCATCTGTATTGTGATAGATGTAACACACAATGTAGATTGATGGGGAGGTAATCAGTATGAGCTGGAAACATGTTAAAAACTACATAGTACCCATGTGTAAAACCAGTGTACGTATTCATAGCTGCTTTCACCATCGCATATGTCCATTTAGAGCTCTACAAGTTGCTAAATAAACTTCAAAAAAACTCTTTTTACTATGATACAAATTATGTAATTTTTGTAAGAAAGGTGAATGGGTTCTATCTTTAGGTGGTTCTCACAAGTGAAATTCCACCAGAACAACAAATTACAGAGTCTGTAGCAGCTGGTCCTGAAAGCTATGCATACAAGCTGTCTCATAATTTAGTGTGCATAAAAATGGGAGTGAAGTGAGAAGTTCAGCTTTGACATGCTTAAAGATTTTTGTTTTTTCTCATGCCTCAGAACAAGATAGGTATTGAAAAATGCTGGAGTAGTGGTCAAAATCAGTATGATTTGAAATGAAAAAACAACATTCTTGGCAAAATATGAATCTTAATCATTGAAATATTCCAAAGCAATGACAAATGCAATTTCCTCCATCTTTGTAAATTTTCCTTGAATTCATTCCACATCTTAACACAATTATTCTGAAATAACATACAATTCATGCTTGTCATAACAATACCTAAATCTTTCATCTTTTTCTCAATTTAAAAACCTGATTTGTCCATCAATTGTATTTGATCTCCCTTTCTCATGTTTTTGTTAACATCATTGTCTTTTGTTTGTTAATCCTAGTCAACTCATCAAATTCTTCTAATGTCTCAAGCAATAAGTCTATACTTTCCAAGAGATTTTCTAGCACAATCACTATCACCTGCAAATGCCCTTAATTGTTAAGCCTTTAATTCTCTCCTTGTGCCTTATCACCCTATTCAAACCTCCAAAGCTAAAATAAACAATAGAGGAGAGAGTGAACATCCCTGTCTTGTACCTCTCTGTATTTGACTTGGTTTTGTTAATTCACTCAATTCACTTCAATTCACTCAATTCACCACTATTTTGTGGTCTGACTTGGTCTGTGACTACAACTGTGATTATGATGTGACAGTGGTCTTTGGTAGACCCTATGTAAAATATAATCTTCATTCAGCAGGATCCACTCCTAGGACATATGTATTTGTGCCTTTGTGACATGGTAGTATTCAGGATCCAGTGACATACCAAGGACAGGGCAGTGAGGGTGGCCTGCTACAGATATAAATAATAAGGGAGTACATTCTCTATTCAGAGAACCACTTTGGGTGTCCAGCTCCATGAGCATTGAGCTCCGCAGTCCCAGTAGACTTCTGCACCCATTGAGGATCACCATCATGGCCACCACTGCTACATGGTGGAGGGGCATAGCAGCAGCACCCTTTCTAAGTGCCTCACAACAGCACCGCTGTCACTACCACCATGGAATCTCCCAGTGTTGCCAAGTGCATCTACCTCACTGTCCATTACTCGGGGATAGCAGCAGCACCTCCTTAGGACTGTCTGTGGAACAGGTAGCCAAATGTTTTCGCCCAATCCTGAAGTACGGTATGTTTGAGCATTCATTTATACTTCTCATCCTTCAACCCCTGGGCACTAAGCTGTAGCCCTGAATCCTTGAATGCAGCAAAACAACATATTTTTGGGAAGACTTCTTCCTAAATTGCTCGTTTTCTAGATTCAAAGAGTTTGTTCATGGAGAACTATCCAATACATATTAGAGAGATTTTGTAGCACCTTTGAGACTAACTAAAGAAAGAAGTTGGCAGCATGAGCTTTCGTAGTCTTAAGTCTACTTCCTCCAAATGAATCTGAGGAAGTAGACTTAAGTCTACAAAAGCTCATGCTGCCAACTTTTTTTCTTTAGTTAGTCTCAAAGGTGTTACAAGATCTCTCTACATACTGATTCTACAGACTAACATGGCTATATCTTTGAATCCAACACATTGTCTCTCTGCCTCCTGACCCAAAATGATACAATCCAGGGAAATCTATTTAATTCTGTTAACATGTCTATCACTAAAAGAGTGTTCGCATGGTCTTCCCAACTTGTGGAACATATGACCTTCCAGATATGGTTGGACTACAATGCCCATGGTTCCTCATGTGCTGACTAGAGATCATGGTAGTTGTCACTCTACATTTTCCACCCCAGTAAGATAAACTTGAAGCGCATGCTAGAAATGCTATTATAATCCTTCCCCCCCCCCCAAAAAAATGTACCTATCTTGCAGCCCCTTTTGGAATAATTGGTCAGCTTTTATGCTTATATTTTAGCAATTAATCTGGAGGACAATGATAGGCTACCTTTTTTGGGGAGACTATAAATTATCTTCGTCTAGTCACTCTGAGCTTTTACTGATTTGCTGCAGGTCACCAATAAAATTGCTATTTACTTACTAGCTAGTGTTATATTTGCATTATAGAGAGATTTTTTTAACCATCCAATTTAATCTCATTGCAAGTGAAATTTCAACTCATCATAAAGTGTCTCTGGGCACTCAGGTTGCTCTGTGCTCTGTGTTTTCCAAGCAGGCTGTGTTGGGCTCTTCAAAGGAACATAGGTGGATTATCTCCCCACTCCACTACCTCTCTCAGGAGTGTTAAAAACGATCTACTCATAGTGTCAAACAGTGGTGTCCCCACACCTGGTGTCACACCTGGGAAGGGCCTTCTGGAGTGCGGGGAAGGGCTTCTTGGGGAGGGACTTCTAGTGCGACTTCTCCCCTCCCCCCCATACCATCCCACATGTTCCCCCTCCCCTTGCTCTATCCTGTGCACTCCTCCATCCCACATGCCACAGGGGGAGGGAGAGAATGGGAGATGGTTTGCGGGGAGTGCATGGAAAGGCATGGGGGGATGCAGGATGGCTTGGGGGAAGGGGAACACATGAGACAGCATGAAGGGAGTGAGAACATGTGGGATGGTGCAGAGGGAGGGGAGCACACAGGATGGCATGGGGAAGGGAGAATGTGCGGGACAGCTTGGGGAAGGAGGAATGCGCAGGATGGTGCAGGGGAAAGGGAGCATGCAGGATGATGCAGAGGAGAGGGAGAGCATGCAGAATGGGGGGGGGGGCTGATTGGGCCACACCACCACACACACCCAATGACACCACTGGTGTCAAATATGCTAGGTATGCCATTGTCAGTATCGTTGGTTCTGTTCATTTGGATTTGTTGCTACAGATTTGATACATGACACAGGCGGATTATTTCCCCCTTACCTCTACCTCTCAGGTGCTAAAAGATGATCTACTCGTGTGTCAAATATATTAGATATGCCACTGTCAGTATCTTTGCTTCTGTTCATTTGAATTTGTTTCTACAGATTTGATACATGACTTAGCAGTGGTTTTAGGTGGATATACCTATTAAATGTCTTGGTCTTTTCCTTGGATCCAGGTTTACTCCATGGTGGTGTGGTGTGGTGATGTATGTCAGAGACACCACACCTGGCGCATGGGGGATGATGTGTGTTGCAGTACTAGTTTACCAAGCTGACACCTTCTCCTGCACGCCTCCAGAGTTCTTCCTCCAGTAACCAGATGTCACTGCCTCAGCTGTCCCAGCAGATATCATAAACCACTCAAGTTGTAGACTAATACATGCTATCTTTATTGTCACAACTGAGCAAACCAATATACAGTTCAATTCCCTGCAATACAGCAGCGGATGTCTTGCAAAACACCAGTTTATTTCCAAGCAGTTCTTTGTTACACACACAGTACACAGTACACACACAGTACACACCCAAGCACCGTGCAAATCCACTGCTTCACCCCCAAGTTGACACCCATTTGGGTGTGATCCATGATACTCATTGGCTACTACCTTATTTCCCAGACTCATGTCCACCCCCTGGTGTGTACATCATACACCATGTGACCAGTGACATGTAAACATCATGATGTAATGTTGTTTACCTTTTAGCCTTGCCATTTTCCCAAAACAATAATGTGTTGACTTCCTGCAGGGAAAATGTTTATGTCTGGGTGTACATCTGTTGTTTTCCAGGCCTGCTTGTTCCCTTGAAACCTTCTAACAGGAACAAGTTCTCATACATCTTGTACATTTCCATATGTATTCCAAAACCCATAACTCCGAAAAACCTGACAATGTACAGGATGCACACTTTTTATGGCTCAGGTTGTCACTATGAATGTAATGCATGATTTGCTGGTCATGTGTAAAAATCATCTGAATTTGCAAGGAGATATTTTTGTGGTTCAGCCTTTGGCTATGAATGCAGCAAATGATTCAGCAGTGGATTTAGGTAGACAACATCTACACAGCATAAATCAATGTTTCTGTTCCATGGTGAACTGGCCATATGTGGTATCCTGAGTTTTTGGTTTGTTTGAGCCTATGTCTATGAATGTGACACACAATTTGGTGGTGGCTTGGTAGGGATCCTACATAAAAATCAACTAGATCTGAAAGGATCTTTATTTGGATCTAGTTTTTTTACCATGGTGGTATGGTGATGTACATGATCTGTAATTTTTATGGTTCATTCTGTAGTTACAGATTCAAAATATAATTTAACTGTGACTAGGGGCAGGGGGAGCTTGTATAAAAATTGTCTGGATTGTAAAGATCTACACCTTGGGGCCATGGTGGTACAGTGATTATGGGATTCATGGTTTTCATAGTTCACTCTATGGCTACAAATGTGATCCATGATGTGGCAGTAACTTCCAGCAGGCAAATAGCTCCACCTTGTACCTGCATTTTAATGCTGTGGTAATATGGCAATCAGCCTGTGGCTACAAATTTAAGTATCAACAGGAGCAAAGATAGGCTGCAACATTTGACACCCCTTAAGGACGAAGATAAGCACTACACGGTATAGATCCAGACTATTTGAGAAACTAGGGGCCTTTGCAGACTGCCAGAAATAGTGCACATTAAATTGAGGCACTGCCCTGGCTCAGTGCTAGGGAATCATGGGAACTGTAATTTATTGTGGCACCAGAGCTCTCTGACAGAGAAGGCTCAATGTCCCAGAAAAAAATACAATTCCCATGACTCCCTAGCACTGAGCCAGGGCAGTGCCTCAATTTAATGTGCACTATTTCTGGCAGTCTGCAAAGGCCTTATATCTCCCTATATTAACGAACCAAAGCCCTAAGATCTTCAGAAGAAAGCTTTCTCTCAGTCTCACCACCATCACAGACTCACCTGGTGAGGACACGAGAGAGAGCCTTCTTGGTGGCTGCTCCTGCCCTCTGGAATGCCCTTCCATGAGAAGCAAGGCTGGCCTCCTCCCTGCTTGGTTTCCATCAGCAAGCAAAAACAGTTTTATTCAGAAAGGCTTTTAATGTATAATCATGGGATGGCTTTTTTATATGGGGTGTTTGTTATATGGGGTGGGTATAGTGGGTTTTTTTTTTGTGGTTTTAATGTTTGTAATTTTATATTGTTTTTATGTGATGTGTTAATTGTTTTATTGTAATAGGTTTTTAAAGTGTTTTTATTTGTGAGCCATCTTGGGTCCCTTTCTGGGAGAAAGGCAGCATAGAAATTAAATAAATAAATATTAAAAAAATGTGTGTGTGTGTGTATGTGTGTTAAGGCAAATGCAATGGTGGGAGGGAACAAAGCTGTTTCATATAACATAAAGCTGGAAGAGATCTGAAGAGATCCAGTCCAACCTCCTGCCATGCAAGAACTCACAAGCAAAGTATCCCCAACAGATGGCCATCCAGCCTCTGTTTAGAAACCTCCAAAGAAGGAGACTCCACCACACTCCGAGTGTTCTACCGCCAAACAGCTCATATTATCAAGAAGTTCTTCCTAATATTGAGGTGGAATATCTTTTCCTGTAGAATTCAAAGATATAACTATATTAGTCTGTAGAATCAGTACGTAGAGAGATCTTGTAGCACCTTTGAGACTCACTGAAAGAAAGAAGTTGGCAGCATGAGCTTTCGTAGACTTCAGTCTATTTCCTAAATGTAGACTGAAGTCTATGAAAACTCATACTGTCAATTTATTTATTTCAGTTAGTCTCAAAGGTGCTACAAGATCTCTCTACGTATCTTTTCCTGTAGTTTGTATCCATTGTTCCGAGTCCTATTCTCTGGAGCTGAAAAAAACAAACTTGCTGCATCTTCATTGTGACATCCCTTCAAATATTTAAACAGAGCTATCATATCACCCTTTAACCTCTCTTCTCCAGGCTAAACATACCTAGCTGCCTCATAAGGCATGGTTTCCAGACCTTACACAATGTCAGTCATCCTCCTGTGGACACACTCTGGCTTTTCAACATCCTTTTTGAATTGTGGTGCCCAGAACTGGACACAGTATTCCAGGTGAGGTCCAACCAAATCTGAATAGAGTGCTACTATTACTTCCTTCAATTTAGACACTACAGTTGCCCCTCATTCTCACGGACTTGAGATCCACGTCCCTCACCTATCTGCGGACGGTGAACGGAGGGGCATAAAATGCGGCACACCCACAGGCACATGCCTCCATTCAAGCCTATGGGGCTTGAATATACGCAATTTTCTGTTCTCACAAGTGGAGGTCTAAAATGAATCCCCCAAGAGAACGGAGGATCGACTGTATACTTCTATTGATGCAGCCTACAATTGCATTAGCTTTTTTAGCTGCTGCATCACACTGTTGACTCATGTTAAACTTGTGGTCTACTAGGGCTCCCTT
Source organism: Phrynosoma blainvillii (assembly GCA_026167975.1). Classification (NCBI taxonomy): domain Eukaryota; kingdom Metazoa; phylum Chordata; class Lepidosauria; order Squamata; family Phrynosomatidae; genus Phrynosoma; species Phrynosoma blainvillii. The sequence continues at coordinate 153,501,493 of JANUYF010000003.1, read as the reverse complement.
TCACATGTACTGTTGTCAAGTCAGGTGTCCTCTATCCTATATCTGTGCATTTCATTTTTTTTCTGCCTAACTGCAGTACCTTACATTTATCCATGTTGAAATTCATTTTGTTAGTTTGTCAGCTTTTAATCTAGTGAGGTTATTTTGAATTTTGATCCTGTCCTCTGGGATATTAGTTACCTTCCTAATTTGGTGACATCTGCAAATTTGATAAGGATATCTTCTTTTCATTCATTCAAGTCATTGATAAAGATGTTGAATAGCACTGGGCCCAGGACAGAACCCTGTAGCTCTTCCAGGATGAAGAGGAGCCACTCATGAGCACCATTTGGGTTCAGTTGGTTAACAAATCCATCTGACAGTCCACATTTTACTAGCTTATTTGAAAGAATATCATGGGCTACCTTGTCAAAGGCTTTACTGAAATCAAGATACACTACATCCACAGCATTCCCTTCATCTACCAAGATGGTAATTTTATATTTAAAAAGAGATCAGATTAGTCTGGTGGTATGACTTGTTTTTGAGAAAACATGTTGTTTGCTGCAACAGTTCTAACGGAAGGATGATTTACTAGAAATTGTTTTACATGAATTTGATTGGTTCATAGACAGTTCTATCAATATATACTTAGAAGTAAGCCTGATGTACTTCAGTGGTCCCTACTCTCAGTAGATACTGTACCCTTATCTAAGAACAGAATGGGGAAGGTGTTCCAAATGTAATTTATTCTCTGCTGCATCTGATAACTGAATTAGCATTCTAATTTCCTTCAGCTACAGAACTTCCTATGCTACAACTGAAAAGGAAATTACTGAATACTATCCCTGTATTATTCTTTTCACAGACAAGTAAAGACCTTTCTATTTCAACAGGCATTTAATGAGTGACTGTATAGGGCCTGTCTCACCCAACAATGTACTGAATCTTGCTAATTCTTGTTCTCTCTGTGTGTTTGTGTGCGTGTTTAATTAGCCATGTTTTAATTTGGTTTTAATTTTTTGATTGTTCAATCTTGTTTTACCTTTTGTACCTTGTGGATTTTTAACAATGTATTTTTTATTTTGTTATAAGCTGCTTTGAGTCCCAAACAGGAAAAAGGGCAGGATAGACATAAACACAATAACAGTCAATAACAATAATAATAGAGATATTATGCCTATAGTGGAGGAGCATGGGGCTGATGTTCAGAGAAAATCTGTTAAAAATAAATACCTTATTTGCCTCAGTCTTTACTCAAAATGAAAATTGTGCTGTACCTTATGAAAACAGAACGAGTAATGAAGCAAGGAGGATGCACCCCCAAATAGCTAAAGAGGTAATAAACAAATATTCAGCTATTCTAAATAAATTCAACTTTCTGGATGAACTGCATCCAAAAGTACCACTGTCAATCATCTATTAGACTTCTTGGAGGACAGGAGAGGTCCCAGCAGATTGGAGGAGGCCAAATGTGGTCCCCATCTTCAAAAAGGGGCACACACAAAAAGTACCCAAGCAACTACTGACCATTCAGTTTGACACTGATGCCAGGAAAAGTTCCAGAACAGATAATTAAATAGTCAGTCTGTGCACATTTAGAAAAGGATGCTGTGATTACAGAGCAGGAGCATGGGCTTCTCAAAAAGAAGTAATGCACAACTAACCTTTTCTCTCTCTTTCTCTCTCTTTGATAGAGTTATGAACTTGGTAGATCAGTGGTTGGCATCTCATATATCTTGTTTACAACAAGAGTTTAAACAGGTCCTCCTTAATATTCATGTAGGCAAGTTGGTGATCTGTGGGCTAGAAAATGTTATTGTTATGTGAATTTGTACTCGGTTGCCCAACCAAACCCAAAAAAGGGTCACAAATGGTCACTTTTCATCCTGGAAGGAAGTGACTAGTGGAGTGCCTTAGGTTTTCTAAAAACTGTTCAGCAGTGGAATGGACTTCTTCTGAAGTTGGTGGACCTTCCATCTTTGGAGGTCTTTAAACAGAGGTTAGATGATCATCTTTCTGGAGTGCTTTAGATGTGTATTCCTGCATGACAGGGGGCTGGACTACATTGCCCTTGCAACCCTTTCCAACTCCAAGATTCTATGAGTTGAAGCACACTGCAGAAATAATCCAGTTTGAGATCACTTTACCTGCTCTGGCTCAGTGCTAGAGAATCCTTGGAATTGTAGTTTGTTGTGACACCAGAACCCTCTGGCAGAGAAGGCTAAGTGTGACAAAACTACAGTTCCCAGAATTCCCTAGCATTGAGCCAGGGCAGTTAAACTAGTCTCAAACTGGATTATTTCTGTGGTGTGTTTTGGACCTAAGTGTTTTTTATTAGCAACTAGATTGTCTTAGGTCCAAAACACACTGCAGAAATGATCTGGTCTCAAACTGGATTATTTCTGCAATGTGTTTTAGACCATATATAGGATGTATGTAATTATTATTATTATTATTATTATTATTATTTATACCCCGCCCCTCTGTTAAAAACAATTGGGGCAGCTTATAACAATTAAAAATACATCAATTAAAAGTTGGAAACCCCAAAACCCACCCTCCCCATTAAAAAAGTAGTAAACTAAACGTCAATAAAATCAACAGAAATCTTAATGTAGTGATTAGAACATCTTTATGGAAAGCAATGGAACTTGATAGTCCTTCAAGATGCCATATTTAGTGACATATTTAAGGGGGTTAAAAATGATCCAGTGTGCAAGTAAGAAAGTAATTGTTCCATCGTCTTCTACAGCAGAGCAACAGACACAATCTAATGCTTGCCCATGACAATTGTACAATCACATTCTACAAGGCATTTTAAACAGGATGGGTGTGTGTGTGGAAGGAAATTGTATTTTCCAAGCAACAGTGTTATATGTGGAGAAAAGTACCAGTTTCCTTATCAAAGAAGCACTTCCTTCAGTCAGCATCACCCACAGTGATTTGGAAACTACTGGAAATTCTTGGTTTCTCTGAAAGATTATTGCTCAGCAACCGTAAGCTATGCCTATCCTTAAGCAAGGGTGAGGGAGCTGTCGCTTCAGCACCATCTAGGCTGCCCAGATCACAGTTTCAGGGCTGCTTGACACTCTCTGTTTTGATCATAAATAGGTAATCAGCAAAAGAGAAACAGCATGGTATAGTGGTTTGAGTGTTGAATTAGGACTCTGAGAGCAGGATTTGAATTTCCACTTAGCCATGGAAACCCACTGGGTGGCCTTTGGCAAGTCACACTCTTAGTCTCACAGGAAAGCCATGGCAAACCCCCTTCTGAAGATCTTGCTGAGAAAACCCTGAGATGTAGCCATGCTGGAAATGACTCGAAGGCACACAACAAGAAGGTATCCGCACTAACAGATACATCTGCACTCCTCCTGCCTACATAGTTCAACAGGAGTTTGAGACAGAGGCTGTCTTGCAGCCACAGGCAAAGACTGAGAATTTCTGGACTGCTATGGACAAGACTGGAACTACTCATCACAGGGAACCCAAATTGGGAACACTGGTCACAGGAAGATCATTTTGGTGCTATCCCTATGGTGAAAGTTATTCTGCTAGAGAAATACCTAGATAAAGTCTTAGAAATACAGTCGGCCCTCCACATTTGCAGCTCTGACATTTGCGGATTTGATTATTCACAGATTTGATTCATATGTTCTCTCTAGGAATCTCTAGATCCTCCAACATAACTCTATAATCAACCTCTGCTGAAATTCACACTGGAAGGTCTAGAGATTCCTAGAGAGAACACTTCTCTAAGCATTTGTAGTCCTCCATCACAATTCTATGGTCAACTTCTGGCAGATGTTAACCACAGAGTTGTCCAGGAGGACCTAGACATTCCCAGAGAGGTATTCTCTCAGATTAAAAATATATATATAGTTTTTTATTTACAGTTTTTCCACTTTCACAGGGTCCTGTGCCCCTAACCCCAGTGAATGTGGAGGCCCCACTGAAAATATTTGAGAAGAAGGAAGAGGAGAAGCTGCCCATAACTAAAATAATTATTATTTGGTTTTTACGCTGTATGTTATTTTATTCTTGTTCACCGCCCGGATTGGCTTGCCACAGGGCGGTATATAAATAAAAATTATTATTATTATTATTATTATTATTATTATTATTGTTATTGTTATTGTTATTGTTATTGTTATTGTTATTGTTATTATTATTATATCATAAAGTCTATGGTGCAATATCCCACCTATATGCTGTGCAGAATACAGACTCTACATGCCATATATACTGTGAGAACAAAAGATAACCACTATCTGAAGATGAACCTGTCAACTTGGTAGTTTTCCAACCAAGTATAAGACTGTGCCTCAAGAGCATATCTGCAGTGCTATATCAGTATTGTAAAGGAAGATGGGCACCGTTCCCTCTGCTGCCTTATGTGCAGTTTCCATAACAACTCCACATACAGCTTCAGTAAAAATAGAAAACATGATTCCCTCCTGTTCTCACTTGGTTTTCTTGGGTTGACCTGCTTCAGAAGAACTTACTTAATTTCAGAGAGTTACATGCCACTTTTTTAAAAAAGTGAACCATCCAGATTAGTTAGAACTCTGATGGAGCAGCTATCCAATAGCAAAGGAAAATACTCTCTTCTTCTTTTTAAAAGCAGCATGAAAAAGGTGCTGCACCTGAGTGAAGACTCTGAATTGGGGGTTGCATCCATACTGGAGGAATAATCCAATCTGACATCACTTGAACCGGCATGGCTCCAATGCTCTGGATTTCTGGAAATGGTAGAGTTCAAAGATATAGCTGTGTTAGTCTGTAGAATCAGTACGTAGAGAGATCTTGTAGCACCTTTGAGACTGACTGAAAGAAAGAAATTGGCAGCATGAGCTTTTGTAGACTTCAGTCTACTTCCTCAGATGCATTTGGTGGAGTGGAGGCCAGGCACAGACATATATATGTGAGGATGTCAATTCAAATTACAATTCCTTTGTGTATGGAAACAAAGTGGCAGGTCCAGTAGTCCAGTGGTCCCCAACCTTTTTATTGCCGTGGACTGGTCAACATTTGATAATTTTTCCGCAGCCCACTGGGGGACCCTGCTGGCTCCTCTGAACAGCGTCAGGGACATCACTCATCATTCACTAAAGCCGCTCACAGAAGCCCTGCCCCCACGCTGATCAGCTGGGCCGGGGCACGTCGACAGACGCAGGAGTCCTGTCCCTGCGCTTATTATCGGGACTCACAGGACTCGCAAAAGTCACAGGACCCACCGCTGCACAGAAGACACAGTAACAGGGCGGCCCAGTACCATTTGTTCTGCGGCCCGGTACCAGGCCACGGACTGGGGGCTGGGGACCACTGCAGTAGTCTGTAGAGGGAGCCACCACAAACTACCATTTCCAGAAATCCAGAGCATGGAGCCATGTCTGTTCAAATGGTATCAAACTGGATTATTCCTCCAGTGTGGATGTTATTTCAAGAGAATCCAGGCACAAAATGGGAAGAGCCACCTCATTCTTTGCATATTTCAAGAGGAAGGGTGGGGCTGGGGTCCTCCTGCTAGGAACTGGGATTAGATGGCAGATTCCATTAATCCCATTAGCGGCGGTGTCCATTCCTTCTAGGCAATGGAACAGGGGCCAAGGAGGCAGCTTATAATCTCCTGAGGTGAGACGGGTAGCACTGTTCTCCTTCAGGAAGGTGCCTCATCAGATCTCCAGGATTTCCAGGTGTAGGCTGGGTCTTTTTGAGCAATTGGGGAAGACGGATGCACACATTGAGGCAGTTGAAGAGCTGCTCCAAGGGCCTTCCCTGTGAAATTTAGGCTGTCCTGACTTGCTCCTGTGCACACATTCACACGTTACCTGCATGCAAGGTCAACCTGCTCTCCTCAGGGAGTAAGAAGAAGAGACTCCCCATCATATCTGCCCCACTGCACTTCTGACTGGCAGGGCTCCCCTTGTGCCTAGGGTGACCAGAGGACGCCCTCCTTTTCCCAGACGCACCCTCCATTCCAGCCTTCCCTCCAGGAGGAGGAACTCCAAAAGGTCCTCCATTTCGAGCATTGTGACTAAAAGAAGCATGGATCTGGGATGCCATATATACTCGACTATAAGTCGACCTCATGTATAAGTCGAGGGCAGGTTTTGGGGCTAAAATTATAGATTTTTTATATGGCCCGTGTATAAGTCGAGGGTAAAATTTAGAGCCATGTGATAAAGGATCTGTAGGATGAAGCAAAGGAAAACAATGCCAAAGAACTTACAAAACTCCAGCAGGAATAACTGCTTGTGCTCCCATTAAAGGCTGGATGGATGAGAGAGTGGGGGGGGGGGAGGTCACTGCTTCCAGGACAGATTACACTTTTGCCTTTCACTAAGGGATGGTCCCTTTCTATAAGAGTTAAAGTACAGTACTTACATTGACCCGTGGATAAGTCCACTCAGCTATTTTGAGTCAATTTTTGACAAACATTTCTACTTATACAGGAGTATATACATGCAGGGGTAGCTGTGTTGGCCATTTAGCAAATTCAAACAAAAACCCACCAAACAGTGATACCTTTATAGGCCAACCCAAATGCACTATATATATATACTACCCCTGCATGTTTCCTGATTGTGAGATACCACATTGTAGCTGCAACAGGGGAACCCTGTTGAGTGAGCCAATGGATTGGGACCTCCAAGCAAGATAAAACAATATTTTTTTCTTCTTACATTAGAACTGGATTGGCATGTTTTACCTCAACACCTACCAAAATGTTCCTGATGCAAAAACATGAAGACTTCTGAGGAAATCCGTTGTCCTCAGCCTACAGGGAAGCCTGTGACCTCATAGGCACGGAGGCATATTGGATTGCAAGAGAGAGGTCCTTGTTGAGATACAAATGGGCTTTAAATTTCCTGATCTTTGCAAATCTCCCAATAGCCACAGGGCCAGAAGGAGGAGGGGCGAGCCTGCAAAAGATACCCTCCACTTACTATCTTCACTACGGACAGATCTTGTAGCACCTTTGAGATTAACTGAAAGAAAGAAATTGGCAGACTTCAGTCTACTTCCTCAGATGCATTTGAGGTGGTTGTTGCTGTTAATATTAATTATGTAGAGAGATCTTGTAGCACCTTTGAATTAACTGAAAGAAAGAAATTGGCAGCAGGAGCTTTCATAGACTTCAGTCTACTTCCTCAGATGCATTTGATGTTGTTGTTATTATTATTATTATTATTATTGTTATTATTAATTATGTAAAGAGATCTTGTAGCACCTTTGAGACTAACTGAAAGAAAGAAATTGGCAGCAGGAGCTTTCGTAGACTTCAGTCTTCTTCCTCAGATGCATTTGATGTTGTTATTATTATTATTATTATTATTATTAATTATGTAAAGAGATCTTGTAGCACCTTTGAGACTCACTGAAAGAAAGAAATTGGCAGCAGGAACTTTCATAGACTTCAGTCTACTTCCTCAAAAGTCTTGGAAAGCTCATGCTTCCAATCTCTTTCTTTCAGTGAGTCTCAAAGGTGCGACAAGATCTCTCTACGCACTGATTCTACAGACTAGCACGGCTATATTTTTGAATTCTACCACTAAGGACAGAAACATCCAAATGCAGGCATCTGACTAACATCTCCCTTTTTTTCCCCCCTCTCCTGTTTGGTTTGTAACACCTTGCCTGATGAAGCAGCAGCAGCCCTGGGGAGCTTGCCAGAAAGCTTGCAACCAATCTATTGTGTATTTTGGTTGGCCAAGAAAGGTATCACTGTTGGGTGGGTTTTTCTTTGAATGAGTCTATATACAGTATTGCTGTTAGACTCTTTCTGCTTTGGGGATGGGGGGGGGGGGTTCCCCTCCTCCTCCATTGGGACACACCTAGTCAGGTTCTCCCCTCTGTCCCTGGCTCTCTCCCACTCCTATAGGGTGCAGAGGAGAGGAAAAGGGGACCCCCATCACCCTTCTCTCAGCCCCTTTGGGCAAGGCCATGATGGTGATGGGTGGGGGGGTGCATGGGGGGGTCTCTCCAGTCAGGTAGGCAGGTATCCACGCCCCCCATCCTTCCCTCCTTCCTTCCCAGCCCAAAGAGGAGGAAGAGGAGGAGAGCAGGGGTGGGGGGGGGGTAGGAAGGATGCTTCGCCCACCTGCCCTGTCCCAGCTCTCCATGTCTTGAGGGGGGGGGGGGCTCTGGAGGCGGGGCAGGAGCCACAGAGGAGGCCACTGATTGGCTGTCGGGGATGGGGGTCCCCCTGGGGTCTGCTGCAATCGGAGCGGTGGTGGTGCCTTACCTGCTGGAGGAGCATCTGCAGCATCTGGGAAGAAGGAAGGAAGGAAGGAAGGAAGGAAGGAAGGAAGGAAGGAAGGAAGGAAGGAAGGAAGGGGGGTCCAGGCCCTTGTCCAGGGCTGCAAGGAGGAAGAGGAGGAAGGAGCCCTGCTGCAGTGGCCGGAGGTGAGGAAGGAGGAGGAAGAAGAGGAGGAGGAGGAGGAGGAGGAGGACAAAGGCGGCCGCCGGCTGGGTCCGGTCCCTGCGGTGGGTGTCTTGTCTGTCTGCCAGGCATTATTGTCTTGCTCAGTGCCAGCAAAGACCCAGGTCCCGCCGCTCTTTGCCTCTCAAGCCTAGCAAGGAATGAGCGGGGGATAGAAGGAAGGAAGGAAGGAAGGAAGGAAGGAAGGAAGGAAGGAAGGAAGGAGGGAAGGAGGTCGGTCAAGGAGGCAAGGGAGACCAGCTGGACGACGGGCAGCGCCTCTCCTCTGGACCCCTGTGAGTGAGTTTCCTCAGGGGGACCCCTTGGAGGCTGAGGGAGGGGGGTCTGGGGTTGGGGAGGAGGAAGAGGAAGAGGAAGAGGAAGAGGAGGATGCCTGGAGCCCCCCACCCAACCCTTCCCTTCCCTTCCCTTCCCTTGCCTTGCCTTGCCTTGCCTTGCCTTGCCTTGCCTTGCCTTCCTTTGTGCCTGAGGGGAGGAAGAGTCCCTGCCTTGCGCTCTTGGACGGCTGTTCTTTGGGGAAAGGGAGAGGCAGAGCCTTGGGGGATTTTGGGGGGAGGAGGAGAGGGAGCAGGTGTCCCCAGGTGGGCGGGAAGGAGGGCTGGAAGGAGACGGGGAGGAGGAAGCGGGAGTGGGGGGGGGGGGCTGACCAGGGCGGTGGACCTCTCTGACTTCTGGAGCAGCCTTGTCTGGAGACCCTCCCCAAAAGGGTGCCTTGGACCGAGGCTGTCTGGGGGGGAAAGTTGCCCCTAATGGCTGTGGTTGTGGTCTGCAAGAGGAGGGAGGGCTCCCAAGAGGGGCCTGGGGCTCCCCCCCCCCCACACACACATACACACACCTTGAGAGGGGCCACCACAGTGATGGCTGTGTGGAAGGCCTGGTGGCTTCTCCTCTGAGGGGGAGGCCATCTTGAAGTGGCTCAGTCTGTGGAGAGCTCTTGTGGCACCTTTGAGGCTAACTGAAATGATGAAGTTGGCAGCAGGAGCTTCCCTAGAGACTCAAGTCTGTTGTTGTTGTTGTTAACTGCGCTCGAGTCAATCTTGACTCATGGCGACCCTATGGATGAGACATCTCCAAGAGCCTCTGTCCTCCACTGCTCTGCTTAAATCCTGCAAACCCATACTCATGGCCTCCTTAATAGAGTCCATCCATCTGGCATGTGGCCTTCCTCTCTTTCTAGTTCCCTCCACCTTACCCAGCATTATTGGTTTTTCCAAAGAGTCCTCCCTTCTTATGATGTGTCCGAAGTACGACAGCCTCAGTTTGGTCTTCTTGGCTTCATGAAAGGCTATGGAACACCCTTAAAGACATGGGAGTGTCAGCACATCTGATGGTCCTGATGAGGAATCTGAACTCAGGACAAGAGGCTACTGTCAGGACAGAACATGGAGAAACACGATGGTTCCCAATTGGCAAAGGAGTCAGACAAGGCTGCTTCCTTTCACCCTATCTGTTCAACTTCTATGCAGAACATATTATAATAAAAGAAAAGAAAATTATAAGGATTGGACACAGAAGAAGGAGGAGTGAAAATAGGAGGAAGGAATATCAGACACAGGAGCTTTCCTAGAGACTCAAGTCTACTTCCTCCAAATGCATATAGTGGAGTGGGAATCTGGGGATCCAGTTCCCAATGCCATTGTTCACTACTGGCCATAATTAAAACTGGACTTGCTACTTCATTTCCATACTCAAAAGATTTTGGATTTAAAATGACATTCTCACATACCAATGGCACATATATGTCTGTTGCTGGTTTCCATTCCACCGTATGCATCTGAGGAAGTAGACTGAGGTCTATGAAAGCTCATGCTGCCAACTTCTTTATTTCACTCAAAGGTGCTACAAGATCTCTCTACATACTGATTCTACAGACTAAAACATCTATATCTTTGAATTCTTGAACTGGCTCAGTTATTGAACCACCAGTTATCTTCCTTTCTGACCATTTCTAAGTCACCTGGAAACATTGCTTGCCTCTTTTGCTTCTGTTGAAGTGAACTGGAGGCTACAGAAACATATGCTAGAATAAACCAGTTATTTTTGAAGGTGCTAGTGGATTACTTGATACCATAAAATACTAAAACATGACTCCTTTTTGGTGAACATTTTGGGTGTTTGATGAAGTGGGCTCTAAGGTGGCCCATTGTACCTCTTCCTACAATAGTTAGGTTAGTGTTTAAGGTGCCATTCTCTGAAGATGCCAGCCACAGATGCTGGCGTAACATCAGGAATTAACTCTTCCAGAACACAGTCACATAGCCCAAAAAAACCCACAAAAAACTATGCCATGTTTAATTTGTTTAAGGTTTCTATAGGTTGTTCATGTGAGTGGTCAATAGTCCAAAATCTTGTTCTCCATTTCCTAAAATATGCAATCAACATGTGTTGATGGTGTCTTTAATGTGAGCATTCATCAGTTAATCTCATGCAGCCTTTTTTTTAAATGTAAAATGTTCATCAGAGGAAAACGGGACTTGTAAAAAGATGTAGAAGCAGAACAAATGTTTCACACACCCCAGGTAACATCTCAGTCTGGAGTACAAAATGAAATTGCCAGAGCATTTAATGGCAAAAGGGGGGACTCAGGTAGGAGGAAAGATTGCAAGGTTTGGGGCTCTTCAGCTAAGAAAAAAAGACAAGTAAGGGGAAGCATGACAGAAGAATACATTTCTACACAATGGGGAGAAAGGACAAGGAGAGATTTTCTTCATCAGGAGAAGATGATCAAACACTAGATAGAGACCATTTTAGGACTCAATCCTTGGAGGTGAGGGTAACAAAGAAGCTGTTTGCTGTCACCGCTTCAGTACAGAGTTGTACAGTTGCATTAATAGTTCAGGGTGTTTTAAAGGGTGATTACATTCTATGCTCAAGGTAGTTTTGGGACAGAAACAACTTTTGTTGATGAAACACACTAGAAACTGAACAGGTTGAATCTGACCTTCTTGATTCTGATTACTGTCTCAGTGGTATTTGATACCATTGATCCTGGTATTATTCTGGACGGTTTGGCTAATATGTGACCTGTAGACCTGTTTGGCAGAATCTTCATGGTAGGCGGTGCTGGGGAGCTATTGCTTGGATTTGTGGCTATTTGTATATGGGGCTCCTTAGTGTTCATTCTGTCTTTTTAAACACTGCATGAAGCACCTGGGGAAGCTCATTTGGTGTACTGTGACTGAGTGTTATTGTTATCCAAAGGAGAAACACAGCTCCATCTCTTTTTTCACTTATGCAAGGAGGTTGTAGAAGTCCTTTTGTCTGGAAGCCATGAGGCACTGAATGTATGTGAACAAACTGAGTTTCAGACAAGACAAGACAAAGTCTCAATTGATTGGTAGGCAACCTATTAGCCAGACTGGCAGCACAACTCTTGGCTTTCGTGGAAGAGGTTGGTTAACTGGGTTTGAGATTACAGCCTGTGCTGGTTATGATTATATTCCCTCTGAAGGACCAGATTTAAAGCTTGGACCCAGTATTGTCCCATTGCAACTCTTGGATCCAGTATTGCCCCAAGAGACCTGGATGGCTGCTGCAGCTAGGGCAGCCTTCACTGGGCATTGACTAGTATTTCAGCTGTACCCTTCTGGGAGAAGGTGAATCTGGCCCCTGTGATCTATGTATGCTTTTAAATTATTTTAATTCACCTTGTGTGGAGCTGCCCTTTGAAACATTTTCAGAATTATAGCTAAGGAAGACTTCTTGGGTGTGTATTTCAGCATTCAGATTCAGTTCTTGGATCAACTGCCCAAACCTCAAATTTGTGTTTGAGCCAATTCAGGGTGCTGGGTTTCACCTATAAAGTCCTAAACAGTTTAGAACAGATGAGTCTACCTATACAAGTGGGCTCTTGGTATCCATTGGGGTTTGGATCCAGCACCAACACCAACATCCTGTAGATACAAAAATCTGGATGCTCAAGTCCCATTATATACAATGGTGTAGTAAAATGGCATCCCTTATATAAAATGGTGAACAACTCAAAGGTTTGCTTTTTGCCTTAAAAATTACTTTCAAACTGTGATTGGCTGAATCCACAGAGGCAGAACCTGTGGATGAGGAGGGCCAACTGTACTGTGTAGTTTTCAACAGGGCCCCTGGTTTGTGCCCCATCCCCCAAAGTGGTAAGGTTGGTGTGTGTGTGTATATATATATATATGTATATATGCAAGGATGTTTATGCAGCAGCATGCCCACTGTGGGAGGTTAGGTAGCCTCTATTCCTGCTGAGTTTTAGATAGACAGTGAAGACTATCCTTTTTTTTTACCAGGCCTTTGGCTTTCAGAATTGTTTTCTGTCTGTTTTTAAATAATGTTTTAGCTTCTTTTTATTGCTGTGATTTTTATTGTATTTTATGTAACTGTGTAATGGTATATAAAATCTTTTAAGAAATATGTATTATTTATTTAATTTTATTTATTAGATTTCTACCCCAGCTTTCTTCCCCCACGGGACATGAGTGAAAAGCATTCAGTTTGCTAGTCAGGACATTTGACATTATTAGAGAAAGAAAATTAGTTCCGCAAATCTGCTACAAGAATCCGAGAGACAGAAAGACCACTCCTCATTTGGAAATGGAAGATGAGTCCATTCCAGGTGCACGTCTCAGTAGTTCAAAAATCTTAGCAGAGTCTGTAAAAAGAAAATTAAAATGTTGTTACACTTCTTAACGTTTAACAAAAGTTGAATTTTTTAAAAATCGTGGAAGATAGGCCCATCTTCAAGGAACTTCATTTCCCTTACCTCTCTCTGGGCTTATGTTATGCTTTAGTGGACTGTAACCTCTGTGTTAGATGCTGAAGGCAGGATTAAAGACAGAGCTAGTGAGACTAGCCTTCTCTGTCTACTAAACAGCTACTAGACATGGGGCAGCTGCTTCAGCAAGACAGAGTGACAGATCAACACGGCTTTCTTTGCCTCTTCAGCTTAAACTTAACAAGCATCAATTGGCAGACAAACTGTCAACCTATTGTAGCTCTCAAAATCTTGCCTTCACTCACCTGGCATTTTCCATAAGGGTTAAAATGTGTCAGAACTTGTTTACTGTCTCAGCGCACTGGATTCTTCAGGAACTTGTTCCTTCCTGATCCAGATGGATGTCACATCTACTCAGAGCTGATCCTTGCTGAGCTAAGAGAACTGGGCTGATCTACAATGAGGATCAGCTGAATGTGCCCTCCTAGGAAGGGAAGGGAGGGTGTAAGGAAGAAGAGGTTGGAAGAATTATAAAAATATAATTTTGATTGCTTGTGACACCAAAAAGGATAGGAAGCATGGCAAGAAATCTGTGCCCAAGAGAAACCCAGGAGGAGCATTATATTGTACATTACTTCCTGTCTCTTTCCACCTTCATTTTCATAAATAATGAAACTTTTCTGTTATTGTTCATCCATGCCTTTAGAGAATGTGATCAAAGTTGCTTAATGTAGCTAGATGCTTCTTAACTTAATATAATCTTGGAACTGGCTTGGTTAAAGACTAGGAAAATGGATTCCTTCTTCTTCTAGTGTGTTCTGTTCTTGTATATGTGTAGAAGGTAACTTAAGTGCATGGAGGTATCTTTCCTATAAATTAATACGTTGGGATTAACTGGTTCAGAATGAAAGGATATGACTGTGAGCGTGTCTACACAAGAGAAAACTCCTGTACTGACCTCAAACCTGGTGCAATCCATTCAGACAATGTAGGGCAACTTCCACGGCAAAGCCACTCCTTTTAGCCTTTAATCTGATATAAGAAAAGTTGCAGGTTACTCTACAGCAGGGGTAGGCAACCTTTTTGAGCCGGGGGCCGGGTTGCTGTCCCTCAGACAATTGGGGGGCCGAAGCACCATAAATAAATTAATTAATTAATTAATTAAAATATATATTTTTTAAAAAATTAAAAAAATTAAAAAATATGCATGCACACTCTCTCAGCCCCAGAAAAGCCATGGCAAAACCCCTGTGGAGATTTTGCCAAGAAAACCCCAAGAACAAGTAATAACACAATAATCAATATCATCATGGTGGGTGGCAGCAGCGGGGGGGGGGGGAGACAGTGGTGGCAGGACCGGCCTTAGGTTGCCTATCCCTGCTCTAGAGCTTCCAGGAAACTACAGTGTGACACTGGCATTTTTGAAGAGGTTGGATTCGGGGTTTTCCAGTTATCCACACACCCAAACACCTGTAGGGGTAGATTGGTGCTAAAAGGTGTCACCGTTTCCTGTCCCCCTTATTGATCAGTGCTGAAAAGCCTGCCCAGGGCTGTTGCCGCCTTTGCTTTTCTGCGAAGCAGTTCCCTGGCAGAGCCTTGCTGGGGACGTAGCTTCTGGTGAGGTTGGATTGGGGTGTCCAGCCATTTGATCAACAAGGAGGGTTGCTTTTGGTGAATTCAGAATGGAGTACCCTCCTTGTTGATCACATGGCTGGACACCCCATTCCAGCCTCACCAGAAGCTACGTCCCCAGCAAGGCTCTGCAAGGGAGCTGCTTGGCCAGTAAGTTGGTGGCATTCCTGTGGAGGACAAGGCACAAGTGCATTTGCACTTTCAGCCCAGCCCACGATCTAGAAAGCAAGAAGGCTTTGCATTCCTTTTCTGCATGTATTTGTGATGCTCACATAGTGAATCCAGAGCAACAGAATACTCCTCACTGCACCGGGATTATTTTGGCTTGTGTAGATGCACCCTTTGCCTTACACAAGCTTTGCCTTTGCACCATTCCTTAGGAATCACCTTGTATTCCAGTGCCACCAGATATGTACGGTATTCATACTTTAGCAAGATTTCTATAATTCACTAAATTTATATAAATTTATATTATATATAAATTGTATAAATTTAAAATGACATAACTTCTTTGTTCTGCTTGCTAGAAGAATACCCAACCAGTATTCTACCCAGTGCTTTAAATTTATTTCAATATGTTTTATCAGAAGGCATTTTTTTAAAAAAAATTTATTGGGTGTCTGTTTTCTTATTCAAAGGGTTTATGAATGGTAGCTTCTTTGCTACATATAACCCTAATATTTGGATTGAGGTGAAAGTGTTTGTTTTAAAAGAGTAAATACAAAGTTACAAATACATTTACAGACATTGGCCTCAGTCCAGCCTCCCCTTAGTGCAGCGTAAATACCTGCATGTGTGCATATACTAAGCAGCACTGTGCAGCCCCCAGGCCAAATAGTAACATAGTGCAACACATCAGTGGCTGGATGCCACTGTGAAATGCAACAATATACTTTGCACAATTGCAATGGAAAGTATAGAATACACAACCACAATACATAACCATAGTGGAAAATATAGGTTCAGCAACCACAATTCATAATGTACAACTTTCAACAATAAGGCACAGATGAATTTGTTTTCTGTGCAATTCCACTTGCACTGCTATCAGCGAATATGTCTGTTGTACAATGGAGACTACTTGTGTAGCGTGGCTTATGCAAGCATATGCCCCTAAGTGAATTCCAACCATTATATCCTAGCATTAGTCAGTGTCACTTCTAATCCGAATCTCCATTCTTGGTTCACTGATTAAATTGCATTTGTCCTTTGGCTCCACTGGGTGTCCATAAATTAGGAATGGGTGTCTGTTTGGACACAGAGCTGTTACTTTAAAATGCCTTGACTTAGGGCCTTTACAGACTGCAAAAATAGTGCAGCTTGAGGCCACTTTAACTATCCTGGCTTAGTGCCAGGGAATCATGGGAATTATATTTTTTTCTGGGACATTGAGCCTTCTCTGTCAGAGAGCTCTGGCGCCACAATAAACTACAGTTCCCATGATTCCTTAGCCTTGAACCAGGACAGTTAAAGTAGCTTCAAGTTGCACTTTTTCTGGCAGTCTGTAAAGGCCCTTAGCATACTTATTTAAAGGAACAAAACTTTTAAAATGTATGCCATGTTAATTTTATGCTTAAATACCCTAAAGACACCTGATCCTGTCTGATCTTGGAAGCTAAGCATGGTCAGCTCTGGTTGGTACTTGGATGGGAGACCACCAATGAATAAAAAAGACTAACTAGGAAAGTCTGATACTTGTGAATATTTATTTAACAATAATACAAAAACTTATTAAACCATACATTGCATGTGTATACTTCAATAATACAATTTTAAACATCCAGTGGAAAAATGAAACTATATAAACCATCTAGAAAATGATCATACATTAAAAATATTGAAAAGTAACCATAATATAAGGCAGGGGTAGGCAACCTAAGGCCCGAGGGCCGGATGCAGCCCCCCAAGGCCTTTGGACCGGCCGCAGGCCGGTCCTGCCGCCACCCCCCACCACCCACCATGATGATATTGATTATTGTTGTTATTACTTGTTCTTGGGGTTTTCTTGGCAAAATCTCCCATCTCTAAGGCTTAACAAATCATGAAGGGAACAATCAGAAATGAATAAGGTAGTGTTCACAATTCAAATATAAGTCCATTTAAAGAAGATATAAAGTTCATGTAGTTTATGATATAAGTTTTGCAGAAATATATGGACTTATGTTTGAATGCACAAACCGCCATTGGAGACAATGAGGGCTTGCTGTCCATAGATGCTCAAATCCGTGGATGGCGAGTCCACAGATATCGAGGTCCTACTCTATTGTTAAATAAGTATTCATAAGTACCTGACTTTCGAAAAGTTAGTCTTTTTTGTCATTCAGTTTAGAGACCTCCTGTGTGTAAGGACACATGGCCTACATTTCCCTTTTAGACCACCAATGAATTCCAGGTGCTGTAGCCTATATTTCAGAGGGAAGAACTGGTAAAACCACCTCTAGCTTTTCCTAGCCTAAGAAAACCCTGTGAAGTTCATGGGGTCATCATGAGTAGACAGGTGACTTGACCACACACACACACACACACATGTTTTATTATATAAATGTTTTCCCAGTAACCAAAGAGATATGCACTGAAATGAGAAGGCAGGGGAAGCAAAGCACACTTAACAATGCAATATTATGAATTATGTAGTCAGAAACAAGTCCCACTTTGTTTAGTGGAGCATACTCCCTAATAAGCATGTTTAGTATTGGAACATTAGCATGATTTGAATGTTAGGTTCAAATGAAAGCAAAGTTGCTTGAAAATTATTCTGTAGATATTTTAAGACATAACAATTCAGTAGCATGCATTCCTATCACATTGTTTATATTTTAGGAATAAAATGTAGGTGCTGAAAATGTCATTATATTAATTTTAGCACACTTTACTATTCTCTGCATTAAATATACAGTTATTACCTATGTAAAAATGCTTTTCCTATATCCCATCCTCATGTTTGTTTAAAATGGACAGGAAGAGGAGAATTGTAGCTGGAAGCCCTGCTTTCCCATCTGCTGTGTATTAAATAGGGGTTAGGAATTGATTATATGAACATGCAACTGAATGCATGCTTGGAAACTCTAATCATACCACTTTGCATTCTCTGTGCATGTGCAGCCTGTTCTCACCTTCTGCTGAATATACAGATGGTGAAGGAGCTGCAAAGAGCATCTTGATGCCTATCTTCCACATGTATGGAACACACTGTAGGATTGGATCATGAGAAGAAAAATGTAGTTATGGCATGGTAGATGTTAATTAAAACATTAAAAGAACCCAGTTTACTAATACTGCATTCATCTTTTAATTGTTGTTAACTGCCCTCGAGTCAACCCCAGCTCATGGAGACCCTGTGATGAGACACCTCCAAGACCCCCTGTCATAGAATCATAGAATCATAGAGTTGGAAGAGACCACAAGGGCCATCCAGTCCAACCCCCTGCCATGCAGGAACTCCCAATCAAAGCATCCCCGACAGATGGCCATCCAGCCTCTGCTCAAAGACCTCCAAGGAAGGAGACTCCACTACTCTCCGAGGGAGTGTGTTCCACTGTCGAACCGCCCTTACTGTCAGGAAGTTCCTCCTAATGTTGAGGTGGAATCTCTTTTCTTGCAGCTTGCATCCATTGTTTCGGGTCCTAGTCTCTGGAGCAGCAGAAAACAAGCTTGTTCCCTCCTTGATATGACATCCCTTCAAATATTTAAACACGGCTATCATATCACCTCTCAGCCTTCTCTTCTCCAGGCTAAACATCCCCAGCTCCCTAAGTCGTTCCTCATAGGGCTTGGTTTCCAGACCCTTCACCATTTTAGTTGCCCTCCTTTGGACACGCTCCAGTTTCTCCACATCCTTTTTGAATTGTGGTGCCCAGAACTGGACACAGTATTCCAGGTGAGGCCGGACCAAAGCAGAATAGAGTGGCACTATTACTTCTCTTGATCTAGACACTATACTTCTACTGATGCAGCCTAAAATTGCATTGGCCTTTTTAGCTGCTGCATCGCACTGTTGACTCATGTTCAACTTGTGGTCCACCTGGATTCCTAGATCCCTTTCACACGTAGTCTCATTCAGCCAGGTGTCCCCCATCGTATATCTGTACTTTTCGTTTTTCCGCCCTAAGTGCAGTACCTTACATTTCTCTGTGTTGAATTTCATTTTGTTAGCTTTGGCCCAACTTTCTAGTCTGTTCAAGTCATTTTGAATTTTGATCCTGTCCTCTGGGGTATTAGCTACTCCTCCTAATTTGGTGTCGTCTGCAAATTTGATAACTATGCCCCCAATACCATCATCCAAGTCATTAATAAAGATATTGAATAGCACTGGGCCCAGGACAGAGCCCTGTGGCACCCCACTGGTCACTTCTTTCCAAGTTGAAAAGGAGCCATTGTTGAGCACCCTTTGCGTTCGACCAGTTAACCAATTACAAATCCATGTAACAGTTACTTTGTCTAGCCCACATTTTACCAACTTGCTTGCAAGAATGTCATGGGGAACCTTGTCAAAGGCCTTACTGAAATCAAGATATACTATATCCACAGCATTCCCTTCATCTACCAAGCTGGTAATTTTATCAAAAAAAGAGATCAGATTTGTCTGGCATGACCTGTTTCTCTGAAACCCATGTTGACTTTTTGTGATTATGAAATTATCTTCCAGATGTTCACAGACTCTCTGTTTAATGATCTGCTCCAGAATCTTTCCGGGTATTGATGTCAGACTAACTGGACGATAATTGTTGGGATCCTCTTTTTTCCCCTTTTTGAAGATGGGGACAACATTTGCCCTCCTCCAGTCCGCTGGGACCTCTCCTGTTTTCCAGGAATTCTCAAAGATTATTGCCAATGGTTCTGATATTACATTTGCCAGTTCTTTTAATACCCTTATCCTCTACTATTCTGCTTAGGTCCTGCAGATTCAGTCCCATGACCTCCCTGATTGGTATGTAGAGAAATCTTGTAGCACCTTTAAGACTAACAGACTGCCAGAAATAGTGCAAATTGAGTCCACTTTTAGGGTTAGTGCTAGGGAATCATGGGAACTGGTTTGTTTTTTTTTTCTGAGACATTGAGCCTTCTCTGTCAGAGAGCTCTGGTGCCACAATAAAATACAGTTCCCATGATTCCCTAACCCTAACCCTAAAAGTGGACTGAATTTGCACTGTTTCTGGCAGTCTGCAACCCCCATATAGGAAGAAGTTGGCAGCATGAGTTTTCATAGACTGCCAACTTCTTTCTTTAGTTAGGGCCAGAACAGACCTGCAAGTTAAGCCTCCCTCTGGGCAGCTTGGGAGTGCAGTGTTGACATGCCATACACTCCCAAGATGCCCGGATGTCTCCCAGAAGCTGCCTGGATGCTGCCTGGAAGCTGCCCAGCCAGTCACACAGGGGCGGCTTCAGGATGCTCCGGGACATGGCATTTACATGCCACATGCCACTGGAATACTCAGTTGCTGCCACTGGGCTGCTTAAGCCTGCTTTTTATTGGCTTTTTATTTTATCTTTTCTGCTCCTATTTGCCTGGCTACAGGACAGATTGGGGCTGCAGCATGTGGTTGCTGTGCTCCAGAGCGACCAGCTCCAGGCTGGCCCCAATTTGCCCTTTTTGAGTGGTCTGTTCCACCCCTTAGTCTCAAAGGTGCTACAAGATCTCTCTACATACTGATTCTACAGACTAACATGGCTAGATCTTTGAATTCTCTCTGATTGGGTCTATTCATCTGACGTGCAATCTTCCTCTCTTTCTACTATGCTCTATCTTTTCTAGCATTATTGCCTCTTCTAATGAGTCATGCCTTCCCATGATGTGACTTTGCACTTTCATCTTTGACCTTGCTTAGTACCGGTAATTGTTTCAAGTCTTTAATGTTTTCCACTAGTAGCATTGTGTCATTCACATATCCTATATAGTTGATGTTGCTTCCTCCTATCTTCATTCCTCCTTCTTCTGAGTCTAAGCCTGATCTCTGTTTGCTATTTCCTATGTACAAGTTGAACAAATAGGGTGATAGAATGCAGCCTTGCTTGACCCCTTTACCAACTAGGAACTGTTCTGTTTCTCCATATTCTGTTCTAACAGTAGCCTCTTGTCTTAAATACAGATTTCTCAGGACTACCAGATGTGGTGGCACTGCCATGACCTTAAGAACCATCCATAGTTTTTCATGATCTATACAGTCAAATGCTTTGCTCTAGTTTATAAAGCACATAGTGACCCCCCCCCCCGAATTCCTTGGTACACTCCCTTAGCCATCATTTGTTTGCTATGTGGTCTTGGTGCTTTTTCCTTCTCTTAACTCCACTTGCACCTCTGGGATTTCTATCTCCATATTGGATTGGAGTCTGTGCTGCAGAATTTTGGGCAGAATTTTCCTTGCATGGGAGATTAATGTTATGGTGCTATGGTTGTTGTCGTCTTTTGTGTTTCTACTTTTGTGGATTGGGATGTATATGGATTGTTTCCAGTCTGTTGGTCACTGTTTTGTTTTCCATATTTGTTGACAGACATTAGGTAGCACTAGAGTTGATATTGTCTTTGTGGATTGTAGCAGTTCAATTGGAATATCATCTTCTCTTGGTAATTTATTTTTCTTATTTTTTCTTATCACATCTTCCATCTCGCTTTTTAGAGTTTGAGGTTCATCTTCATATAGTTTATTACTCCATATGTCATTATTTTTTTATCTCTTTTATTTAACTTTTCTGTGTATTGTGTATTGATACTGTTAATTATCTATGCATAATTATTCCCTAGATTGTGTTCTTAAATGATATTAAAAGCAACAAAATCTGAGTACATAAATGTGTACTCCTTCTCCATGCTAAGTATAATTGAGAAATTCAATCTTTGTCAGGTTTTAAAGAAAATTCTTTGTTATCAGCACTTCCTAGATGATTGCATGATCAGAATCCAGCCATATAAAATGTGTTGTGCTTCTTCAAATTTCACAATACAAAATTTGCAGTGTAAACATATCAAAATTTTAATTTAAAGATATTTTGTGATAATATTTGAATAATAAATATATTGCAGATAAGCAGAAATTGCAAATAGGCAGTGACATGGACCAAAAATGGACAGATCAATCCATACCTAATGCTAATAATTTTCATGGCCTTTGGATTTTTTGAGTGAGGAGCTTTGAGAGAGATTGTAAAGTTTTGTGTTTACAGGATATTTGCAAATGCAGTCTTTGTCACAGGGGACAGAAACACAGGATCCATGAAATCAAAAGTGTCTTCATTATGCACTTTAAACCAGATCTGAAAAAAATATTTCAGATTCCAGCATCAGTTTTGCAGGATACTGTACAATCAAGTTGAAATTGCAGGTCACAGCTACGCAACATATGCTTGTCACAATTGGCTTGCTTCATAGAGTTCAATGATGTTTTAGTGTAATTACATCCCAGGTCAAGAAATCTTTAATTTTATCGATTAGAGAAGGGAGACTGTAGTGCTTATTACTCTTAAAAAGTTAAATACTTATTTTAAAAGCCAAATTTGTGGTCATGTAATGCTAGATAACTATCACACCATAACACATGTGCCATTATTGATAAGATAACAGAAAAGGCAGTGTTGTCTTAGTTCAGATGGTCATAGGTGATATGGATATTTGGATTCATTCTGATTATAATCTGAACTGCTTCAGGGAAAGAAATGGGTTGGTTTCCCTGGCAGATAACTTGCTGGGGAAGGAATGAGGCAAATCCAAACCCTGGACCTCTCCTTGGCCTTTCATAACATTATCTGTTCCTTCTGGGTTTCCTGGTTGGGGCAGGACTAAGGGATATTAAGTGATACTGGTTCAGGTTATTCTGGGAGGAGAGGGCACAAATGTTGTTGCTGGGTTGTTCCTATTCCTCTTCCATAATCATTAGCTTGTGCATATTCAGGGCTCCATCATGTTCCCTATACTCTTCAGCATCTCCATGATGCTTGCTGGTAGAAGTCCTCAGGAGGTTTGGACTGAAGTGGTGGCAGCATGCGGCCAACATACAGTTCTGCCTTACATCTCCATCAGTGAATGGGGGGAGGGGCTGAACGAGAAATTTTAAATACATTTGTAGAGCCAGTTTTAATTTTGATGAAAACTAACAAAATGAAAATTAATCTAGATTAGGTAGAAATTGGGCTGGTGTAGAAATCTGCCAATCTGGATAAGAGAGATGCAACTGATAGATCAGGGGCACAACTTAGTGGTGTGCATAGGGTGTCTCTTGGACTTGGTGCTCTTGTTGAAGGGACAGGTGGCATTGCTGGCCAGGAGTGCCCTTTTGTTGTTGTTGTTGTTGTTGTCCTTGAGTCAACTTTGACTCATGACGACTCTGTGAATGAGACATCTCCAAGATTCCCTGTCCTTCACTGCCCTGTAGTTATCAGATGTTACTTTACCATCTGCTTTACCATCTCAGAGGCGGCTTTGGAAGAGGGCCTCTCCGGAGGCTATTTAGCCCATCCTCCGCCTGCTTTACCATCTCAGAGGTGGCATTGGAAGAGGGTCTCTCCGGAGGCTATTTAGCCCATCCTCCGCCTGCTTTACCATCTCAGAGGTAGCATTGGAAGAGGGTCTCTCCAGAGGCTATTTAGCCCATCCCTCCGCCTGCTTTACCATTTCAGAGGCGGCATTGGAAGAGGGTCTCTCCAGAGGCTATTTAGCCCATCCCTCCGCCTGCTTTACCATCTCAGAGATGGCGCTGGAAGAGGGCCTCTCTGGAGGCTAATTAGCCCGCCCCTCCACCTGCTTTACCATCTCAGAGGCGGCGGTGGAAAAGGGCCTCTCCGGAGGCTTGTTGGCCATCTATTCCTGTGTTGAACTTGTTGAGAGGGATAAATGGAGGACTTAATGTTACATCTTTAAGTCATAAAGGATGCTGAGAATTGAGCAGAGACTCGTCTTATTAAGTCACCCAATTCTCTCATTCTTTAATCTCCCACGGAAACTAGGTTAAGGGGTTGGGGTTGGGTTCAGCTCTAGTTACCCTACCCTCCTTTGGTGGCTTTATTAATTCCTTCTTTACCTGAGGCTGGGAATGAGATGGGGGCGGCTATTGGAGTTGTGCTGGGGAATGGGAGATATGGACAGAATAGAGCAAACAAATGTTACAAAAGAAGGCGAGATCACTGTTTGAGAGTTATCCCGCCTTCAGTTCCCTCTGTCTCCCGGAATGGATTGGAGAGCAGACCAACCATTCCACAGAACCTCACTCTGCTCCTTTGCAACGCCAGGTCAGTCAAAAATAAAACTCACATCATCCATGATCTTCTGGATGAGGATGCCGACCTGGCTTGCTTCACAGAGACCTGGCTGCCCTCCCAGCCAGGTATTCTGTTAGTGAGCAGGTGATGAGAAGTGGGTGGGGTGGGGGGTGAAGTGGCTCTGGTTCATAAGAATAATCTGACTTTGAACACAGTCCATTCCAAGTGTATGTACCTTAGCCTGTCTGGAACACAGTCCATTCCAAGTGTATGTACCTTAGCCTGAAGACCAGGGATAGTTTGGGATAGTTTGGGGATTCTGCTAGTATACCGACCACTCCGTTGTCTAGCAGATTCCCTAACCGAGCTGACACAACTGGTCTCAGAGCTGCTGTTGGCGTCTCAAAGACTTTTAGTTTTGGGAGACTTCAACATTCCGCTCGAGACCAATTTAACAGACGCGGCTCGGGAGTTCATGGAAACCATGACTAACATGGGGCTTTCCCAATTGGTCGTCGGGCCCACACATTGTGCAGGTCATACCCTCGATGAGGTCTTTAGTACGGAACATGGCAGCCAGATTAGTGTCTGGAACATCTCAGAGGGACCATATTACCCTGGTTTTAAGGTCCCTCCACTGGTTGCCTATCAGTTTCCAGGCCCAGTACAAGGTGTTGGTTATTACCTTTAAAGCCCTAAATGGCTTGGGCCCAAACTATCTCAGGGACTGCCTCCTCCCTTACAATCCTCCCTGCGCTCTCCGGTCCTCTGGGAGGAATTTACTTCAGCCACAAAAAGCTAGGCTTTCGGCTACCTCCCAGAGGGCATTTTCTATGGTCGCCCCTAGATTATGGAACAGCCTGTTGGATGAGAGCCATCTGCTTACATCTTTAGACAGCTTTAAAAAGGCTGTTAAGATGGATCTCTTCTGGCAGGCCTTTCCAGGATAGAGATCCCACCCTCAGGAATTCCCTCTTAAGGGGAGCCCTCCAAGAATTTTCCTATTAGCCCCCTCCTAGTCAACTTGTGTCCGTCATCTCCTCCTTCATTGAAGTATTGCATTGATGTTGTTTGTTGGTTTTAACTTTTAGCTGGTTTAATACTTTTTTAAGGGGGGGAGGGTACAGGGGGTTGAATGTATTTTGTATTTGTATCATTTGTGAGCCGCCCCGATTGAGCGGGGTATATTATTATTATTATTATTATTATTATTATTATTATTATTATTATATCATTAACTTGCCATCTGTTAATGTGTCATCAGATTTACAAGCTGTGCCCCTGGACCTTACAGTTGCCCATGCATGCACTAGTCATAAAAAGTCTGGAAAACTGTAATGCATGCTTCAGCTATTGCAGAATACAAATTGAAGCACAGAACACCAGTTCTGTGTGAATCACACTGACTGAGGTCCAAAAGACATTGCAGAAATGATCCATTTTGAGACTGCTTTAACCGCCCTGGCTCAATGCTGGGGAATTCTGTGAACTGTAGTTTTGTGAGAAATTTAGCCTGGTGCCACAATAAACTAAAATTCCCAGGATTTTGTAGCACTGAACCAGTACAGTTAAAGTGGTCTTAAACTGGCTTATTTCTGCAGTGTGTTTTGGACCTGAGAAGTGCAATTCTGGGCCTAGCTCAAGGCACTAGCCTTTCTAGGCTCTAATATTTTCTGTTAAAGGAGACCAAGCTAGCTCTGTCTTTGTTGTTCTTGAAGAAAGCAATCCCACTTTTAATTCAGACAAGTATTTAGCTTTTAAGAAGACTTGCTGCTTCAGAAAGCTTTAATCTATTGGGTGTTGGGTTTTTTTATCTTATTGACACATTTTACTGTATATCCTCATATATGTCTAGACATTTTAGTAAAAAAATTGAGCTAAAAAACCTAAGTCAGCTTATCCATGGGTCAATGTAAGTATTCTACTTTAACTCCTATTTAAAAAGGAACCAAACCCTGGTGAAAGGCCAGAATGTAATATGTCCTGGAAGCACTGAACCCTTTCTATTCTCTCATCCATCAAGCCTTTAGGGTGAGCACAAACAGTTAGGCCTTTTGGGATTTTGTAAGTTCTTTGGCATTGTTTTCCTTTGCTTCATCCTTTAGATCCTTTTTCATGCCTCTCAGGGGAGATGCAGATGGCCAAAAACGCCATCCTCAATTTCAAGAAGGAGAGGGGCAGCCAGACACTGGGTGCCCCATCCCCTTCCTGAGGACGTCATCGGAGCGACGGCCCGTCCGCACAACAGGCGCTCCAATGACGTCCTTCCGGCTCAGCATCCAGACATGCTGAGCCATAAGAGATGCTGAAGAGGCAGGCCACACCTCTTGCAGTGCCCCTTTCACGGCTTGCGGAAGGAGCGCTATTTTAGCGCTTCTTTCGCAGGCAGCAAAAGGGAGGATCAAGGCCGAGGTGTCCGGCAGCCTCAGCCTCGATCCTCCACTTTTGGGGGTGGCCCAGGGCCGCCCGTCTGCTTCCCCCCTAAGTTTTACTCTCTACCTATACACAGGTCATATCAAAATCCATAATTTTGGCCCCAAAACCTGCCCTCCACTTATGCATGAGGTGGACTTATACTCGAGTATATTTGGTAATTTGATATATTTCTGTCTGTTGAATTGCAGTGTCTTATGTTAGCCATTTCACTACATTTTTACCAGAAAGATGGGATGAAATATAATTGTGTGTATTTGCATGTGGAGTATGTGCGTGACAAGTCCATACTTCTCTAAGATTAGGATCTGTGGTCCTGCTGTCCAACATGCTGGTTTCTACCACATGAGAGATTAGTTTGCCCCTGCCTGCGTGATTTAAAAGGTGGTTTTAAAGACCTGGAATTGTGTGATGCTGTGATTATTTATATTAATGTTGCATTGTTTTAATGATTATATATTTATATGATGCTATTATAAATTGTATTACTTGATGAGTAGCCCTTAAAGGCAGTATATAAATATTTTAAATCAAGAGAAAAAAAACATTTCTCTTTATTGAGCTGTGATTCCTGAGACAGCTGAAGTATTCAGTCAAAAGGTGTTCCCAGAGGCAAATGCTCCTGACTAAATGTCTGATAGAAGGATCAGGGCAAAAATACCTGCTCATGGTCTGCTACAAGAGGAACAGTGATAGTTCCCTCCTTATTAGCCCTGCCTTAAGTTAATTTGGGGTAGATGAAGAGAAAAGCAGAAGCAGTGGACACTATGGGTGCTCCAAGGGCTCTGAGTGCCATTTAGCCAGAAAGAAGCCCTCTCTCCTCTCTGCCCCAACTCACAACATAATGGCCAGCAATGCATTGCTTTCCCAATGAGTAGGCAAGAAATATACTTCACTTGCCCAAAGATAACTTTTTTAGCTGTATAGGGGAAGAGTACATAATGACTTCAAGTCATTTTCCAGCACGTTTGAGGGTTTTGCTGGAACCCACCCTAAACTCTAGTCCTTTGAGGCACATGCTGGGATCTTGTGTATGCCTCTCTGGTGTTGAACTGACCTCTGTCCCTACGCAGTGCAAATCACTTGAATAAACATAGGGCTTCCCAGCCTATTGCTCTCACTTTGGGGGCGTTCCCAGCCTGAGGACAAGGTGTGTGCTGCATCCCATCAGAGCAACAATTTACACCAATTTAGCTATTTTAAAAAAAGTTTTAAAAAAGTGTAACAGTATTACTTGCATTTTGAGAAAATGGTTTAGAATAAGAACATGATGCCTGTTTATTTATTTAAAAAAAAAAAGAAATAAAATGTTTAATGGCTGGTATTCCCCAGAGGTATTTGTACTCTTAAGCTCCAAGATTCAGTCTAGCTCTGGATGGATTTTTCAAGTGGATGGTGAATGTCTTCATCATACTGATCATTGGGGGGGGGGGGGGACATTCAATTTTGCTACTGTGCCTGTGAGACTGGTAAAGACTGGTAAGGTAGAAGGGGTAACTTAAGGAACTTCATTATTTCTTGAAGGTTAAGTGTTGACTGTAAGTAAATGAAAGCTTATGAACCTAAAAATAACTATTCTTCAGCTTGTTAAAGAGCAAGATATTAACAATTCATGTATATCAAGAGATGCATAGAGTGTTGGGCTTGGGAGCAGAATTAAGGAAGGGTCTATTACTTATGAACAAATTAAGCGATTTTCCATTTCTTTAAGCCTCATCTAGTCAATGGAACATGCTCAAGTGGATTTTGGAACCAAAACTGTTCTGATCTAATTACCTTTGACTCACATGAAAATAGCCTAAATCCTCAGTACTGTTTATAGTTCATCGTAGCACTGTTTTCCTCTTTAATGAAATATCTGTAATGTGTTCATATCCATGGAGTCTCTTTCACAAATAACCAAAATAACAGCAACTACCTTGTTTTGAAGCTGAATTGTACTTCTGCAAAGCTTCCAGACATGTGCTTCATTTTCAAAACAAAGCACCTGCTCCCTTCACACATTGTTTTAAAGCAAGAATGCAAGATAGTGCTCTTACTGCACTACCACCAATATTTGATAGCACATTTCCTTTATCAAAATTAAGCCCTAAATAGTTGTCATAGTGATGAAAATACAAACTAAATATAAATCTGAAGGGGGGGAGCATAAATCTGTGAGTGTCTTTGAGAAACTGTTGTGTGGGGGAGTAGATATTCCATTGGAAATTTTAGTTCATTCAGGACATACAGTGCTCATCTGCTTTGACATACACCTATACAGTCAGCATACAGTATTTTCAGTCTACCTTAGCTATATTGTTGCACTTCACCATAATGTGGCCCTCTTCAGTCTCCAATTTTGGTATGATAATGGCTGGCAATCCCTGGCAAGGAATTTGGAATCTGTGTCCACATAGTTCTAGTTTCACCCAGAGATGTCCCAAATTTGTACCTGTCTGAGACAGGAAAGGGCATTATTGGCTGCCATGCCAGACACTTAGCACTCCCTTCCTAAGGAGGTTCATTTTGCCTCTTTGGTAGCCTCCTAGTAGCACCTTTCTCTTCTAATAGGGCTAGATGGATGGTGTGTCATTTCTTCATGATTTATCAACTTCTCGTATTTTTATCTGACCTCCTCAATATTGTTTTGCATTGTGAACTGCCTTGATCATTATCTTTGAGCAATAAGTTGATATACAAATACAATAAATAAATACGTTTTCAAAGATTTGTACATACATTTCTAAAAGTTATCTTTTCAACGTCCAGATAAAAGGATTATTTGACTACACATTTTCTGTCTCTGAAATTCCTGTTGCTTTTCATGAGCAGTTTCAGCAAAGAGGCAGGCTGACCAGAGGCCATCTAGGGTGAGAATTATTCTACCACTTTTCCCACCAGATGTTACATTCTGCCTAAATCTCCACTGCCACTGTATATGAAGACTTCCACTATTTCAACTGCTACCACCAAAAGTGAGGCTTTCCCCTGTGCTCACCAATGTCACTGATGTAAGGACCTCCTCCTGTCCTACTCCTGTGGCCACCAGCTGGGGGATCTACTAGATGCCCTCAAGGTTCCTGTGCAGAATATTATGAAACTACTATCCCCATTGAACACCACTTCTCTTTACTTCATCACAGACACCATCCAATATTTATAGAGAGAGAGAGAGATTTCCTAGAGGTCAAAAGCATATGATACTCAAAAATTAAAATACAGTGGGCCCTTGGTATCTGATGGAGTTTTGTTCCAGTACACACACACACACACACACACACACATGGATACCAAAATCCATGGATGCTCCAGTCCCATTAAATACAACGAACAGTAAAATGGCGTCCCTTATATAAAATGGCAACATCAAGGTTTGCTTTTTGGAATTTTTATCTTTATTTTTATTTTTTCTATTTTCAAGCTGTGGATCGTTAAATCTATGGATAACAAATCTGTGGATACAGGAAGCCACCTGTACTTTATTAACAGAAGTTGAACAAAATAAAACAGATTACAGTCGCCCCTCCTTTCTCGCAGACTTAAAGTCCGCTGATTTGCATATTCATGGAGGGGCGACCTCCGTGAAAATCAGTGGGGCGTACCCCCACAGGCGCGCCCCTGTGCACACCCACGGGGGTGCACCCCATTCAAGCCTATGGGACTCGAATATTCCCAAATCTCTGTTTTTGTGGGGAGGGGGTTCCAAAACATATCCCCCCATGAAAACAGAGGGCCAGTTGTAATAATTAAATAGCGTACATTTGCAGCAAAAATGTCACTTTCATACTCTTTTCTTAGTTAACTCGGACTCTTAAACCCCACTCATTAATGACTAAACTCTTTAACCTTAACTTGACTCTCTTAAACTTAATGCTCACTCATTCACCCCACACTCCACACCACTATCCCCATTCCACCTGCCAAACCGCCTGTCAACCATCAACCCCATTCAGATCCCTGAAAACATTCCACCAGTTGCCATGCTTAACATTGCATTCATTCACCCCCTTCAACCAGTTCCTTATTTGATGGTCTCTATTCAATACATATAAAACCAAACTGCCTTAATATAAAACATTTTCTACAGAAAATCCATGACATCACAAGAGTCAACCCAGCAACTCCCTGATTGATAGCATCTTCTCTTGGCCACTCCACTCCACTCGCCCTCCTTTAGTATGCAGGACATAGATGCCTTAGAAACCGAAGCATTTTTGTTTTCTTGTTAGTGAAACTGTGTGTAACCATAGCTGGAATGTGGTAGAACTGCTGGGGGTAGAATATCTTTTGTAAGCCATAACTCTGCTAAGTAATGATTACAGAAGTGAGTCCAGTGGCAACTGAGATACTATCTGTGTAATTGGTTCATTGATTGCTACTGATCGCTGTTGTACAGTGGACTCTTCCCATTCACAGAGGGTTCTGTTCCACCCGCTGCCAGTACCAATCAGCTCTGTTCCAAGGACTCAGACAATAGTCTTGGTGAAAGAACAAAAAAACTTTATTGCAGACCAAGGACAACAGTGATGAGCCAGCGATTAGGTTGGTACTAACCTTCCCTGCCTTCCTGTCACTATATATAGACTGGAGCCACCTAGCCCCACCTGTTTGCAATGTAACATTTTGACTCCTTCCTGGTAACTGCAATATAACCATTTGATTTCTGCCTGGTAACTGGACTACAGTGGGACCTTGTTATCCACTGGAGTTTAGTTCCAGGATCCCCCATGGATAGCTAAATCCATGGATACTCAAATCTCGTTAAATATAATGACAGAGCAAAATGGTGTCCCTTATATAAAATGGAAAATCATGGTTTGCTATTTGGAATTTATACTTTTTCTGAATATTTTCAAGCCATGGATGCTTGAATCTGTGGATAAAACATCCGTGGATAAGGAGGGCTGACTGTACAACCTTTTGATTTCTGCCTGTTAACTTTAATGTAACCTTTTGATTTCTGCCTGTTAACTGATATGCAGCCTTTTGATTTCTGCCTGGCAACTTCAGTAAAACTCCTCCCAGCCCTTCACTTAATACGTATAACACTATCTATCTATCTATCTATCTATCTATCTATCTATACAACACAACCAATACATACTTTATATATACATTTCCCAACTTCATCTATAATGACAGAACCAAAAACCTTTTGGGTTCTGACACCCGCCCCCTTACAGATGGAAAAACATGGATGCTCAAACCTCATATTATTTAATGA
This sequence comes from Phrynosoma blainvillii, assembly GCA_026167975.1. Lineage (NCBI taxonomy): Eukaryota > Metazoa > Chordata > Lepidosauria > Squamata > Phrynosomatidae > Phrynosoma > Phrynosoma blainvillii. Next base: position 153,469,912 of record JANUYF010000003.1, on the reverse strand, counting down.
GCATTAATGGCACACGTCTGTGTGTGCACATCCTTGATCATGTGACACCATTGAATAATATGGGGCATGGTGAGCTGTGGATGCTCTAGTCTAGTCCATAAATAGCTAGGCCACCGATATGGCAGGCCAACTATAATCTGAATCCAGAATATCATGATGGGCTCTCTTCCATGAAAGAATTGCACTTTCACTGAATGAAGTAAATTCTCATGCCACAACATACTTTTTAAAACCCCAAATCCAAGCCTTATTTTTATTTCCTTTCTCATTCCCAACAAGGGAACTGTCAAATTATGTGGTATGCAGAATTCATAAAAGATGTTGGGCACAGCCCAAAGTAAAACAAAGCCATAAATGCCTGGATTCCAGCAAGCTGGAATGTCCATGGGATTTTGACCTTAGTCAACTGCCGAGTGAGAACTACCATCTGAAAATCAGGGTCAGAGACCTTGGCTTGTGCCAAGATTCACCATGCATGGACTGAGGCCTTCTGCACTGATGACTGCTGGACTGATGATGTCATTGGCCTTGCAAGAGCTCCTAACTCATCTCAGGATACTCTACTTATTTATTCTGGGTTCCACAGTCCTCTCTGCAAGATCAAAATTATTTGAAAATAAAGATTTTGAAGCAGACCACAGTAATTCTATCCATCCCATAGTTAAAATGTCTGTGAGGATTTTGGGAGGGGGAGGGACAGAACCTCACAGATCCACTTTCTCAGTCAGCCTTGGAAGCTCTACAAACCCACTGAATGATTTCTAATATCAATGTTGCTGAACTATTATGTGATCATGAATAGTGTTTGAACTGGGAACTGGAAATTTCTAGGGGCTGATTGTAGCAAAGATGCCAGGGTGACATTGGGTTACAATCCTCAAAGTAGAAATGCAGGTTTGCAAATGGGGTTGCTGGGTTTGTCAGAACTGCATTCTGTGTAACCATCGTGATGAGACAGCTGGAGTGTGTGAGTGGGTGTTGTGTGAGTGTGTCGATGCATGGACATTCATACAGATTTTATTTCTGTGACTGACATCTGAGATTATTTTTATTTTTAAAATGTTTTTAGAACTAATAGTTGTACACTTGGAAAGTTAAAGAGACAAAAACTGGAGAGCACCCAATAGAATCCATGTTTTGTGGAGGCATGTCTCCAAGTGCTCAGTGGATGGCTGTATTCATTTTGGGAAATCCCAGTGCATTTCAGTCCATATATATTTCAATTGCCTTCATCAGGGGCTATGTAAAAACATAAAAATAAATATAAGTTTAAAATTAAAAGGACAGCAAATAATTATACAGTGGGACCTCGGTATCGGCAGACTAGCCATCCATGGATTTGAGCATCCGTGGACAACATGTCCACGTTGTCCCCAATGGTGGCATGTGCACACAGCCGCACCACTATTGGGGACAAGTGCACTGAAGTCCTCCCTCACTCTTCCTTCCTACCTAATCTCTCCCCCTTCCCTTCCCCTCTGAGGCTTCTGCCCTGGGCTTGGCTTCAGGGGCAGTTCGGAGGTGGAGGCTGGAGCCTTGTTGGCTGGAGGGAGCCAGAACCAGCCCCAGGGCTGGGGCTTGGATCTCAGAACTCCCCTCCAGGCCCAACACCTGGAACCTCCTGGTTCTGGCTCCCTCCAGATGACAAGGCTCCAGCCTCCACCTCCAAACCACCCCCAAAGTCATGCCCAGGGCAGAGGCCTGGGAGGGCGAGGGATGGGGAAGAGAGGGAAGAAGGAAGGAAGGAGGAAGGAAGGAAGGGGCAAGGAGGGACAGAGGGACGGAAGACTTCTATGCAGTTGTCCCTAATGGTGGTGCAACCACATGGCCGCAATGGGACAATGGGATTTGCGCATCTGCAGATTTTGGTATCCGGGGGGAGGGGGGGTCTGGAACAGATCCCTGCAGATACCGAGGGCCAACTGTATAAGGCATTGGGGGTTTTCCAAAATAAATGCAAGCATCCACTGAGTCTCCCTTTTTCCTCCCGAGGACAATGCAAAGCTCCTCTGCCAAAGTCAGCCAGTGGATCCATTCCATCAGAGCAGTTGTTAACCTAAAAGATGCAAAGAACTTGGGTTCCCCAGCAACAGTGTCAGTGTCTTCTTGGTATTTGGGGGGAATTATTATCTCAAATGGAGGCCTGTGAGAGAAGCGTAATTTCTGGGATATTTTCGCCTATGTATACAAGTACTAACTACAGAGAGACTCCAGTTTCAGTGAATACAAAGGTTTTATTGAGAAATGTGCAAAGGTGCACACAAATACAGAAAACCACTACAACCTTAAGAATCATACAAGGCTAACAGAAAGAAAGGTATGGAAGGCTGGATACAGAGGAATCAGGAGTTTTAAAGAGAGTGAAAATAACCAATCCTGAAGGGAGGGGTCCATGGAAGATGGAGAGTGGCTCAGACAGCATCTGAGGGTGATGCATTGAGTGAGAGAGACACTCTGTTAATACATGAGGTTAGAGCTGGGGCTGATATTTATATTTCATAGTCTCGAAGGGTTCTTGATGCTACACATAGTGTAACAAAGGCTTTGATGGGTTTCTAACAGAATTGACAAAAGGGGCTGAATTGACTGATGGCTTTAACCTTGGAGTGGCAAAACATTGATTGGATCTGGAACATCCCCAGGATAGTTGGACAGGAAGTGTGATTAGCATGGAGTGAGGCAGAAGATGGTATTTAACTTCTTTTGCAACGTTACTCCTTTTGTCTCCATTGGGGGAGGTTATGCAGAAAGCCTGGGGGGATGGAGTGAGCAGCAAACCCATTTAATCTTTATTGTATTACTATCTAGGTCTCCCACATGTCCTTGGGTCATTGTGACCCCTTAGTTTCCACAGGTCATTGTGACCTCTCAAAACATACCTAATATTTTATATCAAATATAAAACCCCATATCTGATGAGAGGGGTATAGGGTATGAACACACAATAGACCCATCCTGGTTTTGTAGGAGCATTGTATGGGAGCCATCCAAACTGCTGAAGATATTTTGAAATGTGGTGTGGTACCTTGGATAGATAGCTCCTACAAACATGCTCCCAAACCCCAAAATAATTCCTGTAAAATCAAGGTGAATTCACTGTCCCAAAGCAACAGAGCCATTGGCTATCTCTGCCCTGTGGTGTCTGGGGCACTATCTTCTTGGCTTTTCAATTAAGAGCTCCCTCCTGTACTGATTGTTCCTTCCCACACCATACATTATTTGAAAACAAACTGATTTTATGTTTAGTTAGATGCCTCAGATCTGAATAAGAGTCAACTCCTGGGCATGTAGAAGCTGGACTTCCCTGTTGTAGGACTTGGGAAAGGGAGGCAGCCATGCTTGTTGGGCAATGAATACCTCATTCTTCAAAGAACCTAACAATTCCAGGAACATTTTGAAAGTGCTGACAACAATTTCAAATCAAGATTGTTAATTAAATGGGTTGGCACTAAAAGAGGATTAAAAGAGGATGGCTTGAGGTATGGCCATTGAGGGCACTAGGGATTTCTCTCTTATTTAAAATATGACCCCAGGCTTATTGGGGTGGAGTAAGTGGGTGGAATTTCTAACAAACTGATGGAAGATCAGAAGGCAGACTGGCTTCTCCAAACAATATTAAATTACTATGCTGTCAGCAGGCAAAGGGGCCATGCAAGTCACTCACCCTTTGCTCATCCCTATTGATCTGTTCCCACTGGGGAGGAAGGGTGCTGTTCCTTCCAGGAATTTTTCCATGTCCTGTTCATGAGCTTTCTGTGCCATAAGCAATAGCAGATCTCGATTAATCCCTGCTGTGACTAGCTGGGGGAGGCCTGTCACAGATGAACATGTTCTTAGCCACCTCCTTTAGCCAGATGCTGCCAAAGCCCATTACTGCTATCCCATAATCTCCTGCTCTTTCTTTGCTGACAGAGCAGCGTAATTGGTCCTTGTCCTCACTTTTAATAAAGCTTCTTTGTGGTTAGGCAGCTTCTTACAGCTTCTTCTGTGTGGTCTCAGTGGCCTTCTGCAGGTAGCTGGAAACAAAAGGTGAAAAATGCAGATTTGGCATGGGAGAAAGACCAGTCTTCCCTACAGGATGCAGGTTTCTCCTGCACAGGCCCAAATGAAGTGAATTGGAGCTGAGCAAGCCATGGTGAACTCATGGTGGATTGTATCCTTCTTTGGATAGGTTGGTGTGACAACTGCCTTTTTCATTTACTACCCCCATCACCAAAGTATATTGGACTTAGACTCCTCAGGTTATCCCAAATACTACACGTTTCCTGTTTTCTTTTGTAGAAATAGCCTCCAGTATTAGCTGGAGAAAAATACTTCATGCCAGATTACATGTTTTTCTTTGCACAGAGAATTTTCTTTTTCACAACATGGCCTTTTCTCTTCTGTATGCAGATCCTTGAATGAAAAATTATAGGGGTTTTTTCAATCAGATTTTCAAATGCAAATACATGTACAGTGTGTCCTTGTTATCCACTGGGGTTTGGTTCTAGGACTCTCCATGGATAACAAAATCCATGGATGCTCAAGTCTCATTAAATACAATGGCTTAGCAAAATTCTGTCCCTTATATAAAATGGCAAAATCAAGGTTTGCTATTTGGAATTTAATATTTTCAAGCCGTGGATGCTTGAATCCATGGATAAAAAAATCCATGGATAAGGAGGGCCAACTATACATGTTTTTATTTGTCTTTCTTATTCAGTACTGTGTAAATATTTGCCTGCAAAAGTTTTGTGATAATGATTAGCTAAGATCCAGGATAACTGCACAATGGACATTTAGCTGATATCCAAAATCTTGGTGCCTCTTTTAAAAAAGCTTCTGTGGCAATTAAGCAATGCCACCCTCTTAGGCACTTAAATATATGCCTGTTTTGCACACTCAAGTGATGCTGAAGTTCAGGCAGGAACAAAGAGACAGTGATTTGATCATGGTTGTTTGAATAACCCATTACAAACTCTCCCCCACAAAAACTCAGTTGCAATCTATTTGAGCCTCTTAGTCTTTAAGTAGACTTTACAATTAGATTCCTTCTTATTCATGCATTAAAGTCACCCCAGTGTTTTGGGCTAGGAGTCCAGGGACCAAAGATTTTAATAGTGCATGCTTTCATGAGCTGAGCATAAGTAGGTGGGAAGGGTATCAGATGGATAGGGCTCTTAGCATCACTGAGCAGATACAACAGCTATCCTACTAAGGGAGTATTGCAGTGTATGAAACATACATCTGACAGATCTGTGAGAGAAAATGTATTCTCACTGTTTCCATGTACATATGGATCCATACGTCTTGTTTGACTTGGGTCTAAAACACACTGCAGAAATAATCCAGGTTGAGACCAGTGTAACTTCCCTGGCTCAGTGTTAGGGAATCCTTGAAATTATCGTTCATTGTGGCACCAGAGCTCTCTGACAGAGAAGAGGAAATTGCATGCAATTTACAATAAAACTCTGTGTAAAATCCTAACCAAAGTAATCAGGGAGTATATGGCTTGTCGCTAGACTGATTACCAGGGTGGTACATGCTTGCTCTCTCTCTAGTTCAGTGTGCCTCTGTCTGATGAGGCTGAGAACCTTCCTGACCTCTTACTTTATCCTCTGTTCCAGGGCCATGTAATCCTGTTGTTTCGTTTGGATTTCTCAACTCAGCAGTGCTTGGAACCTTCCTTCTTCCCCTTGTTTCTCCTCCTTCATCTCCACGCCTGACCCACCTCCTTTTTCCAAGATGTCCCAAGCTGGAGCTGTCATGTGTTTCCATCCTGAGGGAGACCGTGTCATGTCACCTCAGCACTTTGCTCGAGAACTGGAAAAGAGGCCTTGGCTGTCACCTTCCAAGAATGCTGAACCTGCTGCCTTTATCCCCCAGCACTGTCTCACACCCAATCTCAATGCTGGCAGGATTCACCTTCTCCGCAAGGGACTAACTCCAGAGGCCAGGCGGTCCCAGCTGGGGATGTATAACAGCACTGGCTCCCTCATCCGGAAGGTCACAGAGATGGGTTATCTTGGCAATGGCAGCTGTCTCAACTCAGGGAGGGTGACAGCCCCATGTACACCACTGAGAAGCAGGCCTCCACCCTCCCTTTGTTCCCCAGGCAGCCGCACTCCCTTGGTGGCCCCAGTTTCTGGTGGTCAAAGCTCAGTCGTGACGTTCCGCTTTATCGAGAAAGCCAGCGTGAAAACTTTGAATGGCCTTCCATTAGTAGAGTCCAGGAAAGAAAGTGGTCTGAACAGGAGCCTGGAGTATGGGGAGGCCATCCAATTTGGCTCCAACAAGCAAGGCAGTTGTTGCTCCACTATTCAAAATCATTGTTCTCCACAGCACAAAGTCCCAGTGTCTCTACAGCCTGTTGCTCTAGATATGAGCCAAAACTTCAAAAAGAAGACCGATGAATATGGTTTGGCCATTACTAGCCCTACAGGTGGACAGGCCCCACTGACCCTCAGCAGTAAAGGAAAGGAACACCTTGGCCAGAAGTTGAAACTGGAGACATCTGCTTCAGATCCTCTGCTGGCTGGAAGTAGGTTTCTTTCAGGTGCACAGTCCTCTTTGAGTCTGGGCAATGGAAACCCACATCCTCTCAATGCCAACTGTCTCTCTAATTCCCTCACCAATGGGATGAGCAGCCCTTCTAGTGATATCTCATTGCTCAGGAGAGGTCCACAAAGTGGGGAGTCACAATACCAGGTACTTTCTTGCTAGGAGTTGTATCTTCCTTGCTTACACCTATATTTACTCACATTACACCTACTTAAATATCATCCTAAATAAAGTGCTCTCTCTCTTTTTTTTCTTTTTTTTTTTACAGGGGAACCTGTGGACATATTCCCGAGAGAGCTCTGCTCATGCCCAGCGCATTGCCAAAGCCAAATGGGAATTCTTCTATGGCTCACTGGACCCCCCCGGGACAGGTAATGAGTTCATTACTGGTACTGTCAGGATTTAAGATTCACCACCTGAAAACTTTGTCCCATGATCCCACACACTATGGATAATGTAGCTGTAATTGTATATTTGGACACTAGACATGAATAATGGAATAATAAAATTCCACCATCCCTAGGCCCAGAGGAAGATGAAAGGCCCTCCTCCATCTTACTTGCTACCACCCTGGTCTCAGAAGGAGAGAAGAACCAGCAGTATCTGCTGGACCTGATTCCCTTCCTCATTGCAATTCCCTTCTCATTTTGTGTCATGTCTTTTTTAGATTGTAAGCTGAGGGCAGGGAACTGTCTAATTAACAATTGGTAAGCTGCTCTGAGAGCCTTTGTGACAGAAAAGCAGAGTATAAATACTCTAAATGAAATGAAATGGAAACTGTATTTTTCAAATATAAAAAATGCAGAAATTAGAGGTATGCATTTTTATGTAAAGTTAAAGGTAAAGGTATTTCCAGTTGACAAGGTTAAGTCATGTCCAACCATAGGGGGTGGTGCTGCTCTCCATTACTAAGCCGAAGAGCCAGCGTTGTCAGAGTATACTCTGTGATCATGTGGCCAGAATGCTGTTTACCTTCCTATCAAAGTGGTCCCTATTTATCTACTTGTATTTGCATGCTTTCAAACTGCTAGGTTGGCAAAAGCTGGGACTAGTGACGGGAGCTCACCCCATCAAGCAGCACCTGGGCCTCGAACTGCCAACCTGCTGTTCTTGCAATCAACAGAGTCAGCGTATTAACCACTTGAGCCACTGCATCTTTTATGTATTAGGGTACAAACACACAACTTTTATGTATTAGTGTACAAATACACAACTATCTCCAGACCTAAACTGTGCAGCTGGCTGAAATTCAGTAAGGGGGGAAAAAGCTAAATACAAAAAGAGACTTATGTAAACCGCAGAAAGTTTTCTGAGAGGAATGTAGGGAGTGTAGTTTGGGAGCTTCAATTCTTTTTATTTTGAAGACTTAAGGCATGTTGGAGATCAATGGAATATTACAATGCCTGGATAAGCATGAGAAAGCTAGTGGTGGTTCTCATGATGCTTGTTTCAGCTTTTCCCACCAGAGACAAGTCCCAGATGCAGCTAGTTCACTTATGTCCTGCTTATTCGGCTTCTGATATATGCTCAGTAAAATAGAAAGAAGTGCACTGTCCCCCCAAAATATTATTTGCAAAGTCTGGATAGGTACTATGAGCAAATATAAGGCCTGAGGCTAGAATCCTGCCATGAAAACAAATGAAGGATAGCAACACAGAAGATAAATTGCAGACCTTCTTCTCAAGCAGAAGCACTTGAGGCAGAGCAGCTGCATTCTGCCATACAAAGTACCAGATTGGGAAGTTTCTCAGCAAAAAGCCCTACTTATGAGTAAGCTTTCCATTTGTGTGTAATTCCTCTGTTTGTGCTTTGCATGTAACTGTGTTTCTAGAAGGTGCTCCTGCAAAGAACAGAACCAGCAAGCTTATTAGGAACTCTTCCAGACAACTTCTGCTGCTACCAGTGAAAAAGCATTGTGTCATAATTCTGTCTTTCACTTCCTGCTATATTTCTGTGACTGGCTTTTTATAAAATGAAACTTAGGAATCTAGCCACTTACATTTAATCCAGTTTACAATTCGCTTTCACTCCAGGTTGATGAATCAATTCCAGTTGATGCGCTGTTCCCACTATGGAAGCAGGTCTTTTCTTTATTCGATTCTTTTTTGACATGATTGTTGTTCCCACTAGTTTGTGCCCCTTCAAAATGCCTGTCAATCATCTACATGTCATCGGTGACACAACTGACAACACATTCAAGAAAACACAGGAGGGAGTCATGGGTGCCGTGGCCAGAATCCCATCCTTCACTAGTATCCCATCCCTTACCAGTTTTTGGGGAAATCTGCCATTTTTCCCCCTCTCCTTTCCCAAGACCCATCCTACATTCCAACCTTCTGTCCAGGAGGAATTCCAAAACACTCTTCATTCTGAGCTTGACTAGGAAGCATGTCCTCCATGTCATGCAAGGCAAGGAGGGCACTGGCTTCCCAGCCTTGCAGGATTTGAAGGACATGAGTTGAGGTGGTGCCCTCCCAGCCTTGCAAGACTTGAAGGACATGGGGAGTTGAGGTGGTGCCCCCCCCAGCCTTGCAGTACTTGGAGGACATGGGGAGTTGAGGTAGTGACCTCCAGACTTGGAGGATATCTTATTCTTGTCTTATTCTCCCCTGGGGAGCTGCTTTTTCATTACTAGAACCCTCAGATTTTCCTATCATTCCCACCTCAGCAGTAGCAAGTTAATATCTCTATAGTTTTGTCATATACGGTTGGCCCTCCATAGCCATGGATTATTTATCCATGGATTCAACCATCCACAGCTTGCAAATATTGGAAAAATATATTACGTTCCAAAAAGCAAACCTTTATTTTGCCATGTTATATAAGGGACACCATTTTACTATGCCATTGTATTTAATGGGACTTGAGCATCCACAGATTTTGGTATCCGTGTGGGCAGGTGCTCCTGGAACCAAACCCGAACAAATAACAAGAGCCCATTGTACTCTAGGGTTCCTGGCCCCTGTTCCAGAAATAGAGAGGAAAAGGTTACACAATTAGTTCCTATTGTATTGTATTTTATTTTTTGCTTGTTCTCACTTAATTTTTGAAAAAGTAAGGAGAGTGGGGAATCAGGGGATGTTTTAAGGCATAATGCTACTCCTCATGGCAATCAGGGTCATTTTGTTGGTTATTTATCACCTGGTTATTATTTTTTAATGGAGGAACTTGAGAAACTTGGGAGTCCTGGGGGTTCATTTCAACAACTTTTTAACAGTGCTTTATTTCCAGACCCTATGAAAATGATGGTGTGGTGGTAACAGAAACTAAACTCTTTGGACTATGCTTTCTTTTCTCCTAAATCTTGTTCTCCACTTTTGATTTCCCTTTTCTATTTGTCTTATTGGATGTATATTTTACAAGCTGACGTTGTGGGCGCCATGCACAAAAGCAGAGAGAAACAGTATCTCTGAAGAATTGTTGAGATTTTCTTGGTTTTCGTAACTTGGGATTTCTGTGTTCCAGGGATATCGCTTCAGAATACACCTGATCCTCCACCTCAGCTCCTTAAGAAATCCAGCCATCCAGTGCAAGCAAAACAAGACTGGGTGCATCCAGAACACAACTTGTGTCATGTAGAGGTAGAAATTGAGATGGCTCCACCAGATAGTACAAACCCTGGAAACTGTGAAACTGGAATTATCCGCAGAACAGTGAAGTATTCTGAAACTGACTTGGACTCTGTACCCTTGAGATGCTACCATGAAACCAACATTGATGACATCTTGGCTGAAAAAGATGAAGTGGATTCAGCCATCGAGAGCCAGAAGGATAGTGAGAGCAATCCGAGTTCCACAGGAATCTTGGAGAAAGGGAACACCGTTCCAGAGGACCTCTTAATTCAGCACACTAAGGAAGATGATGGCAAGTGTTTGAGAAATAAGATACAAGACAATGAAGATGATGAGGTATTTGAAGCTATACAACAGCAACATGAGAGGTAAGCATCATCTTGAATGAACAGTACTTAACATGTCACTTGTAGTGGGCAATGTTGGCTCTTGTATTTGTTGTTCACATGCCCAGATAACAACAGAAGTATGGAATACATTGGCTTCAGGATAATGGAGTTTTTTATGCAGGGCAACTTAATACCTATCAGGATAGGGCTAAGTCTGGCCAGTATAGCTCTAGCCATATCTTTCATATTTTCTGCCAGAATCTATGGTAATGGTCCTGGTTTTGCTGAAGAGCTGCCAATGATCCTATAGCTTACTTGGTTGGTCAAAGTTTTACTGGGTAAGAATTCTGCATGTTCTCTCAAAGAGCTCATAATTTTACACTATTATTATTATTAACCCACTGATCTCACTACCTTTTCACAGTGGTGTGATTGTATGCACTGTGAGGCAGGAGGCTATGCTGACGGCAAACAGGCTTTTGCTGAGGAGCCACAATATATGTGCCAAACAGCTACTGGGCGGCAACAGTTGTGGAGGATGACACTGGCAGAGGATCTCTAAGAGACAATGGCAGTGGCACCATAGCTAACATTTGTTAATTCTGTGCAGGAGGAGGCATGGTAAACCCTTATTGAATGTCTTCTACCATGAAAACCCTATGATGAGACAATCCAGAATAATACAAGAGATAGTGACAATATGAAACTCCCAGGTCAGTTGGCACTTAACAAGCTACTAGGTACTGTCTCATCAGTTGCAGTTGACCCATAAGCTCATACCTAATTGATTTAATGGGGTATCCAAGTTTGAAAAGGGGAAGGAACTATTTTTATGGAAGATATGAGCCAACAATGGGCTTATCACCTTAGGTACTTAGTGTTGATGATGAATTTTTGCCTTTTTCGATTTTATAACTACCTCTATCAGCAAAACAGCAATATCTACAATAAAACATTTGTTACAGTCTCGATTTGGCCCTGCAGCTTTAAGTGAATCTGAAGTTTCCTTAATATTAGAGACATTAATTGAGGCCAAACAAGTATTGTTGTTGTTAACTGCCCTTGTGTCAACCCTGACTCATGGTGACCCTGTAGATGAGACATCTCCAAGCCCCCCTGCTTCCACTGCTCTGCTTAGGTCCTGTAAATTCTGGCCTATGACTTCACTGACTGAGTCTATCCATCTGGCATGCAGTTTTCCTCTTTTTCTTCTAGTCTGAGGGTCTGAACAGACCGGCATAAAGAGCCGACCTGGGGGCAGAGTGGGGGCATGGTGATCGCACGCTGGCTGCCACAACTCTGTCCCCAAGTTGTCTTCATGCCACGTGTCCCACTGCATGGCAGGAGGCATCAAGGTGCTCCCTTGGTGCAGCGTCCACACACACTGCACCAAAGGAGCACCAAAAAGCTGCTGAGGCAGCGACAAAGGGGGGTTGCAAACTGCCAGAAATAGTGCAAATTGAGTCCACTTTTAGGGTTAGGGTTAGTGCTAGGGAATCATGGGAATTGTTTTTTTTCTGAGACATTGAGCCTTCTCTGTCAGAGAGCCCTGGTGCCACAATAAAATACAGTTCCCATGATTCCCTAACCCTAACCCTAAAAGTGGACTCAATTTGCACTATTTCTGGCAGTCTGCAACCCCCCAAAGGCAGTTTTTTGCCGCTCTAAAAAGGAGCAGCATTTACCAGCTCTTTTTAGAAATGCAAAACACCAGATCAGGGCCATGGCATGCAGTTGCCGTGGCCCCGATTCAGCAGGGAAAGGGGAGGCTTGCCACCGCCCCTTAGGGGCCATCTGTACAACCCCTGAGTTAGGGCCTCGGCAGACGGCTAATTGAGCCGTCTTCCGGGCCCGGAAGAGGAGGGGCAGCCGCACGAGCGGCGCCCCTTCCTCTTCCTGAGGTCGCCCTCGGAGTCGGCGGCCCTCTGCACGGCCGGCGCTCCGGGGATGACCTCACGCCGTGGTGACCGGACGCGCTGCGGCGTTTGAGTCAGGGAAAGTGCGCCTGCCGCTTTTAGGGCGCACTTTCCCTGACATCTAAAAGGAGCGCCAATTTGGTGCTCCTTTTAGAGTTGCCGGAGGAGCGCCGCGGTGTGGAGGCTGAGCTCCGCCGGCGCTCCGAACCAGGGCGTCCCCGACGCCCTGGTCTGCAGAGGGGGTTAGTCTGACATCAATACCAGGAAAGATTCTAGAGCAGCTCATTAAACAGAGAGTCTGTGAACATTTGGAAGGGAATGCCATAATCTCAAAAAGTCAACGTGGGTTTCTCAAAAACAAGTCATGCCAGACTAATCTGATCTCTTTTTTTTTAATAAAGTTACCAGTTTGATAGATGAACAAAACACCATAGATATATCATATCATGATTTCAGTAAGGCCTTTGACAAGGTCCCCCATGGTAGTCTTGAAAGCAACCTAGTAAAATGTGGGCTAGACAATACAACTGTTACATGGATTAGTAATTGTTGGAAGATTTTTGCATTCCCTTCCCCCCTTCTTAGATAGACAGGGAATTCATGCATGTAAACTTTCCTCTCTCTCATTCAAACTAACCATGTGACTTAGATCACTCCACCTTTGGGATTAATTGACATTCTCTCAAAATATTTTCAACTGAGTTGTAGTGTTTCTATATTCCTGCTCTCTCAACTTTCTTTGGAAAGATGGTGAGATAAATATTTCTTTTACCTGAACTGTTTACTAGCTAGATTACGATGTAGCTTCTATGTAAATATAGATTAAAACTATTAGTAAACTTTTGTTTTAAACTACAGACTGCATGTTTGTTGTTTTTGGGAGTCAGTCTTAGTTCATAGGAAAGCATAGTTAGACAAGAGCACCTTTCTGCTACTCTAGAGCTAGACCCCCTTACAGGCTTGGCTTTGATGTTTTTGATACTCAATATTTTTGTTTCCTTAGCAAAGGCTAAAGCCTTAGCAAACTTAAAATACCCCACTGTAATTGGTTGACCAGCCAAACCCAAAGGGTATTCAGCAATGGCTCCTCTTCATCCTGGAGAGAAGTGACCAGTGGGGTGCCACAGGGTTCTGTCCTGGGCCCAGTGCTCTTCAACATCATTATCAATGACTTGGATGAAAGTACAGTCATCCCTCGGTATCCGTGGACTTGCCATTTGCAGATTCAATCATTCACGGATGGCAAGCCCACGCTGTCCTCAATGGTGGCATGTGCATGCAGCCGTGCCACCATTGGAGACAATGGGACATGTCCTCCCTCCCTCCTTCCCTCCCTCCCTCCCTCTTCCCCCTGAGAGGCTTCCCTGGGCTTAGCTTTGGGTGCAGAGGCTGCAGCCCCATCAGCCACAGGGAGTCAGTGTGGGCGCAGGGGCTTCGGGTTGGGGGCAGAGGCTAAGCCCAGGGCAGAAGCCTTGCAGAGGGAAGGAAGGAGTGAGGACTTGTCACATTGTCCTTCCCTCCCTCCCTCCCTTCCATTATTCCTTCCCTCCTTCCTTCCTTCCTTCCTTCCCCTGCAAGGCTTATGCCTGGGCTCAGTTTTGGGGGCAGAGGCTGGAGCCCCGTCAGCCACAGGGAGCCAGCACAGGGACTTGGATCTCGAAGCCTCTGCCCCCAAGCCCCTGCGCCAATGCTGACTCTTGCGGCTGATGGGGCTGCAGCCTCCGCCCCCAAAGCTAAGCCCAGGGAAGCCTCGCAGGGGGAAGAAGGAAGGAAGGAAGGAAGGAAGGAAGGAAGGAAGGAAGGAAGGAAGGAGGACTTGTCCCATTGTCCCCAATGGTGGCGTGGCTGCATGCTCGTGCCACCATTGGGGTCAGTGGGACTTGAGCATTCGCAGATTTTGGTAGCCACAGAACAGATCCCCACAGATACTGAGGGACAATTGTATCGAGTGCCTGCTTATCACATTTGCAAATGACACCAAATTAGGGTGAGTAGCTAATACCTCAGAGGAAAGGATCAAAATTCAAAATGACCTTAATATATTAGAAAGCTGGGCCCAAACTAACAAAATGAACTGCAACAGGGAGAAATATATGGTGCTGCACTTGGGCAGAAAAAAATTGAAATGCCTAAATATAGGATGGGGCACACCTGGCTTAACAAGACTACATGTGAAAGGGATCTAGGAGTCCTAGTAGACCGCAAGTTGAACATGGGTCTACAATGTGATGCAGCTGCTAAAAAGGTCAATGCAATTCTAGGCTGCATCAATAGAAGTATAGTGTCTAAATCAAGGGAAGTAATAGTGCCACTCTATTCTGCTTTGGTCACACCCCACCTGGAATACTGTGTCCAATTCTGGGCACCACAATTCAAAAAGGATGTGGACAAGCTGGAGCATGCCCAGAGGAGGGTGAACAAAATGGTGAAGCGTCTGAAAGCCATGTCTTATGAAGGGAGACTTAGGGAACTGGGTATGTTTAGCCTAGAGAAGAGATGGTTGAGAGGTGATATGATAGCCCTGTTTAAGTATTTGAAGGGATGTCATATTGAGGATGGAGCAAGCTTGTTTTCTGCTCCTTCAGAGAATAGGACACAGAACAATAGATGCAAGCTATAGGAAAAGAGATTCCACCTCAACATTAGGAGGAACTTCTTGACACTAAAGGCTGTTTGACAGTGGAACACACTCCATCGGAGAGTTGTGTAATCTCATACTTTGAAGATTTTTAAACAGAGGTTGGATGTTGGGGGTGGTTTGATTATGGAAGGTCTTTGTGGTCTCTTCCCAACTCTATGATTCTATGATTCTACCCTCTACCTTTCCTAGCATTATTATCTTTTCTAATGAGTCATGCCTTCTCATGATGTGGTCAAGATTCCATTTGTTTGTCTTTTTGGCTCCCCATGGTATCCCTAGCACTGTTCACCACCACCACATCTCAAATGAATTGATTTTCTTCTTTATCCACTTTCTTCACTGTACAGCTCTCACATCCATACTTAGTGATGGGGAATACAATGGCTTGGACAATTCTAATTTTAGTGCACAGTTGTGTATCTTTAAGATCTTATCCAGTTCTTTCATAGCTGCCCTTCCCATTCCTACTCTTCTTCTGATTTCTTGACTACAGTCTCCATTCTGATCAATATTTGATACAATGTACAGGAAATCTTTGACTATTTTGATTTCCTCATTGTCTAGGTTGAAGTTCTGTAGATCCTCTGTGGTCATTATTTTTGTTTTCCTTATGTTCAGCAGTAAGCCTGCCTTTTCACTTTCATCTTTGACCCTCCAAGTCTGTGATGTTTTCTGCTAGTAGAATGGTGTCCTCTGCATATATTAGATTGTTGATGTTACTTCCTCCTATCGTCATTCCTCCTTCTTCTAAGTCTAAACCTACGCTTTGTATAACATTTTCTGCATTCAGATTGAACAAGTAAGATGATATAATGCAGCCTTGCCTGACCCCTTTGCCAATTGGAAACCATTCTGTTTCTCCATGGTCTGTTCTAACAGTATCCTCTTGATCTAAGTACAGATTTTTTATCAGGACTATCAAATGTATTGGTACTCCTATGTCTTTAAGAGCATACTGTAGCTTTTCGTAACCTATGCAGTCAAAGTCTTTGCTACAGTCTATAAAGCCACATGCTTATTCTCTTCTGGAATTCCTTGACACACTCCATTAACCATCATATGTTTGCTATGTGGCCCCTAGTGCCTCTTCATTTCCTGAACTCACTTGCACCTCTGGGATTTCTCTGTTCCATATATAATTGGAGTTTATGCTGCAGAATTTCGAGCATAATGTTGCTTGCCTGAGAGAGTAATGCTATGGCCCTCTAATTGCTGCAGTCTTTTGTATGTCCTTTTTTGTGGATGGGGATGTATGTTGATCATTTCCAGTCTGTTGGCCACTGTTTTGTTTTCCCTACTTGTTGGCATATTTTAGTTACCACTAGAGTTGATCTGTCTGTGTGTATTGTTGCAGTTCAATTGGAATATCATCATCATCATCCTGGTGATTTACTCTTCCCAGTTTCTCTTATTGCAGCGTTTACCTTGCTTTTTAGAGTTTGGGGTTCATGTTTGTATGGTTCTTCATTCCACGTGTCATTCATTTTTTCATTTCTTTAAAAAGTATACATAAAGTATCTATATAATGTATGCATAAAGTATGCATAAAGTATATACTATATAAATTTCTGCTATATATAAATAAATATGACATGAGAAGTTTACAGCAAGAATGGAATAGAAAATTGGCATATCCAGTTCTGACTAATTGATGGCCATCAGCTTTAACTGTAACTAGTTTTAACTATAACTAGTATGTCTATAGATCTCCAGGTACAACTTATACAGCAGAAATTTCTCTTTCAGGTATATTGGTTGCCAGAACTTCTATTTAAGAAAGGGCTTTCTAAATCAGCAAATTGTTGGAGATGTAATACTGCTAATGCGCCCTTAATGCATAGAAGCCATGGTAGCTACATTTTGGGAGGAAATCACACAAGTAAATTTGGTTTTGGAAAGTTACTTGATATTCAGAGTGTTACATGTTCTTTTGAATTATTTACCTTTTTCTTTATCTTAACAAATGGCCAATGTAAATGGGTTTTTCACACCCTTTGACTGCTAAAAGACTGATACTTTGTTACTGAAAATACAATTTTTCTCCACCTGTGATCCAATCTAACAACACTTGCAACATTTGAAAGAATGATGTAGAGAAGAAATGTACAAATAGACATTTGGTCAGCATTTATAGAAACTTATGAGTAATGTGATTATTTTTCCTCCTTTTATGCTTTTATTTTCCTGCTTTTGTTATACTGGAATATTATTGTATGTAACTGAGATCCCACTTGAATATAAATAAGAACCTTTAAAACATTATCAAAAGAACTTCCACCTGAAAAGAGGTCACTACCAACACCTCTCCAAGGTAGGGTGTTCCTTTGTCAGACAGCTCTTGCCAACATAATTTTTTTCCTGATGTTTCATATTCTTAATGTTCATACATAAGTTATAATATTGTTTTATTTACAATTATCTTGATAAAATAACAGATAGATTAATTAACAAACAGAACTACAGTTGACCCTCCATATTCACGGCTTTGGCACTCGTGATCTTGATCATTCGTAAGGTCAACACCATCACATGCATGCACACTCCACCATCCTCCATCCCCTCCCTGCCACTCTGTAACTGGGGGGGGGGGAGGATTATTCACAAAAAATTTGCATTTGCGAGGTTCCTTCGCCCTAACCCCTGCAAATACAGAGGGACAACTGTACTTACCACAAATGCTACTACAATTAAATAGTTCTGCTTGTCATTTTAATATGAGAGAGAGAGAGAGAGAGAGAGATGAGGAGATTTCAAAAAACTGCTTTTAAAAAATGCATGGAGTGAAACTTTTGATGTCTGGGGTGATGCCGGGAGGAAGCAAGCAATGCCAGGAACTGGCAGTAAATAGGACCCAGGAAGAGCAGCAATGGCCTCTGCACTGTGATGGCTGACCCAAAATTCAAATTCCTGTCTCCACCTCTCTCTATACACTAATCAGGTCCTTTGTATAAAATAGAATGGTGCAGTATTTGGAGAGAGTAACAAATTTCAAGCTGCCTATCAGACAGAGAGGCCAGTGCTGCTGCTGAGGCCACTCTTTCTGGATGTTATCACCTGCCAGCTTCTGTTGCCACTTGCCTCCTCCCACTGCTGCCCCAGTCATTGGAAAGTTCACTCCATATATATTTTTAATCCTCTCTCTCTCTCTCTCTCTTTCTCTGTGGCCTGCAAATACTGCACCATTTCACTTTATATAAGGAACCTGATTAGCATACAAGAGATCTTTGTGGAGCCCTTCAACCACCCACTTCTATCTTTGGGTGGTGGCAGGGATGCTCCTGGTCACTTGTTCACATCTATTTGCAGCCCCATGCCCCTCTCCAGCTTCATAAATATACATAGTACACTACTTGTGTTGTAGCTCCAAAAGTTTCAGATTTTGGAGCATTTCAGATTTTGGAATTTTTGATAAGAGAGACTCAATCTGTATATCTAGAGGGAGGGAGGGAGGGAGGGAGGGAGACTGATTGATCAATGGCATTTTACTGGAAACCAGAACAAACTTGTATGTTTTGTAAAACTCCTATGTATTAGAGCGGCTAACAAACTAAGGGGGGTTGCAGACTGCCAGAAATAGTGCAAATTGAGTCCACTTTTAGGGTTAGGGTTAGGGAATCATGGGAACTGTATTTTATTGTGGCACCAGAGCTCTCTGAGAGAGAAGGCTCAATGTCTCAGAAAAAAAAACAATTCCCATGATTCCCTAGCACTAACCCTAACCCTAAAAGTGGACTCTATTTCTACATGAATTACCAAAATGAAAAAAAAAAAAGCTACAGGGGTACAGCAGAGGACAACTATGAGTAGTGACATGGCTAATGATGCAACTAGACTCAAGCCGAAAGGCCGTTAAGCTGTTGGTGTGCTCAGAGGTGAAAAGAAAGTATGAAGCTACACAACACATATTATAGGAACATGGAATGTGAGAACCATGAACTGGGAAAGTTTACTATTGTATGCCTTCATGTTGTTTCTGACTTACGGTGCCCAAAGGTGAACCTATTAGGGTTTTTGGGGCCTGAAAATGAGTGATTTGCCTAAAATCACCCAATGGGTTTTCTATGGCTGAGCAGGGAATCAAGTCCTGATCTCCAGAGTTGTACTCCAACACTAAAACCAATGCACCATACTGGTTCTCTCAGGGGAAGCTAGACAGAGTAAAACAAGAAATTAAATGTATAAACATTGCAATACTTTGGGGTGAACAAGCTAAAGTGGACAGGAATGGGACATTTTGGGACAGATAATTACATAATGTTTTATTCAGGTTAATAAAAGACTAAAAAAGAAATGGGATGACATTAATAGTGAGGAGAGATGCAAAGGATAGCATGCAAAGTCTGATGGAATCAAATCAATAAAACTTTAGGGAAAACTCATAAATATAGAGTAATCCAAGTTTATGCTCCAGCTACAGAGGCAGAAGAAGAAGAAATTGAAAGATTCTATGTTGGAATCCAGGAAGAAACTGATCACACACCAAAACAGGACTTGTTGTTAATCATAGGCAATTGGAATGCAGAAGCAAGAAACAGAGTAGAATCAAAAATTGTAGGAAAATTTGGCCTAGGATCAAGAAAGGAAGCAGAGGAGTGACTGACTGAATTTCATGAGGCTGACAGTTTGTTCACTGCAAACACATTCATCAAACAACTAAAGAGGCAACTGTATACATGGACATCACCTGATGGTGAATATAGAAATCAAAAAGACTAAATAATATGAAGCAGAAGATAGAGAATCTCCATTTTGCCTACAAAAACAAGACCTGGAGCAGACTGTGAACAGCTATCAAAAGTTAGAGTAAAACTAAAGAAGAACACTGAATCAATCATCATACCAAAATACAGCCCATGGAGAACAGGAAAAGATCCCTGTAGAATTTAAAGGTAAAGTAAAAAATTGATTTGTGTTATTAAGCCTAATTGACCAGGAGCGAGAAGAACAAAGGAGCCCTGGTGGCACAGTGTTTAAATGCCTCTACTGCAGCCACTCACAGCCTCAAGGTTGTGAGTTTGATCCCAGACAGGGCTCCAGGGTCCACTCAGCCTTGCATCCTTCTGTAGGCCGCTAAAATGAGTACCCAGCTTGTTGGGGGCAATTAGCTTACACATTGTAAACCAGTTAGGGAGTGTTAGCTCACTGATAAGCAGTATAGAAATGTACTTGCTATTGTTATAACTCTGGATTGAAGTGAGGGACGTTGTCAGGGAGGAATGCAAAAGACACTTCAGTCAGCCCTTCGTATCCACAGGGGTTCCATTCTGGTCCTTCCTGCAAATTCCACAGGACCTCAAGTGTTGTTCTCAATGGTGGCATGACATGCGCACAACCACGTTGGCATGGCCATGTGCACATGCCAACGTTGAGGAGAAGGGGGGTATCTGCGGATGCTCGAATCAGTGGATGGCAAGCCAGCAGAAAGAAAGAGCTGACTGTATCTGTAGCCAAAAAGAAGGAAAAGATTTGATAGATGGCAGATGAAACTCTTCAAATAGTTAAAGACAGATGAGAAGCAACAGGAAAAGGGAACAGAAGCAGAGTCAGAACCTTGAATGCAACAGTTCAACAACTTATGTACAGGGACAAGGAGAACTGCTATAATAACAGAAATAGATGGTGACAACAAAAAAAGTAAGAAAAGAGACTTCTTCCACAAGATCTGACAAAATCAAAGGGAGTTTTAACCAAGAGTGGAATGTTCTACAACCAGCAGGGGAGCACATTACACAAACATTTTTTTTAAAAGACAATGGAAACAATCCAATTAAGACAGGGGTAGGCAACCTTTTTGAGCCAGGGGCCGGTCCCCCGAAGTCCTCCCCTCCACTGGGCCAAGAGGGGGGGGAATGGCAGCGCATGCGCGCATCCCCCCTGCCGCCACTACTGCCGCCGCGGCTGCATGCGCTGCCGCCTCCGCGTGCGCTGCAGCAGCCATTTTGATTTCCAAAATGGTGGCCACGACGCGTTTGCGCATGTGCAGGAGTACTGCGCATGCGCAAATGAGTCGCAGCCACCATTTTGGAGAACAAAATGACAGTCGCAGCGCGCGCGGCCGCATAGCAGCCAAAACACGCGGTGGCGGCAGCAGCGGCAGGGGTCTGCCTGGGCCGGTAAGTACGCAGGTTGCTGGCCCCTGAATTAAGAGATGAAAGGATGACAGATTCACTCAAGGAAGAACCATTTGAAGGTGAACCTAAAATTTTAGACAGTAAAGTGGGAGCTACACTCAGGTCATGTGAGAGAAATAAATCAGGAACCGATGGCACACCAATAGAGCTGCTTTCAAGCTCCAGAAATAGATTCTACTCTAGTTCTAACTAAAATCTGTCACCAAATATGGAAATATGGCCCTCAGACTGGAAATGTTCAATATACATTCCAATCCCCAAGAAAGGAGACACCAGGAAGCGCAGTAACCACAGAACCTTTGCATTAATTTCCCATGCAAACAAAGTGATACTCAAAATTCTACAATAAAGAATGTTACCATATATGAAACAAGACATGCAAGATGTCCAAGCTGGATTAAGGAAAAGAGGCACTAGGAATCGTAATGCAAACATGTTAGATAATGGAGTGAACCAAAGAATTTTAGAAGAAAATAATTGTGCTTTGTAGTTTAAAGGAAAGCTTTTGATTGTGTAGATACTGAAAAACTATGGATCGTTCTTAAATGTTCATATGCCACAACATATGATTGTCCTGATGCACAACTTGTAATCAGGACAAGAGGCTACTGTGAGGACAGAATATGGAGAACCTGAGTGGTTTCCAAATGGCAAGGGGGTCAGGCAAGACTGCATTTTATCTGTTTAATTTGTATGCTAAACATATACATAAAGCAAGATTAGACTTGGAGGAAGGAGGTGTGGAAACTGTAGAAAGGAACATCAACAATTTAAAGCAGGGGTAGGCAAACCTTTCCCCTTTAAGGGCCGAGGGACTTCAGCTCCCAGAAGCCTCAGCCATGTTGGCCAATAGTCCCATGTTGGCCAATAGCTCCTGGGATTCTGGGAGCTGAAGTCCCTCGGCCCTTAAAGGGGAAAGGTTGCCTACCCCTGATTTAAAGTATGCAGATGATACCATACTGCTAGCAGAAAATAGCAAAGACTTGGAACAATTACCAAAAAAAATCAGGGGGGAGGGAATACAAAGGCAGATTTTCAGTTGAACATTAAGAAAACAAAACTAATCACCACATATGATTTACATAACTTTAAAATAGACAATGAAGAGACTTTGAAATAGTTTAAGTTTTTCCATACCTTGGCTCAGCCATTAATCAGAATGGAGACTGCAGTCAAGAAATCAGAAGACTAGGACATGGAAGGGCAGCTATGAAGGAACTAGACAAGATCCTAAAGTGTAAAGATACATCACTAAATGCTAAAGTTTTGATGGTCCATGCCATTGTAGTTCCAGTTTCTTTATATGATTGTGAAAGCTGGACAGTGAAGAAAGCTGATAGGAAGAAAATCAACTCATTTGAAATATGGTGCTGGAGAAGAGTTCTATGGATACAAATCCCTGAAAGGCCTAAGCAGGGCTGTTGGTGAGGTATCTCATGCATAGGGTCGCCACAAATTGAAGTTGACTTGACAGCTGCACTTTCTGCCTCATACATGCAGGCCATCCTGCTCTCAAACAGTTGCTGTCATGTTTTTGTTTCACTTTTGGAAATTACCAATAATGCTAGCACCTTGGATTTCTTTCCTGCGGCCCACTGTAGTAACATAGGACAGTGTCCTGCAATTGCTTGCAGTTATTCCTGTGAAATCATGAGTCATGTGCCAACCCTCATTAAAGCAAAAGTATTTATGAGGATCTGTGAGAAGTTCAGCAGTTAAAGAACCTTTCTTTGTGGACTTTGTGTTCTTCCCAAAGGACTCTTCATGGATAATGGTAACCATATATTGATATCCTGGTTGCCATTTTAGGGTTCACAGAAAGACCTTTTGTTTCATGGAGAATCAAAAGATGGAAGATCAACCTCTTCATATTTTTTATTCCTTTGCATTTCCCCTTGGGTCTTAATGTGTTCTGTTGCCTTTTTCGTGTGTGTGGAAAGGATGAGTCTCCTGTCAGTCCAGCTTCTACATTCATCTAAACACCATGTTCCACTGAAGTGGAGATTTTCTTCTATCCATGTTTCTTGCATCGATAAATAACAGCTGGTCCTGATGGCTGTGAAGGATGTTAAACATCAGCAAGGGTGCCTTTGCTTCTAACAAAACAAATAACACCACCCCTCTACCTCCAAGACAATTCTAATGCTCTTAGACCTGGTGGCCTCCTATTTGCAATCTACATCTGCATCTTTAACTTCTTGAGCAGTAGTGAGGCTTGTTTCTCATCCTCACAATTACACAAATCAGCACGCCACTTTTATTTGCCACTTTTCCATTTATTTCTTCCACATAACTCAGTGTCTGGAAACATGGTACTGTTTATCTATCCTTATCTTCTACCAGTCTTCTCAGTCTGTGAATGAAATCTCTCCCCTCTTCCTTGTCCCCCAATCAAATTGCCCCTACCCCAGTTTCTGCCTGGTGCTCTTGATCAGCACAAGAGAAAAGTGCTTCTGGAATGAAATTTTCAAAGAATTACATCCATAATGTGGATATGGGGAGTGAGTTCTACCACCAACCAAACTTTTTTTTTGTGCTAGGCATCCATTGGAGGTCCCCTGGACCTAACAGCTAATAAGAAGCTCACATTAATCTTTTGAAATCCTGGCCATGCTCTTTAGATGTGGATAGATAAAGAAAAAAGACTGTTTGTGAATGTGCTCACATTTTATTATTCTTGTCATTCGCTAGGGATGCTATTGTAACTGACTTGACCTACAATCCCTTTTCAGTTTCAGAAGGAGCTAACATTATTAATCCTTTCTTCTGTGTTGTAGTCAGTTATGCAAACTGGCTTACAAAACCTCACATTCCCTAGACTAGCCTTGCCAAAAACGGTTCACAGTTGGAAGCCTCAGAAGAAGATGTACATGTGAGTCTTCTGTGGTTGGCATCTGTCTCTAGTTTAGCCATTGGGAACCAGAAGGTGAATGAGAGAGCAAAATTCCATGGCACAGATCTTTTTTTTCCGAAGGCAATTTGTTCATACAGTATATGGATATTTTTGTTCTCGGTTCTAGGAATGAGTGGTTTTTCTTTTTGGAATTAGTAATAATAGCAGTGGAGAGCAATGTGATGTAATGTTTTGAGTGTTGAACTAGGACTGTAGAAGCTTAGGGTTCACATCCCCATTTAGGTCATGAAAACCCACCTTGGGCAAGTCACAGTCGGCCTAAGAGGAACCTAGTGGCAAAACTCCTATGAAGAAATGTTGCCAAGAAAATTCTGTGATAAGTTGCATAAGTTGAAGTTGACTTGAAGGCACACAGAAACAGTATTAATGATAATTGTTACCTGGAGTATGCTTTGACAGTCCATATTTGAGCCTGGTTTCTTGTATAAGTATTGAAGAGAGTTCGGGGTTTTGTTGCTGTTGTTGTTTTGTTTTGTTTTGTTTTGTTTGGTCCTTGAAACATGCTATAAAATGGCATTTTACTTTGATCCAGTTCATGTCTGGTACACCTCTGAGACTAGTTTCGGGAAAGACCCTGATTAGGTTGCTTGATCCCAGATTGGGGTAGGTCCTTTATGCATATTTAGGCTGTAGCCAAGTTGCTCTATATATGCCATTGGGATAGCACTTAATCTAGGAAATACAGCACACTCACCATGTGGAAGGGGGGGAGGTATACAAGGGAATGGTTAAACACCCCTTTTCCTACCACATTTTTTGCACACTCTACTTGATAAAATCTGTAAAAACCAATAATGTTAAAATACATAACATCATTAATACATAATAACATTAAATAAAAAATAGTAGCTGAGCAATAAAATAGAATTCTGCAGGAGTTTCTGATAATATGTGGCCAGGAAGTCACATAAACATTATCAAATAAGAAGAAATGTGTCACCCCTCCACCTCTCCCACAACAAATCCAAACATTAAATCAGAATATAATACATCTCACTATAGTGGAAATGTATTGAATGAATAGGGGCAATTTCAGGGCCCAGTTCTCCCTTCCTTGGGTTCTCTAACTGGAGTTGGATTTGCCAACCCTTCACATAGAGGAACCCTTCAAATAGAGGACTTTCCTCTATGAATTAGGAGATAGGGTCACCCAATTGTGTGGCTAGGGAAGGACTTAAAAAGTAAGACCTTCTTTGATTGGGAGACACTGCAGAGACATATTGCCTGGCAGATTGCTGGGCTGAGGATGGGAGAGATAAGAAATAGAGTAGTGCTTGTCTCTTGGTAACAAACATTTTTCTTTTCTCTTTTTACCCACCCCATCTCCAGGATCATCACTAGAGAAGCCCAAGGGTTGCTCAAGTCCCCAGTGCCCTTTCTCCTTGGGCACAGCTTATCCAAGGATGGCATGGATTCATTCAGCAAGCATTTTGAGAGCATCATGGAGTCTCACCGAGCCAAAGGGACGTCTTACACCAGCCTAGATTCCATTGACATTCTGTCTTCCCCAGCTCACACACATAGTATAACATATTTTACTTTTGATCTCCCTACTCTTACCCCAGAAATACAAGAGCAAATTCGAGACAGTGCCAAACTCATTGAACAAAACTTTGCCCCACTGGCCCCTGTAGAGCCAGATTCTGGAACTAGTTCTGCCACTGATGTTCCATGGACTGAACGGGAAGAGGAGCCAAGACGAGAAAGGAATGGTGGCTTACAGAGTCCCTGCCATTCTGAGGAGAGCCTGGGAATCCCCCTGGCCTCCATCTTAAGGTGAGTTGAATGGGCTAATTCTAGGTAGGGTGTTCCTGGGGTAGTGTCAGCATGTTATTCAGGACTCCAAAAGATCTTCATTTCCCCCACATTTTGTGAAACATAAATCACTACAGAATGTGGATTCAAAAGTGTCCTTCTAGTGTGTTTCTATTGTACTAGCAAGAGAAATGAGTAGTGTAAATGGCTGCCACAGGTCTTTGTGCTCTATCCTTTGGGTTTTTTACCTTTACAAATATTTTGTAATCTGAAAGATACTCTTTTTAAAAGGTACCTTATTTTCTGGCATATAAGACTACTTTTTAACCTGCAAAATCTGGGGTTAAAGTGGGGGGGGTCGTCTTATACGCTGGGTATAAGGAGGTTCATGATAGGTTTGCCTTAGTGTCATCATCAGTTGGAAATGACTTGAAGGTGCACAGCAACAACAACAACAGTTTTGGAAGTCATACTCTTCCCAAACTCTATATTTTAAGTGGAAAAGTGGGGGGTCGTCTTATACGCCCAGTCATCTTATACGCCGGAAAATACGGTAAGTGTTTGTTCTGTGCCAAAATAATTAGTTCTGTGTTGAATTTTCATTCTGCTCAATTTAAAGTTCAAAAACTGAAATTTCAAAAGGAGTGAAAAGGCCTGCAGAATTGTTACAAAAGGCATTCACTTTCTCCTTTACAGGGTTTTTCCTCAGACTTAGTTGAAGCTACTGTTTGCACAATTCTATGTTGCTCTGGTTCTGTTTTTTAAAACTTGAAAAGATACTACTTTTTTTAAAAAAGTTGTTTTTGTGCACTAATATGCATGTAAGACTTTTTAAAGTCTTTCATAATTCATAAGCTTCATAATTCACAGAATTATTATCAAAAATGGGGAGCACTTTTTAAGAGATGCAAAAACATGATGGAATTTCCCTCCTCTCCATTTCATCTCAGCAGCAAAAGTAATCTAGATGTTAGACAAATCAAAATTACATGTTTTCATTCAGAATTAATTGTGCAGAGGATTCCTGTAATTTGTTGTACATGAAGTTGCTCAAACAGAGATAGAAGAGATGATAGTTGAACATCTAGTTTCCAATATCACTTTTACCATTACAAAATTGGTGTAAATTTGATACATGCTATCTTCTTGTAAAGAATGTATAAGTGAAGCCTGGACATTTTAACAATGTAAATGATGCGAACAACAACTCCCCCCCCCCAAAAAAAATTCTTCTATCTCTAACTTACATTTACTGAGGAAATTGGCCCCCTTTCCTCATAATGTTTGGAGAGGAATGTAAAATAGAGGTGACAAGACTGAAGATGGGCCCCAAACAATTTCTTGGCAAAAAATAAAAACTTTGAGTACAAGACTCACTTGGCAGAATTGGTAACACAGCAGAGTTGAGGTAAGCAAAGAAACAGCGGAGAGTGTGACTTAGCCTTTCTGAAACATTTTGTAGTACAAGAATGCTGTCCATATCCCCAAGAAGGTGGGTTTTGAGATTAATTAATTACTCATATTTATGTGTATGTGCATCTCACGTTGTATTCTGATGTTGGAGAAAGAAACATGAAAACTGTGGTGAGGTTCATTCTAAGGACCTTATCACATGGGGGAAATCCCATGCAGAAACGGGATTTAAAAGGTGGGGAAAACCTGCAAAAGCGGGTAGATTTTCATACACATCGCTGTTAAAGTGTGCTTAATCCAAACGGAAAGTAGTCAAATTTTCCGAGTCGGGATTTTCTGAAAGTAAAAAGAAGTGGCTTTTGACTACTTTCTGTTTGGGTTAAGCACACTTTAACAGCAACGTCGTCTGAAAATCTACCCACTTTTTCAGGGTTTTTTCTATTTAAAATCTCGTTTTTGCACAGGATTTCCCCCTTGTGATAAGGTCCTAAGTCAGCAATGGAGAATGTGTGACCCTTCAGATGTGGTTGGACTGAAATCTCCAGCACAGCCACAGATAAGGGAATATTGGTTTTGCAGTCCAAACACATCTGCAGTCCAAACACTTGATCACCATCCCTATTCTGCCCAACTTTGTTCTTAAGCTTTTATTCCTGTGTTTGGTGATTTAGAGTCAAATATCCAACATTCAAAGTGCATGAAGGAGCAGAATTATTTTTCATTACTTTTATGTACCTGTCATAACAGCACAATAATTTGCCTATTTGCAGGGAGTCATCCAGTATAAGTAAGGAGTTTATCAGGCAATAAACTCCTATATAATATATATATGTGTGTGTGTGTGTGTGTGTGTGTGTGTGTGTATATATATATATATATATATACATGTATATGTTTAGGATTTGATAAAGATATTCAAAGTTATTAAAGATGTTATTTCCCCATACTTACTGTATCCCGGTTGCTCCAATAGATTGCAATGCTATTTTGGATGTTATTATTGTGCTGTTACGACAGGTACATATGCTAGGCTATTATTTTACAATACGGTCTTCATTTACTAATAAATATACTAACTATATTATGTTTTCCCATTTTTTTAGCTTAATTTTCCACTGAGGAAGACGTTCAGTCGAAACGCGTTTGGTTTTATTGTTAATTTTTCTCTCATATTTACATGTCCTCTGGAAGTACATATACTTCTGCTCCTTCATGCACTTTGAATGTTGGATATTTTTATATTGTACCTGTCATTAGAGATTTCTAATCTTCTATGTAATTAGCACTGTATTTACTTTTTATTAGCATATATATGGGAAGCATATACATTACTTGTGGTTTTTACTTTCTGGCACAGTGTATTGCCTTGACCACACACTGTTTACTACATTTAGTACATATTTTAGATAATAAAACTTTCTTATGCATTATTTTTTCATTATTTTTCCCTTGCCTGTGTAGTGAACCTGCTGTGGAAGTAGCCAGGAGGGAGAGGGAGACCAGGAGGCCAGTGGACTGCAACTGTTGGGAAAGAATGTGGGGGGAAGCAGAGCATGGAGAACTAGTTTTAAAAGTAAATAGTTACAATTATATTTCCAAGGCCTCATAAGATAGTTACCATTATACAATGGGCCCTTGGTATCTGCTGGGGTTTGGTTCCAGGATCCCTTGTCGATATCAAGGATCCGTGGATCCTTGAGTCCCATTAAATACAATGGCATAGTGAAATGGTGACCCTTATATAAAGTGGCAAAATCAAGGTTTGGTTTTTGGGAATTGCTTTTTAAAAAAAATATTTTCAAGCCATGCATGTTTGAATCCATGAATACAGATTCCTTGGATACAGGGGGATGACTGTTCATTCTTTTCATGACCATTTTATCATTGCTTCAGTGCCCACAACAGAGAATAAGGCAGAAGCACAAACAACAGCACAAACCAACACTTGAACCATAAGATATTCTTCTAGCACCATTTATTTATTTAAAAGTAACTAAATGTTAGCGTTACATCACAAAATGGGTTAAACTCCTCATTGGGTCAATGTAATAATGTAATACTTTCATTATTGGGGGAAAGACCTATATGCAAGTTACTAGCTATTTGTAACTACGGTAGTTACTACCAGGCTGGAATAGCAAAAGTTACCTGTTAGAAAAAAAGTGATAGTGATGTGAAGTTGGGAGAGGCGCAAAAGGAATTGCAGCATTACTTCTACCATAAACATGTAACATCCAAAATCCACAAAACAGTGATACCTTTATTGGCCAAACAAAATGCACAAAATATGTGTTGCAAGCTTTCGAAGCTCCACTGGCTTCTTCATCAAGGCAAAGGTGTTAAAAATCATACAGGAGAAAAAAACATGATGATGATGTTAGTCACAGGCATGCATTTTGTCAAGAGGTTTTAGTTCTTCTATGTTCAGGTTGTATGGAGGGACATTCCTGCAGGTGGCCCTCCTTCTGACCTTGTGAGTACTCCAGGAAATAACATTTAAATTCCATTAACAAAACAAAAAGATAATTCTTTTGAGATCCAAGTTGCTTCTGTCCTTTGTGAACCTACATGCCCCCTTTTTAGGCAGAGAATACTGAATTTCTAAAGAAACCTCCATGTTTTTGCATTAGGAAACATTTTTAGGTGCCATTTTTGCTAAAACATGACAAAAGTAATCCAATTTTTTTAAAAAAAATGTTTTACCTTTGTTGGAACTAGAAACTTCAAATGGTAAAGTCCCAGTCCATTGGCCCCATCTTTAGGATTCCTCTGATGCAGTTAAAATGTGGCATCTTACATCCAGAAAACACATTCAGGGGTAGCCATGTTGGGCGTGTAACAAAGTGCAATAACATCCAAAATCCACAAAACAGTAATACCTTTATTGGAACAAACAAAATACACAAAATATATGTTGCAAAAGCACAGAGGCCTCTCTAGAAATTTGGTGTTCTCTACCTAACAGAGGGGCTTTCTTCACCATCCAGCTCTCACACCCACACATAGTGATGGAAAATACGATGGCATGAACAATCCACACTTTAGTGTTCAATTGTATATCTTGCGCTTTAGGATCTTGACTAGTTCTTTCATAGTTGCCCTTCCTGGTCCTAGTCTTCTCCAGATTCCTTGACTGCGATTTCTGTTCTGGTGAATGACTGATCACTGGGATTTGATTGATCAATGTGGGAAATCCTATTTCAGTTTTCTTATCATCTGTATTGAATTTGTGAATTCAATATACTCTGTGGTCATTATTTTACTTTTCTTTATGTTCCGCATTAAACTCACCTTTGCACTTTCTTCTTTGACTTTCCTTAGTAGTTTTCCAAGTCTTTGTAGGCATAGTCTTCTCAAAACGTAATCAGATTCAGTAAACAAAACTCCTCTTTCATTTTATCATGTTTGTATAACCCAGGGGTAGGCAACCTTTCCCCTTTAAGGGCCGAGGGACTTCAGCTCCCAGAATCCCAGGAGCTATTGGCCAACATGGGACTATTGGCCAACATGGCTGAGGCTTCTGGGAGCTGAAGTCCCTCGGCCCTTAAAGGGGAAAGGTTGCCCACCCCTGGTATAACCCATCCATATTCCAACAAATATGGTAAAGTATCCTGAGCTATGGTTAGTTGTAGTCACTACCTTTGAACTAGATGTCTATCAGTGGCAGAATGGTGGACCTAAATCTTTTCCTTGGAATAGATGAATCACTGTATATAAATAGTTATCGTGCAACTGATGCTACTGTTCCACATTACAAGTCCCCACTAGAGAGAAAAAAATCTTCAGAGTCAGAGGAACTCCAAGAGTTTCATACCAATTTAAGATTAGGGACAGAAGAATGAGGGAGAAAATAAGAAGCATAAAAGGAGAAGAAATCAGTGTCCCCCTAATTAATTAAATTAGAGACCCTAGGGAGTCAGCATGGTATTATGGTTTGAACCTAGGATTATGACTCTGGAGACCAAGGTTTGAATCCCTGCCCAGCCATGGAAATCCACTGACTGACCTTAGGCAAGTCATGCTCACTCAGACGCAAGAGGAAGGCAAAGGCAAACACCCTTTGAACAATTTTTGCCAAGAAAACCTCTTGCCTTAGGGTCACCATAAGTCGGCAATTACTTGAAAGCAGTGATTTGGGTATCACTTTATATGCTTGGGAGTGAAAATGTGGATATCTGAAAATGATCAGTTGCAACAGCACTGAAGATGCATCTGTTTTCCTCAATTGCTATACAATTATTTATTTTCTCCAGTAGGTGGCATCTGCCAATTATTGAATTTCCTCTTCTAGGCAAAGAAGCAGAAAATAAGGATCAGGAGCTATCTCTTGCAGTTCCATTAAGCTTGAAGTGGGTTCCTTCATCCCTAATGCAGTCATAAGAATTTTTGTTCAAGTAATCTATTTATGCAATTTGCAGAAAAGAAC
The DNA here is from genome assembly GCA_026167975.1 of Phrynosoma blainvillii. Taxonomy (NCBI): domain Eukaryota; kingdom Metazoa; phylum Chordata; class Lepidosauria; order Squamata; family Phrynosomatidae; genus Phrynosoma; species Phrynosoma blainvillii. The sequence goes on along the minus strand of JANUYF010000003.1, from coordinate 153,438,275 downwards.
CAAACTATACAAGAGCATAACAGAAAGGGATGGAAAAGGTTTCCTCTTCAGTTAAAATTCAGTTAAAGTCAGGGAAAACCTTTAGGAGCTATAATCCTTATCTTGTGTAATTTATTCATTTAAGTATTTTTCAGCTGCCTTTTAGGATATAACCCTCACAAAGCAATGTACACAAAACATAGCATCTATTAAAGAACATTAAAATAATTGCTTCAGGCCATACTACACAGTTTATACAATGGGAGGTCGAATAGGGACAGTAAAAAGACTTGCAACAAAATGGGTGTGAGACAGATCTCTGCAAGAATTTTGAATCAATGGCTGTAACACTGAAGACATTACTCACCTACGTCACCTACTAATGGATGAACATGTAATCCAATTTTCCTTATTACTAGTGCTGGTTACACATTTGTTACAAGATACAGCAGAGTTGATATTCAGGGCCAGGCCTACCAACATCAGAGTCAGTTCTAACATCTGGCTCAGAAACATGGAGGTATGTGCTGGATTACAGGCTCTGCTGATCAGCAATTGAGTAGGTACGTTTGGTAGAGACAGCATTGGAGGAAGTTCCCTTTAAGTTTTTTTTAAAGTAAGTTAGAAATCATGTTTCAATTGATGCCAAGCAGTGCCCCACCAGTAAAATTCCATCTCTTTCATTGCTAACTAACTGTCCTGAACAACATTTGGAAACCATTTGGGTCAGGCAAATGGTTTCCAAACTTTGCACCATGGAATCAGTGAGTAGTCTAATAAACATGTGACATGTTGTCTGCTCCTCCATTATTGGGGGAAAGAGGCAGCAATTCAGTGCTTTAGATATCCTAGATTTATCTTTCCACCCACTGTCTCCTCACAAAACATCACTCTCGGTAGTAAAGCCTTTGATGACTTCACGCCTGAGCTCATACCATAGAAAATGGCCTTCTTGTTGTTCCTGTTCATTTGTGACCATTTCCTTTGTCTGTGAGGCTTTCCTCCATAAAACTCTCCTCCTTTCATGACCTGTATGGCTTCTCCAAATAATGGTCAGGACATATTAGTTTTTCCACATTCTAAAGCCACCTTGACCATTGTAATAGCAGCATCATGCTGTCCATACAACCCATGCCATCCTCCATCCTGCTCTGCCCAGGTTCATGCTGGTCATTTACCACCTCAGCAAAGTCCAGCCACCATGTCATGGAGAATTCCATATTCTTTATCATGTTGTAAATCTGGCTAACTCTAATAAATGTGATGAATTCCCTGTGTGTTTGGGACATCACAGTGTCTACAGGAGGTTTGATCCACCAGCCATCAGGACGAACTATGGCGCCATGACAGAAAACATAGCAAAGAAATGCTTGACAACAGAGATATCTGAGGAATTTGAGGTGCCTTTCACAAAATGACAGAGAAGGATTTTATAAAATTTTTGCCAACAATCACCTATCAGTGAATGAGGCTGAGAGCTTTTAATATATTGCCTCCTAGGAAGTCTGAAAATTGTTTATTAGAGAGGGGACGAGAAGAAGTGAAGGAGATATTCTAGGAGTTTTACAAACTTCAGATGTAGAGAAAGGCACCAGAATCTGTGAGTCTCTTTTTGAAGCTACGATCATTAAGGATCTAGAGGCAAAAATCAACATGCCCAGGACAAAATAGTTATAACTCTTCATCATCAACAACAACATCATCACTGTTACTACTACCACCTGATCATTGTAAAGGAATTAAATATTAATTGTTTTTACTGTTTTTTAAAATAATTTTATGCTATAAACCACCTCGTGCTTTTTGTAAGTGCCGAAAGCAACATTTTCACCATCCTAAAATACATTTTGGCATTCTTCTTGAGCCAGGAACAGCATCATAAAATTGAGATAAGTGTAAAATCCAAAGGTTAATTGCATGCTGATTGGCACTTTAGTTCAGGAGGTCAGGTTGATTCACTTTGAATTGTAGGCTGAGAATCACTGTACATCACTAAGCATTATTCAGTATTTGTTAATGACATTAACTGCATGTTCATATCGCCATAAGATGTTATAAAAAGTGATTCTGTTGCTAGCGTAACATATCAGTTAGAGTGGCTAGAGCAAACCTAGTGCCCTTCAGATATTTTGGACGACAACTTCAATAACCCCCAGCTAGCATGGCCAACAGTAAGAGCATTGTAGTCCAAAATGTCTGGAGACCACCAGATTTCCTGCCTCTGGATTAGAATATAAATTTCTTGCTCCAGGTTATCTACAGTGGTGAGCAACAATGCTCCTCTTATGGGGGAATACATTGCTAGAAACAGCTTTACCACCCCAGTAAGAAAGGAACTACAATATACCTTTTCTGTTCCTTCTTTCCCCTCCTAATCTGTCCCTCTCTTTTTTATACCTCCTTTTTCTGCCAGCCTCTTCCTCAGGAATTAAGAGTTGAACCATTCTACCTATATAATTGCTTTCTCAAAAAGAATAAAACTGTTTTGGATGTGGTATTTATATTTCAAGATAAGACAATCTTGGCAGTCAAGAATTCAGAAGCTGGGAATCTGAGCTGAAAACTCCATTTTATTCCTATTTGGATGGTGACTAGTCTCTGGATAGAGAAAAATACTCTCTGTCTGCTCATGGCCATTACAAAATATTATATATGTTGTAAGATTGGCATTGAAAGCATATTCCAGAATTAACCCATAGTTCAGCAGTGCTTTTGGCATCTATAAAGTGCATTCTTCCAACATTTTTAGGTAAATGAGGCTGGCTCCCCTTACATATGACACCAGTGTCTTGAAGGAACTTACTTCTGAAGCATTTTCCTTTGAAGGCTGGTTGGGTGAGGGGGTGGTGGTTAGATCTTACTTAGTCCGATGATGATGATGATGATGAGGAGGAGGAGGAGGAGGAGGAGGAGGAGGAGGAGGATAATAATTTCTTACCCGCCTCTCCCCCTGGAACGAGGTGGGGCACCTCGTTGTCTATAGACAACAATAGACAAACAAGCAACATCCGTTAAAACACATCAGTTAAAACACACATCAATTTAAAAGGACAAATAAAATGTACACATATTAAAATAACCCACATCTAAAATTCATTTAAAATTCACAATTTAAAAATCATCTGGATAAATCTGCCAGAAGAGACTGGTCTTTAATGCTCTGTAAATTCAGATAGCGTATTGATCTGTCAAATTTCTTCTGACAGGTCCTTCCACAGTCTAGGCCTAGGGGCAGCTGAAGAAAAGGTCCTCTGGCTGACAGTTGCCAACCTAGTCCTGACTGACCTGAGCATATGGCGCGGATTATGTAGGAGGAGACAATCCTGTAGGTAACCTGGACCCAAACCATGTAGGGCTTTAAAGGTAATAAGCAACACTTTGTACCTTGCTTAGAAACTAACTGGCAGCCAGTGGAGTGATTTTAATATTGGTGTAATATGATCACTCCTGATGTCCCAGTAGTCAATCTGGCTGCCATGTTTTGAACCAGCTGAACTTTCCAAACTTGGTACAGAAGTCCAGCCTTGAGGTTACCAGTATGTGCACTACCGTCTTTAGGTCCTCCAGCCCTAGGTAGGGACGCAGCTGGCACATCAGCCGAAACTGCTAGTAATCAATCCTGGTCGTCACATCTATCTGAACAGTCATTTGGAGCAATAGATCCAGAAACACCCCCAAGCTGCAAACACAGTCTTTCAGGAGGAGTGTAACCCCATCCAGGACTGGTTGACACACCTCCAAACCTAGGTTAGGACCCTTGACACTAAGCACTTCTGTCTCGTCTGGTTTCAGCTTCAATTTGCTTTTCCTCATCCAGTCCATTATCTCCTCCAGGCATTCATTCAGAGGAGACACACTGTCCTCAGCTGAAGCTGTGTCAGAAGGCATAGAGAAATATATTTGGGTGTCATCAGTATACTGATAGCACCTGCCCCATACCTCCAGATAGTCTTTCCCAGCAATTTCATGTAGATGTTGAATAGCACTGGGATAGGATGGCACCTTGTGGTATGCCATATCACAGCTCCTTTTTTAAGGAGCAGCTGTTCCTAAGCACCATCATCTGGAAATGGTTAAGGTACCAAGAATTGTTTGACAACTGCCAAGGAGAATATACTATGAAAACAAAAAAACAGCTTATGACATCTGAGAAATTGTCTAAGGGGTTGTCCTCACAAGCTGAAAGAAATGGCCCTGCTTCATTTCAAAACCTACCTGTTCAGACAATGCACATGGCCAGAAACAGGAGGAAAACAGATCCAAGCCATGCTCCAGGGTTTAACACTGGAGCAAAGGTCATCCCAGTTTACTCTACTCCAAGCTGGAAAGTATGAACTATCACACCAGTGTGCAGACTGCATGCCAGTACAGAAGTAATCAGAAACATGTGGCCTGGGCTAGACAAGCTGCCAGCACCACTGCTGGCCATATTTTTTTTTCACCCACCCACAACACATAAGCACATAAGCGGGCAGATGTACCATCAACCCATTGCATAACCCATGGAGCAAAATTACAACAAATATGTCAGACTACAAATAATACAATGGATTTAATAACATTAACACACTGGCCAGTCGAACAGGGGACCATGGATGGGGACAAGGGAGAAAGGTAGTATGTACAGGGGTCATCATGACTATATTGTGTCAGTTTGTTGCTGGGCTCACGAGCATGCTGTGCAGGCAGTCGATCAATCATAAGATCAAGCAGATGGTCACACTGGTTGTCCAAAGGATTGATGGCTGTTTTATTGTATGTTATTGTGGGTGTTTTTATGTTTTCTTCATTGTTAGTGCATGTAGAATTTTAATAAAAATGATTTTTTTAAAAAAGGAACAAATCTTGCAAAGAAAAAAAACTTGTGATAGGTTTGCCTTAAGGTTGCCATAAGCTGGAAATGACTTGAAGAAACAGAACAACAACAACAACACAGATACAAGTCCTGTATCATCGATACGTTAACTAACTGGGTTGTGGGCTATTTAGTTATGTGAAGTTTGATATCTGTCCTTTTAACTGTACTTGGAATATGAATTAGAATAGAGGATCTTCAGATTCAAGTCTGTGCTGTGGCAAGCTATGTAAGCTGAAACTGTCAAGTGTATCTTTTGCAAAATATTTTACTAGCTTCTAATAACTTCAGTGCTTTCAACTAGTGCTGTAAATTTCTCCCTGTATTCTTCCTGTTTCTGAATGGGGCAGGAAATTTTATTATTGTTATTGATCCTCTGTGGTGAGCGAGATATTTCCTGGCTACCCTTCACACAGAAGCTGAACCATTCCTGACAAATTCCTGAAAAATTAGGCTATAAAACACGAGCTGTCTTTCCCTCCCTAATTCTTCTTGCAATTAGCAGTGTGAATCATAAAACTCCATAAGACTAGTGTCTAACAAGTAAGGACTGATTGTGTTTATCTTTACAAAGGAGTTTCTTCTCCTCTTTCCCTCCTGCAGCCCAATGAAGTAATTCAAATTGTCTTGGCTGAGACTGTGCTCATGTGCATTAGAGAATGAGACTAAGGGCCGATGCATAATTTACAACTGTCATTCTAACCTTCTATCTACTAATCTTCATTGTATGGTTTTTTGTGGGTTTTTCGGGCTGTGTGGCCATGTGGGTATATATACACTGTGAGACCCTGGGTAGGGAGGAGTGGTTCCCATGTAAACTGTGTGTTGTTCTGTTGTTGATGGCAGGGCCTCTGGGTGGTAAGATATGCAAAAGAAGATTAGTGTCTGCTAATCGGGGATCATTGTCTGCAGGGAAAGCCCCTGACCCTGGGTGGTTTATCATTTGCATTTGCTGAGTGCTGATTTTCCTATTTTGCAGGACTGGTAGCCAAACTTTGTTTACTTTAGGGGTTTCTTCTTTCCTGTTGAAGATGTCCAAGTGTTTGTGGATTTCAATGGCATCCCTGTGCATTCTGACCTGATAGCTGTTGGCATGGTCCAGAATTTCAGTGTTTTCAAACAGCATTTTATGCCCAGGATGGTTTATAATGTGTTATAATATGATCACCAATTAGCAGACTAATCCTCTTTTGCATATCCTCCCATCCTGAGGCCCTGCCATCAACAACAGAACAATACAGTTTGCATGGGAATCACTCCTCTGGAATACTGGAATGGAAGAGAGTGGGTATATATATATATATATACCCACTCTCTTCCATTCCAGTATTCTCTGAAGATGCCAGCCACAGATACTGGCGAACTGTCAGAAAGAAACTCTTCTGGAACATGGCCACACAGCCTGAAAAACCCACAAAAAACTATGGATGCCGGCCATGAAAGCCTTCGACTTCGTTGTATGCTTTGATAGAACTACCAGGTCTTGAAGTTAAGTCATTAACTCAGTAAGTTTTTTAACTCACTCTTATTTCCCCCATTAATGCTGAAGTAAAAATATGTCTTAGTTGAATGAGTCATTATAATTAGTAAGAATTTGATTGATAATCAGTAAAACAGGAAGGATGAAACCCTAGGAGAAGAAATATTAGAACAAGAGGGAATGTGTCACATTGCTCTGTTGTTGGACAGGCTAATCTGTGAGATTTCTTGGGGAAAATATAAGGAAGATCAATCATCTGGAGCCCAGTTCAGAGCATAAGAGCATAAGAGATGGTTTTTGGATCAGAACAACAGCTAAGTTTGTGAAAGCAGTAAGAAGAATTGAAAAGAAGAAAAAAAGCGAGGAATGGAATGGGAGGGAGGGAGGGAGTGATTTGTTTCCCTAGCTGGAGATCAAAAGTCCTCAAACAATAGAAGCCCTTTCAGAATGTAAGGCCTCTTAGGCTTGAAAGGCAGGTACCCCACCATGGACCTATATGGAAGGAAAGTGTTTGAAGTCTTACCAGGATGCAGGGGTGCATTGTGCCTCTCTTCAATAACTTCTCTTCCTCTAGTAATTATATTCTGGATCTGTTTATCATGAAATATTATATAATATAATATAGTATATTATGATATCTTATATAATATTATTTAGACCATTACAGAATATCAGGCTTTTTAGGTCTGAAAGGCAAGGGTCATCCCCTTGCAGGCTTGTATGGAGTCTTTTAGAGGCTTGTATGGAGTCTTTTAGAGTTTAGAGTCTTTCTGGCTGAGGTATGTGCATTGTGAGACTTTTTAGTAATTTATGCTCTACAGAACACATAATGGACTAATCTCTATTGTATAATATTGCATAATCTTGCTCACACAGTGTGAGGCACCTGGAAAATATTTCCTCTCCTCCCGTTTTCTTCTCTTGGTTTCTCCCTCTCTCTTCAGCCATCCCAATTTGCTTTCTAGCAACACCTATTCTTCTTTGCCCCTTGGTTCCTTTTTTTAAAAAAAACACAGGGGGGAAACAGACGGGCATGAAGCGACAACTTGGAACCTCATGCCGCAGCCCCAGTTGGCTTTGCCAGCCCTGCCGTGGCCCCATGGCAGCTTTATGATGCTCCAGTGGCATATAAATGCCAGACCACCAAAACGTCATGAAGCCACCAGTCACCCAACTTCCAGGTGGCTTCAGGGTGGCTGAAAAGGACCATCTGTTCAGGCCCACAGTTAAGATAAAATGGGTGCAGAGAATAGCAGGCTTGTTAGATGCCTTATCATTTAAACTGAAGATGCCACAGGTTGAATTTGGGGTCCTCTGGACCTACACACAATACATATGTTTAACCACTTATCTTTGCAGACCACATTTCTTGTTTGGGAGTGGCAGAGGGCAGAGCGTGCAGTAATTCAGTTATGCAAATGACACAAAGTGTCCTGCATATGCCCGGAGGCTCTTAAACCATTTCTGATTAAGAATTCTCCACCCTTAATTCAGTAACTGATCTTTATAGCAATCCACTTATTGCAGTAATTGTAACTATTGCTGTACTTTTTAAATTAATTAAATAATTCCTCATTAATCTTTAACAAATAAGGTGTTTGAAGAGTGGTTGACATGACAGGGTAGAAAGAAAAAGGAGATGCAGATTAGTAAAAATCTCAACTGAAGAGGTTGCAAGAAGAGATCCCATGTTTTGGGACTGCCTTCCTCAATCTGACAACTCCCAGATGTGTTGGACTCCCACCATTCCTAGGCCACAATCATATTATGGAGTGTGCGGTTCATGGGGGGAGAATCTAATTGGGAATATGGAACTTTAAAATGACAAAACATGATCTTTTGAATGAACCAGCCAGTAATAGACATGTCCCCTAAGGTCAACAGTGATGACCTCCATGCCATTCTATATAAATCCAATGATCTGGGCTAACTCCAGCATTCCAAACAATAATTAACTATAGTTTAACTAATTAAACCATGTAAATTATTAGTGTCCATTTTCTAATGTTCAGTATTATTGAATTAATTTTCAAATTAACACTCCAAGTTCTGATCATCACTAGTAAACTGTATATTCAACAAACCAAAGTACAGTTCGCCCTCCATTTTTGCAGGGGATCTGTTCCGGACCCCCTCCCCCATACATGAAAACAGAGACTCGCCAATATTCAAGCCCTATAGACTTGAATGGGGTGTGCCCCCATGGGGGCAGAGGTCTCCCCTCTGTGAATATTCAAAACCACAGATCTCAAGTCCGCGAGAACAGAGGGGCGACCGCAGAGCAGAAGGAGCAGGAGAGCATGTTCTAGGAAAAAAGCAGCTCTGATAGCATTGCCTGCTTTGAAGATTATTAGCTGATATGTTAGAATTTTATACTCTTATCAGCATGATAGTTCTGCATTCACTTTTTAACTGTTCCCTGGGAGATACTCTTGATTTGCTATAATGTTGGCATTAAATTACAAACTAACCATATTTACTCAGAAATAAATGGGTATTAATTCTGAACAAATTATTATGATTTGTTTCTTATGAAACCCTCTTCAAATGAATGGGGTTCAGTTAGGTATGCATGTCACTGTGCCTGTCTTCCTTTTGCTAATTGTTAAAACAAATTTACATGCAAACAGAATTTTTAACTTGTACATTTAGGACTCATCACACCTTTCTTAAGATCACAAAAGCCCCTAAGAGTTTGGGATTAATCCTTCTCCTCTCTCATCTCCCCTCCATCATGGTCTTGATCCCACTCTTTTTGGGAATCCCACTCTTTTTGGGAAGAAATAGACATGGCAGGTCTTAGACAGTAATGAAGATTTTGGGGGGAAAGTACTCCTGGAAAGTCTTCCAGAAAATGTCCAGTGTTCTAAATAATGTTACCTGAGTTAGCATGTTTGGTTTAAATATTATATTCAAACATTTTCAAAGTTTTATGTGTTTATTGCAATATTTGCAATAAAGTGATGGGACATTGTTATGTAGCACAGGTTGAGTCTCCCTTACCCGAAATGCTTAGGACCAGAAGTGTTTTGGATTTTATTTATTTTTTTATTTATTTGAACACCTGTATTTGCTTATACATACATAATGGGATATCTTGGAGATGGAATTCATGTCTCAACACAAAATTCGTTTATGTTTCATAGAGCCTTTATAGAAAACCTGAAGGTAATTTTATACTGTATTTTTAGCAATTATGTGCATGAAACAAAATCTGTGTCCACTGAGGCATTGGAAAGCCACCAATGAATATTCTTTTTGGAATTCTGGATAAGGGAGATTCAACTTGTATCTCCTTTATATTTAACCAAAAAGAGAGAGAAAAGCATATAACTGAAAGTACTTTGTTCTTTTAAGGTTCACATATCTAAAGAGAACTATAACTGATATACAATGGGCTCTAGGTATCCACTGGGGGTTGGTTCCAGGGCCCCCTGTGGATACCAAACTCCATGGATGGTCAAGTCCCATTAAATACAATGGTGTATTGGAATGATGGCCCTTATATAAAATAGCAAAATCAAGGGTTACTTTTTAGAATTTTCAAGCCATGGATATCTGAATCGGTGGATAAAGAATCGTTGGATATGGAGGACCGACTGTATTAACAAGTGCCAAAACACACTGCAAAAATAATCCAGTTTGACACCACTTTAACTGCCTTGGCTCAATGCTAGGGGATTCTGGGAATTGTAGTTTTGTGAGATATTTAGCCTTCTCTGTCAGAGAGCTCAGGTGCCACAACAAATTACAGTTCCCAGGATTGCATAACACTGAGCCAGGGCAGTTAAAGGGGTTATTCACACAATGGAAACAAATCCAGGATGAATTCTGGATTAATCTTTGTTGTCCACACGCATTCCAAATGCACTCTATTAAGTTAGGGGCAGTCGCCAAAAACCCCACTCACCTCAGGATAATCGATATTGGGCCTTTTCCCCCCGAGTTTTTACAAAAGATTCACATTGTTGACTGTGTGAACAATGATGTTAATAGACCCGAATAGACCTGAATAAACTCCACACCTTTAACAGGTTTCAAATGCACTTGCATCATCGACAGCCCACACGGTCATGAAAGCACTGCCCATTCCCCAGTGGAACAGCCACCACTGGGGAGGAAAGAGGAAAGAGAGGGAAAGGGATGCTAGTGGATGTGGGGACAAGGGAAGGGTGCCGGCACATGCGAACAACCAAAGAGATGCGGAGTGATGAGGTTCTCAGAAACATGCAGTTAGCCATGGTGTGAATAACAAACCTGGAATGCATGAGTGAAGTTGTTTGCATCGTTCCAGTAAAAAAAATAATGTGTGAATGAATCTAAAGTGGTGCCAAATGGGATTATTTCTGCAGTGTGTTTTGGACCCAAGTAGGGTTGCCATAATTCTCTTCCACAACACCAGGACCAAACCCAGGGAAAAAATGTGGGAGAAAATGTAGGTGAAATGTGGGACATTCCGGTAAAAATGGAGGGCATGACCAACTGAAAAATTAAAACATTATTAAAATAAAAAATTAATATAAATTCAAGCACTGGGCCCCAGGTGGAGCCAGATGGAGGTCTTGCCAACCGCGCCAGATTTCCTCAGTACTCACCTGCCTTACCTGAACCCGGCACCTCCGCTGTCCCCCAGCTGTCCAGCCAGGCTCCCAGAGACCATGGTGCCAACTACCACCCCAAGAACTGCCACCTGTGAAATAAAAACAAACTTAGCAGTACATTCACAGTTAGTCTGTTCCTATGAGCACTAGAGTTGGTAAATACTTATCTCCTTAAAACAATGGTTCCTAACTTTTTCTATGCCCCACAACTCTAGAAATGTTTGATTAATGTTTGCACTCCCCACAAAAGTAATATCACACTTGAAGTTGAAGAAATCTAATTTGTAATTTTCGAACCACAGATTGAACCACATATAACAGCATCGGTGAACCAACTGACTAAAAAAAAGCTTTTAACTCAGTGCATAAAATGCAAATATAAATTGAGCAATTATATTCTAATTTATTCAGAAAAGTTTGAGTGATGACTCATGTTTCACAAGGCATTCTTTGTTGCACCCTCTGAAATTCCATCTTCCACCTCCTGGGAGTGCAGGCATCCCAGGTTGGGAACTCTCTTCCTTAGAAGAATGACTAGATCATATCCTATATTTAGCCCATCTAACATAATTGATTGCAGTACAATAGCCAAGACAGCTATTGGAAAAATTTTCCACCCCGCTTCTCTGGTCATAAATACACTACTTAAAACGCTGTTAATGATATTTTTAATTTGTTTGGCCTGAGGACTAAGGCAACGGACATAACTGAATAAAGTTCAAAAACCTGGAAGCAATACTGGGGGTTCCTTCTTGTTCTTGAAACTTCTACTTTCAAACTGAAGAGCAGAGGTGAAGCCAGAAAATGGATACCGAAATACAGAACAACCTCCCAAGTTTTTCAGTGTGCAAAGAGATCTTGCAGCACCTTTGAGATTAACTGAAAGATAGAAGTTGGTAGCATGAAAGATAGAAGTTGGTAGACTTGAGCCTACTTCCTCAGATGCATTTGGTCTATGAAAGCTCATGCTACCAACTTCTACTTTTCCATTAGTCTCCATGGTGCTGCAAGATCCCTTTGCATACTGATTTTCCAGATTGACATGGTTATGTCTTTGAATTCTACTCTCATGTTTTTCCAAACTCAAAGGGTGGTAGAACAGACGAGGCATTATTTCCTGGCAGGAGCAAGTTGGCAGATAAGATTGTTCCACTGTGCCTTCCCCAATTTTTCATGGCACTTGCCAACTGCGTACTCCCCCCCAAAAAAAAAAAACTAGTACAGAGCACATAAACGAATGAGTTTGTGCAAAATCTGAAAACAATTTATATACTATGCAAATTAGGCTTCCCAGATTTGCACAGCTGGGATCATAGAATCATAGATTCATAGTGTTGGAAGAGACCACAAGGGCCATCCAGTCCAACCCCCTGCCATTCAGGAACTCAAAATCAATGCATCCTTGACAAATGGCCATCCAGCCTCTGTTTAAAGATCTCCAAAGAAGGAGACTCCACCACACTCCAAGGGAGTGTGTTCTATTGTCAAACAGCTCTCACTGTCAGGAAGTTCCTCCTAATGTTGAGGTGGAATCTCTTTTCCTGTAGCTTGCATCCATTGTTCCAGGTCCTATTCTCTGGAGCAGCAGAAAACAATCTAGCGCTCTCCTCAATATGACATCCCTTCATATATTTAAACAGGGCTGTCATATCACGTCTTAAATGTCTCTTCTTCAGGCTAAACATACCCAGTTCCCTAAGTCGTTCCTCATAGGGGATGGTTTCCAAACCCTTCACCATTTTAGTCACCCTCCTCTGGACACAGTATTGCATGTGAGGCCTGACCAAAGCAGAATACAGTGGCACTATTACTTCCCTTGATCTAGATACCAATCTTCTATTAATGCAGCCTAAAATTGCATTGGCCTTTTTAGCTGCCGCTTCACATTGTTTACTCATGTTCAACTTGTGGTCTACTGGGACTCCTAGATCCCTTTCACACGTGGTCTAATTAAGCCAGGTGTCCCCCATCTTATATCTATGCATTTCATTTTTTTGCCCTAAGTGCAGTACCTTCCATTTCTCTGTGTTGAAATTCATTTTGTTAGCTTTGGCCCAGCTTTCTAATCTATTAAGGTCATTTTGAATTTTCATCCTGTCTTCTGGGGTATTAGCTGTTCCTCCTAATTTGGTGTCATCTGCACATTTGAGAAGCATGTCCCCTATTCCTTCATCCAAATCATTGATAAAGATGTTGAATAGCACTGAGCCCAAGACAGAACCCTGTGGCACCCCACTAGTCACTTCTCTCCAGGATGAAGAGGAGCCATTGCTGAGCACCCTTTGGGTTCAGTCAGTCAACCAGTTACTAATCCACCTAACAGTTATATTGTCTAGCCAGTGGATCTGAGATTACATTTGCCAATTCTTTTAATATCCTTGGATGTAGTTCATCTGGTCCAGGAGACTTAAATTCATTTAGGTTAACCAGGTATTCCTGTACTACCTCTTTACTTATTTTGTGCTGCATTTCCCCTATTGTGTTCTCTGCTCCATTTTCCTCAGGTTGAACACCCTTTTCCTTTTATGATTAGACTGAGGCAAAGAAGGTGTTGAGTAGTTCTGCCTTTTCTCTGTCCTCTGTTAGAATTTCTCCATCTTCTCTGCGCAGTGGCCCTACCATTTCCTTCTTCGTTCATTTGCTACAGACATACCCAAAAAGCCCTTTTTATTGTTCTTAACCCCTCAACCAAGCCTGAGCTCATTCTGCACTTTGGCTTTCCTAACTTTAGCCCTACATGTGCTAGCTATTTCTTTGAATTCCTCTTTAGTGATTTTGCCCCTTTTCCATTTCTTATACATCTCCCATTTAAAATTTAGGGCCTGTACAGACTGCCAGAAATAATCCAGTTTGAGACCACTTTAACTGTCCTGGCTCAGTGCTAGGGGATCATGGGAACTGTAGTATTTCCAGAGACACTGAGCCTTCTCTGTCAGAGAGCTCTGGTGCCACAATAAACTTAATAAATAAAATAAATTTCCTTCCCCATTAATTTTATCCAGATGCTCTCCACCTGATTTCCAGGATTTAAGTCCTGAATCTCTTCACAGGTGTAAACATCCCTGATATATAATACTATTCCTCCTCCTTTCCTGTTTGGCCTATTTTTCTTAAAAAGGTTATACCTCCCTATTCCTACATTCCAATCATGAGACTCATCCCACCAGGTTTCAGTGATGCCTATTATATCGTATTTGCTTTGTTGTACTAAGAGTTCAAGTTCATCTTGTTTATTTCCCATGCTCTGTGCATTAGTGTAGAGCAGGGGTAGGCAACCTGTCCCCTTTAAGGGCCGAGGGACTTCAGCTCCCAGAATCCCAGGAGCTATTGGCCAACATGGGACTATTGGCCAACATGGTTGAGGCTTCTGGGAGCTGAAGTCCCTCGGCCCTTAAAGGGGACAGGTTGCCTACCTCTGGTGTAGAGACATCTAAGACCTCCCCACTTGCTGCCTGTGTGAGGTTTTTTGCCTCCCACTGTTGGGCTCTTGCATCATTTGCCTTGTTCCCTCTATAACACTTTGACTATTATCTCCAGCCCATGATGTACCCCTTCCTTCCAAGATACCTTCCAAGATACTGTCTCCCTCCCCCACGTGACTCAGTTTAAAGCCTCATAATCCCTTCTGATATTCTGAAGGCTATACCTTGCAGTATCATTGGTTTCCACATGGACCAAGAGGAAGGGGTACTAGTCAGTAGGCTTGACAAGTCTTGTCAGCCTCACTGTTACATCACAGATTTTTGCCCCAGGGAGACAGCACACCTCCCGAGTCATCTTGTCAGGCTCACAAACCACTGCTTCTGTACCCCTCAACAAAGAATCCCACCACCACAACCACATGCCTCCTCTGAGACTTAGCAGTGGCTGTTCCCTGTGGTGGTACTCTCAGGGTCCCCTGCACTGTCCCTGAGGACTGTCCCTGCTGCTCTTCCTCTTCTTCCTTGATAAGGGAGAGTGCTTCAAATTGATTCTGTAGCTGCAAGCTCCCAGAACGATCCCTGGTTTCCCTACTTCTGTGTGTGACATTCCTCCAGCTGTCTACTTCCTGTATGTGTGAAGTGACCTTGTCCACAACAGCTTCCTCTGTGTGGTCCCCATCCAAGATCGTTTGTTCTGTTCTGTCCAGGAAAACCTCTTACTCCCTAATATTCTGAAGTGTAGCTACCTGGGCCTCCAGCTGCTGGACTTTCTCTTCCAGGAGGTCTACCAACTTGCAAGTGTGATGATATATAGTGGCAAGTGTGATGATAGATTAAAAAACAGAGTCTCGAGATTTGTAAAAGATTTCTCAAATTAGCCCAAACTGCAAACAGTAATATACCAATTTATCTGATGGCTTATATTTCTTTGTGATGCTTCTGATAACGTAAGAACAGAAAGTAAACTTTTTTCAGCCTTCCTCATGACAGTGGCAATTTCTCTCTAACCTAAGCAAACTGAAACGGCATTGGTGCTGCTATCTTTGGGCAAGTTGAAAAGCTTGGCTGTGGGCCTGGCACCAACCTCACAGACTGTGTGGGCAATGTGTAAGAGAGATGATTGAAGTAATGCCTCTTGGAGGTCAGGTGAGGGGGAAGAGAGAACAAACAAAAGTGTGGGACTAAGAAGGGATGGAGAAAAGGAATGAGCCAGCCATCGGGACAGGAGGTACTTCCTCCCCCAAACATGCACTCATATTATGCCCCATATTGTTCATATTACAAGTTGTGGTAATGCCCTCCTGTCCTCTAGCGTCATATATACGGATTGCCTACTTTACTTTCTGTGACAGAAGTTAACCGCAGCTATTCGCTCCTGCCGCAGGCATAAATTGCTGCTCCTGGAGACTGCTGGGGCGGGAGGCAGATTTTGTCTTTGCCTTTGCTTTGACCCTGATGCAGCCCATTCATTTTCCCCCCACACACCATTGGTTCCCCCATGACATATATGAGGCAAAGTAAATTAAGCTGTAGTCTGCAAAAGTCTTGATGGGGAGAACATAACCTGCGCCCACTCTTGACACTGGGCTCACTCCAATGTAAGGCGGGGGAAAGCCTTTCTTCTTCTTCCCTCAATTCTGCCCCCAATTGCAGCTGCTATACTTTCTCACATGGTTCTCAGTGACTCTCATTAAGTTCGGTGAGAGGAAATAAACACAGTTCATCATATTGATGGGCATCGTGCCAATTAATTAATAAACGTGGGTTATTAACCAGAAGTGGTGCATGCCTGCTGCTCTCTCCTGTTTTTGTCTACCTTAACAGTGGGTGCTATGGCAACAAGGAGAAGGAAGGATGGGGTGCCTAGCAACAAGAAGGGTCTGGAAGCAGATTTCGAAGCCCCGTTGGGAGATGGCAGCTGAATGAGAACAACTGATAGAAGAGTGGGAGAAAGATGTTAAGGAAGCGGGGGTAGGAAGGGGATCCTGGAGAGCTGTGAGATGGGAATAGCAGGACTGGCCTTTTCTTTGGCTCACAATGAAACTTGTACCTCTCCATACCATTGTTTCTGTTGGTGAGCACAGTGCAGCAAGGAAGGAGTATAAATCAGACAGAATCTGGTCTCTGAAGTGAAGCTCATGCATGTATGCAAGTGTCTTCCAGTTGCCTGAGACTGAGGCTGCATCTGCACTGCAGAAATAATGCAAGCTGACACCACTTTATTTGCCATGATTCAATGTTATGGAATTCTGGGAATTGTAGATTACCCCACCGCTCTAATAATCTGGTTACCTCTTCTGAATTGAAGTCTAATTCGGGATGCAGCCGAGTCCTATCACAAGGATTTTGTCACCAAAGTCCAGCCTGGCTGCAACACGGGTCCCCAACGTGCTTTGGCAGCCGATTTTTTAAGTCGGAAAGCTCCCAATTTTGAAATAAGGCTGCCGAAGTCCACTGGGAACCCAGGCTGCAGCCAGGCTGGACTTCGGTAACAAAATCCTTGTGATAGGACCCAGCTGCCTCCCGAATTACACTTTAGTTTAGAAGAGGCAAGCCGAGTTATTAAAGCGATGGGATAATCTCCGTAGTTTGTTGTGGCACCAGACCTCTCTGACAGAGAAGGCTAAATGTGTCTTATCTGCATCACTGAAAGCAAAGGCATGTTTCCATTCAGCCATGCTAGTCCTAGTACAAAACAGAACATACACAACAGGAGGGTTGTGTGTGTTCAGAGAAGGCTAAATGCCTCGCAAAACGACAACTTCCTCACAAAACTACAGTTCCTAAAATTCCATAGCATTGAGTCATGGCAGTTAAAGTGGTGTCGAGCTGTATGATTTCACAGTGTGGATGCAGCCTAAGCAAGCTGAAAGTGAAAACAGAATTAAGTGTTGGGTTTGTGAAGATTAAAGTCAGGGAAGAGAGGGTGCCTCCTAGAGGACTGAGTTTAAGTGAATTACAAAAATTTAAAATGAAGAGAAGCTTCAATAGGTATTATTTAATTGCAAAAAGCAATGGATAGCCAGTGTTCCAGAGATGAACTGGCAAGAAGCTTTTAATATTAGGTTAAGAACAAATGGAGAATTTGACTAGAATCATAGAATCCTAGAGTTAGAAGAGACCACAAGGGTCATCCTGTCCAACTCCCTGACATTCAGGAACACACCATCAAAGTACTCCCAACAGATGGCCATCCAGCCTCTGCTTAAAGCCTCCAAAGAAGGAGACTCCACCACTCTTCAAGGCAGTGTCTTTCACTCTCGTACAGCTCAGGAAGTTCTTCCTACTGTTTTGGTGGAATCTTTTTTCCTATAGCTTGAATCCATTGCTCCATGTTCTAATCTCAGCAGCAGCAGAAAACAAGCTTGCTCATCCTCAGTATGACATCCCTTCAAATATTTAAACATAGCTACTATGTCACCCCTTAACCTTCTCTTCTCCAGGCTAAACATATCCAGCTCCATAAGCCTTTCCTCACAGTACATAGTTAACAGACTTTCACCATTTTGGTCACCCTCCTCTGGACATACTCTAGCTTGTCAACATCCTTCTTAAATTGTGGTGACCAAAACTGGACACAGTATTCCGGGTGAGTTCTGACAAACGCAGAATAGTTGCAAAAGTGCAACTATTACTTCCCTCAATCTAAACACTATACTTCTATTGATGCAGCCTAGAATTGCATTGGCTTTCTTAGCTGCCAGATCACATTACTGACTCATGTTAAGCCTGTGATCCACTAAAATTCCTAGGTCCCTTTTGTAGTCCTGCTATCAAGATAGGAGTCACCCATCCTATATCTGTGCATTTCATTTTTCTGGCCCAAGTGTAGTATCCTACATTTCTCCCTGTTGAATTTCATTTTGTTAGTTTTGTCCCAGCTTTCCAATCTGTTCTGGTCATTTTGAATTCTGATTCTATCCTCTGGGGTATTAGCAATCCCTCCTAATTTAGTATCATTGCAAATTTGATACGCATGGTCTATTCCATCACCCACAGCACTAATAAAGAAGTTAAATACAGAACCCTGTAGCACCCCACTAGTCACTTCTCTCCAGGATGAGGAGAAGCCATTGGTTCTATTTTGTAAGGATATCATGGGGGACCTTGTCAAAGCCATTACTGAAATCAAGATACAGTATATACTCAGCATTCACTTCATCTACCAAGTTTGTGACTCTGTCAGAAAACGAATTAAGCTTAGTCTGGCATGACTTGTGTTTGAGAAACCCATGCTGACTTTTAATAATCACAGCATTTGTAAGTGCTTACAGACTGTCTGTTTAATGATCTGTTCTAGAATCTTTCCAGATACTGATGTTAGGCCGACTGGGTGGTAATTGTTAGGATTCTCTCTCTTTTTTTCTTTTTCTTTATAAAGATGGGGACATTTGCCCCCCTCCAGTCTGCTGGAACCTCTCCTGGTCTCCAGGAATTCTCAAAAATTATTGCCAGTGGTTCTGAGATTACATCTGCCATAGCTTTTAATACCCTTGAATGTAGAGTGGGCAATTTGGAGCAATTAGTACCTACTGGATTAAAGACAAGGAAATTGGCAATACATATAGGAACTGCCAGACATAGATTGGGTGTCCAGAAAACACTCTGAACAACATTGCAAAATACCCTTGTATGATTTTCACATCTAAGTTCACATATTTTCTATGCAAGTTTACCTGTACCTCAGGAGTAAAAATATCATGTATGAAGCATACTTGAGACTCTTACAAAATCCAAAGTCTTCTGTTTTTCTACAACAAGCTATGAGAACCATGGAGGAAATATTTTTAGTTTATTACTAGGCACCACCAAAAACATTTATGGGTTGAATGGAAACATAACATGTTTAGATTTTTTTAAAAAATTGATAATTTTATGAAACACTCCATTCTAATTGGTTTTCAGGTGGTTAATTCCACTACTGTTTTTGCCCTGTCTCCTTAGTCTCTATAAATAATAATTCTGACTTCATATGTCCCATAATTACAAAATGCTAAACAAGCTATCCAATAACATTTTGTGCTCTCTTCAAGTTCTGACCTCTTATTTTATCTTCTTTGCCACATAAATACTGTGGGGTACCAGCTGTCTAGCAGCAATATGTGGAGAAGAAAAATGCCAGGGGGGGAAAAAAATAAGACTTCGGAGGGAATAATGTTTTCATGCTACTTCCCACTGTTCCTGGTGTTCAACCAGCAGTTTCAGATTTCTCTTGGTCAAAGAGTGGGGTGGGGGGGAATCAGCTCCTCCTGTCACTTTCATGCTATCAAGGTCCTATTTCCACTAAGCACTGGGACACTAATCCATAATGTCCCAGAAATGTTTATGGACAGTGAAGGCCTGCTGACATGACCTTCTGGATCTCCATAGAGGTTGAAGCTGGGTAAGAGTCATGCAGCTATATACAAAGTAGGAGTACTTCTAATTTTTATTTATTTATATATATCCTGTTTTCCCCCTCAGAATTGGAACTCAAAGTGGCTTATAATTTAAAAAGAACAATATAATTAAAATATTTAAAAAGAGAACATTCAAATAGAATTAAAACCAGTCACACCCCCATAAAAAATCTCTTAAAAATAATAATCTTTATTTATACCCCGCCTTTTGCAAAGCAGTCAAGGCAGCTTACAACTAAGATAAATTGAGTAAAATTACCCTAAGGTAAACAATAAAACAATGTTACAAATAACAATATCCCCCCCATTAAAATATATTAAATAGACATATCAGTTAAAATCATAAATTTCAACATAGGTTTAAAACATCAAAACGTTCAACATTAAACTCTCTTGGCCACAGTAAGAAGATGGGAGGGGTATCTAACGGGATGGGGACCAGGTAGTCTATTCCAGGTAAACAGTTCAGTTAAAATAATACAGCACCCCCTAACCTGTTCTTTAAAAGCTTTCTATTTTAAAAGCCTGTCTGAATAAAACATTTTAGATTGCTACTAGAAAGACAAGGAGGGGGCTATTCTGGTCTCCCTAGGAATGGAGTTCCAGAGTCTAGGGGCATCTACCAAGAAGGCTCTCTCTCGTATCCCCACCAACTGTGTTTGCGATGGTGGTGGGACTGAAAGAAGGGCCTCTCTGGGCCGACTCATACAGGGAGATACGGTCTGCCAAATAGTGTGGACCTGAGCCATATAGGGCTAGGTCATAATCATTACTTTGAATTGTTCCTGGAAACAAACTGACAGCCAATGGAGCTGTTTCAACAGGGATGTAGTATGGTTTTTGTAACCTGTCCCCAATTAACGGTCTGGCTGGATAGGTTTTTGTGGGTTTTTCAGGCTGTGAGGCCGTGTTCTAGAAGAATGTGGCTGGCATCTTCAGATGCAGGCAAAACGTCAGGAATGCATTCTTCTAGAACACAGCCTCACAGCCCGAAAAACCCACAAAAAGCTGTGGATGCCAGCCGTGAAAGCCTTCAACTTCGCACAGTCTGGCTGGAGCTCTTTGGATCAGCTGAAGTTCTGTTTAAAATAAACTAGATCCTCACCAAACTGAAAGCTGGGTAGGATTGATTTGAAAGGAAGCCAATTTCTTTATTTCCTGGAATAACCAAGTTTCTTTCCCTGGTATAACCTGCTACTACCAGAGAATGTGGCCTCATTGGTTTAAGAGATTGAAAATCCCAGGCTCCTCCTTAGTGTCACATGTCTTCTGCACTCAAGACAGATTCTCTCCTCTGTTAATGATCACGGTTAAAATACAGAACAATATTCATAGTAATTTACACACATAGAAGAACATCTTTATCTTATCATCCCACTAATCCCATGGTAGTTCTTCTTGTGTTGTATAAAATATCAATATTCCTATTTCTCCACAACATAGGTAGAAGGCCATTGCTTTTCAGTCACACATTTTAGAGGCAGTGGCTATAACATGTGCTTGAACCAGAGACATTCATATCTCTGTTCTCCAGACAATGCCCTAAGGGCTCCAAGGATGTTTTGCCATTTAAACCAGCCACTTCAGCAGTTGTGTCAGGGCCTGTAATCTCTGTGGACTGCAGAGGTATAAGCATATAATCCAGAAGTAAAATGCAATATTTTTCTTCTGGTTTTCTTCTGTTGGCTTTTGTCAGTATTTTGTAACTGCCAGTGAGAAAAACAGCCACTATTTCAGATGCGCCTTTACTGTTTTGCTAAAAGGCATTCCAATCTCTGCTTGTTTGATCAGTTTGCATATACTTTCAAAATAATATTTTTGGAAATCCAAGCTTGTGATAGTTTACAAAGATGTTCAGAAGATCTATCAAACAATTCACTTCAATCCACAGTGCTATTTTTACAGAGATGAAGGCTGCTAGATAAATATGTTCTCCTTTAAAACTGTTTTTGCTGCCTGTGGTTCATGTCCAACAAAGAATTCTAAAGAGAATTAATGCAAGTAAATCATCTGAATTAATTTCCGAGTCCATGTAGGAGGATTAGAATGAGCAATACACAACTATTTCTGGAGATTGTTATTGAATTTTTCTGACATTTTAACTGAGAGTTTTCTAAATTAGTTTTCAAAAACCTCCTCATAATAATTGTATGTTAATTTTCAAATACTGCTTTACAACCCACAAATGCAGTTTCCTGTCTTCTTCACATATACATACTTGTGGACAAAGTTAATAGATACAGAAAAATAACCTGTGTAGTGAGAAACCAGAGCTTACAATTTAAGTTTGAAAATGAATTTGATAAATGTTAAATATTAAAATTAGGGAATTGTTTCATTGACACTAATGTGATAATTGAAGTAATTTGGCTCAATTAATGTACATTAAGTTGTTTCTTAAAACATTGGGTTCCAGAAGTGACTGTGGGATTTACAAGTAATAACATGGAGATTGTCACTGTTGAATCTAGGGACACATTTTTTTGTTACTGAAATCTTCAAAGCCCTACTTTTGACATTACAACATTGTCTTCTCCCCATGTACTACAAAGCCCACTAATGTTAACACCTAAAGATGGTGATTGTTCAATAAGTCTGAAAACTATTAAAGTATAAGATCTCATCTCATAACTTATCTAGTTATTTTTTGTGACTGGTCTACATTCTCTGTGCCTTCCCACTCCTTATCAAGAAGCATGATCTGCAAAGTAATGATACAGCACACATTCTTCTCATTTAGCTCAATGTAACTAATTTCTAAATAGATTTTATTTTTAAAATAAATAGGCAGGGGGGCATGGATTTAGGGAAAAATTTGCATGCCAGATCTGCACTAGGGTAGACACAGGCTGTAACAATCACTGACAGATCTTATCACACTGCCCTGTGCCCCAGCAGCTGGCAGACCATATCAAATCTGAGCTTCTCCTGCAACTTTTCAAGCACAGGGTTTCATGCTGGAAAAGCCTGGGTTGGATATGGGCTGCCTACTACCCAGGCATAGGGCAGTGCAATAAGATCTGTCAGTGACAGTTACAACCCGTGTCTATCCCAGTATGTGATAATTGCCTTAGTTAACTCTAACATGAGAGCCAGTGTGGCATAGTGGTTTGAGTGTTGGACTGTAACTTGGGAGATCAGGGTTCAATTCCCAGCTTGGCCATGAAACCCACTGGATGACCTTGGGCACATCACACGCTCACAGCAATGGCAAACTTTCTCTGAACAAATCTTGCCAAGAAAACTCCATGATAGGTTCACCTTAGGGTCACCATAGGTCAGAAATGGTTTGAAGGCATACAACAAGAACAACAAGAACAAATCTTTTGGCTTTGTGCTCCAAATCCTTGAAGTGTGCATTCCACTGGGAAAAAAGGGTGGGTGAAAAGCAGAATGAAAGGTTGGGGGGGGGGGGATAGTGAGGGAGAGAGGGATAGTGAGGAAACCTTTCCACTAATTACCAAGTGCATAGCACTGTGTGAGCAATAATAATCATATTAAAAGACTACTAAAGGGTTCGATGAGATTTACTTCTGAAGAGACATGGAGAAAGCATGTTCTCCTAAATGAGTCTTGTGGCTCCAAACTAGTAGCTCTAACCCAGGGGTAGGCAACCTTTCCCCTTTAAGGGCCGAGGGACTTCAGCTCCCAGAAGCCTCAGCCATGTTGGCCAATAGTCCCATGTTGGCCAATAGCTCCTGGGATTCTGGGAGCTGAAGTCCCTCGGCCCTTAAAGGGGAAAGGTTGCCTACCCATGCTCTAACCTAAACAGCCCTCTCAAAGCATGTGACCTGTTGAAGCAGGTTGTGGAAAACAAAGAGGAGGAAGAGGAGGGAGAAGCCAAGAGAGAAAACAGGGGTAAATATAATTGAGGGAAACTTTTCACATCATTATCCAAGTACCTAACAACAATTCAGTGGGCAACAACAAATACAAAAAGATTACAAAGGAGTTCACTGCAGATTACTCCAAATGATATACAATATTTTATATTAGAAAATAGAATAAAATCAATAAATGAGGGGAAATGAAGAGAGTTGCAATGTACCCCAGTTCCCCAGAAGTTATGTAGATCTGTAAATGGGACAAGATACCAGCCTTTCAGGCCTGAAAGGTCTAAACTCTGTAAAGGCAGTAGCTGCTTGATGGCTAAGCATACAAATCGTTCTCTATTTGCCTACCATTCAAGACCAAGGTTCAATTTTGTTCTTTGGTTACATTCTGCATTTGTTACCCAATCTCAGCTCTTCAGTTGCTTTTCAGCTATTTTCTTCTGAAGGGTTTCCAGAATCTTCTTTATCTCTATCCCTGCTCCAGATGTATGATACAGCAAACAATTTGTTCTATTCCTAATCTTTCTTCTCCGTAGGCCTTCTTGACTGAATCTGTCAAAGGAAGAGCCCTCCACCCTAATGAATTCAAACATGCTAAAAGAATTAATTATCCTTTAATGTATAGATCAGCTTCAGTAAAATCTAATGAGAGCTTTGTTAGGAGAAAAATCTAACAAGGTAATAGCTTAACATCTTATATAACTAGTTATTCCCAGTCTCTGCTTTGGAACACAATCCAAACTTACCAGGATGGCTTAGAGACAGATGAGGTTGCATTAGACTTGAGGTGTGCTGAATCTAAACTTCTCTAAAGATGCTAGAAACTTTTTTTGTTTTACTTAATTGCATTATATATTTTATACTTTTCTCTTGTAAACCACCTTAAAGATACATCTGTTGAAAATGTGGTATAAAAAGAGGTATTGGGTACAGGTAAGGTACAGAAAAGGAGACTTACAGCATTAAAGGCAAAGGTTTCAGGTGTGGAGTTCTTCATAATACAGTTCTTTTCACTTTGGACCTAGTACTCAGGAGAGATTTTCCACCACCTATCTTCTGAGCTAGTTCATTTTTCTGCTGTTATTCCAGTTGAAGCTTTCTACTATCATGTTTAACAGTGTAATGGGCAGAATTGCTGGATCACTACAGTGGGAATGGTAGGAAAGGGTACATAAAAGTGCCAAGTCATAAATGGATTTCATGTCATTCTGCCTTGGATGGTACCAACCATACAGGTTCTGTTAGCCTATGGTTTGCCATTTAGACAAATAGAGAACTGTAACTGTCACAGTTCCTTATCAGCACACTAGCGGTGACACCCTTCATCTATAATGTCATAAATGAAGGCACCAACACAAAAGGCCATTGATTTGCAAGGCTTCTATGACAGCTTCTGTGTTTTTATTTTTAGTGAGCATCCTCTAAGTCACTTGGTCTCTGACTCGGATTCTGAAATGGACAGCACAGAGCAACTAGCCCTGGGCAGCACGGACACGCTCTCCAACGGGCACAAGGCTGATCTGGAGGCTGCTAAACGCCTGGCAAAGAGGCTCTACAATCTGGATGGTTTCAAAAAAGCAGATGTAGCCCGCCATCTGGGGAAGAAGTACGTGTGGGTATTAGGAGAAAAGACTGTTCTCACAGAGCTCTGTTAACTCCCTGAGGAAATCCAGCTACCCTCATGCAGAAATATCCTGAGCCTTGTGGAGGATAACAGATAAGATACCATCTTCACCGAAGAATAATAAATAAACCTTTGGCTAGCTTGCCTTTATGAGACACCCTTGGGATGGGAGTGTTTTCTGTATGGCCCACATAGCTTATGCCCTGGGGATGGTTTATGCTGCATTTCCTTTAGCTTGACAAGAATTATGTGTGACTTCACTCCTAATATCTAGCCACTAATGAATAAAGCTCTCACTAGAAATTAAGGTACATAAGGGGCTGTGGAATGAACAGTTAGGTGCCTTTGCTGGTTTTGTATGAATTCTGCCTTAAATCTTGTATTTCTGTTCCTTGTTGTGGCAAACATAACATCCTCAAGTTTCCCTCTCTTTAGTTTTTATCCGTCTCTCATGTAAGAGTTTTAAAAATATGTTTTATCCTCTCCTTTTCAGCAATGATTTTAGTAAGATGGTTGCAGGGGAGTATCTCAAGTTCTTTGAGTTCACTGGAATGAGTCTGGATCAAGCACTGAGGTGAGTGTTCAAGAGGAATGTGTGCAATCTTAGAAACAAATGAAAAACTGAGTGTCTGCAGTTGCTTTCAGGATTAAAATTGATTTATATTTGTTGAAAGACAGAAGTTCTGAATGTTTTTTGTTAGACTTCTAAGCAGCCCTGGCAGCTCATCAGCACTGGATAAGCCTTCTGTTTTTTCTGCCAGCTCAGAATTGCCAAACCAATTATAGCACCTAGTGGATCTAGCATCTAGTGGACAATAATACATAGCTGATGAGATCCATGCAGTCTGTGGAGTGGGGGGTGGGTGGGTTGTGAAAACTAGTCCTAGATTTAGAGCATGTGCAGATTATTATTCTTTGAAGTAATGGGGTCACCATAGGACGTTATCACACATGGGCCAGTTTCATTGTTAAAGAGATAATAAAGTGGAAATGAAGCATCCCGAAAAGATAGCGAAAAAAGAGCTTAATTGCGCAAAAGCTTTTCACATGTTATTACAGTAATAACGGAATTAAGTGAAAAGTGAAAAAAAAAGACGTTTTTAACTTTCATATACAAGTGAAAAGAACCCGTACATGTACTGGAAATGGGTGTGTTTCATGACCAGACTCCTCCTTTTTCTAGGGCGGGTCCTGCATTTCCCAGGAGGAAATGTCAGACTGTCCTCCATTTGGGGTCATGTCCTCCTGCACAGGTCCTAACCTCCTTCCATTGGGGTTAGGACCTCTCAAGAGAGCAGAGGAGGAGGAGGAGGAGGAAGAGGTTGGAAAGGCAAGGCAAGGCAAGCCAAAGCAAGGGAGGGATTGAGATGGCTCAGCCTCCCTTTTCTCTCTCTCCTTTCCTGGCATTGGAGGCTGTCAGCTGCTGGGGAGATGAGCAAGAAGGGTAGGATCACAGGCAGAGCTGGCAGGGAAGGAGGAGGAGGAGGAGGAGGAGGAAAGGGAAGAAAGGAAGGAAGGAAGGGCTGGGTGTTCCCTGGGGAGAGCCAGAGCCTTGGATGATGCCCAGGAGAGGGGGAAACTGGAGGTAGCTCCCATGCCCCCCCCATAAGCCTTTCCCCTTTGTAGGACCTGCAGGGCAGAACTTCATGGTGAGATGGAGCTCCAAGTTGCTCCACAAGCACACCCCACACTTGCACCCACATCCACCCACAGCTGCTGCGAGGGAAGCCTTCTTTCCCCTCCTTTTCCCTCCATCCCAAATACCAAACTTCTCCTCCGTCCCAAACTTCCCTCGCCTTGCCTTGCCTTGCCTTGCCTTGCCTTGCCTTGCCTTGCCTTGCCTTGCCTTGCCTTGCCTTGCCTTCCCTTCCCTTCCCTCATGGCAGGAGCCCGGGACTCTCCTTCCCTGGAGGCCCCTCCTCCTCCTCCTCTTGGCCCTCCTCCAGGTTTTAAAAGAGAATTGTCCGTGCGTATTTGCTTTTCACATTACAGTAAATGTGAAATTACTGTAATTTCGCAAATGCATTTCCTCTAAACTTCCAAAATTAAAAAGATCTCGGATAATACCAGTTTCTGTCCAGTTTCTGACCAGTTTCTGTGCGACGTCATGTGAAATCGTGAGGCGCAAATTCAGTTTTTGTTTGGGATTTGTGTGGATTAACCAACAGATTTCCCCCATAAGATAATGTCCATAGTCATCCTTCTATTGAAGGAGATGCAGATTTTTATGCTTCATAACAATACATCAGGTACTTAAAACATACTTAGAAATGTTTTTCTAAATTATTTGCTCTCTTCTTAAAATTGCAATTCACTTTAGTTATATATGTGATTCTGAGACTGTCATAGTCATTTCTTGGATAATGTCCACCACTGATTGCAAGAGATCTATTCCCCCCCCCTTCATTATCTGCAGTCTTAAAACTTTTTTTAAAAATAGTGTGTATATGTGTAGGTAATATAAAATAACCATGATTGAGCCATGCCTTATTTTTTCAGTAGACAAGGAGTACTGGAGACAAATAGGGTTAAGTCAATAATGCTGCAGTTAGGGGAAACCTCATTTCTCTCTACATTC
This sequence comes from Phrynosoma blainvillii, assembly GCA_026167975.1. Classification (NCBI taxonomy): domain Eukaryota; kingdom Metazoa; phylum Chordata; class Lepidosauria; order Squamata; family Phrynosomatidae; genus Phrynosoma; species Phrynosoma blainvillii. The sequence continues at coordinate 153,410,504 of JANUYF010000003.1, read as the reverse complement.
CATTTTTTGGTCATATTCAAGCTGCCTATAGACCAGTATAAGTTCTGCTAGAGGAAAAGGAAGATACCTAGATTGCAGGGGAAGGGGAGATGTCACAAGAAAGAAACACCAGGACACACAATTGGAAGGAAAAGTCCACAACTTTATTGAGTACAGCTGACAGGTAGGGTTAGCCCAAATGCATAGCGTCTGGATCTGGCATTGACCAACCTGCTTGTTGCTCGATGAATCATGCTGCCCAGTCACGGCTGGGCCTCGGGATGACAGAAGAGGTAACCGATTGACCGCATGTCCGCATCTTCACCCCTTTGTCACCAGGTGACACTGACCAGGAGTTGCCCCCACAATGGCAACATCTCAATGCTCCCAGCACCCTCACCCCCCGGGTCCCTGTGGGACTCCAGATCCTGTGCTCTGCAGTACAGGAAACCATGCCCACCAGATCCACGGCTCATGCTACCACCCCTGGAAAGTTGTGATAGCACACCCCCGACCCTTGTGAACTCAAGTAAAGGGTGGGAGGGTGGGGAGAACCAGGCTGAAATGGTACCAATCATCCCAGCCAATCCAAAAAGGGGGCAGCTGGAAGTCCCACCTTCCCTTGGCCTCCCAACAAATCATGAGGCCGCTGGCCGGGCCCAAAGGGAGGTGCTTCCAGCCACACAGCTCAATGGGACACATAGTCCCAAGCAGCTGCCAGAAGTCCCATCCGCCACAGGTGAAGTAGTAAAAGAGTTCCCATACCTTGGATCAAATATTGATAAGAACAGAGATTACAGTCAAGAAACCAGGAAAAGGTTAAGAATGGAGAGAGCAGTGGTGAAAGAACTAGAAAAGATGCTAAAATGCAAAGATATACAACTAAGCACAGAAGTTAGAATCATACAAGCCATTATATTCCCTATTACCATGTACGGATGTGAGAGCTGGACAGTTAAGAAAAAAGACAGGAAGAAAATCACTTCATTTGAGATATGGCACTGGAGAAGAGTGCTGAGGATCCCATGGACAGCCAAAAGGACAAACAAATGGGTCCTAGAGCAGATCAAACCGGAAACCTCCCTGGAAGCCAAGATGACAAAACTTAGGCTGGCGTACTTTGGACACATCATGAGAAGACATGAATCATTGGAAAAAACAATAATGGTAGGAAAGGTGGAGGAAACAGAAAGAGAGGAAGGCCACATGCTAGGTCAGGGGTAGGCAACCTTTTTGAGCCGGGGGCCGGGTTGCTGTCCCTCAGACAATTGGGGGGCCGAAGCACCAAAAATAAATAAATAAATAAATAAATAAATTAAAATTAAAAAAATATATTTAAAAAAAAAATATGCATGCACACTCTCTCAGCCCCAGAAAAGCCATGGCAAAACCCCTGTGGAGATTTTGCCAAGAAAACCCCAAGAACAAGTAATAACAACAATAATCAATATCATCATGGCGGGTGGCGGCGGCGGCGGTGGCATGACTGGCCTGGGGCCGGTCCAAAGGCCTCGGGGGGCCGCATCCGGCCCCCGGGCCTTAGGTTGCCTACCCCTGTGCTAGGTGGATGGACCTATTAAGAGGTCACAGGCATGAGTTTACAGGAACTCAGCAGAACAGTGGAAGACAGGGAGTTTTGGAGATCTTTCATCCACAGGGTCACCATGGGTCAAGATCAACTCAACGATGGTTAACAACAATGAAGTACTAAAAGTATCTGTAATACATTAAAAGCTGAATGAAAACCATTTTAAAATGCAGAATCAAAGTAATTTAGCAAAATAACTCTTGATAAGTTAAAACAATTAGGTGAGGAGATGGTCACTGAAGGCCTAAACCTTTTCTGACATGTTCACAATTCAAGTGTATTTTTATATTAATGTATTAATACCATGTAGGGTATTAATGTATAGTCTTCCTGACTCTGATGGGTCAATGAATATTATTCCAAGTAACTACTGGTCCTTTTTTCCCTCCAGGTCCTTTCTAAAGGAGCTAGCCCTCATGGGTGAGACCCAGGAGCGGGAGCGAGTCCTAGCTCATTTTTCACAGCGCTACTATGAGTGCAATCCTAAAGCCATCTCTTCTGAGGGTGAGATGTTATGAAAGGAGAAGATGGGTGGGTCAGATGGGGGGCTTGGGTGATCAATTTGTTCTGTTTTCAGCATGGAGTGATCTCTGTCAGGCTAAGCATGCAGATCAATCTGAAGGTCCCCCATTGCAGCATGACTGGATTACAGCAGCCCACACTTGCTAGAACTGGACTAAGGGAAGCTTGCCTAGGATTCTGCAGCTTTTGCTGTCTCAAAAGAAGTGTAGGACAGAAAGTGAAAAGGTGGTGGAGAAGAGAGTATCAGACAGACTGCTCTGTCAACTCTTCAGCATCAAGTGTGGACTAGTGTGGAGGGGGTTGTTTTTGGCCTACCAGTCAACACGAATGTGGTGATGATCCCCACATCTGACTGCCATTACCAGGGGAGGGCAATGGGTGAAAAAGAGCAGGCTGGACTCAACAGTGTTTCCCTCCCCTCCTTGTACACACTGCTCTCTGCATATAGAAGCCATAATTATGCTCTTGGTTTCTGCTATCTGAAATCAGAACATGAAGTCAAAAATAGTATTTTTCTACACACTCCCATTTCCCTGAGGTTCTAGGAAAGACTTGGCACTCGAAGGTGCTCCACTTTCAGCCAGCTTATAACTTGCTTACCCTCTGCCCATTTCTTTAAAAACACACCTGGACAACTGTGTGCCCCCCCCAGATGCGTGCACACACACACACAAACACACACACTATATTACACAGCAAACACTATGGTTCATTGAAAAACTAATACTGTGGTTCCATGTGCATAAAGTTTAAAATGGTCTCAAAGAAGAGCAATCAACATTTTTGAAATTTAAAAACCACAATAAATACAGCAAGGGCCTTTGAAGACTGCCAGAAATAGTGCAAACTGAGTCCACTTTAACTGCCCTGACTCAGTGCTAGGGAATCATGGGAACTGTAGTTTATTGTGGCACCCGAGCTCTCTGACAGAGAAGGCTCAATGTCTCAGAAAAAAATACAATTCCCATGATTCCCTAGCATTGAGCCAAGGCAGTTAAAGTGGACTCAATTTGCACTATTTCTAGCAGTCTGCAAAGGCCCCAAGTTAACCTTCTCAAATATGTCTATTTAAAGGTTTGGAAAGGCAAGGCCTAACTCATTCATACTAATGAAACTGAAAACATCAAGAACTGTTCACTTTTCTTTTTGTTCCAAAATTCTTTGGGTAATAATACAATGCAGGGCACTTCAGAAAAAAACAGAACTATGGTATACAAGACTTCATATAACTCACTTTCTATAGATCAATTCCAGTGTCTATTTTAAAAAGTTAAAGTTTTACAGGAATTTTACATGTCTTCTAAAAGTCGGTTTTTAGAGTTATTTAGATGACATTTTTAGCTCAGGTCTGGTCTATCTACATCATGGAAACATTTAAGCAACATTTACGGTAGCAAAATGAAGGATGGCTGGGCTGGGGCTGATGACCTCTCTCTGATGCTTGTGCTACAGATGGAGCCCACACTCTGACCTGCGCCTTGATGCTGTTAAACACAGACCTTCATGGACATGTAAGTGCACCAGTCCTTCCACTTGATACCTGCTATCTGGAAAGTTTATTACTGATATACTATATCAAAGCAACAATGCAGGAACGCTTCAGTTTCCTTGGCTAGGAAATCTTGGTACCCACCTAAATGAGTTGCACAGTGTTGTGGCTTAGCCAAGCAGTGTGTTTGTCTGGAAGTACTTCACAGTCAATTATGTATTTTCTAATTCCAATAACCCATTTTTAAATAAAAATATATTCACAAAAACCAGTGTCAATTTTCCCACGGCAAATCAAAGGAACAGTGGTCAGCCCTGGAGGATGTTAAAATATCCATTGCTAGTCTAGCTCAAATGCAGAATTTATTAAAATATGCCCTGACTGTGCATTTGGAAAGGGAAAGATTGGTTAGCATTTGCATATTTGTTCCTATGCATCAGTGCTGAAAGAGAGGAGGCAGATTTAGCCGGGGCAGAATTCTGGAATATGGTGAAATGTTGCATTTTCTCACTGCCCATGCCCTTGTAACAGATTACATGACAAGAAAAGATTGAAAAGAAAAAGGAACATAAAAGAGAGAGGAGAACCAAATGATATAGATGGCAGTTGTAGCAAGTGAGAGATTTAAAAGAAAGTGTGCTAAAATACATCATGATAAAGGAAGGTAAAGAAGAAAAAGTTGGCTAGAGGACGAGAGTATTGCAAATATAGAGATCTGTATTATTTTTAAAAAAATATATAAACATAAAAACTGCTTCAAGGAGAAGGGAGGTAATACAAGACCCAGTCACTGTATAAAGTTGAAAAAAGACATTGGTGAAAACCAAAAGAACAGATTTCCTTGGAACTCAGCCTGGAGGAAAATTTGGTGTGTGCATCCAAAATGGGTGTGAGTGTGCTACTGTAGTGGGCTCATCTCCAAAGCAATGTACTTCTGCACCAGCCCTTAGCACAGCATTTATCATTGGCCTACAATAATGGCCAGACAGAACAAAACCACTGAGAAATTTGTGGGGTCACTATGTCAACAGGTGACTTGGAGGCATGTGCACGCACATGCACACACATACGCACACACAAGCTCTACAAGGCTTGCAGGGTGTGGTAGTAATAGGCCCCTGCACTTAATATTCAGGGACATGTAGTGCTCCTGCATGAGCTAGGAGCAAGAATAAGCTGCATAAAACTGCATGAGTTACAAGCCTTGTTTGCAGCACTCTTTTCTCCAGCCCTCACCTGAGGGTTCCCACTCTTTAAAAAAAAAGGACATTTTTTTGCCTCCAAATGGTCAGCCACCATTCCTAGAGGCCTGCAGAAGTGGTGGATTAGGTTTTAACCCACCAGATCAGCCAGAGAACCCAAACTTCCAGTTGCACTTTCCAAAAGAAAATAATACAAAAATGCTGCCATGCAGCCTGCTATGCGGCCAGAAATTGGGCTCTGCACTTGCTACAGCTATCCAACTTATATTAAATTGTCATAGCTAATAACCACCAATAGACATGATCCCCATCAAGTTGTCTAAGCTTTTCATTAAAGGCCTAATAGGAGCCAGAGCACATTATCTTGTCTTCTAACAAGGGATTCTGCATTGATATTAATTATCTTGTCCCCGATGTTATTCAACGTCTATATGAAGCCGCTGGGTGAGATAATGCGGAGTTATGGTGCTGGGTGTTATCAGTACGCTGATGACACCCAAATCTATTTCTTCGTGTCTTGTTCGTCGGTCTCGAATTCCAATGGCATCTCCTCTCTCAGTGAATGTCTTCGAGCAGTAATGGACTGGATGAGGAAAAACAGGTTGAAACTGAATCCAGACAAGACAGAGGTGCTCACGGTAGTGGCCCCGAAACCAAGAATTGGGTTGCAACCTCCAGTCCTGGATGGGGTCACACTCTCCTCCAGTGACTGTGTTCGCAGCCTGGGGGTGCTTCTTGACTCGTCGCTCCTGATGACGAATCAGGTTAATGCGACGGTCAAGATACGCCAGCTGCGCCCTTTTCTGGAAGTAAGGGATCTCAAGACTGTTGTGCATGCACTGGTAACCTCATGCCTTGACTTCTGTAATGCGCTCTACATGGGGCTACCCCTGTACTTGGTTCGGAAGCTTCAGTTAGTCCAAAACATGGCAGCCAGACTTATCTCTGGAACATCTAGGAGGGACCACATTACTCCTGTTTTGAGGTCCCTCCACTGGCTGCCTATCAGCTTCCAGGCCCAGTACAAGGTGTTGGTTATTACCTTTAAAGCCCTAAATGGCTTGGGTCCAAGCTATCTCAGGGCACGCCTCCTTCCATATAATCCTCCCCATGCTCTCCGGTCCTCTGGGAGGAATTTGCTGCAGCCTCAAAAATCTAGGCTGGCGGCGACCTCCCAGAGGGCCTTTTCTATCGTCGCCCCCAAGCTCTGGAACTACCTGCCGGATGAGATCCGTCAGCTGACATCTTTAGACAGCTTCAAGAAAGATGACAAGACGGATCTCTTCCAGCAGGCCTTTCCAGATTAATTCTCCTGGCCATGGGCTCTTTTGATCCCTGCGCTCCCCCCTTGGCCCCATCAATTGTTGATGGATGGGGAGCACAGTTGAGTCTAATCAGGGCATTTTTATATTTTTATGTTTGTTTTATCTGTATTGGAATGTTTATATTCCTGTTTTAATTATCTTGTCATTTAATATTGTTTTAAGGGAGGTGGGTTGGGGTATGAATTTTGTTGTATGGGGTTTTAACTGATGTAAGCTGCTTAGATTGTTTTCATTTAAGCGGGGTATAAATAAATTTTATTATTTTATTATTATTATTATTATAATCTTGATATGATTAGTATTATAGGTCTCATTACTGTGTTACTCTTGTTCCTTTCCCTGTTTCTCCTTGCAGAACATTGGAAAGCGAATGTCCTGCTCGGACTTTATTGGCAACCTAGAAGGACTCAATGAAGGAAGTGATTTCCCTCGGGAGCTTCTCAAGGTAAATAATTTCAGAGCTCTTTTTGGACACATAGCACAGTACAAGCAGAGCCTGTGGAATCAGCTTGTATGCCACTTTTACTAGAATATTTACCCTAGCCCTGGCATGTTTGATACGATTTTCCAGTTAAGAGTATTGTACCAAGCTGCAGCCCTTTTCATAAATTCTGCAAACATGACCCTTATTCTGAGATATATGCTCAGAAACGGAAGAGCTCCTGCAAGGTGCAAGTGCACACTGATCAGTAGCACTGGCCAGTCATCTGAAGTGTGCAACAAATTCTTAATAAAATTGGATTTCAGAATTACTTATCTGAAATCTCTGGCTTTTTGTTTTGTTCTGTTCTTGTTATACAAAAAACACAGGCTTTATATCATAGCAGACTCTTCTGAAACTATTTCTACCAAAATTCTGCAAAATAGTCCAATGTCCATAAAATTGAGCTTCTGTACCTTGCCTGCAGGACTATGCTATCCATATGACTTATTTGTGATGCTATGATGATCTAAGAAAATACCAACACCTTGTTAGGCTTGCTAGGTTTGGAAAGGGTGCTTTTGAGGTCAGTGAGCCCTTCTGGAACCAAATAAGGGATGGTACAGGATCTAGCTAGCCAAGAGTGGCAAATGGCATAAGAGTGGAAGAGGGAGGAAGAGGCACAAACAATTCTGGTGGACTTGCCTGAACTACTGTAAAGCTTACAAGCATCTTTGCTCTAAAGTTGCCTGAGCCCTCTCACCATGATGGTCTGCTCAAGCTTGCTAAGTATGAGAAAGCCCACCAGCTATTTCTCTATTGCAAATTTTAAATATGTTGAATAGAGCTACCAAAGTTGAAGAGATGCGTTTCTGTACTGTAAGATATGCATGTCCAAATATAATATGTCTACTCTATAGAAAAAGTCCTGGGCCTTGCACAATGGAGAAACAAATGCTAGACACATGATTTGTGTCCTCTACCATTCCCTGGTCACTTTCTTGTGGATGTCATCAAAAAATGAGATAGGGGAAAAATCGAAATCACACAGAGACACTAAGGTGTTTGTTTTTTAACAACATGCTTCCTGGTAATAACATTATCCAGTATTACAATAAACAAAAACAATAACTACAGTGATACCATAAGCAAGGATGAACAACAACAATAAAAGGAAACAAAGAATGGTGCTAATGGCAACAATAAAAGTAATAATAAGAGAAATTAAAACACTGCATTGCAACAAAACTAATGTTAAATAAGTCTTACCTAGTTGATTTAGAGATTCCAACACTTCCTGTAACCCAGTCTGAGAAGAATTAGGTAGCCATCTTTGGAAAATTAGATGGGCTGCAATGTTTAATCAATTTCGGGGGCCTTTGTTAATTATTTCTAATATAGGCATGTGCATAAATCATGAGTGACAACATCAGTCTCTGGCTGGAACTAATCATGAGGGAAACATCCTGCTGACCTCATTTGCCTTGATAGCACTAATGGGTATTGCTGTCCATTTCCTGGAGAAATTCAACAGATAGGGGTGCTACTTAATCACTAACACCATGACTTTATTATTTGCCCCCAAATGACAGCTGTGCCCATATGGTGGAAAACAGCTGGGAATTGGATGTCTCACAGGAGAATGTTTTTTACAAAAATGGTGCTTCATGTGAGATATATACACACCATCTAAAAATTAAAAATATTTTAAAAATTCCAAACCATTTTTTCATATGTAGATATGTGCAGATTAGGCTAAATCGGGGGTAGGCAACCTTTCCCCTTTAAGGGCCAAGGGACTTCAGCTCCCAAAATACCAGAAGCTATTGGCCAACATAGGACTATTGGCCAACATGGCTGAGGCTTCTGGGAGCTGAAGTCCCTCGGCCCTTAAAGGGGAAAGGTTGCCTACCTCTGGTAAATATTTAAAACATCTAATTATCATTGACTAGCTTATATTATAGGATGTTGGAGACAGAGGGCATACAGATAGTTGCAACCCATGCAGTTTTATCTACAAGAGAAAGGGGGTCATTCCATTAGTTACAGGTCACAAGCTGTAACTATTATTTATTTAAATCTCATCTTTCTCTCAACATGGGACTCAAAGCTCAGAATTCTGGTATCTATTTTTTTTAAAGTTTGAGCTAATTAATTTGAAACCTGGTTTAAATCTTTGCAGAACTAGCAACCCTGTGCAGTCAGAGTCCCCTGATTATCTGAAGTATTAACAGTTTCTGTCAAATTTGATTACAGTTTCTATTTAGACCAGGGATTGAAAAGTGTAATTTACCAGTACCTGCATCCCACTATGGCTCCCCCTGGGTTCATGGAGTCCCACCCTTTCCACATTCATCCATAAGAAGCCTATACATGTGAAGTAAGTGAGATGTGTGTGTGTACTAGAGAGAGAGAGTGCAAAAAACCCAAAACAAAACCAGGCATTGAGCAATCATCTCATTAAATCACAACACTTAGCATTCACCAGAAAGTAGATCAGGCATAGGCAACCTTTTTGAGCTAGGGGCCGGGTTGCTGTCCCTCAGACAATTGGGGGGCCAAAGCACCAAAAATAAATAAATAAATAAATAAATAAATATTTTTAAAAATTAAAAAATAATAGAAAAATATGCATGCACACTCTTTCAGCCCCAGAAAAGCCATGGCAAAACCCCTGTGGAGATTTTGCCAAGAAAACCCCAAGAACAAGTAATAACAACAATAATCAATATCATCATGGCAGGTGGCGGCAGTGGCGGGGGGCGGCGGCGGCGGCAGGACCGGCCTGGGGCCAGTCCAAAGGCCTCGGGGGGCCGCATCCAGCCCCCGGGCCTTAGGTTGCCTACCCCTGAAGTAGATGTTCATTGTGAGAGTTTATGTGCTCTCGGAGCTTGCAGCTCAGGCTTACTCCTGAATAACAGTATGTCTGTTGGGGAGTAGATATACATAGGTTGGATTTTTGCTTTCTGTTGCTTCTGACTGTTACTTCTGAGTAAAAGTGTAGAGAGGAAGATAGAGAGATACTTTGTGGTGGCCACAAATGTAGCCAAGCCTCTGTGCTACATTTTGCAACAAGTTGCAACTATAATGGTAGTGATTTTGTATGGCTACATGGATTCTCACCACTCCTTATCACATTGGAGATCTTAAATTCCCTTGACTTTTCTGTGCAGTGGGAGATGTTGCAGAAGCAGGACAATGTGCGTCTATGTTCTGCATTCCTCATGATACAAAGTTCACATGCCACAATTTCCACTTTCTGTGATAAGGGCTAGTGGGGATTCCCTGCTCTTTCTCTGGTGACTCAACACTCTGCTTCACCAGTCTCTGTGGATTGCAGCAGTCACTGCATGGATCAATTTGCAATATTTGAATCAAATCTGTGGTATGAAAAGAAGGGTTGAAACCCATCCCAGTAGCACCACAGCTCCAATGAAGACTCTCCCACCAACCCTCTTAATATATGTTGAATAAAATCTGACAATGTGGAATCATGTTGCATCCTCCTACCAGCAAACCCCAACTAAAGAGAAGCAGAGCACAGCATTGTGTCCCAGCTTGTGGTGTGGCTTGATGTTCAACATACAGCTCCCTGTTAAGGAATGTTCTGGAATATAATAATAATAATAATAATAATAATAATAATAATAAATCTTATTTTTAATCCTCCCCTCTGCAAGGCAATCGAGGCGGCGTACAAAGTTAAAACAAGACAGCAGTTAAAACAATTCCATCCCCCCCAATCCCTAACCCACCCACCCCACAAATTCCACAGACTATGACTAAGTAAGAGAGAGAACATCCTCCTATATTTGTCATAGTCTATTCTCTTATTGTGTTTCTGATGCCCAAGAAATACAGCTAGAACCCTCCACTAGATAGGAAATCCTGAAGTCAAGGTTGAAGCTTCCCTATCTTTGTACCATTGTACAGTATAAAAGTTGAGAAGGTGCTAATACCTACAGTTCCATTCTTGCAGCAGGAGCTTGTATTAAGTAGAGATATTGTAGGTAACAGTCTTATTCACCATTGCACCATTGCATCTCCCTCTTTTTCTCTCCACAAGAAATAGTGGCTCACCACAGGACAAACTGCTAACTTTTGCTTGTTCATCTTTGCAATTGCACTAGTCGGTTGCAGTATCGTAGATTCAGAAGGGAACAATTTTATTGCTGGCAGTAGCACATCAGCCTAGTAAGGTGTCCATAGAGTGAGCTTTGCTGCTAAATATTTCTTGCCTTGCACATATTCTCTTGCTCCTCTTCAGATCTTAGTATCAATAGCTGTCCTGAATACATTCAATTTGCTTGCAAATTACCTTTGCAAAATCATTAAAACCATAGCATTGTGATGCTGTTGATAATGAAACTTTAGGCAAAATTAGGATGGAGACAGATAAGTAGAGATACACATGCAAGCGCATACACACCACTCTGTTAACACTCTAGTTACTACTGGATCTATAGAATAAAATAACATTGTATAGTATCTTTTGCACTGGGTCTGATTCTCCCATTCTATGCTGATTTACAGTCACCAGTGAAATTAAGATAAGGCATCATATTTCAAAAGGATCCATGCTTCAAGGAAGAATATATTTTTCGCAGCTATTTATCACAACCTGTGGGCAAGTACACATGGGCTAAAAGTCCTGTGTTCCTCCAGTCCTGACGCCGATCCAACAGTCCTAGAATAATCCCATTCCAAAGGGGCCTTAGCACAGGGCAAATAGACTGGCTGTTTGGCAGCTCCTTGAAAACTTCGCAATGACAGCCAGCATACCACACAGCCCCACACACCTCTTACCTGTTGCCATCACCACGTCTTCCCTGAAGGTCCCTGTCATGACCTGTGACATTGGATGGGGGCAGCTGGCAACATGGGTGTAGCCAGCTGTCCTGTTTCTGCCCTTACTGGCCATGACCCCCCTTCAGGTAGATGCAGTGGCAGTGGTGGCTCCATGGTGCAGTGGTGCATGGGCAGGCATGTAAACAACCACCCATCACAGCCCATGGACTGACTCAGGTCAGAACCAGGGCAGGAGACCATGATCTTGGTCTGTGGTATCTGGCTGTCTGTTCAGGCCCTGTGTCTTGCCAGAGAATTAATTTTGAGCACAGTTTCCCATCCACAAATGTGCACAGCTGATGTACAGTTCAATATTGGTGCGTGTGCATGCACATGTGTGTCTTCAAGTTAGCTGTTGACATACAGCGACCCCAATGAATTTCATAGGGTTTCTCAGACAAGGAATACTCAGAGGTGATTTGGCCAGTATGTGTGTGTGTGTTTCTCTGAAATGTGGTCAACAGCACCTGGGATTTGTTGGCATTCTCCCCTCCAAGTACTACCCAGGTCTGACCCTGCTTAGCTCCCAAGAACACACCGAATATGTGCCTTTAGGGTATTTAGACTATTTGTGATAAACATTTTTTTAAAACGTGGGAAATGCGGAAATGATTACTGTGAGCCCTGAAGGTGTTTGCTTCTTGATTTTATTTTGGAAATTCTGCATCAGGGCTCCTTGTATTTTAGTAGCTTGGGGATGTTGAGCACTTAACAGAGTCTAAAAATAAATAAAAAATATTTTCAAAACTGTCACAAACTGGTATGAATTGGGTGAGGTAGCTTGGTATCAGTGACATCTGAGGCATGTTTCGGTGAGGTACTTGTGCCATTTGTGCAGCCACAATCTGACACAGCATTTTCTACCCAAAGTATAATCCTATCTGGGCTCTAGAATGTAAAGTTATCCAACATTGCATATGTGGATGTCATATGTTAGATTGTATGTATTTTAACACCATGGTTGATTTAACTTGGTGCTATTTGTTGTTTTGGTATCAGCAGTCATCATAGCATGATGACAGCAAACTTCAGTATCTTTTCCTGTAGGTGCCAAGAATGGGACATGCAGAGGTTTTTGGACTCTCCAGATTCCACTGCTGTCCACATACATGGTTCAGCTTACGTTTAAGTTAGTTATTTTGTGTCCTGTACCAGATTCCAATGGCAATGTCCTTTGTTTCCCTTTCTGTCCACTAAGGCAGTATTATTTAACACAGTGGTCCCTGGCCTAATAATGGTCCTTGAGCTTTTGGCAGACAGTCCCTGGAGAGCTTTCAGGAAAGAAAAAAACAATTGTAGCCAATGGGAACAAATATGGTACTGGTCCTGAGAATAAATGGGATTGCCAGTCTCCCACATCAGAGGCACTGCAATAGAGGACACTGAGCAGTATTCTTAGGAAGCTGAAAAGATTAACTCATTTCTTCAATTTCTTGTGTTCATATCTTAAGTAGAACTGAGCTGAAGCAGTTATTGCTGTTTCTCTTTCCTTTCTTTTTAACAAGAACAAGGCATGTTTTTTGGTACAATTTACGGTAACTGCTTCTTAAAATGTTATCTAACTTATGGATATCTAATACACAAAAGCTGACAAGGCTAAGTTTTAGGGGTCTACAGAACTGCAATTTGATCTATCCCACAGTCCAGGAACTTCCGAAGCCTGAATAAAATAAAATTTCTGAATTTATCTAATGAACCTCTCAGGATCTTCCTCAATAAACTGAGCTAAAGTGTGTCAGAATCCCTTGATACAGTATTTGCTAAAAATGAATGAGTTCCTCCTCCCCAGTTTATGTTGGTTTGTTTCAGCACTAAGGCAGGCTGCTTCTGTCCAAATAGAAAACTAGCCCTAGTTTTTTCACCAAGGCATCATGATGCTGAGTTCCTCCCTTGTTGTCCAAACGTCTTCGCTTTGTAGGCATAGTTCCAATAATAACTTTTTGCTTTAAATCAAATTAAAAAGCAAAGCAGCTTATTTATATACCGCTTCATATCACGCTATGGGATGTCTAAGCGGTTTACAACTGTGAGCTGATTGCCCCCCAACAGTTGGGTACTCATTTTAGTGACCTCGGAAGGATGCAGGCCTGAGTCGAGCCTGAGCCCTGGCTGGTATTGAACTCGCAACCTTGTGGTCTATGAGTGAGTGGCTGCAGTACAGGCATTTAACCACTGCGCCACCAGGGCTGATTACAAATTATGTTTGTAATCCCTTTCTTTTAAAAAATTTTGTAGAGAAAAACCATAGCTACACAGTGGTTCGAGTCATAACAATAAAGCAAACAGCCACCAAGTATGTAAGGTGGACTCACTGTTGAAGGAAACCAACTTCCCTAAGTCAGTTTGACTTTCTAAAGCAATGATTCCCAGGTATGCCCCCCTGGGGGCAGTAGAAAGGTCTAGGGGGTGCTGAAGGGGAAAGGGGGCAGCAGGGGGGTGAGGGGAAAAGCAGGCAGTGGGGGGTCTTCAGTTAAAGTATTGGTCTGCAAGAAAGACAAGGAGAACCAACAGCCTTTAGGGCCATGGTGGGGATGAAGGTTGCATGAAACTTCTTTTCAGGGTCCCATAACCTGAAGCCCCACTTCATGTGAGGGTGTCTCCTGCTCTTCTCCTACACACAGGAGCTCACTCTCTTAGCTGCTTCTTTCACTAGTAGTAGCAGGAAAGTCTTGCAAGGCTTGGGTGCAGAGCATCATTTCTGTGTCTTGGAGTGGCACTATTTTGAGACAGACTGACTGTCTGAAGCAAGGAGTTAGAGCATGTGGCAGTGAGTAAGAAACAGCAGCAAAAAAGAGCATTAAAGTTTGACCCCCTGCTTAAGCACTCCAGCCTGCTCCTACTTTCTTTCATTGGACAGGCTGAGAGAAGAGGTAGAAGAAGTGATGGGTTGGGGGGGGGTTGGGGGGGAGTTGAACGCTTAAAACTGTGTGGGGAAGACATGTCTTTGGGGAAGGAGGAGGAGGAATATCCCAAGTTGATTATTGCCTTGGAGCAGCTCCTATAGTTAAAATATCTCAGTTTCTGTGTCCATGGCAGTTTCCCGTCTAGAGGATGTGGCCTCTGTAAACCCACTATACATACGCCGGCTGTGCCTCTCTCCACCTGGTTACTTTGGGAGCAGAAACTGAGCAGTAACCAAGAAGCTTCTTGCCCACACTGGCATTTGCTACAAGGCCAGAATGGGTGAAAAGCTTATTGTTCACTGTTCAGCCAGCTGCTCAGTTGCTGCTCTGAGGGTGACTGGGTCAAAGGGAGAAGTAACCAAGCAGCCAGTCGAGCAGTGACTGAGTAGCCTCTCGCCAGCACAAACCTTTACCACAAGGATGGCATGGGTGAGAGGCTTCTTGGTCGCTGCTTAGTAGCTGCTTGGTTGCTGCTCCCAAGGTGACTGGGTGCAAAGAGAGCAGTGACCAAGATTGGTTGTTTTGAATTTGCAGTAGAACAGACCTAATACGAAGTAGACCTAATACCAAGAAATTGGCATTGGGGGTGCTACGATTGTTACACAAGATGCAAGGGGGCGGTGTCCTGAAAAAGTTTGGGGACCACTGCTCTAAAGAAACCACATCCACCCATAAATGCGATAGAAGTGCTATTCATCTTTGTATCTTAGGACTTTATCACATAGGGGGAAAGTGGGGATTAAAAAGGCATTTTCCCAGCAAAGCCCTGTGACAGTGGCAAGACACATCACTATTAGAAAGGACTTATTCCTGGAATAACCAGGGAATAATCAGCAACAAATCATTTACGGGATTTCCCATGAATGATTTATTGCTGGTTATTCCCTGGTTATTACTGGGATAAGTCTTGTCTAAATGCAACGTCATCTGAAAATCTTTGCCATGATCTTGGGACTTTGCCAGGAAAATGCCTTTTTAATCCCGGCTTTTCCCCCCCATGTGATAAAGTCCATAAAGTCAAGTCCTGCATACCACTAAGTGTTATGTGCTGGCCACAGTTTTCACTTTGAAAATAAATTTCACAATCTGGAGTGTTCTAGAAAACCACAATTTCAACCCCCAGATTTCCACTCTTATCCTTGGGTAAAAGGCTCAAGTAGAGACTTGCAGCTTTAAAAAACTAATAGGGCTGACAAGATAGAACTGCAACATCAGTGCATAATTAGCCATAATAAAAAGGCTGTCAAAAAGAAAAGAAAAACCCATAGCAACCTTTCTTTTCTGTGAGGGAGATAACATAGAAAACTAGCATACTATATGTTGTATATAAATATGCCCTGTTGTATTTTAAGGTAAAACCACCCCCTGTGGCAGGGGATTCCACAAGTCATTTCTGTGCTGTGTGAAACTACAGATTCATTTCGCTTGAGATGCCACCTGGAAAAGCTTGCTTCCAAGGAGTGAATGTTCAGGTCTTCTGACAAAGTGGGCAGCTTGTACTGAAATATCTCCCCAGTAAAGTGTATTTAGGAATAATGTGTGATGTGACATCAGTAACACAACATTTCTTCACCCCTTCAAACAGCAGATAATGAAGCAGAACAGGGAAACACTAACATTACAACATGCAGCTTTCCTGTTACACATTACTAGGCAGTTCTTCTGTTGAACCCAGTTTTAAAATGCTTTACCAGTCATATGTTTCTTAGCAGCATTGGGATTTTGGACTGTGGTATAATCCTGTGTGAGAGCCAGTGTGGTGAAGTGGATTGAGCATTGGACTATGACTCCAGAGACCAGGGTTTGATTCTCAGCTCAGCCATGGAAACATATGCTCTCATCCCCAGAAAACCCCATGATCCACTTTAGGGTTGCCATAAGTTGGAAATGACTTGAAAGCAGACAACAGCAAATAATCTTACATGGAACCTTGCTCGTTTTTAGAACATAGCTGAAGGTTCAAAGTAATATAGGCAGCTCACAGCCCAGATCTTGTTAAATTCAGTCATCATCCAATATGACAAATATGTCAATAAATATTTAGCCCAAGGGGTCAAATGGAAGAAGCAAATGAACCAGGTTTCCTTCCCTTGCTCTGACATCTGTGGAGAGAGAAAGGATGGAGGAATGGGGAACCGACTGGGAGCAGTTCCTTTCCTCAGCCAGGGACAGGGACCTCAGCCACAATTAGGCGGCCAAAGTCAAGGGCTCTTGCAGTAAGGAAAGGCTCCCACTCCCTTCCCTTTGGGCAGGGCAGGGCAGGGCAGGGCAGGGCAGGGGGCTGCGAAGGGGGCCAGGGGGCTTCCCCAGGGAGGAAGAGGAAGAGGAAGGGGAGGAAGGGGAGGAGGAGGAAGAGAAGGAAGGAGGAGGAGGAGGAAGCGGAGGAGGAAGCGGAAGAGGAGGGGGAGGAAGAAGAGTAAGAAGAGGAGGAAGGGGAAAAGGAGGAGGAGGAGGAAGGGGAGAAGAAGAAGGAAAAGAGAGGAGGAGGAAGAAGAGGAGGAAGAGGGGGTAGAGGAGGAAAAGGGGGAGGGAGAGGAGGAGGAAGGGGAGGAGGGAGGAGGAGAAAGAGGAGGAGGAAGAGAGGGTAGAGGAGGAAGGGGAGGAGGAGGAGGAAGAAGAGGGGAAGGGGGGGAGGAGGAGGAGGAGGAGGAGGAGGCGCAAGGGGTGGCCTCTCCCGGGCGCCCCCCTTTTCCCGGACACGTCCTACATCCCAGTCTTCTCTGTCCAGGAAGGGTTTGTCCATCCCGCCCCTTCCCTTTGAAGCATAACTCAGAAGCATGCCTTTCTATTCCTAGGGAGCTCTGATTTGAGAGTCTGGTCCCGTCCTCCCTTTTCTTCCAGCGTCCTCCATTTTTATTATTCTTCTTCTTATTTGCGGTGCCTGGTCCTCCTCTTTGTGGGCGAGGACACACACCTCTGGCCCCCTCTCTCCCCCTTCATCTCCATCTCCTCCCCGCCGCAGACCCGCCCTCCGCCTCTTCCCTCCCTCCCTCCTTCCCTCCCTCCTCCTTTCCCTCCTTGGCTCCTTCTGTCTGGTCTGGTCTGGTCTGTGCGGCGGGCACAGTGGTCCGGGTGCCGTCCGGGGCGTCCTCTGCGGGCGGCGATGATCGGGGTGAACAGCATCAACAGCAGCAGCGGCGGCGTCGGCGGCGGGGGCGGCGGGGGCGGGTTCGGGTCGGGCTCGGGGCGCTTCCGCTCCCGCTCCTTGTGCTCGGTGCGCTACGGGCGGAACTGCCGCGGCATGGAGACCTTCTGCTACGGCTGGCCCCAGCGCTCCCGCACCCTCAAGCCCGTCCTCTACACGGACCTCGTCGTCAGCCGCCTCCAGAGCAGGAGGAAGAAGAAGAGGAGGAAGGAGAAGGAGAAGCACCAGCCGCCGACGGTGAGCAGCAGCAGCAGCACCTGGGAGGCGGGGGGGGGGAGAAGGAGAGCCTGGACCGGCCCCTGAGCGGAGGAGAAGCCGGGGGGGAGGGGGCTGCGGGGAGCCAGCGCCAAGGTGTGTGCCCCAGAGGATGCGGGGCCGCTCCCCTCCCACCGCGCCTTCCCCCCTTCCCTTCCCTTCCCTTCCTTACTCTACCCTTCCTTATCCTACCCTGCCCTACCCTTCTCTTCCTTACCCTTCCCTTCCCTTCCCTTCCCTTCCCATACCCTACTCTTCCCTTCCTTATCCTTCCCTGCCCTACCCTTCCTTTCCCCTCTTTTCCTTTCCTTTCCCTTCCCTTCCCTTCCTTTCCTTTCCCTACCCTTCTCTTCCTCACCCTTCCTTTCCTTTCCTTTCCTTTCCTTTCCTTTCCTTCCCTTCCCTTCCCTTCCCTTCCCTTCCCTTCCCTTCCCTGCCCTGCCCTGCCTTGCCTTGCCTTGCCTTGCCTTGCCTTGCCTTGCCTTGCCTTGCCTTGCCTTGCCTTCCTTTCCTTTCCCTACCCTTCTCTTCCTCACCCTTCCTTTCCTTTCCTTTCCTTTCCTTTCCTTTCCTTTCCTTCCCTTCCCTTCCCTTCCCTTCCCTTCCCTTCCCTTCCTTGCCTTGCCTTGCCTTGCCTTGCCTTGCCTTGCCTTGCCTTGCCTTGCCTTGCCTTGCCTTGCCTTCCTTTCCTTTCCCTACCCTTCTCTTCCTCACCCTTCCTTTCCTTTCCTTTCCTTTCCTTTCCTTCCCTTCCCTTCCCTTCCCTTCCCTTCCCTGCCCTGCCCTGCCCTGCCCTGCCCTGCCCTGCCCTGCCCTGCCCTGCCCTGCCCTGCCCTGCCCTGCCCTGCCCTGCCCTGCCCTGCCTTGCCTTGCCTTGCCTTGCCTTGCCTTGCCTTGCCTTGCCTTGCCTTGCCTTGCCTTGCCTTGCCTTGCCTTGCCTTGCCTTGCCTTGCCTTGCCTTGCCTTCCCTTCCTTTCCTTTCCCTACCCTTCTCTTCCTCACCCTTCCTTTCCTTTCCTTTCCTTTCCTTTCCTTCCCTTCCCTTCCCTTCCCTTCCCTTCCCTTCCCTGCCCTGCCTTGCCTTGCCTTGCCTTGCCTTGCCTTGCCTTCCCTTGCCTTCCCTTGCCTTGCCTTGCCTTCCTTTCCCTACCCTTCCCTTCCTCACCCTTCCCTACCCTACCCTACCCTACCCTTCCCATCTCATCTCATCCCATCCCATCCCTTTCCTTTCCTTTCCTTTCCTTTCCTTTCCTTTCCTTTCCTTTCCTTTCCTTACCTTTCCCTTCCCTTCTCTGTGCTCCAGGTGGGCCCAAGTGGAGCCAAGGTGCCCAGGTCCCCCTTGCCCCACCCCTCCAGGCGCTGCACAATACAATGTCGGGCGTTTGAGAAAAGCAGGAGGCAGGAGCAAATCAAAAGCTCAAAGCACTCTCAGAGAGAGAGTATGCTCAAAACACACACACACACAGAAAGAGATATAGATATAGATATAGATATAACCAAAAGCTCAAAACACTCATATACATACACACATAATCAAAAGCTCAAAGCACTCTGAGAGAGAGAGTATGCTCAAAACACAGAGAAAGAGAGACATAAATATATATAACCAAAAGCTCAAAACACTCATATATATATATATATATATATATATTATATAAAATCAAAAGCTCAAAACACTCTGAGAGAGAGAGAGAGTGTATGTATGCTCAAAACACACAGACTAATAAAACCAAAAGCTCAGAACACTCATATAAATGACACACACGTACATATAAAATCAAAAGCTCAAAACACACACATGCATATATATGACAAACATATAGATATGACAAGCATATATATATATATATATATATATATGAATGAATGAAACACAGAGAGAGAGAGACATACACACACCCTCCATCCATCCCTGCGTGCTTCTGAGTGCTGCTCAAGATGGAGGGCGTGTGGGAATTCCTCCTGGACCAAAGGTTGAGAAGGAGGAGGAGAAGGAGAAGGAGGGCTACCTCTGGATCCGCATCCAGGGGGAGCCAGGAGGGACTTTGGGGGAGGAATGGTGCTATGGATCAAGGGGAGGCAGGAAGGCTGGTTTCCTGGAGGACCTTCCCGGTGTCCTCCCTCCAAATCTTGTGTCACCTCGCCACCCCCTTCCCAGGTCCCATGGGGCACACACACACCTGTGGGTGCCCGCCTTCCTTCCTTCCTTCCTTCCTTCCTTCCTTCCTTCCTTCCTTCCTTCTTCCTTCTTCCCCTGATGTTTTTCATTTCCAGAACCAGAGGTTCCTGCAAACCCAGGGGCCATTAGAGAGCTCTGATTTGCACCAACTGAGACCATTGGGCTTCCCTTGGGTGTTTTCTAACATATCAGGCGCCTGGCCCTTTTGGGTGGTAGCCAGTCCCAAGGGCTCAGAGACCAGGCTGGCAACTGGAGTTCACAGATTTTGGGGTATAGATGGAGAGGCACGGGTGACACAGTCCAGCCAAGAGTTGGGAGACCTCTGTGTTTGAGGAGCGGACCCTGCAAGGAAGAAGAAACAGCCCAGCTCCTGACTCCTCTCTCTCTCTCTCTCTCTCTCTCTCTCTTAGCTTACTCTTTCTGGGCAGAGAGGAGTGGAGCCATGGTGCTTCCTAGAGATGATGATGATGATGATGATGATGATGATGATGATGATGATGATGATTTATATCCCACCCTTCTCTCAAAACTGGGACTCAGTGGCTTACAATATTAAACAAAACAGTACAATTAAATTGTACACAAATAGTAGATTAAAACAGAATTAAATCATTATAATATTAAAACAAAGTGCAGGGGGAAGTATCAAATACAGTTTCAAAAGACTTTTTAAAAAGGTTTAAAACACATGAAAACAATATAACATCCCAAGGCAGTCCTTTAAAAACCTTCTGTTTTAAATGCCTGTCTGAAAAGGAAGGTCTTAGCCTGCCAGCCAAAGGATAACAAGGAAGGGGCCATTCCGGCCTCCCTGGGAAGGGAGCTCCAGAGTCTAGGGGCAGCCACCAAAAAGGCCCTCTTTCGCTTCTCCACCAACCGTGCTTGTGATGACGGAGAGAAGGGCCTCTCCGGAGGATCGCAGAGCCCAGGCCGGTTCATACACGGAGATACAGTCTGCCAGATAGCCTGGATCTGAGCTATATAGGGCTTTATAGGTCATCACCAGCACTTTGAATTGTGCCCGGAAACAAACTGGCAGCCAGTGGAGCTGTTTCAACAGGGGCGTTGTGTGGTCTCTATAACCTTTCCCCTGTTAACAGCCTGGCTAAAGCTCTTTGGACCAGCTAAAGTTTCCAAACACTCTTCAAAGGCAGCCCCAAGTAGAGCGCATTACAGTAGTCCAAATGGGATGTAACCCAGGCATGTACCACTGAGGCCAGATCCGGCGTTTCAAGGAACAGGCGCAGTTGGCGCACAAGTTTTAAATGTGCAAAAGCACTCCTGGTCATTGCAGAGACCTGGACCTTCAGATTCAGAGCTGAGTCCAGGAGTACTCCCAAACTGTGAGGGAGTGTAACATCTAACACAGGCTGGATCCCTATTCCCTGATCTGCCTCCCGACTGACCAGGAGCACCTCTGTCTTGTCTGGATTAAGTATCAGTGTGGACGGACCCCCTCATGCCAGCCAGAGGTTAAGAAAGGGGGGCAGTAGTTGGGCAGAGATGGGTAGCTGGACCTTCAAAGAGAGGTGCTCCTGCCCCACTGAAGCTGCACCCACACTGCAGAGATAATCCATTTTGACACCACTTTAACTGCACAGGCTACGTCCACAGAGCTCCACTCCAGAGCCACAACAAACTACCTTCCCCAGAATCCCGTAGCATTGAGCCAGGGCAGTTAAAGTAGCATCAAACTGGATTATTTCTACAGTGTGGATGCAGCCTGCATTAAGAGCTTGCTAGTCAGGAGAGGCTTCTCGAAGGAGAGGACGGCTGAACTCAAAGGCAGAAGTACCCAGGGCTCCCCCAGTCCTTGCTGCTAAGAGGGATGGAGGGCAGGAGAAAGTGATGCCATGTACTTGGAAGACAGTGTGCGGGGGTCTTCCCTCTCTCTCTTGTAGGACAGGGAGGACTTGGCTTCTGGGAAAGTGAAGTCTGGTGAGGCTGCACAGAGGGAGAGGCAGTTGCTCCATCCATGACTGCAGAGAGAAAAAGAGAGAGAGAGGAAAGTCAGGAGGCCATGGTGGCTCCTCACAGCTTCTCTCTAGGAAGCACCAGGGAGCCATCCTTCCCTGCCAGGGTGCTCAGGCAAGAGGAGTAAGAAGAGTAAAGGCAGGAGGGAGCAGCTGTTGCCAGCAGCAGAGCTGGGGGGATCATAGCCCAATGCTCAATGCTCCTATCCCTCCATCTCCTTTTCCTCCTTTCCAGTGCTACAGGGGAGGAGAAAAGGGCTTGTTCTTTGTTCCTTGTGGTATTTGACTCTCCACTGCAACAACAACTGTTGATGGGAGCCTTGCCTGTATTTGTCGTCGTCCCCCCCCCCCCCCTTTTCCTAGCATGCTAGGTATGGTTTGTTTTGTTTTGCTTTCTGGGGGCTCTGGTCCCTAATTCCCTACACTGAGAACAGCAGGGCTGTCTATGGCTTTCAGAGTGCCAGGCCAAGAAGAAATTGTTGTTCTCTGCTTTTGGGTCATTTCTGACTAATAGCAACCCTGAGGCAACTCTGTAATGGGGGTTTTCTTAGCAAGATTTGTTCAGAGAGGGTTTGCCCTTGCCTTCTTCTGAGGCTGAGAGAGTGTGACTTGCCCAAGGTCACCGAGTGGGTTTCCATGGCTGAGCAGGGATTTAAACCCTGGTATTCCGAGGCATAGCCCAATACTCAAACCACTATACCACACTGGCTTTTTTTCTAAAGAAATACAGCAATGCATGCCTCCTGCTTGTGGTTTAGGAGACTGTGCAAGGAGATGTAGTCTGTGGTCTCGATGATTATGGATTTTGTCTTAATTCTAAGATTTATTGGTGGCCCCAGATAAAAGCTCCAAAAGTGAAATACAACTCTTTACACACAAATCCACATCAGTTGAATCAAAGACACCATAGTCAAACAATCAGTTAAAAGCATCAGAGGCTAAAAATCTCAGCCACCACAATAAGACTTGAAAGTGTCACAGAAATAGCAGCTACTTAAAAAACAACAACACAGCAGCATAACTACGCAGAGCATTAAAAATTCTGAGAGACTTGAAAGATCTTTGCCTGGCAGTAAAAGATCCTCCAGTAGGCAGATCTCTCCAGGTGTGTGAAGGTGTTTGGAGCAGGGCCTTTGAGGATGAATTCAGGCATGAAGTAGGGGGCATGGGAAGAGGCATTCCTTAAGCTGCTGCAGCCCCAAACCAGGTTGAGTTATACAGGCTAAAGAGATTATCAGATGAGGAGGGGAGCCGGGAGTAAAAGGCATGCTCCTGCAATTAAACCATTCCCAGAATTCCCTGTGAATGGTTTGTTGCTGGAGCATTCCTGGATCATCATGGAATGAGTCCTGGATGAGCACAACTATACCGGGAGTATGCCTTTTACTTTTGAACATAAAGTAACTACCTTTATTATTTTTTTACTGTTGAACATAAAGAAAACAAAAATAATGACCACAGAGAACTTATACACATTCAAACTAGACAATGAGGAAATAGAAATAGTAAAAGACTTCTCTTATCTGGGATCAAACATTGATCGGAATGGGAACTGCAGCCAGGAAATCAGGAGAAGATTAAGAATGGGGAGGGCGGTTATAAAAGAACTAGAAAAGATCCTACAATGGAAAGACATACAACTCAGCACAAAAGTCAGAATCATACAAGCCATCGTATTCCCTATTACCATGTATGGATGTGACAGTCAAGAAAGATGATACAAAGAAAATCAATGCATTTGAGATAATGTGGTGCTGGAGAAGAGTGCTGAGGATCCCATGGACAGCCAAAAGGAGAAACAAATGGGTCCTAGAGCAGATCAAGCCAGAGATATCCCTGGAAGCCAAGATGACAAGACTTAGGGGATGTGCAGAGGGTGGCTCTGGGCTGCTCCGGGAAGTGGTGGATCGGGGCCGTGGCTACCCCACGCCGTGGCCCCGATCCTCCCTTTTACCAACCCGAAAAGAGCGGCAAAATGCTGCTCTTTTCAGGGGCAGCAAAAGGCCGCCCTAAGAGCCAGCGCGAGGCTCTTCTTTGCCCTTTCCGGAGCAGTGTACGCCCTTGGCGTGGGGTTGGGGCAGCCAGCGTGCAGCTGCCCTGCCCCACCTTTGCCTCCAGGCTGGTCTGCAGAGGCCCTCAGACTGTCATACTTTGGACACATCATGAGAAGGCATGGATCACTGGGAAAGACAATAATGCTAGGAAAGGTGGAGGGAAGTAGAAAGAGAGGGAGGCCACATGCTAGATGGATGGACCTTATTAAAGAGACCATGAATAAGAGTTTGCAGAAGCTGGGCAGAGAAGTAGAGGACGGAGGGGCTGGAGATGTCTCATCCATAGGGTCGCCATGGGTCAAGATCAACACAAAGGCAGTTAAAAACAACAATAATGCCTTTTACTCCTGGCTCCCCCCTCCCCGTTCCCATTCTGATAATCTCTTACCACCAGCATTTTGACCTGAGCCTACAAATGAACTTGGAACCATTGACAGTGATACAAAATTGACATAATATGGTCAAAATCATTAGTTCCAGACACTGCCATATTGTATAATAAATAAGAGTTCCAGGCTGTTTTCATGGGCAGGCAGAAAGATACCTGGTTGTTTATCACAGGGGGGATATTAGAGGATAGTTTTGATGCTCATTTCCCTGACATCACAGCCATTTGAGAGCTTGCACAGAGGTGTCGCTTACGCACTCCCTGAAGGTGATGGAGATGATAATGGAGGATTAGTAGGGGTGGTTCTTGCCTAGCCTTGCACTTGAAGGGGCTACTTCTGTCTATCCTCCCCTTACTGTAATTGATCATTCCCTCCATCCAGAGTTTGGTGAATTGTGAGCCAGCATGGTGTAGTGGTTTGAGCATTGGACTACGACTCTGGAAACAAACCCCTTCTGAATAAATGTTGCCAATAAACCCCATGATAGGTTTGTCTTAGAGTTGCTATAAGTTGGAAGCGTCATGATGGAACTGAACAACAAAGTAGTATAAACATGAGGGGAAGCATGAAGAAGAGTACTACCATTGCCAGCTTGTTTTGTCTTCTGTTCCTATTACTCTCAAAATACCTGTCACTGGTAGTTCTTCGCTAACCCATCCATAGCACAAGAGTCAGTTCTCCTTATGCCCAGACCAGCCCTTTCCCTCCCTCCTGCCTTTTTCCCAGTCCAGGATTCCTGGAGGCATTCAGAAGTTAAAACAGCCTGAAAAGGACCTTGTAGCACCTTTGAGACTAACTGAGCAAAGGAAGTTGTAGCATAAGCTTTTGTAGGTTTGGACTGCATCTACACTGCAGAATTAATGACATTACTTTAACTGCTATAACTCAGTGCTGTGGAATTACAGGATTTGTACTTTTGTGAGATACTTAGCCTTCTTTGTCAGAGAACTCTGGTGCCACAATAACTACAAATCCCAGAATTCGATAGGCTGGTGACGTGACGGTTAAAGTGGTGTCAAATGGCATTAATCCTGCAGTGTGCAGCAGCCCTGGTCTGCTTCCTCAGATGCATCTGAGTACTACCATTGCCAGCTTGCCAAATAGTACTCTTCAGATGCATCTGAGGAAGTAGACCAAATCTACAAAAGCTCATACTACAACTTCTTTCGCTCATTTAATCTCAAAGTTGCTACAAGATTCTTCTGCATGCTGATATTCCAAATTAGCATGCCTGTGTCTCAGAAGTTAAAATAGGTACAGCTAAAAAAATATGCCAAACAAAAATTAAAAATATTTAATTAATAATCAATAACATATGTGCAGTGCTTATTTTCATACTGAACCTAAGTTTGTTTTATTGCTTTGGCAGCATAAACTGCTTCATTCTTAACGTAGCTTTAAAAAACTATAATATTTCAAATGTTTATATAATTTAAAAGGAAAAATATCAATATGCCCTACATGAAAGGAAGAACTGTGAACTGCTGTATCCCATACTTCCTAACTACATGTATTATTTTTTGCAATATGAGAAATGTGGAAAAATGAAAACAGAAACAAAATACATTACTTTGTAATAAACAAACCACAAACTGTAATATTTAGACAGAAACATACAGTTATACTGTTACAAGCTTAATTAAGGACTAGGTAGGCTAGCTTATGCAGTATGTACAGAAATCATCATTCCCTAAATCTGTTGACTGCCTTGTACACAAATCTTCATGCTATGCAGATCCTGGCATTCTGACTGAGTAAAACTGTCTTTAAAAGCATTGCATTTATGCCAAAAGAAAAAATATATTTCATTATACTGTAGTTCTTTTCCTTTTTTTTAAATCACTCTGCAAGTTTCCAGTTTTTCTTCTTGAAAGAAAGAAGAGGGGGCAGGAAAGCACACGTTTTTCCTGGCAAAACTGCAAAATATTTTGGGGCAGAATATTCTCAGAAGACATGCTGTCTTCCCTTTCAGTGCGGTTTGAGGGGCTGAACTTTTTCTTTGGAGGAGGATAGCATCATTCACTCAGGATACTATGGTGAACGAGGGCTCAGAAATAGTGGGAAATTCTTGCCACCTTTCAGAGTATATTCACATTGCATAAATCAACCATTTTGACACCACTATAAATATTATGATTCTATCCTAAAAATCCTTGGATTTGTAGTTTGGTGAGGCACCAGTGCACTGTTATTCCAAGGTCTCGCCTCCCTCCGCACTTCCTCTTTTTGATATCTATTTTATATCAGAAGGGATGTTTTAGGCATGTAGCAGAGGAGGCATTTCCAGTGCAGAAAACTAGCCCTGCTATATAAGGACTTCTGTGATCATATAAGGAGATCCTGCTGGCCCAGCATGCGGAAAGCTCAAGAGCACGCCAAGGATAGATCATTTAAGATTGGAATCTGCATAATCCCTTCATTGATACAAATGATGGTGGGTGATAGACAAATTAATAGAAGTCCAAAATTACCTCCCTCTAGGAGTGAGACTCCTTTGTCCAGGGATGTTCACGGCAATTGCCCAGCCATTTACATATTTCCAGTTATGTTCTTCCCTCCTGGGAACTTCACCTTAATCCCCAAAACTACCCCCGGGATAACCTTTGCCCTATAAGTATACCTACTCAGGCACTACCAATTTGGTCTTGTCTTGAGGTCAGACAGGCACTCTGTCTGTATCTCACCAGACTCCTCAGCAACTGATGGCCAACTCAGATCCACAGGCAGCATGCTGAGCCACTTTTTTCTTACAGAATACACCCCCACCCCCACAATTTGAGCCTCTGCTTCTGGAATCAGGTACATTATCACCCTCTGCAGTCCTGAAAATCACTATCTGCTACCACCTTTTATATCGTTAGTTCTTTTGTGTGTGTATGTGTGTGTGTGTTGTTTTAATGTGAAAGTTGATTTCCCCTTTTGCTGTTACAAATAAAAGTACATTTGGACCTTGCATTCTAGAGTTCTGTTTCTCAGAACTTGTATACACAGGCTTGATTCCAGCTTGAGCTAATAAAATTTTCTCCTATTAAATATTAGTTGTGGGTGCCCTCTGGGAACCTGGCATTTTGGGTAACAGCACTTTGAGAGACCAGGCTGAATGCCTCACCAAACTACAAATTCCAAGAACTCACAGGATGGAGTCATAGCAGTTAAAGTGGTGTCAAACTGTTTTACTTCTGAAGTGTGGAAGGGCCAAGAGTATGCCAGAGGATCAGATAGTAGGTTCCTCTCTTCTTTTTTTCAGAGTTGCTCCACAAGTAGAATGATGTATATATCTTCCATTTGGTGTGCTTTGTTTTGTAATTGGTCATTATAAAGTAAATATGGGCTTAATTTGCAAGTTTCATTGTTGAGGTACATATCCCTGGAAAAATCCTATGATGTAAAGGAAGAAAATTCAATCTAGACAATGAAGAAATTGAAATAGTTAAAGAATTCCCATATCTAGGATCAAACATTGACCAGAATGGAGACTGCAGTCAAGAAATAAGAAGACTAGGAATGGGAAGGACAGCTATGAAAGAAGTGGAAAAGATACTGAAGAGCAAAGACTTACAACTGATCACTAAAGTCACAATCATTCAGGTCATTGTATTCCCAATTACCTTGTATGGATGCGAGAGATGGACAGTGAAGGAAGCGGACAGAAAGAAAATCAACTCATTTGAAATGTGGTGCTGGAGAAGAGTATTTAGGATCCCATGGACAGCCAAGAAGACAAACAAATGGGTTCTTGAACAGATCAGACCAGGGCTCTCCTTGGAAGCTAAGATGATCAAGTTGAGACTATCATACTTTGGCCACATAATGAGAAGGCATGGATCACTATGAAAAGCATAAATGCTAGGAAAGGTAGAGAATAGAAGAAAGAGAGGAAGACCACAGACCAGATGGATAGACTCAATCAGGGGGGTTATGGGGAAGGGCTTGTAGGATCTGGGCAAGGCAGTGGAAGATAGGGATTCTTGGAGATGTCTCATCCACAGGGTCACCATGAGTCGGAACTAACTCGAGGGCAGCTAACAACAAAGGGAAGATGGGTTTGGTTACTTGTGGGGAATATTTATTCTTTAGACTTATTATTACTATTATTATTATTATTATTATTATTATTATTATTATTATTACCCCACCCCTCTGCAGAGCAATCTGGGCAGCTTACAGCATTACAATTTACATGAATACAGTCCCCATCCCATTCCAAACAACCCCAAAACCCACCCACCCCTTAAAAAGTATTAAACAATATGACAGGTTTAAAACACACTTAAAATAAATTCATTAAAAGGGACTAAACCCTCGTTGCAGCAGAGAGTAAGGAAGGGGAGGAAGGCTGACTCTTAAGGCCAGGAAATCTAGTCAGGGAAGGCCTGCCAGAAGACATCCGTCTTAACGGCTTTCTTAAAGTTGCTCAAGGTAGTAATTTGACGGATCTCATCAAATCTTGCCCTCTATCAAGGTATCAGTGTGCAATAATAACTAAGCAGATTATAATAATTTTTAAAAATAAAAACAATTTAACAATTTAAAGCATATTAAACAATTTAGCAGGTTTAAAGGTTTTAGACAGTTTGAAGCCATGTACATAGACAGGCAAAAGCCAGTATGGTGTTATGGTTAAGTGGATTCTAGAGACCAGGGTTCAAAATTCCAATTGATTGTGAAAACCCAGTGGGTGACCTTGGGCAAGGCACACTTTCTCAGCCTCAGAGGAAGGCAAAGGCAACCTCTCTCTGAATAAATCTTGCCCAAAAAATGTGATAAGGATTGCTTCAGGGTTGCCATAAGTCAGAAACATCATAAAGGCACACAACATCATAATCAACAACAACAATACGCCCCCAAAAGGCTTTAATATACAGCCATGTTTTTGTTGGGGGGTAAAAATGAAGTCATTGCTGGCACCTATTAATTTTCCATGCGGATAGCATTTCTCTACTGGGCTCCCACTGCTGAGCAGACTGTCTCCCGTATCTTCTCACAGTGACTCTACTGGTGGGACAGAGGAGGATCCCTCCAGAAGACCTCAATCCTTAGGCAGACACATATAGAAATCCTTCCACTAATGAGCACCCAAGTTATTATGGGCTTTAGATGTCATCACAGGCACCTTGAATTCAGCCCAGATGTATATAGACAAGCCCTTAAATAGCTATTTTGACCTTTATTCTGATACTGTGTGAATAAATTAATCCACCTTTCTTAAAAAAGTAGGCCTGATGTTGGAAACTGTTCTTACATCTGTGATGAGGCTTGTACTTATCAAGGCCAGAAGCTGTAGCTAGATTTACTGGACTCTAAGCATATGACTTTTTGCATTATGACCTGTTGTTTTTTTACTAGCAATGTTTATGTTTTCTTCCAATGCCTATCTTTTCTGTTTTCTTTATTCAATTTAATACTTTTAAGTCAATTGCACATGCTTTTTCACATGTGGCTTCAAACTATTTCCGGGTTTTCATAAAGTACCTGCATGCAGTGCTTCCCTCTTATGAGGAGTCAGTTTATTTGCACCAATCCATCCATTTACAAAGATCATCATCTCCATAGCTTTGGTTGACCCAGATAATACTGAGAGAGAGAGAGAAAAGCAGAGTATCATCAGCATACTGATGAAATACCACTCCAGATCCACAAATGGCCCATATGGATGTTTATTTTTTTTAATAAACTTTTTATTAGATTAAAAAAAAAGATTACACACTACATTACATTACATATGTCACACATACAAGATATTTACATACAAAGCCTATTATAAAGACAAACAACAAAAAAAGAAAGAAAGAAAGAAAGAAAGAGAAAAAAACAAAGAAGAGAAGAAGAAGGAAAAAAGAAAAAAGGAAAGGAAAGGAAAGAACAGGGAAAAAAAAAAAGAAAAAAGAAAAGGGGTGAACACTAAATACCCCTTATGACCTCCTGGAACCTGAGTCAAGTCATATTAACCTTCACTTCTATATACTCCTTCTTACTTAGTTATAGAAAGTCTGAGGTTTAAGTAATTACTAACATCCTTTTTTTCATTTACGTTGTATGTATATACCAACTTATATATTCGCTTCCAGTATCTACTAATATTTTCCTAACATCATTATGACTTCCAATAATCTTTTATCCATACTAATTGATATCTTTGATATCAATACTCAGACCTCTCACCCCCATTTTATTTATCATTTAACCTTATCTCTATTACTAATATAATTAAGGAGCGGTTGCCAGATTACTTCATTCTTTTCCCAATTTTGCTCCCTCATCCTTATTGTTAATCTATCCAATTGCATCAGATCTAATAGTTTCTCTAACCAGTCCTCTTGGTGCGGTAATAATTCACTCTTCCATTTATGGGCAAAAACCATTCTCGCACTAGTAATCATATAATATATGAGTTTCCCATGTGTTACCTCCAAGTTACTATCTAAAATAATATTCAGTAAATACAATTTGGGATCCAAACTTATTTTAGTTTCTAGTATTTCTTCCATGATTCTGTGAACAGTTGACCAATATTTTTTCACCTTTTTACAATTCCACCATATGTGGAATAATGTCCCCTTAGCTCGTTTACACTTCCAACACTTAAATGACAATCCTTTATAAATTTTAGCTAGTTTCACAGGGGTCAAATACCACCTATGATGCATCTTAAAGAGGTTTTCTCGCAAATCAAAACACATTGTATATTTTTGGTTTTGGGTCCAAGCTTTTTCCCAATGTTCTAACCTTATAACTTGATTAATATCTTGGGACCATTTAACCATATATTCTTTTACAACCTCTTCTTCTAAATTGATATTTAATAAACATTTATAAAATAAAGCAACTTTTTTTGGATTATCCACAACCATACACTCTTCAAATTCAGTCTTATTAGTTCTAATTCCTAACGTTTTGCGATCTAAAAGATATCTTTCCCTGAGTTGGCGATATAGAAGCCACCCTAAAGTACATCCTTCGTTGGTCAGCTGTTCCAATTTTTTAAATATGGATGTTTAAAAGCATAGTTTGAAGGAACAAAAAGCATAGGATGGGGAGGCATAAACACTGCAGTCAAGAAGCAGTTTCCCAATACTACCTTCTGAAAGGTATAGATGAGAACAGAAACACCGCCACGAGCATCCACAATCATTTTTGTGGGGGCAAGGGAACTGCACAGTGGAATGTTATTATAATTCATGCTACAATTACATCTGCATTATCCTTGTGTTTCTGTGCATGCTTTATTGCTCAAAGTCATGTACCATGACATTTAGAAGCCTACACAGCATGACAGAAAACCCTAGGAATTTGACAGTACCACTGCAGAGGTGTTATAGGTATTGAGGGATAGATAGATAGATAGATAGATAGATAGATAGATAGATAGATACACACACACACACACACACACACACACACCAGTTCCGGACACCACCACCCCTAAGAAAACAGAGAATCACCAATATCCAAGCCCCATAGGCTTAAATGGGGTGCACCCCTGCAGGCACATGCTCCATTGATTTTAACGGAGGTCGCCCCTCTATGAATATTCAAAACCGCGGACCTCAAGTCTGTGAGAACAGAGGGGTGATTGTGTGTGTGTATATATATATATAAACTTGAGACTAAGAAGAAAAAAAGCAGAGGAATAAAAGAGAACAATTTGAAGAAAGTCGTGTTGGTTATTTTGTGACATCACCTTTCTTATAGTAATAATGACTTCACATTGTTCGGAAAGGGCTTTACCTGTTTTAGAAAGACTCTTGGGGCCATTGCTGACCATTCTGCAGAGAGGAACAATAAGTCTCTGAGAAATGCCTCTTGGCATGAGCAATGAAGATTTAGGATTCTAGAGGAGCCTGGCGGTGGTGTCATTAGGTTTGGTGTCACCTGGTGCAGTAACTCATGGTGTCACTTCCCGCATGGACACACATACTGAACAGCATGTACCAGAGCACCAGAGGACAGATTTGCCATTTCTGATACATTTGATGATGAGTGGTTACAAAGCCTGTGTGCCCAGTCGACCATGTCAGTTAATACCTGATCTCTGAGAATTGTATATACTATTATCTACTCTTTTGTTGTTTCCCTATGGGTAGACCTGGTGTCTGGATAGCAGCTTTCTAATCATGGTTAAACCCCTTAGTTATTTACTTGGTGCTCTTCGTGACTGGTAATGGGGGAAAGGAGCTTACTTGCCCATTTCACAAGGTTTGGCTTGCTAGTCAACATACAGGAGACTCTGATGCTTTCCCATCACAGTTCTTTATTACTATAATAAATGAGAAAACATCTGAGGAGCCTCATGGCTGATTGACTTATATTAAGAAGAAGAGGCATAACAACGATCTCCAGGAAGAACAAGAAACTAAAACTGGCAAATTGCATTTACATAAGTATATATGCATATAAGTACATAGATATACAGTGTATGTAATTTTGAGTAGTACTACTCTATTCTACTTTAGTCAGACCTCTCCTAGACTACTGTGCCCACTTCTAGTTACCACAGTTCAAGAAGAATATTGACAAGCTCGAATGTCTCCCAAGAATCAGGATGATCAAAGTCTGGAAACCAAGCATTATGAGGAGTATAAGAGAGCTGAGAATGTTTATCTTGTAGAAATGAAGGCTGAGATGTGACATGATAGCAATCTTTAAATATCTGAATGGATATCATGTAGAAGATAGAACAAGCTTGTTTTCTGCTGCTCCAGAGACTAAAGATCCAGAACACACTGCAGAAATAATCCAATTTGAGACCGCTTTAACTGCTCTGGCTCAGTGCTTAGAAATCCTGGGAATTGTAGTTTATTGTGGCACCAGAGCTCTCTGACAGAGAAGGCAATATGTTTCACAAAACTACAGTTTCCAGAATTCCCTAGCATTGAGTCGAGGCAATTAATGCAGTCTCAAACTGGATTATTTCTGTAGTGTGTTTTGGACCTAAAACACAAACCAATGTATTCCAGGTACAAGAAAAGAGATTCCACCTAAAAATGAGGAGGAACTTTTGTACTATAAGAGCTATTCACCTGCGCAGGTGGACTCTGTCTTTGCAGGTCTTTAAACAGAGGTTGTATGGACATCTTTCAGAAGTGCTGTAGTTATGTATTCCTGCATGGCAGAAGGTTTGAATTGGATGGCCCTTGTCCCTTCCAGATCTAAGATTTTTATCATTCTTTATAACTAAATAACAACCTCTTCTAGCCCATAATAAATTCCACAGTTTCTGCAGCCAGAAGATGTGGGCAGGATGCCTGGAGAGATCCAGCCAGAATCTTTATTCTTGATCCTTGCTTACCTTGTCTTCTTACAATAAGGCAAAGGGATGCTATGTGGATCCAAGATGGGTGCTTCACTGAGAGAGACAAAGGGGGGTTGCAGACTGCCAGAAATAGTGCAAATTGAGTCCACTTTTAGGGTTAGGGTTAGTGCTAGGGAATCATGGGAATTCTTTTTTTTTTTTTTCTGAGACATTGAGCCTTCTCTGTCAGAGAGCTCTGGTGCCATAATAAAATACAGTTCCCATGATTCCCTAGCACTAACCCTAACCCTAAAAGTGGACTCGATTTGCACTATTTCTGGCAGTCTGCAACCCCCCAAAGGCTCTGGCTCCCTAAAGTACACAGCTGTGAGACTACTTCTTATGAAAGCTGCATTGAACTCAAAAGATTATAATAAATATTGCCTGCTCACAAATATTCTCCCTTTGAGGCAAAATGTATCCAATCCTGGCTGCAAAATACAGTCCAACTCCTGGTGCTGTTCTTTGAAACAGACTCCATGAAACTAGACTCATTTCAATCTAATTTTATCTGGTTTGGACCTGAAACAGCCTTGGTTGCTCTGGTGAATGATGTCAGGTAGGGAGTGACAACCTGTTTATTTTCCATCATCTCCCTGGAGTTTATGATATCAATGATCACAGCACTTTGTTGAACTAGCTTTGTGGACTGGGATGTGGTGTCACAGTTATCTGGAGGTTGATTATCTAGGAAAGACAATCCCCCTTTCACATAAACTATAATCCCAAGATTATCGGCTTTTATTATTTTTAAAAAAGCAACTCTCTAGCTTGGTAGAATCTGAGATATAAGCAAAGATGAGCAGCAACTACTCTGTCCATTTGCTTTGTGAGAAACTACCTTTCTTGTACCTTTCAGAGGTTTTAGTCAATAAAGTCATAGCAATTATTACCATTCCTACTGTCAAGATTAGAGAAGTAATTTTCTGGATCATTTTAAAACTGTCTTCCTTGGTTGAAAGAAAATAAAACAGTAATTCAGAAATCAGGATTTTGGTATAGGTGGGGTTGGGCTGAATTTTGTCTATGAGAAATAAAAGGTAATAGCAAAGACAAGAGTTTGTTCATTTTACCTTCGTTTTTGTTTTGAGAAATTAATGTTTCTGGGAGTATTTAATTTTTTTAAAAAATCTTGTCAGTAGATGCAGATAAAGACTAACAATATTATAACCACAAGGAAGGAGAAAGGGCTGTAGCTGAGTGTGTTGATAACACCTGTCCTGGAAATTAATCTGGTATTGTGCCCATTTGGCTGTAAAGAGGAGGAAGCTAAAGTGATAACTCTGAAATGTAATCCAATATTGTTATCCTATTGCATGTGTTTTTAAAGGGAATGAAGTGGGGTAGGGCCATCAAACTGACTGTAACTGTAAAGTCTCACAGCTGTGTACTTTAGGGAGCTTGAGCCTTGTCTCTCTCAGTGAAGCACCCATCTTAGATCCGCATAGCATCCCTTTGCCTTATTGTAAGAAGACAAGGTAAGCAAGGATCAAGAATAAAGATTCTGGCTGGATCTCTCCAGGCATCCTGCCCACATCTTCTGGCTGCAGTAACTGTGGAATTTATTATGGGCTAGAAGTGGTTGTTATTTAGTTATATATATATTATGGGCTAGAAGTGGTTGTTATTTAGTTATTTAGTTATATACAATCTTAGATCTGGAAGGGACCACAAGGGCCATCCAATTCAAAGCTTCTGCCATGTAGGAATACATAACTACAGCACTTCTAAAAGATCAGACAAGACAGTCTGTTCACCTCCTCTAGATCATGATCAGTGATGGCATCTAGGTTAAAATGAATATGAACAACATTA
The DNA here is from genome assembly GCA_026167975.1 of Phrynosoma blainvillii. Taxonomy (NCBI): domain Eukaryota; kingdom Metazoa; phylum Chordata; class Lepidosauria; order Squamata; family Phrynosomatidae; genus Phrynosoma; species Phrynosoma blainvillii. The sequence continues at coordinate 153,375,125 of JANUYF010000003.1, read as the reverse complement.
TTCTTACATTGCCTAGCAAACCTGACCTCCATGTGTCTTCCAGCATATAACTCTGTAGGTCTAGATGTAAAATGGCCTTCATGTTAAAATCAAACACTTCCTAAAGGTGTATGCAATTTTCACCCAGCTTTATTCCTAGTCAGTAATGTGACAGGAGATGGAGGTGCTCTGTCGATGGGGTTCCCAGTCTTTGAAATGAAAAGACAGAGGGCACTGGGTCTTTGCAGGAGTAATTGTTGGCAGAATCTGAGTATGTGGAAGGAAAAAACAATCTCGAAGATAATGAAAACAAGTGGTATGTTTCAAATAATATATTCTGTATTCCTGGAGAACTAATACTGAATGTATATATAACAAAGGTGAATAAAAGTCATCTTGACATGTTAGTTTAATATCAGTGTCAGGTAAGGCCCTAGTGGACAAATGTTTATGGAAAGAATACATAGGAAATCGGACATATGCCCAGAGATCATACCCGATTAATCTAATGCTGTTTTTGAGAGGATAGTTATTTTTTTTTTGTATAAAGGTATAGTCTCCCTGAACTCTCCTAAAACATATATAGCGGTATTGTAGGGAATAATTGTGAAGCAAGCACAAATAAAGGATCACAGCCTTACTTGGAGCATAATGAGAAGCAAGTGGCTGTGAATGGAATCAGGTCCCCAGAATTACCTCATTCACGCCTAAGTTGTCCTACTAATTTTTTCCCCAAAGCATGGGTAAATGTTTTCCTCAGTTTCAATTGAAGGAAAATAAAGTCTGTTTGTATTGTATATGTCAGGGGTAGGCAACCTTTCCCCTTTAAGGGCCGGGGGACTTCAGTTCCCAGAAGCCTCAGCCATGTTGGCCAATAGTCCCATGTTGGCCAATTGCTCCTGGAATTCTGGGAGCTGAAGTCCCTCGGCCCTTAAAGGGGAAAGGTTGCCTACCCCTGGTATATGTACATGCACAAAGGTGCAAGATATTGTCTATTTTATATAATGTGTAATTGGATTGGTATCCACCTCTTGTGGGAGGAAAAAGAGGGAGTAGCCAAAGAGCTACTAGAGCAGGTTTATAGAAAGACAACAAGGATGATAAGCAGTATAGAGAACAAAGGAAAGTTTGAAGGTGCTGGGCATGTTCAGCTTGGTGAAGGGAAGACTGCAGGGTGAAATTATTGTACTCTTTAAAGTACCTCAAGGGCTTTCACAGAGAGGAGAGGAGAGGCATGTTCTCTGCTGCCCACAATGGTAGGACCAGGTTTGATGGTTTTAAGTTACAGGTGAGTAGATTTCGATTGAACTTTAGAAGGAGCATCTTGACAATAAGAGCAGTTCAGCAATGGAACCAATTACCTAGCGGGGTGGTGGCGCCTCTTTCTTTGGACGTCTTCAAAAAGAGGCCAGGCAGCTACGGTACTTACTGAGGTTGCTTTAGCTGGAGATCTTGCATTGAGCAGAGGGTTGGACTTGATGGCCCCTTCCAACTCTATGATTCTGTGAGTATGAGTCTATGACTTACCTTTTGGGAAGGAGTGTCCTTATTTAAGAGGCGTATTACTTTTTTGGCCCCTTCTTCCTGTCTCCTCACCTTTGCTGGTGAAGTAGGAGGCATGGGGCCATTTTTTACATCCTCTAACAGTGCAAACATACTTATAAAAAAGTAAAGGTTTCCCCTTTGACAAGGTAGTCAAGTCATGTCCAGCTATAGAAGGTGGTGCTCATCTCTGTTACTAAGTTGGGGGAGCCAGCGTTTTCAAAGATGACTCCATGGTCAGCGTGACTGCACATGACTGTTACCTTCCCACCAAAGTGGTACCTATTTATTTACTTGCATTTTTACATGCTTTTGAACTGCTAGGTCGACAGAAGCTGGGACTAGTGACAGGAGCTCACTCTGTCACACGGTGTTTGGGTCTCGACCTGCTGACCTGCCAATCTTGCAATTGTCGGAATCAGCATCTTAATCACTGAGCCACCTATGCTTGCTGAAAAATAAGTCCCACTATTTAGTGAGGCTTACATCCAAATCATTGTGTTGAGCATTACAATCTTAATGATGCAGCAGAGAATTCATTGTGCACTAAAATACTGTCCTCTTTCCCTCTGCAAATGCCATTGTTGAAAATACTGGCAGTTCTTGTGTACCATTGGGCAGGAGAAGAGCAAGGAAAGAAAGAATATGGTAGGAAGAGAACTAGAGCAGGAATTTCTTCCATAAAAGGTGTGGTACTGCCTCAGGGTTGGCAATAGTGTTATTTTTTTGCAGGAGCACAGGACAGAATAAGAGTTGGAAGGAGGATGGCTCTCAAGTCTTGAGTGAGCATCCATCACTACAGGCATAGGATTAGGTTCCATATGGTTGCTTCCTCATTGAAAGATAGTATTGTGCTGATAAGGATTATACGTAATGAAATGAAGTACATTATTTGCACTGGAATTAAGGGAGGATGTAGTCCTGAAAGGGATATATGTGAGCTAGGATGCCAGTTAGGATTTTGTGCAGAAACAGTATTGGCCACCAACTAAATTGGCCAGTGGGTCAACCCAGCATTGGATGCTGTGCTGCTGGGCTACCTCATCCCCATCCATTCCTTGATGTTGCCTTTGAGGCTGCTCACTAAACTGAGTAGCTGGAAGAATTTTTTTCCTGTTCTTTTAAAATTAGTTCTTGGTAGTCTAGCTGGGCTTGCTCCATCCTGGTAAGCAGTGGGCTGGTAAAGGAGAAGCAGGAGTTTTATCTATAGTTGTATAGCTACTACACAAGCATCGTCTAATGCTTCCTCTTAATAAAGAACAAATATAGGTGCACTGGCCCAGCAACTGTGAGTTTCCTTCCTGTGACCCTTCCTTTCCATCTAGCCTAGCCACTGTGCATTTGACTAGGTGGTTCAGCTGCCAGTACGGCATCCATGTGGCACCTGCCAGAATACCTGCAGATGTCATCAGTTATGAGTACCTAAGCAAAATAATGGCACAGGTGTTTAAAGAATATAAGAACCCTATTGGATTAAAAATTGTATATTCCAGCATTCAGCACTACTTCTCACATTGATGTGTTAGATGCCTGTGGGAATCTCACGTGCAGGATGTAAGTAAATGCAATAGCCCTCTCACGCTGTTGTTCTTGAGCATCTGGTAATTGAGAGGGGTATTGTACAGTCAGCCCTCCATTTTCATGGGGGATCCGTTCCAGACCACCTCCATCTAAGAAAATTGAGATTTGCCAATATTCAAGCCCCATAGGCTTGAATGGGGCACGCCCCATTGATTTTAACTGAGGTCTCCCTTCCATGAATATGCAAAACTGAGAATAGAGGGGCAACTGTATATCCATCATTGAGAGTCTTATCCTCTGGGAGAATCTAATCTTCTTCAAAATCTTCCCACACTGGGGGCCATCATTATGGCTTTTGGAAACAAATTCCATAGTTTAACTGTAATTTTCCAGTTTGCTTTGTTGATTGATTGTTTGCAAAGCAAGATGAACTGTGAAGCAACAGAAAGCAAGAATATATGGCTTAGACCTTGTCTGCACTGGCCAGGATACTCCAGGAGCATGTCTCAGTATTCTAGCTATGCAGGTGCCCTGACCTGCCACCATCACCTGGCCCTCAGTTCCCCTGCTGCTGGGGTTGTCTGCATGGGTATCCTGCTGAGCCTCCCTGTGCATCCTCTGCCTCCATACATTGCTTGTTTCTGAGGCCAGAATGAAGTGCCCAACAACAAGCACATGGCTAGGTGCCTTGTTCTGACCACAGCAAACACGCCAGGCTGCCCAGTAGGACACATGTGCAGACAGCCATGATGCTATGGAAATGGAGGACTCTGGATCTTCCCAGAAGATCTGGAATAACATGTAACTCGTACTCAGGTAATAATAATAATAATAAAACTTTATTTATACCCCACCTTAAGCTGAGGCTGTCAAGGCGGCTTACAAGTTAAAAAAGGATACACCCATACAATCAATGACAAAATAACCCCCCCTTAAAAATGTATTAAATCGTTATACAGATTAAAATCTCAATTACAATAAAACAATAAACATCTAACATGGACAGACAGCAGCAACTGTAGACATCTCGGAAGAAACTATCTGGTGGCAGGGGGAGGGGGGGAGAATTTGTTGTTCCGGGAATGCCTGCCGGAAGAGATCTGTCTTGATGGCTTTTTTAAAGCCATCTAAATTGGTTATTTGATGGATCTCCTCCGGCAAGGCATTCCATAATCTGGGGGCTGCAGCAGAAAAGGTCCTCTGGGAGGTCGTCGCCAGCCTAGTTCTTATTGGTTGAAGCAACTTCCTCCCAGAGGACCTAAGGGCGCGGGGTGGATTATATGGAGATAGGCAATTCCCTAGGTAAGATGGGCCCAGACCATGTAGGGTTTTAAAGGTCAATACCCTAAGAATGGGGAAGGCAACTGTGAAAGAAACAAAAAAGTTCCTAAAATGTAAAGATATATAAGTCAGCACGAAAGTTAGAATCATACAAGGCATTGTATTCCCTGTTACCCTGTATGAATGTGAGAGCTGGATAGTTAAGAAAGCCTCTAGGAAGACAGTCAATTCATTTGAGACGTGGTGCTGAAGAAGAGTTCTAAGGATTCTTTGGGCAGGCAAAAAGACAAACAAATGGGTCCTAGAACAGATCAAGCCAGAAATCTTCCTGGAAACCAAGATGATTAAACTGAAGCTGTTGTACTATGGTCACATCATGAGAAGATACAACTCATTAGAAAAAAAAACAATAATGCTGGGAAAGGTGAAGGGAAGTAGAAAGAGAAGAAAGCCACATGCTAGATGGGTGGAATCTATTAAAGAGGTCACAGGTATGAGTCTGCAAGAACTAAGCAGAGTAATGAAAGATAAGGAGTCTTGGAGATGTCTCATCCACAGGGTTGCCATGGACTGTCCTGACACTGGCCTCTCATCCTGAGTTTCACATCAGGACAATCAAGTGTGTGGTGCACCCATTTCTTTACGTGATTCACACAAGCAAAGGCTTTGCTACAAACTATAAAGTATAAGCTAACTTTCTTCTGAAATTGTTTGTTCTATTTCATTATCCAATGTATATTTCAATATGATCTCAAGTGCCTTTTCCTTTTCTGAACCCAGCTTGGACATCTGGCATTTCTCGCTTCATATATGGTAAAAGTCTCTGTGATAAAATTTTGAGCATCACTTTGCTTACATGGGAAATTAATGTAATGGTTTGGTGGTTAATGCAATCTCTGATGTCCACCTTTCTTGGGGATTGGAATGTATATGGAGCACTTCCAGTCTGTGGGCCATAATTTTGTTTTCCATATTTGTAGGCAGACTAGTTAGAATTTGGGTGGATTGTGCCTTTGGAGCTTGAAACAGCTCTATGGGTTTGTCGTTCCTAGCAATTTATTTCTCCCTAGTACTTTGAGTGCAGCTTCTACTTCACTTTCTAAAATTGAGGGGTCATCTTCAAATGGTTCTTCCTTGAATGAATCTGTCATTCTTTCATCTCTTTTATATTGTTCTTCAGTGTATTGTTTCCATCATCTTACTTCTTCTTGATCATGTAGTATGTTTCCCTGGTGACCATACAGCCATCCATGGATTGGAGCTACAGTGGATTGCCCTGCCTCATATTAGCCAGTGGCAGTGTGTATCCTGATGTGGACACATGCACATTGCTCCCCATTGACTAATATGGGCATGTGCATCCCCATTTTTCCCATCCACAAGGGGGGGGGGCAGAAGGGCCCACTATATACTGTAGATTCCCCACTCTTGGTTTAAATTTCCTTTCAGTTTCTTGGATCTTGTGGAAGAGGTCTCTTGTTCTACCTTTTTATGTTGTTATCTTCTATTTTTTTCTGTATTATTATAGTTGTTCTCTTGGTTCCTGTACACAAGCTGCTAATACTTGCATTCAATTTTCTGACCCTATTTCTGTCACTTTTTTCTTTTGCTTCTTGTCTGTCCTTATTTGAGTGATGATTTTTGTCTGTCTTCCAGTGAGGCTTTTCATTCTTTTTGGCTGTAGATAGTGTCTTTTTGACAGTGTCCTTGGTTTTGATCCAGAGTTCTTCTGGCTTCTGGTCAATTAGACAAATACTGCAAATCTATTTTTTACATTATCTTTACATTCTTCAGGTGTATTCTTCAAGTTGTATTTTGTGTCATGATGACTGATCTAATGTTCTTTTTTAGCCTCACTCTAATTTTGGATTAGTCATGGTCTGTGCCACAATCTGCTCATGGACTTCTTTTTGCAGAGAGAATGGAGTTTTCTCCAATTATGTAGTTTATTTGGTTTCTATATAGACAATCAAGTGATGTCTATGTATACAGTCATCTTCTTGTTTGTCTGAAAGAAGTGATTGTGATGAACAAACTGTTGGTCTCACAAAATTCCTGGTGACGCAGTGGTTAAATGCCAGTACTGCAGCCATTCACAGCCACAAAATTGTGAGTTCAGTCCCAGGCAGGGCTCCAGGGTCCACTCAGTCTTGCATTCTTCCGTAGGTCGCTAAAATGAGTACCCAGATTGTTGGGGAAATTAACTTACACATTGTAAAACATGTAGGGAGTACTTAAGTGCACTGATAAGTGGTTTAGAAATGTACTTGCTATTGTTATTACTATAAAATTCAATCAGTTCTCCTGCTTCATTTCTCGATCCTAGTCCAAATTCTTGAACAATCTTGGGTCTTACTATGTTTACTACTTTTGCATTCCATATCACCTATGATTAACAAGAAGCCTTGTTTTGGTGTGTGATCAATGTCCTCCTGGACTCCACTGTAGCCTCTTCTGCCTCTGTGATTGGAACATAAACTTGGATTATGGTTCTATTGATGGGTTTTCCCTGACATACTGATATTATGCAGACTTTACATTATATCCCTGACTGTTTGTGTTACATCTCTCCTCCCTAATAATGCCACCCCATTTATTCTTTGATTTTCAGTTCCTGAATAAAACACTGTGGAACTATCTGACTCAAAATATACCATTACTGTCCACTTATACTTGCTCACTTCAAGTATTATAATGTTAATTTCTTGTTTTACGGTGTATAACTTGATGGATGCTTCTCACATTCCATGTTCCTATTGTATGTGTTATTCTGCTTTCCTTTCATTTCTGAGCATGCCTACAGCTGAACGTCCTTTTGGCCAAAATCCAATTGTGTCAGCCACAGTCCTACTTGTAGTTATCTTAACACATACAACTGTACCCCAGCAGCTTGTTGAGTGCCTATTCACCTAGGAGAGTCATCCTCCAGCACTATCTCTTCTTGGATTGTCTCATAGGGTTTTCATGGTAAAAGACATTCAAAAGGTGTTTGCAGTGCCTCTTTGTGCGCAGTACTAACAGGTGTTAACTATGGTGCTACTGTTGTCTCTAAGAGATCTTCTGCCAGTCTCTCTCTCACTCACACACACACACACACACACACATCAGTATTTCGGTTGCACAGTAGCTGTCTGGAACAGGCACTGTAGAATGCTAATAAAGGCTGCAAATGTGAGACATTTAGCTCTCCCAGGATTCCATAGCATTGAGCCATGGCAATTAAAGCGGTGTCAAACTGGATTATTTCTGCAGTGCAGATACAGCCAAAGAATAACACTACATTGTACTTAGTGCAGAGTCACCATTCTAATTACACTTCCAACTGATTGTGCTGGAGCTTTGCTACAACAGTGATAAATGGCATTAATGTGGAATAACTGTCATTGGTTTGGTAGTTACTTTTGCCTTCTTTCATTTAACTGTGACATTGTTTTTTAGATCAATAGTGCATTTTCTGTGATATGTGAATTTCTGTGAGTGGTTTATTTAAAACTCTGATCTACCTGGAGGGAGTTGTTTCTTCTACTTTGCTTTCCACCTCCTTTTACCTAATCCCTTCTTATCATTTTGTTGGATGTACTGAGAAATGGACTGCTTACTTTCCATGATCTTGAAATGGTTTACCAATAAAGGAAAAAAAATAGATACTGTTTAAAAAGACAGAATAGTTAGCAACACCTAAGAGGAAAGTAGACTTTTAATAGTTGCTAAAAGTATATGACTGTCAGTAGGTCCTATATACAACAGAGAAGAACCTTCCAAAAGACAGGTTCCACCACAGAAAAGGCCCATTTCCACATTGGTTCTAGGTGACAATGCATATGTCACAGAATCCCAGTCAGACCTCTTCCAAAGATCTTAGTGATCTACAATTGAAGGTACCCTGTTATCTTTTAAATGACCATGATTACATCTTGAAGTAGTTTATAGCTACTGCTTAGGATTAAATACAGGATTCCCTCTTCTCTAGTAAGTTTTGATCACTCCAAAGGGAATGGTTTGTCTAGAAATACTGTGTCTTTGTAATTACACAACAAGCCCAAAAACACTGATAATTCTTTTATCTCTGCAGGCTCTGTATAGCTCCATCAAGAATGAAAAGCTGCAGTGGGCCATGTGAGTACCCCTGCTTATTGCCTATAGTTGCACTCCCCTCCTCTGAATAGCTCCTCAGTTCTACCATTTCTTTTGTGTCTTATGTCTTTATTTATCTCATTTTCAACATTTGTAATATACCTTCTTATATTCAAAGTGGCTTACTATCAAAATACACACACACATTCTTACCAGTGCCACTGGCTCAGCTGAATAAGAAAATGGAAAATTTAGCTTTAGAAATGAATTACAATGGGCCCTTGGTATCCACTGGGGTTTTGCTCAAGGACAGGCCCCCCCTCCCATGGATACCAAAATCTTTAGATGCTCATTGGCATATTACAATGGCATCCCTTAAATAAAGTGGCAAAAAGGTTTGCTTTTGGGGATTTTGTGTTTGAATAGTTTCAAGCCATGGATGCAAAATCTGTGGATACAGAGGGCTGACTGTACATGAAGTAGATACACAGTGAGGACATAAATTCATTACCTAAATTAAGATGTGTCTTATTGGGTGCAAACATTGTGGCTTCTTAAGAAAAGCATTGAAAGCTATCTTTTGTATCTAGTCAGATTGTTCATCCATCTCACTCCATATTATATTCACTAACCAGCAGCAGTTGTCCAGGGTTTCAAACAGGCATCTCTCGAAGCTGTACCTAGGTATGAGCCATCATAGTGTAGTGGTTTGAATGTTGGACTAGGACTCTGGGAAACTAGGGTTCGAATTCCCACTCAGTCCTGGAAACTGAGTGGGTGATCTTGTGTAAGTCTAGAAGGAAGGTAGTGGCAACACTTTCCGGCAATATCTTGCCAAGAAAACCCTACAGTATTGTTGCCCCAAGTTGGAGTTGATTTAAAGGCACAGAACCAATCAAAAATCTATAAATCCTTAAAAAATTAGCAGAGGATCCCCTATGTTGAAAGTATATACTCTGCTAGTGCGGTATTGCCTTTCCCCAAAGGATAAGGACTAAGAATGAGAAGTATTTTGATATACGGATCGGGTGTAGTGATTTGAGTGTTGAACTATGACTGGAAATCAGGGTTTGATTCCCAGCTCAAGCCATGGAAATCCACATAATGGCCCTGGGCATGTCTCAACACCAGAAAACCCCTTGATAAGGTTGCCTTAGGGTTGCCATAATTCAGAAATAACTTGTTGTGTGCTATACAACAACAAATTAAGTTATATAGCTGCCAATACCCCAATGAAATCAACATTTTTGGCTCTAAATGTGTTCCTTTCAGACACATCACACATATGAAACAAAATTAAATAATGGACAGTGAGATTCTAGCATGATCATATGTACAGATGAAATGAGGGATAATAATTTCCGGTTCTTAGCAATCTCTGTGATTCCCACAAATGGATCATCCTGTGACTGTGCAGCTGGTTCTTTGGAAACTTTGAGCTGTCCTTTGTGAAAGCAACCCACCCCTCCATTGCACATGCTCCTGGTCCTTTCCTGCCTAAGCACCTGCATTTCTTTTCTGCTACTGCATTAGCACAACATCAGGAACTCACTTTTTAGAGTTAGAGTTTCATCCTTTAGGCTCCTTTTTTCCTATTTACTTTACAGTCTTTATCTGTTTTTTCTTTATTTCTTTTTAAAATTTTCTTCATTGGTTTAGTTTTTCTCAGTTTGCTTTGGAAGTTCTTTCTTCCTGCCCACTCACAGGTTTATGGCCCCTAAGGGCCTCTTTAAGAAGTGCCTCAACTGCAGTCAGAAGATTCCCCAGTCTGATGATCACTCACATTGTCTGCTTAAGAGAGGCTCATGTAGTAGACATGTGCATCCACTGCCAAGCTTTCACCCTTCAAGCCAGGAAGAATCACTCCTCGAGGCATAAAACTTTATTGTGGGAGGCTACAATCAATGCCTCTGAACTTGCTACTCTCAAATAAGCCCCTATATAGAGTATGGCTTCAATGGGCATTTGTTTTGATAAACAACCAGTGGAGTGGAATGAAGAGACCCTGTCCATCACTTCTGTTTCTGGGCTGGCTCTTGAACAACTACCATCCTTGTTATCAAAAACACTGGTATGGGATTCAGAATGTGTTTTGATATTGACCACCTGGGGGAAGTCACTGAAACTGTCAGCTAAGAAAGCTAAGAAGAGGCATAAGAAAAAGCACTGTGAAGAACCAGTCCTCATGCAGGATATTGGCAACTCTACCACTTTTCCAATTCCAAAACAGATTCATACAGTCAGTCTTACTTCGGATCCAGTGGAGGTTTCTACCATTCCAAAAGTGTGCCCCTCAACTGGCTTCTGAAAGACTGCATTGACCTCAATTTCTATAGAATCTTGGTCACCAAGTTGCCGTCTTCTACTCAAATAGATTCAGAGGGCTTTAATGTTCTTAGCTCAACACCTGGCTGATGTTCATCACTTGGGTTCCTTCTCAGAAGGGGAAATCATGGAAGGGTCTTTGATCATGATGGTGGGTTCCTTTGAATGTGATAGTCATGCAAGCCATCATGCTGGCCATATTTACTGAACTCACTCCTGCTTTTCAATGCATCCTCAGTCCCCACCAGAGATGAGCCCTCTGGTCTTCACCATAGTGATCTTCACCACACCTACTCTCCTTCTTTTCCCTGGCTTCCAGGGTTTCAAAAGGTCAAGAGGTACAGGTCACCTTTTCTAGCACCCTTGCATCAGTACCATCTGTACTGGGGTCACTGTTCTTTGACTTGCTGAGATCATTGTGTAAAATAGATCCTAGTAAAATATGATTAATTTAGGAGCTATTGGGATGAAGCAGCTGCTACTGGTTCCCTCCACCCTACTCTTATCCTAAGAAAGCTCTCAGATGTACACTATCTTTTCTTCCTGGGTATTTATTTATTTATTTATTTTCCTACATTTCACATTATACAGGACCCAAGGTGGCTTACAAACATTTCAAAAAAATTTAATAATGTTTAAAAAAAAAACAATTAAATGACAGTTCAATTAAAAATTCAAGGTTAACCCAATGTAATATAGAATTAAAACATAGTAAAAAAGATAAAAACACCATCCCATTAATTAAAAGCTCTTCTTGTGACATAAACTATAATCCAAAGGCATGCCTGAATAAAAAGATATTTTGCCGTGATTTTGAGATTCCCTGACTTGCTGGGTAATGTATCACAGACACCACAACCACTTCTGGTGCTGCCTTGTATCACATCGGCTTCTTGACCACTACAGACCAGTAGTGTTCAAAGGGAGCAAGATCCTTTTCCATCACAACCACTCTGCAGGCATCTAATATGCAGAGAACTTTATATCATCCACTTCCAAACCATCCATTTCTACCATCTGTGCCACCAGTGAGAGACCTTCCTACTGCAATCATTGTGTGGGATCTGGATTCTTTGATTACTAAAGAGGATGATGATGGTGTGAAATCATCCACTTTGTTGGTTCCTTCAACTTCTCTGGATACTCCAATGGGATTGTCCCTATCATCAGTTAGACCCTATCTGGTAAGTTTGGTCTTGTGTAGATCAGATTCTGTGGATGGTAAAGGCTAGAGCTCAAACAATTGAACATCCCATTCTGTATCAAATTTTCAAGAGAGTTCAGTTTCAGTCAGTATTGTTAGCAGAATTACCAGTGCTCCTGTCTCCTAGGCATATTGGCAATGAGTCTTGAAAATCAATATTGACTGTATCAACAATGTCTCGCTATATCAAGAATTTATATAGGATGCAAGAGACCAATGCCCTATCCTCTGTAAACACCCACAACCAAATCCCATCGTTGTGGAAGCTGCACAGAGTAAACTGTTGTGCATACGTCATTTTGTACCAATGGATATGGAAGGTAAGAAGTTAGATGAGATGGCTGGGAAAGTGTGCTCCACAACTTCCCTTTAATTACTCATCTCAAACTACTAGATTTTCATAGTGTGTACCGATAGTATTTGTGGGAAAAGATCACACCCTTCATTGACCACACCTTGATGAAGATGAGAATATGGCTTCCATTTTCCACTTAGAGGCTCATTGCGTAGTTGCTTAGGAGATAAAGACAAAGAGACACGCCACTGACTGTCCTGCTAAACCAGTGGCAAGGGCTATCTCTCTGTAAGCATTGGTGAACCTGCTCCTTGGGTCTTACCTTAGATGCTGAGGTGGTGATAGAAGATCTTCCATTCAATGAAACTGATTTGTTCAGTACGTCTGTGGATGAGACATCTATTCAGTACATCTATGGATGTTCCATAGAAAATGAAATAAACTGCTCGGAAGTATGGTATCAAGGGTTATTTTCTTCCTAGTTCCAAGCCTAAATAGCAATATAGCAATAGCATTTACATTTCTATATGGCTTACCAGTGAACTAGCACTCCCTAAATGGTTTACAATGTGTAACCCTATTGCCCCCAACAAACTGACCTATGAAAAGATGGAAGGATGAGTGGACCTTGGAGCCCTTCTCTAGGATCGAACGTACAACATTGTGGCTGCAGTACCAATATTTAACCACTGTGCTACCAGGGCTCCTTCAAAACAGTTGTCTGACAGACAGCAGTTTCAGCCGTATTCCATGCACTTTATTTTCTCACTAGCTGAAACTGATATCTCACTGCTCTTTATTTTCCAAGAAATCATATTAGTTTGGCAAGCACAAGTCCTTTTACAAGTGACAGCATTCCAATTCTGAAAAATACCAACTCTGTTTCTTCAAACCATCAGCATAATTGGTGTGTTATAATGTCAGATTCCTGAGTACTGGACATCATATCCTGGATATGAGATCAAATTTGAGAATGTATCCCCAACAGGTTATTTCATCAGCATGCCACCATCAATTTTCTGAGAGAAGAGATATTGACTCTGCTTTGGTAGGAGGCCATTGAATCCATCCTCAAGTTGAAGGTACTATTGGGGTTTTCCTTGGGATATTTCACCATACCCAAGAAGAACGGAGGTCTGCATCCAATCCTGGGCCTTTCCCAAGTAAACCATTTCATCAAACAGAAAATTTCACATGGTTACATTCAATGCAGTTCTCCCACTGCTGAGCAAAGACACTGGTTTACCCCCATAGATCTACATGATGCATATTTTCATATCAGATCAGGCAATGTCATTGTTGGTTCCTACACTTTGCTGTCAGATCCAGGTGTTTTCATTTTTTTGTTCTTTCATTTGAAGTCTCTGTGGCACTGAAGGTTTTCTCAGTGCACCATGGCTTTATCACAAGGAGCTTGTGATATTGCTCTACATAGATGACTGGCTTTTGATAGTACAGTCTGTAAGAGATCTGTCTCTTCTAGATTACCTTGGCTTGGTGATGAATTGTCAGCAGTCCAAACTTTGTCTGACTCAAACCATCAATTTCATCAGCATGATTTTGGATTTGAGGGTTCTGTTCCCAGATCCTGAGGCACAGAAGGAGTGTAAACTTGAGCGGTTTAACTCCTTTGTGGCTTGATGGTATCCGTCACTTTCAAAATGCTTTCAGCCAGCCTTCACATGAAGACTCTTCAAAATTTACTTGGATCCATATTCACTCCAGACACTGAGCACTAGTGTCTCCTGATCAATCTCCCACGACCAGTAGCATCCTCCTTGGACTGATGGAAAAACAAATCCCTTCAGGCCACCAAGGCCTATGATGATGCTGACCACAGATGCCTCTCTCTCTTGGGATGGGGAGTTCACATGGGCCATACTCTACAGAGGGCAGGTGGCTCCCGCACAGCTGAGAATATTTTTTAACCTATTAGAGCTTATGGTAATTATCAAGTCATTTCATGCATCTGAGGATACTTCAGGCACCATTCAGGTTCCGTTGTGACCCTGTTTAGCCTGATCATTCCTACCAAAAGTGGTTTCCACTTTTTACTTATTACAGTCAATAGAACTGCCTATGTTCTGTCCAAACCCTGCTTCAGATAATTGAAAAATCTTTCCATTCATTAGATGTTCAAGCTCTCACCTTTTATGTTGAATGGGCCTCTTCTTTATGGAAAACCTTCCTCCCTTCTCTTTGCTGCAGCTTTTGCAACAAAGGTTTTGCTGTGTCATCCCATAAGCTACCTACAAGGATGGTTTCTACCATCAACTAGTCTACCAAACAGCCAAGTTTCCAGTTCCAGATCTCCTTTCTGAATTGAAAGAGAAGGGGATGAGGCCATGAAGCCAAAAAAAAAAAAGGTGAAACCAGTAGCTGCTATACTGATTGCAACATTTTCTTCCATGTCCCCAACATCAGTGCTTACTCCCTCAGTACCAATACTTCAAGCATCTACCCAGTATCTACCCAGTCATTACCAATGCCTACAACATCTCCACAAATAGTACCATCTGTGGTGCAACCTGTTCATCACTTAAATCAGAAATCTCCAGATTCTCTGAGAAGATGGCACTTACCATCTCCTAGGAGATATAGAGCTCTCTCTTGTAAGTCATCCAGACCATCACACTGAGAAGAGGATATAAAGGTCTTCTAGGACATTATATTTAGAATGGTGAAACCATTAGGAATACAGGTGGTGAATCCAATTTTCCAACTTATGGATACACAGACATCCAGTCCAGCAGTGGTTCCACAATTACCAGCATTGCAAGAACTAACCCAACAATCCTGGAATAAACCATCATCATTACCATCAACCTCTAAGCAGATCAAAAATTTGTACAGGATTCAACCTGTGGTTGTTCACACATCCACCACCTAATTCAATAGTAGTTGAGGCTTCTTAATCAAATCAAAAATCAAAATCAAGCAATAAATCACATTCAACACCAGTAAAAAGTGAAGGTAGGAAGTCAGATATCTTTGGCTGAAGATTCTATTCTTCAGCAGCATTGACTGTAAGAGCAGGGAATCTGCAGGTCTGTATGTCAGCTTATCAAAGATTCTTATGGGAGAAATGTCATCCTTTATTCTCCATTTGCCATATGAACATAGAGAAACAGTTTTACCATTTTAGCAGTTGCATAGAAAGGTTATCTGCTCACTGCAAGACAAATGATTTTTTCTCAAAGTATTTCACAGTCTGAAAGAGAGATGGAAGACTTAATCTAATCTTTGACCTACGTGGTGCCAACAGATACATAAAATCACACAGGTTCAAAATGGTGAGACTTCATTCCATCCTACCATTCCTCAGGAAATAGAATTGTTCTCATCCAGTGACCTCAAGGATGCGTACTTCCACATAGGGATCAGACATCAATATTGGAAGTACCTTCATTTTGCAATAGATGAAGACTTACATCAATACAAGGTTCTCCCATTCGACCTTTCCATGGAACCGAGAATGTTCACCAGTGGTGATTTCTTACCTAAGAACTCAAGGAATAAACATTTACCCTTATTTAGGAAGATGGCTGTTGGTGTCATCCTCCCAGAAATCCCTTTTCCAAGGACATTTGTTTCACTCTCATTCTCCTACATGACCTGGGTCTCAATGTGAATTCAAAGAAATCAGAATTAGAACCAACAAGAGTTATCAACTTCATCAGAGGAACTTTGGACCCTTGAGCAGGCAGAGCTTATCTTCGTGTGGCAAAAGTACAGAATCACAGATCAAAAATAGAAACTCTCTTACTTTGCCAATTTTGTACAGCATGTACTGTTCGGCAACTTCTAGGTCTAATGGCACAGCTACAGCTGTCACTTACCAAGCACAGTTACAATTTTGTCCACTACAACAATGATTCCTCAACTGCTTTCTTTGATTTTGGTACCATCAATCTTCCAGACTAATCATAAAAATACAGGTGTTTCAAACTATGCAGTGGTGATTGTCCACCCACAACCTCCTCTCCAGAATGCCATTTTGACCACCAAACCCATCGTGCATGAAAACTACAAATGCATCAGTGAAGGGCTGGGGAATCCATTATAGCGACTTGACTGTCCATGGACATTGGTCCGAACAGGAGTCCCAACAACATATCAATACATTAGAACTCTTAGCAGTAATCAAGGCTTTTAAAGCTTTTCAGAGACAGCTTAGGGGCAGAGTGGTGTAAGTATTGACAGACAACACCAAGCTAGTTTGTTATATAAACAAACAAGGAGGCACTCACACACTTTTCTCAGGATGGTGATAGATAAGTGAATCTGGTGCACAGCACAGAATATATGCCCAATAGCAATCCATTTAATAGATGCGGACAATGTTTTAGCCAACTCTCTCAGTCGTACTTGAAAGTCACACCACAAATGGACATTATCCAACAAATTATACCATATGTTAACCAGCCTATGGGGAATATCCCAAATAGACCTCTTCAATTCTCCAGACAATGTGGGATGTTACTGATTTTACATAAGAACAGGGAGAGGCAAAAGATCTTTTGGGATGCTTTTCTCCATCATTAGACAGGTGCGCTGCTATATATTTTCCCACCATTTGCACTGCTGGCAAAGGTGGTGGCAAAACATTCCAGAGAAGGATCTGATGTATTTCTGATTGCTTCTCATTGGCCCAGACAACCATGGTATATTCTATTTCTTCATCTCTCCAGAGGTCAGTTCATAATACTACCATAAATGAAGGATCTATTAACACATTCACAAGGACAGATTATTCACCCAGACTTTGGAATATTACATCTGGCAGCGTGGGGAATAAAGCCATAACATCCCCTCATCTCACTGGATGTTATCACACATGGACCACAAAGTGATAATAAACTGGAAATGACAAATCCTGAAAATAAACCGAAAATAAACCTTGATTCCGCGAATGGCTTTCACACGTAATTACCTTAATTGCGCAATTAAAGTAAGCTCCCGCTGAAACCGCATTTAAGGTTCACACACAAGTGAGAAAATCCCATAAATGAACTAGAAATAAGCTTCTAGCACATGCGCAGATAGTGGAATGCCAGGATCAGCCCATGGAAAGGCAGAGGCTGACAGCTTTCCTTGGGCCGATCCTGGAAGCGGAGGATGGCCCCGCTTCATCCTCTGCTTCCAGAATTGGCCCAAGGAAAGCTGTCAGCCCCTGCCTTTCCTTGGGCCGATCCTGGAAACGGAGGACAAAGTGGGGTGAACCATGGGAAATTAAGGGGAAATGCTTCCAAATGCACATTTGGCTATCACATTACAGTAAATGCGAAATTACCTTAATTGCGCATTTGCATTTCCTCCAAACAACTGAATTTCAAAAGATCTCTGTTAACACCAGTTTCTGTCCACTTTCTGTCCAGTTGCTGTGCGACGTCGTGTGAAAACACGGGGCACTAATCTAGTTTCTGTTTGGGTTTTGTATGGATTAACCAGCAGATTTGCCCCCGTGTGATAACATCCACTGTGGTGTTAGCCACATCCAGAAAGGAAATAAATTTTCCTTTTGTAAATAAATTTTACAAGTATAAATTGAGAAATTTCTGTTCATTTGCAGCACAATGTTCAGAGGTTTCCTGCCCTGTGAGAGTCCAAACAGTGCTTCACTTCTTGCTGCATTTAAAACAGCAGGAACTATGCCTTTCATTTTTAAAAGTCTATCTAGCAGCCACAATGGCTCATCAACCTGCTTCAGAAAAATCACTTTTCTCAGATCCAGTGTTTTTTAAAAAATCTGAAAGGACTATAACACCTCTACCCTCCAGTAAAGCCACCCCCACTACCTTGGTTGTTGTCAGTGGCACTGTCTCAACTTATGAGCAAGCCTTTTGAGCCAATGGCAACAATTAATGAACGTTTGCTTACATGGAAAGTTGCTTTTCTGTTGGCCATCACTTCAGCAAGGCAGTCAAATGAGCTTACAGCTTTACTATCTAATAAACAATTTCTAATATTTCATTGAGATAAAATAGTTCTAAGATCAAATGGCTGTAATACAGTTCCACATAAATCAGACTGTTGTTTTACCGACTTTTTACCCACAACTAAATTCAGCACTAGAGCATGGTTTTGATGTGAGATGTGCCTTGGCCTTCTATATACTTCATTTACTCATCAGCATTTGGGCCTCGAACTGCCAGCCTGCCAATCTTGCAATCGTCAAAGTCAGCATCTTAACCACTGAGCCACCATATCCCAATTGTAAAATGGTGTCCCGTATATAAAATATTTTTTTTTGTTGTTGAATATTTTCAAGCTCTGGATGGCTGAATCCATGGATATGGAAAGATGACTATACCTTTGAAAAGCTTTTGTAGTATTATCATAATCTATAATTGTCTCTTCCCCTTCTTTTATCTTCAGAATTATTTTCCCCCCTCAACTTGTATGTCATCCAACTTCCAAGTTTATTTGCAAAGTTAAATTTCTTTACTTTCACATACCTCATCATGTTCTCCACCTCATTGACCATAACAATGGTCGTAAAATCTTAATTTGATTCTTCAGTTCCTTATTCAAGGATGATTTCTTTTGTTCCTCTTGTCTTTTTTAAACATTTCATCTAGGATCAACTGTGGTTTTTCATGTCTCTTTTTCTTCATTTCTGAATTCAATTATATAAATATCCCCTCATGAAAGCCTTACTTGTCTGTCATACCACTCTAGCATCTCTATATTTATCCAAATTATCTTTAAAATTATTTTAATTTTGTCTTACATTACTCTACATTCTTCTCCTCTTTTAAAAGTGCATTGTTCAATCACATATTGAATAATGACATAGGATTATGATCTGAAAAAGTCTTCAGTAAAATGTTCAATTAAAAATTATGTTGATTAAAGTTTCAGATAACAAAAATTTATCAATCCTTAAAAAAAGATGTACACTGTCTTTCTGAAAAGAAGGTATAGTCACCATATTTTGCTCTCTGTGATCAAGTAATTCAAGGAAAGATTTTGGAAGTTTGCCTTGTATATATTTAATGTGTTTCTCAGAAGTTCTATCTGGGGGAAGATCACCACATTCCAGTCACATAAAAAACAGCAATTTTCATAAGAATAATTCACCTTATTAATCAGCTTTTTTTTTTTAGAATAAAAAACTGCCTTATTTTCTGTAGGAGCATACATTTATGCTGCCAAAATTTAATCATCATCATCATCATCATCATCATCATCATCATCTTATATCCCACCTTTTGCCTAAGCAATCAAGGTGGCATACGAATATAAGATACAGATTAAAAACATACATTACAACAATAACAGTAATACAATACCCCCCTTAAAAGACTAAACACAATATTAAAATAAACATAATAAGATTAAAACAGCACGCATTCTGCCTTCTCTCCCTCCTGATGATGGTGGATGGAGGGACGGCCTTCTTCTTTTCCAGCTAGGCATTGTGTTACCACTAAGGCTCACCGCTCTGCTTTGTATCCACCACTTGGCTCAAAGCAAGTAGGCTAAATTAAATGTTCCTTATCCTGTCCCTATCATAACTTGCCCCCTGGATGAATATGACTAATTCCATGAACATTTATCTGAACTCCCACAAATCGTCCAAATTGATTTTCAAATATTTTTTCTGGCATCGTAAATCATTCATAGGTAAAGGTAAAGAGAAAAGTAGTCCCTTGACATTAATGTCTAGTCGTAACTGACTGTAGGGTGCTCATCTTGGTTACTAAACCGAAGAGCCAGCATTGTGCGAAGACAACTCCGGTGGTCATGTGGCCAGGGTCTCCAGGGGTCAAAAACAATTTCTGCACTTTTTTTTCCAAAAAAAAAATGTTTTAGCTCTGAAATGCTCCAACATGTCCACTAGGACACAAGGAGTGCATTGACACCACATTTTGCAGTGAGTTGCTTTAGGCCAAGTAGAGGCCTTTTTTTGAAACCCAAAATATGGTGAAAATGGTCCCATACCTCCTAGAGGCATTGATTGATTGATTGATTGATTGATTAACAGAAGCAGATGCAGCCCTTCAAGGTCTCTTAGGCTAATGCAGCCCCCCAGGCTTCCACAGTTGCTCAATCCTGGTTTAGGGTGTTAGGAGGAGTAGCAGACTGTCTTCTTCCTAAATGCCATTGTTACCTATAGGCCAGTGGGTCTTTGTACTGCTGTACCAATGTATTCACTGAGAGTTCACAAGATCTGTGTACAGTTGCCCCTCCCAATTTACAGGGGATCCATTCCAGATTCCCCCCCACCCCCACAAAAATGATGGCTCGCTAATATTGGAGCCCCATTGATAATAATGGGGCACACACGGCCATTTTTCATATGGCAGTTGTCCCTCCCTGCGAAGAGTGAGATCGTGGACCTCAAGTCCGCGAACAGGGGGGGACAACTGTACTGTAGTTTCTTTTTTTTCCCCTTCTTTCTTCCAAAAAGATAAAATTGTTACTAGATGTTTTTCTTTTTTGTTCTGATTGTATGCATTTACTTAAGGCTTTTTCTCCTTACATACCATATAATTTAATAGCGTTTTAAAAAGAGCTTGCCTACCCTGAAAACAATTTTTTTAGTCTCTAATGAGTCACATCTGATGGTTGTTAAGGTAACAGTAATACAGAGCCATTTTTAAACCAAATTATCAATCTGGCCATTTTTTTCAATATAGCAAAGTGGGTAATTTCACTCACCCAAACCTCCAACCTTCATCACTGCCCCCTCACCCTGTTAATGTACTGCATAGCAACTAGTTCTCCTTGCCTTTTGTAAACCAGCCACTGACTGTCAGCAGGTTTTCCATTGAACTAGAAAGGTGCTGGAGGAATTTCCCGCATGTGATGAAAGAATTGGAACAGGAGGAGGATGCAATCCCACAACAATGCACTTTAATTTAAATTGTTTCTTTGGGTCCAGGATAAAATTACCACTTCTCTGAGTATAGGTACTTGGTCCACTTCACTCTCAGACATGGAACTAAGTATTTGTACATCTGAGACAACATTGAATATAGGGAATGGACTCTCATCTCTGTAGTATTGATTTGAGCAGTATTACATCTGATACTGTTTTCCATTTGTTTCTCCATCAGTTAGCCAGCATAACATGGCCATTGTTTTGACATTGCCCCCTCAATTTTTTAGACATCACGTTTTTTGAACTTCTTCCTCATGATCTCTGTGCATCACATGTGTGGATTTTCAACAGCAGATTTATTCTTGGGAAATTTCTAGATAGCTGAGACTTTTGATGGTAGCTCCAGCTTCCCTTCTTAATATGAAAATTCAGCCTCCATTTTGTCAGTTCATCCACCATAGTGGTGGCATCATAGTAAAGCCCCACTTCTAGCTAGAGACATGTACTTTTATTTCTTCTTCAACTTAGAGGTTATACTGTTTTTGTTATCTTTAGACTTCTGTATTAGTTTTTCCTGTTTCACTACCCACAGAGTGGGACGAAGGACTGCCAGTGAGTCCTGACTGTTCAGATGGTTTTAGAGGTCTGTGACCTTATTCAAAAATTGTCCCAGTGCAAGAGGATGTTTTTTCTTGCCAACAGTCACTCCAAGTGTCTTCTGTGTTTGGGCACATTACATGATATTGACAAGTGCTAAATTTGCCTCAGTTTTGCTTTGCAAGCTAGATACAACAGAGTGACTCATCTCTGTTCTCTGCTCTGGAAAACTCTGTCCACTCAATATTCTGTTCAGTTTCCATGTTGAGCTCATTCATCTGTAAGTTATCAAGTCTTCTTAACATTCTCATAGTCTTGATATCAAGATAGTCTACTCCTGTATTGTCTGCTGCTGCCATTGGTACTGATGCTCGCACCTCTTCAGTATTGTCAGCAGCAACTAAATCTGTCTTGACTCCAGGATTTGTGTTGATTCTGGCAACATCTCAGCCTTAGAGACTCAGAATGGATAAGGTCTGCAAGTCTGAAAAACCACATAGGGATGTACCTACAACTGTGCTATTCAGTCGATTCCATTGTTCTGTTCTGTCACAACATCAGCGGCACACACCATTAGGAGATGAATCTAGTCCTGCCTTTGAACCATCCATGTGCAGATCTCTTCCTGTGCAGATCTCTTCCTTCTCCCCAGAGATAGTCCTAAAGGATCCTAACCCATCCTTCCTGATGGAATACTGTAAAACATACTGTGATTTATTTGAACGGCCACAGGTCTGGAATAGGATTAACCTCAGCCCCATCATCCATTTGTCTTGGTAGTATTTCCCTTTCTTAACGTTGTCAGTAAAATCCTTCTGGAGAAACCATCTTCTCTCCATACTGCCTTGAAGCATCTGGAGAATCTTTACAGAATTCAAGAGGAGGGTTGTGATTTTTTTTACTTATGCATCCAATGGCAAACTTCATTATTGTGGCTTCCTCTTCAGGAAAAAAGAACCTTATCAGCATCGCTTAATAAAGACACCCAGAAGCTAGATGGAATGGGCAGAAAAGCCTTAGCTGCCCTCTTCTTAAAGATGATCAACCATCAGGCCTTTATGGAATGCTACCAGATGTTTTTATGGAACCAGATGACCACCTTGATGAACCACCTTCATAGTCTTGACATCAAGATAAGACAAAAGACAAAAAGGATGTTGCCAGTCTATTTTTTCAAGAAGTTGTGAGTGTTTCAAGGGACCAGATCACCTCTGCATAGCATGCTGTGGAATGCAACCACAGCATTGACTGGTACATGGCCAAGCCCATTTGAAAGTGGAAGATAAGGCATTTAATAACCTCATTCTGCTCAATGGTAGGATGGATGAAAAGCTAGACTTAGGTCACAAGCTAGCTAATATTGCCAAGAAGATTGGGATCACCCTTCAGCTGACATAAGAACTATTTCAACCAGAGGCCAAACCTTTCTATCAGAGACAGAGACACCGTCTCAGCTCTAGCTCTCAAAATCTGTCTATAACCACATAGAACAACCTCCTTTCCCTATCCTTTTTACAAAAATACTACCAGCATAGATGCTCTAATGGAAAGTGATTCCTTTGACTGATGTTTCAGGCTACTCGATAATGGGTACCTACTGAAATCTACTCACCTCAGTCCTCAGTTTGACAGTTCTCTCTCCCTACCTTCCCAAATGGAAATAGATCACCTCAAAACATTGGGTCCAAAGAAGGAGACTCCACGACTTTGAGGCAGTGTATGCCACTATCAAACAGCTCTTACCATCATGAAGTTGTTAGGCCTAGAGTTTGGTTCAGACTGCAGTTAGTCTATAAAACATATAGACATCATGGATCCTATCAAAGTATGGGTCAAAGAAAGTTCTCCTTTGCCGTGACATGGGGGGGGGGGGATGGCATTCCAGAGCTAATAGATAAGAGGCTCCCAGCTCATCCTGGCACCGGAATAAACAATTTGCTTAGCTGGCATGGGAATGTCTTTTCCCCCTTTCCTTGGGCACAGACTCTGGAAGGTAGATGATGATGTAGTATATGCTAAGCTGGTAGAAAAAGACAACAATATATAAGATGCTAGCACACAAAGGATCTTTGCCTTGCCTTGCCCAAATGCTGCATTCGACATGCAACACTCCTTGGCCCTTGTGCATGTATGACCTTGTCTTTGTTTATGTTAACCTGCTTGAGACTATGAATCTATGCTTTTTACCTTTTTCTACCTCACTTTCTTAAATAAAGCAACCTTCTTGAGCCCAGGATTGAGTGATCATTTTGTCTGCTTCATACCCTTGAATCCACACTTGGCAGCTAGAATTGGGCTGTGAATGCTGCATTCGACAGCAAGAAGTTGGGCTGTAAGTGTTGCACTTGACCACCAGGATTGGGCTGCAAGTGTTACAGAAGTTCTTCCTAATGTTTTGATGGAGTTTCATTTCCTATAGTTTCAATCCATTGCTCTGTGTCCTAGTACCAAGCACAGGAGAAAACAAGCTTGCTTCATCCTCAATATGGCAGCCCTTCAAATATTTAAATATGGCTATCATGTCACCTTGTAACCTTCTCTTCCCCAACCTAAATATACCCAGCTCACTAAGCCATTCTTCACAGAGCATGGTTTCAGGACCTTTCACCATTTTGGTCGCCCTCCTCTGGACACACTCCAGCTTGTCAACATCATTCTTCAATTGTGGTGCTTTGAACTGGACACAGTATTCCAAGTGAGGTCTGACCAAAGCAGAATAAAGTGTTGCTATGCTCTTGATCTAGATCAGGGGTAGGCAACCTTTCCCCTTTAAGGGCTGAGTGACTTCAGCTCCCAGAATCCCAGGAGCTATTGGCCAACATGGGACTATTGGCCAACATGGCTGAGGCTTCTGGGAGCTGAAGTCCCTCGGCCCTTAAAGGGGAAAGGTTGCCTACCCCTGATCTAGATACTACACTCCTATTGATGCATTCTAGGATAGTATTGATTTTTTAGCTGCTGTATCACATTGTTGACCCATGTTTAACTGTGGTCTACGAAGATTCCTAGATCCCTTTAGCACGTACCCATCCTATATCTGTGTATTTCTTTTTTTCTGCCTAAATGTAATACTTTGCATTTCTGTGTGTTGAAATTCATTTTAATAGTTCTGATCCAGTTGGTTTTATGGCCGAGCTCGGAATCAAATCCTGGTTTCCAGAGTCATAGTCCAGCACTCAAACCACTAAGCACTCAAACCACTAAGCCATCAGTGTTTATTAGCTACCCCTCCTAATTTGGTTTGTATTTGTTAAGCCCTTTCCTCTTCTGCCACATACCAATACCAATACATACCAATACTTCCTATCCCCAAGAAAAAGGTTCCTGTTGTTGCTGATGAAAACTTGTTTCCCACAGTGACATGAGGGGGGACATCATTTTTGTTGAAATTGCAGCATTGGTGGAAAGGCTCTCCTTCTCTGTGTGCTGCATTCGCAGTTGAAAATTCAGTGGGCGGATTTTTGCCTGCTGTTGTTTGTAATGTGCTATCAACTTATGGTGACCCCTTGAATTTCATAGGGTTTTCTTAGGAAAGGAATCCTCACAGGTGGATTTTCTTAGGCAAGGAATCTTCCAGTTCCTTTCTCTGAAATATGGCCTACAGCTCCTGGTATTCATTGGCAGTCTTCCATCCCAATACTAAATAGGGCTGACCCTGCTTAGCTTCTTCTGTCTTGGAATCTATCTCATGATCTGGTGTCTTTAGGATATTTGGGCCCTTGCCTGCTATTACTTTAGTTAAAAACTAACTTGATTTCTGAAGAGCTATCTAGAATCTTGTGTAGTTTGGCCTTCAGACTGTGAGCTGTGAGCTTTTAACTTCTGTATATGGTGATTTGCATGTTCAGTGCAATATAAAGAAGACATATTAGTACTGGTATTGTTAATATTATTATTTAAAGAATCATAGAAGTTGTTAAAGCATACAGTAGTCCCATATGATGTATTATAGACTCCTTTAAATCAACCCTGGGCTAAAGACAAGTGCTGAAAGAGCAGGTTTTGATCTAGAGCTCCAGTATCTGTGGCATTTGATCTCTGTAGAAAAGTAAGGTCTTCCCATACCCTAGGCGATGTGGGCTGTGCCATTTTCACACCCACCTCCCTGACATCCATCACCACTGTCTTGTTTAGTGGATTTGCCCGGATTAATCCTCCTGGTCAGTAGCCCTGGCTGAGAGCCAGAGTAGCCAAGATTGTCGTCATGGAGACTGCCGTCATGGAGACTGCTCAGTTTAGGTGGATGCAGTTAAGTGAGCATCACCTCTAGGAGGGAAATGCAGCACATCAGTTCCTCTACCTTGCACAGTGTGGAGCAATACCAAGTCATCATCCACATGCGAGAGTGGACCTGTCCATCACTCTGAAATGATGCCCATGCCTGTGCTGAGAGCCTGTTGCTGGCTGTGTCCCACTAAGACCAGTCAAAATTCATTTCCATCCTGGTGTTTGCTGCCAGGATTTTTCTTAGGGACAGGACCTACTCTCCTTAGGCAGAGCAGGGTGAATGTCTCAGCCGGAAAATTTGTAACAAAAGAGGTGTTATTTAAATTATTCTGATTGTATTTTTACTACCAAAAAGAAGAAACTGAAAGCTCTCATTTCCAGGTACCAAATGGCCTTGGGTACTGTGCACCTTTATTGAAGGAAAGGAATTTTCCTTTATATCTTCTATTTGGTCTGTTTTAGCCTGTGTCTAGTTTGTTAGGGCTCCCCTTGGGGCTGGCAAGTGGCTGGAGAATTGGCGGCTTCCAACATGGATCTAGCTGCAGATTCTGACAGGTTTGCAGAACTGTCAAAGTTGCAGAAGTGTCAGATTATGCTAACAGTTCTCTAGGGTTTTCGTGCAGCAGAACTCCCATTTTTCTCTGCTATCCATTGTTCCCACCTCTGCTACCTATCTGTATTTCAACAAGGTGGGGGGCTGAATGAAGGAATGATCTAGACTGCAACATTTAACCATAACTGTATTGTAGTCTGTGTAGATTTGATAACTGCAGATCTCTGTATGTGTCATTCTTCCTAAGAAGCTGTCATTGGCTGTAGTACACATAATTCCTTTTTCTTTTGTCCACCACCCTCTGGAGACATATCTTTGGTGATGAACAGTGCACAATGCCTTTCATATCTAGATTAGTTTCAAGTTTTTCTTACATATTTTCTTACATTTCTAATTTTTGTTGTAACATACAAAATAGTATGCACATAACCAGTCATCCAGCCCTTTATAAATAAAACAGATGGTTCCCTATGACTCACAATGAGTAATATGCAGACAAACCAGTATTTAGATCAATTTTGAGAGGTTTTTTTTTCTTTTGAGAAAAATTAAAAAATTGAAGGTGTATGTGTATCCACTTGCTTAGAAAACATTACAAGGCAATCACTTATAGGCTGAGTTTCCTTTATCTGGAATTCCAAAATCTGAAATACCCAAAAATCCAAAATTGTCTTCATGGATGGCTGAGATAGTGACACCTTTGCTTTCTGATGATACAGTGTACACAAATACAAAAGTATTAAACATATTGTGCATAAAATTAGCTTCAGGATATGTGTATAAGGTGTATATTTCATGTTTAGATGTGGATCCCATCTCCAAAATATCTCATGTATATGCAAATATTCCAAAATATGAAAACATCCGAAATACTTCTGGTCCCAATCATTTCAGATAAGGAAGATTCAGCCTGTGCTACATAACAATGTCCCATCATTTTTTTAATTAAAAAAAAAATACAATCCATTTTGTCATTGAATAGAGTCTGTTCTGTTTTGGGATAAGAACATTAGTTTCTTCTATTTTAAGAGCTTGTTTTAGGAATTAAGTAGACCACACTGGAAGCTGCTTGTGATAGTCTTGTCAATTTTACATTTCTTTTAACTTGTATGGAACTAACAGAAACAACTCCAGTTAGGATGACAGAGAAAATAATTTTCCCTCTACTCCTCTTCTCCCTGCTGTTGTTACACATGATAGTTATCAAGCTAGTTAACACAAAAGTAGTTCCCATTGCTCTATCGAAATAGTATTTTTGCATGTACCCTGTGTAACATTATATCTGGAACCAGGTGCCTACTCTGTCCTATTTACTGTCCTAAACTTTCAGAATGCATCTTCTGTGGTGCCCATTTTATCAAAAAGATCATCTTCCCACATACTCTCCCAGATAGAGATAATTGTGATCTTGGATTCTGTCACAGCCAGGTTCAGGACAAAGAACTGCAAACAAGCAACTCTCCTTTCATTAGCAATTTCGCCCTTTGGCCTCCTGATATGCAACTCGCAAGTTACAAGAGAGTGGGATAGTTTAAAGCTATTAATCTTTAATGCTTGTTTCCCCTCCAGAGATGAAGAAGAACTGCGCAAGTCCCTTTCAGAACTGGCAGACCCCAACCCAAAGTCTATGAAACGTATCAGCAGCTGCAGCAACCCTTTTCTGGACTTCTCACAGGATCCCAGCATTGCTACATACAAATATGGTATCCTGGTGCGCAAGAGCCATGCTGAGCCAGACTGCAAAAAGAGTATGTATGGCAAAAAGAGGTATGGGGAGGGGGACACTGACTTCAGTCCTCACTTTTTCCTGCTCTTCTTTGCAGGCTGGGATTACGTAGCCTGAGGTAGTGACCATCAAGATGCTCTTGTGTGCCTCTGCTCTTTGGCTTTGCTAGTGGGGAGCTTTTGAGCTGGGCAATCCTTGACATTGTTCAAAACATGTCAATACAGGAAAGAATCAGCTTTTAAATTTATAACCATGTGACAGCATGATATTTCAACCAGAAACATGCTTTCATCTTAAATAATTTGGCTTTGTTGAAGCAGTTGGAGAGCTAGAGCAAAAAAAAATTGCACAGAATTAAAGACGATGTACTGTATTTTCCGGCGTATAAGACGACTGGGCGTATAAGACAACCCCCAACTTTTTCAGTTAATATATAGAGTTTGGGATATACTCACCGTATAAGACAACCCCTCTTCCAACGGGGGAAAATGAGAAAGTGTTGGGGGGAAGGACTGCCAATATACTAGGTGATGCATTCTGGGGTATGTACAATTTGCGGCCAAGTAAGTAACTCTGGGCATGTTACACACTCTCACCCTCAGGGGATGGTAATGGCAACCCCCATTTGAAGAAACATGCCAAGAAAACCCCATGATAAGATTGCCTTAGGGTTGCCACAAGTCGGAAAGGACTTGAAGACACACAAGAACAACAAAAAAGTCTGCAGTTGTTTCATAGGTAGTACATGGGAATAGGAGCCAGCATGGTGTGTGGTTTGAGTGTTGGACTACCACTCTGGAGACCTGGGTTTGATTCCCCACTCTGCCATGAAACCCACTGGGTGAACTTGGACAAGTCACACACTCTCAGCCTCAGAGGAAGGCAATGGCAAACCTCCTGTGAACTAGTCTTGCCAAGAAAAACCCAGGATAGGGGTTCACCTCTTATCCGCTGCTGCTTCCTCCTCCTGCCTCACGTCACACCATGCCACCCCTTCCTCCCCCCTCCTCCTCCTCTGACCTGACTTCCTCTCTTCTTCCTCCTCCCACCTCATGCCATGCCACCTCTTCTTCTTCCTCCTCCTCCTCCACCCGGTGTATAAGACGACCCCCGACTTTGGAGAAGATTTTCCTGGGTTAAAAAGTAGTCTTATATGCCAGAAAATACTGTACTTTTTAAAACAAACAAACAGACAGACAAACAAGCACTCCCCAGTGTTCAGATATGAACTGATTTTGTCTGCCCCCACAGCTACATGGTGACACTTCAGTAAGGGTCTGGAGGTCTTCTGTGGCTGGAAATGAAATAGTTGCAGTTCCAGGAATGGCTGTTGACCACTACAGGCATTATCTGTGAGAAGCCTGGCTCATCCCCACAGATGTCCTCCCTCAATCTTTTATCTTGACAAGCTTGTCAAGTTGTGCCTGACTGTAGGAGATGGTGCTCATCTCTGTCACTAAGCCCAAAAGCCAGTGTTGTCAAAGACAACTCTGTGATCATATGGCCAACATGAATGCATAGAACGCTGTTATCTTCCCACCAAAGTGGTACCTACTTATCTACTTTTACATGCTTTTGAACTGTGAGGTTGGCAGAAACTGGGACTAGTGAGGGGAGCTCATTCCATCATGCAGCACTTGGTCTTGAACTGCCAACCTGCCAATCTTGCAACCATCACAAAAAGTAACCCTATTACTAACTCCTCTGCATACACTTAGGCAGTGTATAATTTTGATTATCCTCTGCAAAGTGCTCTTCTTGAACACTTGCTCATTTTAGCATTGATACCCTGCTTTCCTTCCTAAACAGTTTAAAGTGAGTTACAAATTACTTCTTGAGGGGGAAAAATGCAACGGCTTGTGGCAATTGCCATCTGCATACCACAATTCTCAAATAATGCAGGCTGATTTATCCCATTGTTACTATTACTTGAGATTTGCTGGGAGCTGCCTTGACAAGCAGCTGTCATCACAACAAGACTTCCTTTTTCCCAGCCACACCTTTGCCCAGCTGCACCCCCTCATTGGTCCCTATCCCACAAGTGAAGTGGCTCTACAGAAAGAGATGGTTTCCCTCCAGGATTGCCAGATCCATGCAGTTTCTTCTCTGTACACTAGAGAATCCCAGAATGAAAGGAAACATAATGAGAGAAGAGAAGACAGTGAGTGGGAAGGACAGTGAGAAAGAAGGGCAAAGAGACAACTTAGTTTTGGTTTGTCTATGCCCACCTCTGATCTGCAGCCGCCAAGAGGGTTGCATGGAAATGGATGTGGCCCTTGAAAAAAATTCTGTCTCTGGACAAAAGCATTCCATATTAGTCCTGTGGTCAAGTGTTCCCTTGCAGAGTGGGAAAAAATTTAACCCAAGAAGGGAAGGTAGTGCGAGCAATGCACTCTCTCTCTCATATATACACAGATACAGGTGCAGAGATACAGATATGTTCCTTCACCCATAATGCAATTAGATCTAGAAAAAAAATAATAAGGTTATCCATATGGTTTCTCTGTAGTTTCGGGAGGAGTTGTGCTGTGTTTTCACAGCTTGTATAGTTTTATTCACATTAAACCTGTAGTCATGTTCACGGCAGCAGTGTGTTGGGAAGTAGGAAGAGGACTCTAGAGAATAGGTGGCATTTTGGTAGAAATTGTGTGGTTTAGGAGAACACAGAGCTGGACAGATTCCTAGTCATCACCACATAACAGATTTACAAAAACACATGGTGAAGGTTGTATGAGTGTTCATCATGCAACATATCCATTATCAGCCCAAGGGTAAATAAAGACTGACTCAGTGCAAAGTCACCAGCATGAATTTTGTTCTGGGAGTTTAAAACTATTTTTAAAGTTTCTGCCCACCTTCCGCTTTTTTGTGCAGAGCCACTTTTCACTTGTAAGAAGGCTTGTGCCCAGTAGAGCAATTGTGTATACAAATGTTGTTGTTATTTTTGTGTGCCTTCAGGTTGTTTCCAACTAAGTCAAAACTATCATAGGGTTTTCTTAACATGTTTCTTCAGAGGGGATTTGCCATTGCCATCCTCTGAGGATGAGAGAGTATGACTTGCCCAAAGTCACCCAGTGTGTTTCCATGGTTGAGCTTGGATTCAACCCCTGGTTTCCAGTCATAGTCCAATGCTCAAATCACAACGCCATACAGGCTCCCATATACAAATGTACTGAGATGTAAATGCAGTTGAGTTCAGTGAAATGTAAGAACATAGAAATAGCTTAACTCTGGTTCAGGCCTATCTCTTCTAGTATCCTGTTCCCACAGAGGCTATCCAGATAATTCTGAGAAGACACAAACAAGACATGAGAGCACTAGCAACCTCCTGCCCATGTTCTCTAGCAACTTGTGTTGAAAGGCACACTCTTTCTGATGTTAGAGACAGTGTATGGACATAATTATATACCCTCAGATAAGTGGGTTTAGCAGCAGTTCTTAACCTGTGGTTGATGGACCACAGATTAAGAACTGCTAATAATAATAATAATAATAATAATAATAATAATAATAATTTATTTATACCCCGTCCCTCTGTCGAACAATCGGGATGGCTTACAACAATTAAAATTATAACCAGAAATACAGACTAAAAAACCTAAAACCCTGCTCCCCCCCCCATTAAAAATTAAACTACATATCCTTTAAAAGATTTTAACTAAATAAAATAGGCTAATTGGAAGACTATAAACAAATAAGAGCAGTGGGAGAGCCAAAAACTGAAAGAGGTAGAGACGCACGGATGCTACACCTACTTGCCCTAGTTATGAACTTTTACAATTAATGTTACAAGCTTTTACAGTTCAAAAAGAAAGAAAGAAAGAAAGAAAGAAAGAAAGAAAGAAAGATTTACCCCCATTATTTATCTGCCAAAGTTCAGCTTAAGCCATCAGTTTTACTAACTGTACTAATCTGTGGCCTCCTTTTAAAAACAAGAAAAATGAAAATAACTGTTTGATAGCAATAAAATGTACACAGCACTTGCTACTCCTTTATGCACTGAGAACATGCAAGTGAATGATGTTGTGTGGCTGAGAGAAAGCACATGACATTTCTTGCTCCTGTATGTATAGCCAGAAGTCACTTTTGTAACTCTAATGTTCTCCATGTTGTGCTATCATTTTCCCTAATTCTGTAGTTGTGTCGAGACTCTTCTCAAAGAAATTCATGTATAAAAGAAAGAGCATGTTTGTGAGGACAGAGAGTCGGAATCAGTCAGTATGAGTGTTCGGACAGACTTCAGAATGATAACTGGATTATTGAAAATGATAGCATTTCTTCTTCAATTTCTGTAAATAAATCCATTTTGTTACCTTCAGGTAAAGTGGCTTTTTACAGTTATCGCAGTGAATTTTATAACAATACATTTTGGCTGAGCCACAGGATGAATCACTGGCTGAATTTGAAATGTAATAGTACTGATGATGTTGATGAAAGGTGCATCCTGTTCAAAGCAAAAGGAAGCTTCTTCCAGTCATGTTAAAAAGTGCCACAGTTATAGCAAGGAATATCTGTCGATTGGCTTCATGTGTACAGGCCCAGAAGATAAGCAGCTATTGTGTGTTATGCTACAGTGCATTGTCCAATGAGGCCATAAAACTGTCAAAATGGCAAAGATATCTCAATACTAAACATAAAGAACATATCACAAAGAGCATTGATTTTTTTAGAAAGTAAGGAGCAGGAGCTTCAAAAAAGTAAAACAGTGGGGGAATAGACTGGATGTAACAATGGAAAATGCAGTGAGGGCCTCATTTGCAGTTTCTCAACTAATAACAAAGAACAGAAAACACATGCAATTGCCGAAGAGCTTATATTACCTCATGTTTTCTGCATTGACCATGAAAAGGCCGCCAAGGATTTAATACCTTTGTCAAGTGACACTATTAAAAAGCAAATTGTTGGTTTGTCATCTAATATCAAGGATCAGTTATTGGAATTTGCATGTCCCTCTCTTTTGCTTCGCAACTGTCTGAAAACACAGACATAAGAAACAAAGCAACTTTATTGTGCTACATTAGATATGACCACGAGAGAAATATTTTTGAAGATTTAACTATTCATTTCCTTATTGGTGCGCACTACAGCTGAAGAACTATTTAACAGCATAAACAAGTTTATAACATTTCATGACATAGATTGTTTAAATGTGTTGGAATTAGCACAGATGAGGCAACAACAATGTCTGGAAATCTTACTGGACTTGTGGCACAGATTAAGGAAATCATCCCGTTGGTGACTTGGTACTATTGCTGTATAAATAGGGAAGCTCTGGTTGCTGAGAAGATACCAGATAAACTAAAACAAGCCTTAAATGTATCAGTCAAAATTGTCAATTTTCTAAAAAACCAATAACAATTAAAAACTTTTTGAGCAGCCTTGCAAAGATATGAACAGTGTACACCATCAGTTTTGGTGACACTGTGAAGTTTGTTGACTATCATGAGGTAAAGTTTTGTCTTGTTTTTGGGAAATGAGAGACAAGATAACGTTGCTGCTTGTCATGGAGCAGCAATTTCACCTCAATGATCATTTGACAGATTTTTTCCTGGGTAATAAAATTAACATATTTGTCAGATATCTTCGCCCATTTAAGTATGCTCAACTTAAATCTTGGAAGAGAAAAAAGTTAGCTTTTCAAGTTGAAGACAAGATCAAAGCAATGATGGAAAAGTTGGAATTGTGGCATCATCGCCTGTTGAACTGAAACAATGAGATATCTCCAAATCTCACAAATATTCTCGGTTCCACTAACAAATAGCTGTCTGAGGAATACACATCACTTATTTCATGCCATTTGAAAGATTTGCAACATAATTTCCGTGAATATTTTCCTGTTCCTGATGCAAGCAAAAACTGGGTTAAAGATCCATTTTCAGTTAATGTGTATGAACTAGCAGGGCTCACAGCAGCAGAGGAAGACAAGCTTATAGAAATATCCACGGATGATGCTCTGAAATTGCAGTTCAAGGAAGAATCCCTTCCAAATTTCTGGGCTCACTTATAAGCAGATTTTATGGAACTATTAAAGAGGACTATGAAAGTGTTGATGCCTTTCATAATGACGTACTTGTGTGAAGAATTATTCCCTGCTCTTGTTTATCTTAAAAATAAGTATAGAAATTGTTTGGAAAATGTAGAAGACAAGTTTCAGCTATTAAGTTCAAAGCTTATAAATGAAATGCAGTGCCAGCCTTTCCCATTGATTAATCAATTAAAATTAACAAGTGATATTGGGCCATTGTTCAGTATTCAGATGTTATTGTTATTATTTTAAATTTGTGTGTGATCATTCCAATAAAAAATATTCTAATAGGAGTGTGTGCATTTACTTATTTCTCCCTTCTCTCCAAATTTGAGACTCTTGATGAGCAACTTTAAATAAATATTTGATGCATTTTAGGGTTTTAAATCTTGAGTTAAGTCTTAGTGCAGCAACAAAGCATGTTTAAAAAGTATTTGTAGTGAAGAAAAAGTTAAGAACCACTACGGTAGAATTGCTGCTGCAAATGAAACCCATACGATGCCAAGTGCAGGAGCAGAGAGGCCAGCTTGCAAAAGCTGCACAGAACTCTTGCTCAGGGATAACAGATAAGTCAGTTTTTAGATTCCTTGTTTCGGGACAGGTCCATGCAGCACAGCATGTGGTGATTCTTTATTTCTCACAGCTAGCGACGTCTGGTAAGATTGCAGTTTTGTACTGGATATGAATGGTAGCACAGGACAATGCATCATTTTCAGCAAGGTCACCAAGAAGGTTATATGGAGGGGGAGGGCTGCTAGCAGGCCTGATGGGTATAAGCTGAGCTCATCTGCCAGGTGACAGCCTTCTCCCTTTTGCATTCACTCACTTCCCCCCCCCCTTTTTTTTTCCAGTGTAAGTTTTGAACCTGTCTGAACGGGAGAGAAGCACTGGGATGGGACAGAGACAGGTTCACCTGGATCACAGCTGGTGTTGGTTCCTGACGCCATAACTAAAGATGGGCTAGGAACCACATCACTTGCCTGGTTCTGAAGTTCCTATCCCAGTGAATGCAGTTACAGTGTTCACTCCTTTGCCCCTGGAAAAAAAAATCCCCCCTAATCCCACAGTTAATGCCTCCCTGATCTGATTAGATGCTGCCTACATGTTTTGTAGTAGTGCTGCTGAGTACAGATTTACCTGGCAGGAGCCACTTGCTGTGCCTGCTTCCTCCAAGCAGCAAGCACAGAGCTGCAGTCACAAGCGTGTCCTAGAAGGCAGGCAGCCATGACTAGACTGCAGCCCTGCCCTGGATTCATTCTTAAACTCAGGCACCAGCCCCCATGCCCCAAATAAATCTGTCACCGCTGCCATGGCTTTTATCTGATAGCAGCTGTTATACTGACTGCATCTTTTGTTTTGACAGCCCCAAGAGGAAAGCGAGGATGGAAGACTTTCCATGGAATCCTGAAGGGAATGATCCTCTATCTGCAGAAGGTATAAAGCCCCACTTCTAGAAAGTGGGACTAAAGCACCCTGACTCCATGTAGTCTGTAAAAACAAGAGCACCTGAAAATACACTTGTGCATGAATTGTTATGCTTCGGTTACAATTGAGAGATTGATCCTGACTTATTCATATCTTGTGTAGATCATTTCAAGCAAGTGGGACTTGAAGTTACTCAAGAGTAACTAAAGCCCCACTGATGTTAGTTGATCTACTCTTGGTATGGATCCAATCCATCATCCTCATGAAACTGAACTCTTAACTAGGGAATGTGGCACATAAAACAGAAAGGAGAGTGAAGGCATTGACATGGTTTGGAGAGAAGGCAATAGGAACAAGAAACAGTAACAAGTGAGGAAAAAACAAGGAGTGGTGGTGTCCTTTTTCTCCTATTTCCTTCATGTTTGTGTCGATGTTATACTGCTGTTGCCATGTACACAACCATGCACTTAGGGGACGGCTTCCCAAACCTGTCTCATAGCATGTGTTTACAGGCCCAATCTCTAGCTCTCCAGTTTTGAACTGAAAGTAAAATTGCATGAAACAAAAATGATATAGACTCATTGTCACTGTTAGACTAGTCACTGTTAGAATAGGACCTTTACATTAAGTATTTTAAAGGAAAATATTTGACACTATGAGTATGAGGCCTACAGTGGCAGCACTCCTCAGAATTTATAACTTAACATTCTTTGCCTTCTGGAGTAAAGTATTTATTAATACTTTACTCATAACCCCATAGATTTTGTGTAGTAGAAATATGAATATTTTATACATATGGGATACCCTGATTTTTAATACGTTGGATCTGACAACACTCACTTACAAACCTCTCCCCTCTTGCATACTCGGATGTAAGTAGGCTTTGTCAAGTGAAGGACATTCAAGTTAACTAGACCAGTGGCTCTCAACCAGTGTTGTTGAAACTGAACTAATCCAGAGGCTTCTAGATGTTAATATCCAACAAGTTCACTCCCACATTGACTTCAAAGAAGCACTCAAGAACTCTTGCAGGAAGCATTGCCATTCTAGGACAGAATCTGATATATAAGCTTGTCCATAGAAGACTAGACTGTAGGACTCTTTGAGGCATCTTCCAACTCTTCCTGTTTCTTTTAACCCAGAAAGTCACAAGTGAATTACCATATATACTCAACTATAAGTCAACCTCATGTATAAGTTGAGGGTAGGTTTGGGGGCCAAAATTATGGATTTTGATATGACTCATGGATAAGTCGAGGATAAAACTTGTATGTAACAAAGGGGCATGTAACAAAGGATGAAGTAGAAGTGATTAATACCAAAGAACGTACAATGTTCCAGCAGGCATTACTGTTTGTGCTAGCACTAAAGGCTGGATGGATGAAAGAGCTGACAGAGATCAGTGCTTCCAGGGCAGATTACAGTCTTGCCTTTCCCCAGGGGATGGTTCCTTTTTAAATAAGAGTTAAAATACAGTACAGTGGACCCTTGTTTTACATGGGGGATCTGTTCTGCTGTCTCCCCCCCCCCCACATAAGGGAAATACTGCACTACCTCAAGTCCCATTGATTTTAAGGGCGGTGTGCTTTTGTACACTATGCTGTGCGCGCGCCACAGGCACACATACCATTAAGAGGGCTGGGGCTTGCCATCCACATGACCTTGAGTCTGCGTATGGCGAGCTCACATATGCTGCAGGCACACTGTACTTACATTGACCCGTGGATAAGTCGACTCAGGTTTTTTGGCTAAAATTTCTAGACTTATATATGAATATACACAGTACCTTTATCCTTACATACTGTACTTTATAGTGAGTCTGAAAATCTAATTTTAATTATTTTATTCATTTTGCACAGGAACACACTTGCAGTTTCCCATGCTCTGCCATTTTCTCTTCTTTACAA
This sequence comes from Phrynosoma blainvillii, assembly GCA_026167975.1. Taxonomy (NCBI): domain Eukaryota; kingdom Metazoa; phylum Chordata; class Lepidosauria; order Squamata; family Phrynosomatidae; genus Phrynosoma; species Phrynosoma blainvillii. Next base: position 153,337,614 of record JANUYF010000003.1, on the reverse strand, counting down.
GGCTCAGCACCTCTTTGCAAGAAGTCTGAGCTGCTTGCCTTGTGAGACAGTTGCTCTCATCTCTCAGGGTTCTCAGACAGACTGACTTCGTTGCATATCAGCTACTAAAACGCTGATTTCCTCCATGCAATTGAAAAGTGCCAGACTTGCCAAGGCAAAAAGAAAACACCTAATTGAAACTAAGCATCCAGTAACAGCTACCTCCTGTGTTTACTGTGGGTTGATCTGGCCATATCTGTGGATGTAAGCCATAGGTGAGCAATAAGTGGCAGGGACTGACTCGCTTTCAGCCTGCCAGACAGTAGAATTGGTACTGACCCCAGTCACTGCTAACTGAGTGAAAGATAGGAAGAAATATGAGATGACAAGCTTCTGAGTGGCAGGTAGTGTGGTGAGAAAGCATGAGTAACAGTCTTGAATGAGGGTGGTCTAAATCAGATACTAAGAAATCACATTTGCATCAAGATAGTTCTTTCACTGGAAGACTAATAATGCTGGAAGCAAACCAAAACAGAAAATTGCCCACCCTTTTCATGGTCAGTCCTGTGCAAGTAGTCAGTATCTGTCCTTGGCAAGAACTAGAAAAGTTCTTGTGTTTCCCTTCCCATGCTCTTTTAAATGGAAACCTTTCTAGCTTTAGGGTGATCTCTTTCTTAGGATAAAATTGGAAAGGGACAGGGAGATGGGAAATTTATGATATGCATGCTTCAGTGAAATCAGATGGACCTGCACAATCAAATGAATTAATTTGTATGGTAATCCCTGAATTTAAATATAGGAAGGGGCTGGAGAGATACGAGTTAGCACTAGTGAATGAAACAATGCTGCCGCTTCTTTACAGAGCAGCTCTGATTTCTAAGTCCTTTTGCAGAAATGCCTACCTATTTTCAGATTTGCCTTCATTATTTGAATATGAAATTATAATCTAATAAATATATCAGACAAATATCTCTTCAGACTATACAACTCAAATAGAATCACAAAGACAATGTTATCTCCGCAGAAGGCTAAATGTCTCAGAAAAAAATACAACTCCCATGATTCCCTAGCACTGAGCCAGGGCAGTTAAAGTGGACTCAATTTGCACTATTTCTGGCAGTCTGCAAAGGCCCTTAGACTGTCGTACTTTGGACACATCATGAGAAGGCATGAATCGTTGGAAAAGACAATAATGTTAGGAAAGGTGGAAGGAAGTAGCAAGGGAGGAAGGACACATGCTGGATGGACTTTATTAAAGAGACCACGAATATGAGTTTGCAGGAGCTGGGCAGAGCAGTAGAGGACATGGGGGCCTGGGGATGTCTCATCCATAGGGTTGCCATGAGTCAAGACTGATGTGAAGGCAGTTGACAACAACAACAATACATCGTTTCATGTGGTTTAAGTGAAAATTTGGTAAAATGTGATGTTTTTAAAGAAATTTTAAAGAATTACATTTTTAAACATTTAAAAACTGGGGCCTTTCCTTTTTTCTTCCCACTGAGACTCACTCCACTCACACCATCTTTTCAGCATTTTAAAGCAACACAGGCAGACGTTTTGAGGAGCAGTAGTGTCACCTGGTGCAGTTTGCACCCCCTGCACCCCCTAGTGATGCCACTGAGCTGGACGTATATCAGAACTGTTGGAGTTTTACATTATAGTTGTGAATGACCGAATGTGATTCCCCCAAAACCACCTTCATAGCCTGGCAGCAGCCCAATCAAAGCATTTTTGATGCACCAGAAAAATGTGTGCAGCAATCTTTTTCTCATGGGGTGCCTTGAGGCAAGCAGTTGTGGCAGGACCCCAAGGGGTTTCTCCAGCTGCCTGTTCTCATGCACCCTGAAACGAGAAACATGTGGATGTCATTTCCCAGTTCTCTGATTTCTGGTGTCACAGAAATGTTTTTGTAAGGCTGTTGCCAGGCTGAAAAGGAGGGGTGGGGGGCTCCCTCACTGTAGTTACAACGATGACAGCGGGTCTCATCCTAGGATTCTTCAAGACACCAGTCTAAGTGAGACCAAGGGGAAGACAAGCTTCACATGCACAACATCTGCTCACATTTCAGGAGGAGTATAAGCCTGGCAAAGCCCTGGCAGAGGAGGACCTGAAGAATGCCATTAGCATCCATCATTCCTTGGCCACCCAAGCATCAGACTACAACAAGAGACCCAACGTCTTCTACCTCAGGACAGCAGACTGGAGAGTCTTCCTCTTCCAGGCTCCGTAAGTAATGGGGCTTAGCCCCTGTACAAAAACCCGTTAACATTTAGAGGGGAAAGGAGATGCAGAAGCAAGAAGAAAGAGGCAGAAGCTGTTGTTTCAAAGTTTTCCACCATCCTGTGCATCTGCCATAGCAGAAGTCATTCTGTATATATTCCATTCCCATCCTCCAGCTTGTCTGCTCATGCCTACTTTTTAAAAACTATTTGTCCCATTTCCCTTCTCAGATATACTGGTGGTGAGAAGGTATGGCTTGGCAAGCTCTGTCCTGCCTTAAATGCCTGTACTGCAGCCACTCACTCATAGACCACAAGGTTGAGAGTTCAATACTAGCCAGGGCTCAGGCTAGACTCAGGCCTGCATCCTTCCGAGGTCACTAAAACGAGTACCCAACTGTTGGGAGCAATGAGCTTACAGTTGTAAACTGCTTAGATATCCCATAGCGCAATATGAAGCAGTATATAAATGAAGCTGCTTTGCTTTGCTTTGCCTTACCCCATTCTCTTCCCAAAGATGCTACTCCCTGGAGTAGCTTAGCAGGCACTATGGTCTCAAAACAACTATTATCCAAGGAGGACCATTGAGCTCACACAAGGAGTGTTAGTGGTGGTGGGTTAGTTTGACACTGCCTTTGCTTTGTGTCAGACTGCTGGTTGTATGGTTACAGTTGAACTAGAAATACCATTAATTTGTTGGAGATACAGAAATGAGCTATAGAGGCCTTTTTCACTCATGCTTTGTACCTTTATGTAAAACCTAGCATCAGGAATTGTCGCAACATTAGAAGGGACATTTCTTTACTTGGATAATGGCATTTCTTTACTTCTTCTTCTTCCAGTAACACAGAACAAATGCATTCTTGGATCACACGTATCAATGTGGTAGCAGCCATGTTCTCTGCACCCCCATTTCCAGCTGCCATTGGGTCCCAAAAGAAATTCAGCCGCCCATTGTTGCCCAGCTCCACCACACGACTGTCTCAAGTAAGTGGCGCTTCTATCCTATGGTATACTATAATATGCTTCATTTCCTGTAGAATTATGAGAGTCTGGAAAAAATAGTAATACTACTGATAGGTTTAAAGGGGAAGGGGGAAAAATCTTGTGGTTTTTCAGGACTTACCAATGTATTTCTGCTTTCATGGATTATAGACAAATTCTTTACATGGCAGTGGCATATAGCCTACAAAAGCTTAAAGCAGAGTTAAACTGTCTGAAAGCAGACTCCTTTGTCTTTTGATAGTGAAACAGACGAAGATGACTGTTTGATAGGACAACAATTGAAAATAGGTGAAGGAGGTTATAGCACTTCCAGATTTGAAAGAACTCCCTTAATGTGAAGGGGGAGGATATTCAGTTGGCCCTCTATATCCATGGATTCCTTATCCATGGATTCAAGCATCCACGGTTTGAAAATATTGGGGGGGGGGGGAATCATAAATTCTGAAAAGCAAACTTTGATTTTGCCATTTTATATAAGAGACAACATTTTATTATCGATTGTGTTTAATGGAACTTGAACAGCCATGGATTTTGGTATCCGCCGGGGGTCCTGGAATCAAACCACAGCAGATACCAAGGGTCCACTGTACTGCCCTTTTAACTGTGCAGAAAACAGTAAGGAGACAGGCTCCACACGCTCTGTGATGGTCAGCTGTTTATTCATGTGTGTGTTTTTAAAGCCCAATTCATTTTGGCCTCAATAAGAAATACCTTCTTCAGGATCCCCCAACAGAAATCAGTGGAGTTTAGAACACTGTCCAGAATTTTCCCAACTCCAGTGATTTCATCCTCAGAGGAGGGCAAATCTGACCAAATCTTAGCAAGAAAATCCTGTGATAAGGCCTTTTCTTATGGAGGCCTAAATACTTTGAGCTTTACAAGAAATAGAGAGTTGACCATCATAGAGCACATGGAGCTTCTCTCACTTTTTTCTGCTTTTAACATGCTTTTCAGTACTCTCTTTACTCATAACTGTGCAGAAATTTATTCAGGAATACCTGGAATAGAGAGAGCCAGCATGACATAGTGGTTATGTATTGGACAATGATTGTGGAGACCAAGGTTCGAATCTCCACTCAGCCATGGAAAACCACTGGGCAATATTGGGCAAGTCACACTCCTTCATCCTTAGAGGAAGGCAAAGGCAAATCCTCTAACCAAATCCTAGCAAGAAAATCCTGTGATAAGTTCACTTTAGGGACATCATGAATTGGAAATGACTTGAAGGCAAACAAGAGGATACAATTTTTAAAAAAATCAGTCACATTCAGCCCAATGGAAAAAGCAGGTGGTGAAGACCATGCCAGCAGCTCCCAGCCTCTTTGAAAAGTGGAGAAAAACAGCAACAGCCTTATAGGACAGGATATTGGTGGATAACACAACTTGGGTAAGTTTTGGTACAACTTTGCCTTTTCTTCCACAGGAGGAGCAAGTGAAGAGCCATGAGACCAAATTCAAAGCCATGGCAGCTGAACTGCTAGAGCACCGCTCTTCCCTGCCTGAGAAGAAGGTGAAGGGCAAGGAGTATGAAGAACTGAAGCAGAAAGAGGAGTATCTGATATTTGAGGTCAGTATAGTGGGGATGGGAAAATAGACCTATTTTTATTTTATTTATTTTATTTCCATATTCAAATGTACCAAGCCATGGTAGAGATCCCAGCTAGAAAGTCTGCAGAAACGAGAGGAATCAACTATAGCTAGTATATTCACTGGGGTGAGGAAGGTGGAGCCTACCAAACATATTTTTGTGCACTTTCCCTTTTTTACTAAAAATGTCCCCTATGGGACATGAGGCCATTTTGCTGTGCTTTCGGGGGAAAACAAGGGTATTTTAGGCATGGGGAGGTCTTTTTTCAACCTGAAAGTAAACTGGAAAATGAACCAAGGACATCCCAAACTATGCAAAAATGGTAGCACTGGGGACCTTTTCCTGAAAAAAGGGGGATACAACAGAAATGTATCAGCATCCAAGATCATCCTAGCCATCTACACACACAGCAAATAGGCATGCTTTCAAAGCATTTTTTCCTGCAGTAAGCCACCATGGGTCATTTGGCTATGATAAATTTTCTGTACCAGGAATTTCCTGTTTGTGGGGTGTTACATGCCACTTCTCCTCTAACCTGTATTTTGTGAAGTTGTAGGCTTTCATGGCCGGCATCCATATTTTTTTGTGGATTTTTCGGGCTGTGTGGCCATGTTCTAGAAGAATTTCTTTCTGACGTTTCACCAGCATCTGTGGCTGGCATCTTCAGAGAATACTGGAATGGAAGTTTACATGGGAATCACTCCTCCCTACCCAGGGTCTCACAGTATATATAGACCCACTCTCTTCCATGGCCACACAGCCCGAAAAATCCACAAAAAACTATAACCTGTACTTTGTTTGAGGCTTCAGCAGGATGGAGATCACTGGTTCACTGAGCATTAAAAGATAAAGGCTGAGGGGAAGAAGATTCTCCAAATCACCTCTTCTTATTTTCTGCAGAAATCACGCTATGGTGTCTATGCTACATTAATGCGTGCCAAGCTGAAGACTGGTTCTGAGGACCTGGCAGCATTGGAGGCTGCCCTGTTTGATACCGCAGGCAGTGCCGAGGACAACCTCAAGAAATCCCGGTCCAACCATTCTCTGGACCATGAGCCAGTGGGCACAGGGCCCCAGATCAAGCGCAGTAGTCGACAAGCTGCCAGCAGCCTGCAAAAATCTTAGAAGAGCCTGGTGCCTGCCAGGAGGATGCCATACTCATCCTATAAACCTGCATGACTTCATCCTCTGTGCACCCCATAGGAGGCCAGAGGGCATCTTGCTGTGGACCAGATCCTGTGTCAGCTTCACCAGCCAGGAAGAAGAGCAGTGTCCTATCTTGACCGCAGTCCCTGTGTGTGCAGCTTTCCTAGTCTCATGAGACTCCGGTTCCTGCATGTGTGAAGCAACCAAAAACCCCATGGGTAACAGAGCAACAGGGCTGCTTTTTAGATCACACAGAAGTACCATAGCAGAAAGGACCTTTTACCATTTCTTTCAAAAAAAGTGGGGGGGGGGCTGGCTGCTCCACACGGCACCCCCTTCCTTGTCAATTTCTTACAGTTCTTGTGATACAGCATTTTAAAATTTTTAGTACCTGATAAAAGTTGTATCACATTGGGGTAGAGATAATTCTGCTGCAAAAAAAGACAGACACTTGCTCCATTTAGTCAACAGTTTTGCCTAGTTTGGGGGAGAGGGCCCCTTCCCTCCTGCAGATACAATGCTTGCACTGGCTGCCTACAGGAGAACTAGCAACTCCTGCATGGATGCCCACTTCCTTCACCACCAGCAACAGTCCTGGACTGGCTCAATTATTTTTCCACCAGCATGTGCGGGACTTTGCTTCACCCTGATACTCATTCAGCACTTACAGAACTGGCCAGGGTTTGCAATGTGGCCAGCGTTAACAGGGTAAAAACCAGGGACAGTAGATGCCTCCCAGGTGGCAGCCTGCCAAAGCCATAGTAGGGTGGCCCGTGAGCACACCTCCCCCTTGAATCCCTTCCCCCTACTCCCCAAATAGATCACTGTGGATGGTGGGCCTTGCTGTCCTCATTAGACCCTGGCCTTCATGTGAATCTTATGAATTTGCAGGGACTAGGACAGAGGAGCCAAGCTATATTGCTCTCTGAAGACTAGAGAGAAAGTAGAGACATTTTCCAGCCCAGGGGTGACAGGTGGGGATGGATTCTGAAACTGCCAGGAGCACTTCGACACTCCCAAAACCCTTGCCTGCAAAAGAAAGAAGGAAAGCTAGTGCCCTTACAGCCCCTGTAGATAGCCTACTCCCTTAACTTTGAATTTAAAAGGGCTTTAAGGTTACAGCTCCAATACTTGATAACAACTGCATGTATGCAGTGGAAAAAGAAAGCCCCAGCTGATAGCATATAGAGGGATCCAGACAAGCAAACAGATTCTGCACAGTGAAGTCGTAGGCTTTCATGGCCGGCATCCATAGTTTTTTGTGGGTTTTTCGGGCTGTGTGGCCATGTTCTAGAAGAGTTTCTTTCTGACGTTTCGCCAGCATCTGTGGCTGGCATCTTCAGAGAAAAATTCAGAGATTCTGCACACATGGAAGACCCAAAGTTTACCTCTATGGTTGGTGTATTCCAGAGTAGTGGGTGGGAGGAAAGTGCCCACTCCCAAGTGGAAGGGGCTGGTTGTTTCCAGCACTGACTCTCTGAATGTGTCAATTTTTTATTCTACTCAAGTTGACTGTAAAAACAAACAAACCCTAAAGAGCTCTGTACAGTTTCTTCCTTCATTTACTGCAGTAAAACCTATACAAGCACCTAGAGTGATTGGCTCTCCCTGAAATCCTTCCTGCGCAGCAAAAAGGCCAAGATCGACTTGTACAGACTACACCAACCAACATCCCACCTCAGACCTACCTTAGAGTCACACACAAACACACTCACACACAACCATTCCATGCCTGCTTAACCAAAGTAGGATAGAAAGAGTGAAGGGGAAAAGCACACAAAGGAAATAGAGTAGTGTAAGAGAGCAGAAAAGTGTATGCCATCACTAGGGTGGGTGCAGATGTCTCCTTCCACATACAAGAATGGGCTATCACAATAAGTACTCAACATGCCATTCTCTGTATACAGTGATTGACCTCCAGAAAAGGGATTTTAACAACAACAACAAAAGAAGACAGAAAAAAGAGCCAAAGTCTGACTGGAGGATGTTGGGTTAGAGGTCCATGTTGAGTCCAGAATGCAAAAACTCTGGTACATCTGCGAGGGGCAAATGGGAACGGTTAGTGCCAGTTCCTCCAACACCAATAAAGAAAGTCCTTCCACCTGGTCTTCCACCTCACTGTAGATGCTGGATAAGAGATCAGCAAGGTGGAGGTTACCATCCAGGGGTGTGCCAGCTTCAGGAGCAATTTATGCTCAGTGCCCAGGCAGCTAGATGCTGCCCTGGATATGACTGCGGTGGTGGTGGAAGAAGCCCTGAGACAATACACTGAAGAAGTTGGGTTCTCAGAAAAAGAATCCTGGAGGGAGAAGGCCTGAACAGCTTTTGACAAGAGTGTAACAAAGTAATTGGAGTCAAAACAGTCTATTGTTAGCGGAATTGCCCTAATCAGGAATGTCTGACCATTTCCCTTTCTCTAGGTCAGAGCCATTATGACTCTGGGTAGAAAGGGGAGAAGCAGCATATATCCTTATGTCAGGATCAGGCTGGAGTATTCCATGATCTGGAGAGGACTGATTTATATCTTATCTGAAGAGTGAACAGAGGCTTGGGCTGCTTACTCAGAGGCAAGGAAGGAAGAGCCTGAAGATGCTTAACCTGGGGTAGGGATGAGGAGACTAAACAAGGCAATTGGAAACTTGACATAGGCCAGGCTAGAAGAATCCTGCTGGAGCACTTAATCTTTTGGAGAGTTGTGATCTAGGCATAAATTGCCCCGGAAGATAAGGCATCCACCCCATCCAAGGGATTTTGCCTCAAAATGGCTGCTTGGGAATTGGAGAAAATGGCAACCAGGAAGAGGAGGGGGAAACAGCCATCTGGAAAAGCTCATGCAGGCACTGAAGCAAAAGGAATACAAGGAGCAAAGTGGATTGTGGCAATGCTGAAGAGTGGTGTTAATGGTTGTGACTGAGACCAAGAAACTTTCTTGCCATCACAGCTCCCCTTTCCCACCTTGTATGCCGAATCTTTCTGCTCGAGGAGCTCCCAGATGTCAGCTTTCCCTCCTTCCTTCATACCATCCTGGCAGAGGCTGGAATTCCCGGAGGGTGGGAGATGGTGTTTCAATATGCAGAAACAAATGGCTCCTGTAGGAGGCAATAGGGACTGTGCTGCCAAGGCTAGGGACATGGATGTGTTTTCTGCTGCAATCTAGAGCATGGGGATTGAAGTGACTTGGCTGACACCTTGCCCAAACCAAGGAGGAGGGAGAAGAATGGAGGATGTGCATGAAGGAAAGAAGAAATGCAGTGGAGAGAGGCTTTTAACAGAGAAAAGGAGATATAATAAGAGAAATACAGGAGAAGGAGAGGTGGGAGAAAAAGTACATAATTAAGGAGAAAGATGACGGGAGCTTGTCCACATTGATGAAAAAATCCAGCCACATTTTGGATTTTTCCTGGTCCACAGTGGCCTCGCAGTTACCTCTTTAATTCTACACACACAAAGACACATCAAAGTGACATCAGCATAATCAGCCACACATTTCCCCTGGCAAACTCACCTCGAGTCTGCATCTCTGTTCTTTTACATTATTTTCAGCCACACTGCTGTATCAGACTGCTTTTTCCCCTTCTCGGCATGTATCAACCTATCAACCAACAGCTGTTATTGCTCAACTGTTGGTCTATTGGATCCACTGATTGGATTCCTCTCCCATCCAGTCCCCTTTCCCCCTTCAAATCCCAGTGAGTGATCGTCAGTAAGGGAGGTAGATTTAAATGTGCACACACATACCCACAAGACAGAAATATATATATTATTTATGAAAATGTTCAGTCATGAGATCAACGGTGAGGGGACAAATCTGGATACCTCCTCCCTCTTTTCCACCTCGACTGAGTAAATTATTGAACCAGCAAGCAAGCACTGTCCCTCTTCCTTCTCCCTCAGATCACCTCCCATCAGCCCCTCACTCAGGTAGGAAGACAATCAGAGGTAGGGGAAGAAGAGGGACAGTACATGTTGCTGGCTCAGTCACTCTCAGTCACTAGTGTGGAGATCTGCATACATACATACATACATGCATACACTCAAGGGGGGAAAAATATGGGGATACACACGACACTTGCTAGAACCCACCAGACCCACCCATCAAAAACTCCTTCTCCTCAACTCCACTCTGACGATGCTTCAAAGAGGCAGCAACACATGCAATTCTCCAGATTTTCCAAGCAAGTGTGGGGTAAAGAGCAGTTCTTTTTTATTTTAAATTTTGGCAAAAAGCCCCTCATTGCTTCCGAAACATCATGAACATCATATGCCCGGGTCATAGGGGCTACAAGGTGAGTTTGGGTCTCGTGCCGATACACAGTTGGATGCAAGAGAGAAAGAGGAAAAGCAAACTAACCTGGCAGAGGGAAAGCAAGGAACTGGATGCACCATAGAGGAGGCAGTGATTTCTTCTACCACATGAACCATGCCTAGCCTGGGTGGCATCAAGAGATAACCCAATTCTGTGTGTCTCCTTATCTCCATACAGAGATTGGTGGGGAATCAGAGAAGCAACTACCTACTTCCCCCTAGACAAAAGTAAAATGATTACATCAGGCACAGACTGCTGGAAGACCCTGGCAGAGGATGTAATCATTTCACATCTGGCTACAGGGATATAACCAAATGCTTCTACGATTCCCACCCACACTCCACCTGGCATGGATTGGCCTTAGCGGGCTGCAGCAAGACTGGTAGGTCCTGGAGTCAATGAATGGCCAGCTGTAGCATAGCTTAGCACGCAGAACTAACTATACTACACTGGACATATACTACACAAGATTGTGACCAAAACAAGGCACCACTTAGGAACCTGTATCTAAAGGAAAATGAGTGGGCCTTGCTTCTTGAAAAGTCTGACAAATCAGCAAACTGGCCATTTTCCATTACTGAAGAATTATCTTTTAAAAGATTGATGCAGGTCAGCAGAAGTGCAAGTGTGTATATGTATGTACCACTTCTTTAGAAGCTTGACAGAATTGGAGGCCCCTGAAAATTATTCTTAGCAAAGGCATTTTTTCCTGGCATAATGGTTGCACGCTACATAATTTTTATCAAGAGAAGGCAAAGCCATTCAAAAACTGCTGGGATCCCGTGTGCAATAGCTTCTTGACTCAATTTCTACTATTGCTCAAAAACCCTGGGCTCTCTTACCTGCTGTTTTTCTCATTCCTTGTCATGAATGTGTTGGGACTCCATATCCCTTTTAATTCCTTTATCTATTGTATTATTTTATGTACTGTTACAATTACCAGGTTGAGCAGAAAAGCACAACAGATGAAAAGGGACAGATACTAGGAAGAACCCTGGGTTTTCCTTCTCTAGTCAATGATGTGACGCTACCCTACACAAGTGACTGGCATTGGCATAACCCTCTGGATTCTTCAGTTTATTTCAATGACATCTTGGAGCTCTCAAACTATTATTCTAAGACATCACAATGAGAGGCTAGCAGATCACTTTCTCAGTAGTCTAGCACAGGCTGGATAACACATTGGGCATATTTGCCCACTCATTTATATAATCCTTGGGGGGGGGGGGGTTGCAAAAATAGATCCAGATGAAAAGAGAATAACTACTCTTGAAAGCAGTGACCGTATAAATTAGAACAAAGAACCTATGCATTCCTCATATTGTCGAAGTAGGTTTCTGGTTTAGCTTTCTATGGGGTGAAGTAAATTATAGCAAACTGGGGCCAAGGGGGGGGGGTGCTTCTTGACTCCTGAGCACAGGCCAGCCCTGAACCAGAAAGTTATATGGTCCAGTGCTGGCAAACTCTCCTTGTGTGCCCAGTTATAAGCCAGCGACAGTAGTCCCTTGGCATCCACTGGGGCTTGGTTCCAGGACCACCACCACCCAGTGGCATCCCTAGAGTTGGCGTCACCCAGTGTGGTAACTCATTGACCTCCTCCCATTTCACACCGTACAGAATCTTTAGTAATGCTTTTTTTTTTTTTTTTTTTTTGCACTAATGTTACTCATAAATCGTAATTCCCATATACCACTTTTCTTTGAAAAGGCTGAAGAACCTTTTTGACTGCAGCTACAGGCTTGTCTGGATACACCAGGGTTATGGCATCTGTAGACTTATTGGGGAAAAGAACTTCAATGCCCTGAGACTGCCCCTCCTGCAAACACATCATCAAACCCCTACAGGAGGTCTGAGTCTGCCAGAAGGGCTGGGTAGTATGGGGTTCTCAAAGCATCTTTGTAGTTTGCTGAGAACTTGAAATCCTCCTGATTAAAAAACCTGATGGGTTCAGGATGTTGTTGCTCTAGTCTCTCCTCATTGGATCCAAGATGAACCTAGAAAAATCTCCACCTTCTGCTGAGGAGTGAGCTGTGCTGTGCTATGTCTCTACTTCAAGACCTTTACTAGTCCTCGGAGATGGGTGGGCAGGGAGAAAGAGGCTACTTGTACTGTGGCAGTGACACTTCAGTGATGGGTTTGCCACTCAAAAAGAGAGGGTAAGGATGGAAGAAGGAACAGTATAGAGGAAGGCAGCAAGTAAAGGCCCAGAGAGAAGACCGTTTTTTAAGGCAGAAGGGAAGATGGAAGGAAGAATGGAGAAGAGTGGGCAGAGAGGTGTGAAGGCACATGTGAGGAAAAGGGAAAGGAAATGCAAAATTCTCTTCCTGACATCCTAAGGAAGGTGAGACTGGGCACCCAAGGGGAGTTGCCCACCCACCAGCAGAGGGACAGAGCTTCAACTGATTGACTGGGGAGTCTTGTCTATCAGGGAGTGGAAGGATGAACCCAATACATGATGTCCTCTGCACACCACAGGAGGACTGGGAGCTTTGAAAAGAACCCACTTACCCACACAATTCTATCTTTTGCTATAGACATATTCTATTATAGTATAGAATTAAGAAATTAAAGTATGATTTTGGCAGAACTTCCTAGTAGTTCCCCTAATTTTATATTTTAAGTACCGGTAGTTTTTTTCCTTCCTCTTCTCTAGTCAAACTTAGAAAAATGAAGGCAGCTACATTTGCTAACTACAGACCATATTTTGCAACAGAACAACCAACACATACAAATTTACATCATTTATTCCAGTCACAGAATTGGGCATTTTCTGAATGAAGTTGGAGCATAAAAATTCCTTAAAAATATACCAGCTCAGATTCAGAACTGAAAGTGATTATTACTTCAGAATATGAGATATGTGTACAAGGACTGTTGTCAGCTTTGTTCCCCAATGAGGAATTTACCATCACTGGGATTGCTATGTGCACAGCACATTTACAAATGACAAACATACACTCTGCAACAAGCGATAACTTCACTGAATAGGGAATGCAACTGCAAGCAGCTATCTGAGCAAGACATCAGCAGCTCTCCATTTCTGGAAGGCGGCTACTAGCATAAGTAGCATTCTCAGGAAGATACTTCTTGTCACTTCAGAGAAATGTGTGAATTAGTAATCAACCACCTGACAGGTGTTAAAACATTTAAGAGAATGGTCAAAACCACCATACCTGCAAGGCTGAAGGGATCACTCAAGTCCCAAATGGCCATTATATGACTAAGCAATTGCACTGAGCAGGAAGTTGGAAGTGATAGCCTATAAGGCCCCTTCCAAGTCTATGATTCCATCCAAAATCCTCAAGACAGACAGGCTATTGACCTGTCTTCATAGGATTGCCTTAAGGAATTCAAACTGCCAAGACAATCCTCTAAACACATTTTGGAGATTTGCTCAGAGAAAAAGCTTGGTTCCATTATTTCCCAAGGGGCACCAGAATCTAGAGAACTTGAAAAGGCACTCTGTGGGTAAGATTTGCATGGTCCTGGCAAAAGGTTTCCTTCCAGCAGAAGGAAGTAGTTTCTATTGCCCAGCAAGTCACAACTATTGCAGAGGAAGTGGCAGGTGTGGGACAGCACAGGAAGATTCCAGATCATGACCCTGAGACTCAGCCTGACTAAAACAAGAGTGACAGCTGAGTGCTTTTTTCACATTTGGGCCAGGCCTAGTGAGTACAGCAGACAAGCTGAACTACCCTTTACACACCAGCCATTACAATTACAGCTGATCAACATTATACAACATTCCCGGTGACCAGTGCTGGAACACAGGATCTGGGAGGCACCTGTCTAAAATACTCCTCCCCATATAGTCAGTCAGGCTCCTGATTCTTCAAACATCAGTGCACTTGTTCCTCCTGGTTTTGAAGTGAGAGAGTTGATGGCTCCACCAAAGGCACTGGTTGCATCTTCCCAGGCAGTGCCGCTGACCCCTCTTCCATGGACTGACTCCCATAACCACTGTCTTCCTTCAGCTCTGAGGCACACAGATAGAGATTATTAGCATGGTACGCCATCAGGCCCTCCCCCATCTCCTGGAACCTCCATCAGATCTCCCCTCTTTACCTGTACTTTGTAGTTTGGCAAAAGTCTCTGGGGTGCGTAGCAACCTCACTCCCTCAGCCAGTCCCATTGCATCAAGGGCCTCCAACAGACCCTTGAGGCTGCCACCAGCAAGCTGGGAGAGAGAGAGAGAGACCCACTGATTAGAAGGGCACCCTTGGAATAGGGTGAGAGCACAAAGATACAAGGGGAGGATCTACAGACCTCATAGCTGAACAGGAGTCTCCGGCAGGGGGATGGTGTGTCTCTGCAGGTTTCCACAAGACTACAGAGACCCAATCTCTTGGCCAATTCCACCCAGTCTGCCCCATGGCAGTCCCGATTTAGAAGCTGCTCCAGACTTTGGAAGGTGTCACTATTCAGAGACAGGATACTTCCTGAGACATAGGAGAAAGATGGGGGGCAGGGATGAGAGGTATCACTAATTCACAGATGAGAAGCTATGCCAGTTTCACCCCCACTGCTATCAAGAAGAAAGGCATCCAAATTGGCATCCTGCCCTCTCCATGCTCTAAAACAAGTGACAAAACTGATCTTGCATATGTCCAACCTAAATATTATGTCACACACAGCACATCTCTAGTAGAACTGAAAAGGTCACCAACCTTGCCTAGAAGCAGGAGGAGCTGCAGATCGCTCTCTGTCACAGTCCCCCAATGTAGCAAGAAGTAGTATCTCCCGCACCTGTAAGGAAAGAAAGCTTGAATTAAGAGCCCAGCACCAGGATGATGTTAGCTAAAAGGAACTTTGCCTGCAATAACTGCAGCATCACATGGCTCTAAGTCATAGCAAAATGTAGAGCTAACATGTTGAGGGCTACCAGAAGCTAGCACTGAGGTAGATAATGGCCAGAATGACCTCAAAAGGACATAGTAAGAACCATGCTGGATCAGAACAAAAGCCTTTGGTCTACCATTCTGTTCACACTGTGGCCAACCAGCTGCCTAGAGGAAGCCCCCAAACTTCAGAACAGATGAGTTTAGACACATTTAATATTTTCATAGACATTTTCTACAAGAAACTTATCCACAACAAGACAAAATATGATTCCACTGCTACATGATTCCAGCTTAACTCATCCACATTCTTCCACCCATGTTACCTACTTTCTGGCTAGAAGTCAAGTCAAACGGGATATGGCCTCGTCGTTTTTTCCTGTGTGGATTCAGTTCTTTTTTCTCTGCAATGTGGTCTGTGTGTTGCTCAGTAAGTTCACTGGAACATACATCTCCCAACTCCATGGCCCAATCCTCCTCTTCCTGATCCAACTCTGTGTCACTGCTTGGGTCAGAGGAGGTGCCCATGATAGGTTCATCATTCTCACACTGAATGTCAGCCCCTGGAGAGGCAGATGCAGAGTAGTTAAAAACAAGTATTTATTCTGAGTAGGGAAAAGAAAGGAAGAATAACTTCCAAGGAGTCAAAAATATCTAGAGAGCTCTATATTACCTGCTTTGATTAGCATCTTGGTAAGGACTGGAGAACCCATTCCTGCTGCCAAGTGAAGAGGTGTATTCCCAGCAGAAGTCTGAGCATTCACATCAGCTTTCAACTTAAGAGAAAAGCCAGAGAGTGAATGGTAGTCAAGAGGCAAAGAAAAGAACTATCCCTTTCCATATGTACAAGAAGACTAGGAACCCATGATTCCACATAGCTGTGGGAATGCAGACCTTGAAAAACCCATTTCATTCTGACCTGAGGGAACAATTTGCTAATCCATAATGGAAAAAGAAAAGCTGACATGGATGCAGCTCATTTCTGCCTACACACACACACACCAGCATCCTGTTAGTGACTTCTGCATGCTTAAGTCCCATGCTCCCCTATGAGAAACATTTGTGGCAGGGTCTGCTGAACACAAAGCCTAATCTCTGACACCTCTAAATCAAAGTATCTTGGAGAGAAGGGCCAGGAAAAAAAAATTTCTGCTGAAGAATCAACTTAACAGTGAGCTCATCCTGCCTCATTCACATGTGAGTTACCATGATCCCTCTTCACCACCAGAGGCTCACTTGTTCATGGGACTGTAAAATCCCAGGGCATGCTCAACTATGGTTTGTAGGCTGCAGAAACAAGAACTTCCTTCCCTATGACACTGCCCCAATC
The DNA here is from genome assembly GCA_026167975.1 of Phrynosoma blainvillii. Taxonomy (NCBI): domain Eukaryota; kingdom Metazoa; phylum Chordata; class Lepidosauria; order Squamata; family Phrynosomatidae; genus Phrynosoma; species Phrynosoma blainvillii. The sequence goes on along the minus strand of JANUYF010000003.1, from coordinate 153,321,200 downwards.
TTATCCTCACATACCTTCTTCATTAGATAGGTGGCCAGGCTCAGGTTCTCCATCTCCACAGCAAGATGCAATGGTGTCCGGCCACTTTGCCACTCAGCTGCATTCACGTCTGCTCCCTTTTCCACCAGCAGCTCAAGACAGGTAGGCCTCTTGCACTTCACAGCAAGATGTACAGGGAAAAGCCCTGAACAGACAAGTGTTAGCAATTACCTTTTCTATTCTGTATAATGGGATTGTACCAGAAGATGGATTCGGAGTGTATTCTAGGCACTGCATGCCCAAGAAGGGCATCACTGTCCAGGGAAAATCAACTATGCCTCAGCTTTAACCCCACTCACACCTCCCATCTTAAGATGTACAGAGAGCTATGCACTCCTGCAGCATCCAGTATCATTCCAAGGGCTTGGTGATAAAAGCCCCAACAGGGTTTCCTTACAGTTCTCCTATCACCCACCAAGGTAATTTGGTGTCTCAAGAAGGCGGAGTGTGTGGGATCCCAAGTGACAGAGGAGGGTCCTCAGCATCTCCTCATCATCCAGCTGGAGAGCAAGATGAATTATCGAGTTGCCATAGCGATCTAGGAGGGTGGGATCTGCACCAGCCTGCAGCAAGAAACCAACCACCCTGGGCTGACGGGTGATCACAGCCAGGTGCAAAGGTGTCTGAGGAGAGAAAGAGAGACAGAACAAATCACAGAATCAAAAAGATGTCATACAAAGACATGTACTCCCTCTAGGCCACGCCTGTACAACATAAGGCCTGGGGGCCGCCAAAGGATCTAGGGCAGCCCACAAAGATGTGGAACAACTTCAAGGCCCTGGTGGCGCAGTGGTTAAATGCCTGTACTGCAGCCACTCACTCATAGACCACAAGGTTGCGAGTTCAATACCAGCCAGGGCTGAGGCTCGACTCAGGCCTGCATCCTTCCGAGGTCGCTAAAATGAGTACCCAACTGTTGGGGGGCAATCAGCTCACAGTTGTAAACCGCTTAGACATCCCATAGCGCGATATGAAGCAGTATATAAATGAAGCTGCTTTGCTTTGCTTTGCTTCTTGTACACAGCCTGCTCCTGAGGAGAGGGCAATGTGGAGGAGGAGGAAGAAGGATGGATGCTCGCCTTACAAAGCTCCTCTGCTGCTCGACTTTCTCTTGAGAAGGCCGGGTGGTGGTGGTGGTGGGGCAAACACTCACCCCTCAAGGTTCCTCCACTGTCCAGCTTTCTTCCAAGGAGAAGCCAGGGGGCAGAGGAGGAGGAACAGGCAAACACTTGCCCTGCAAACCTTCTCCACCATCTGGCTTTCTCCAGAGGAAAAGGCCTGGTGGCAGCGGTGGAGGAAGACAAGTGAACAATCACCCTGCTAGGCTCCTCCGCAGCTTGGCTTTCTCCCGAAGAGAAGGTTGGGTGGGGGAGGAGGACAGGCAAACGCTTGCCCTGCAATGCTTCTCTTCCACCTGACATACTCCTGTAGACAGTGGAGGAGAAAGAGGGGCCGACGCTCATGGCTCTTCTGTTGCTCAGCCTTCTCCCAAGGAGAAGTCCAGATAGAGGAAGAGAAGGACAGGCAAGGCTCCTCCACCGTTCAGCTTTCTCCTAAGGAGAGGGCCAGACAGAGGAGGATGAGGATGGAATTAATATTAAAAGTATTAATTATTAATAATTAATTAATTAATATTTAATTAAAATCTATCTGTGGCCTGAAGAAGTTTAGCCTATTTAATTTTGGCCCCTTCCTGCTGCCAAGTTGTTCAGGTCTGCTCTAGGCCTATATGTCATCCAGACCCCACTCATACCCTAGTAACAGGGTACAAGAAGCCAAAGCACAGTGTTCTGTCTCTGTCCAAAATGTGATCAGAGTGAAGCTATGGACCCAGTGGGCTAGATATGCTTTTTGCTCTCACCCTTAACTAATTATCTGACTGAGAGCTTACATGAAAGAAGTCATGTCTTCACCAGAAGAAAGCACAACTAGCTTGTGAATTGACTTACTGTTGCACTGTGCTCTGATACCATGGCACAGCACAAAATTCACTTTTAGGAGAAGCCCAAGGCAAAGTCTGTGTGACTTTATGACTACCACATCAGAACCCTGAGTCCAAAGGTAAACACAGAAAGTAAACATAGGAAGGATGAGTGCAGTGAAGACATTGCTGGAGACTAAGAGAAGGGGGGAACGGTGCTCTTGGACACTAACTACTATACCTGCTGCAAGTGATTGGTGATGTTGATTATCTGTTGACTGGGGATACTGACTGCAACCTGGACCAGTTGCACAATCACAGCTGTCTGCTCATGGATAATAGCCAGGTGCAAAGGCCTAAGGAAATTAATAAGACTTCAAGACAAGGCCCACAGTTACTGTTATGAGTTTCAGAAACCAACAGTCCCTAAGAAGCAAAAGTATTAAGTCCAATCATCATTATAGCTGGAACATGCCAACATGTTAAAAAAAGAACCCCAACCCAAGCCAAAACTCACCAATGGCAAAAAGAAAAATCCAAGATTCCCCACATTTGGGAGTTTTACATTTAAAGAATATGAATTTGTTAAGTGCAGAAAATAGTGAGCACTGCTGTGCAAATTAGCAACTATGACCCATATGAAAAGAGAACACGAGATAAAAATTTAAACAGACTTTGTGTCCGTTTGAGGTAAAAGGAGAAAATTCTGATAGAAGAACCTAAATTGGAACACTCTCCCCATAAAAGTTTCAGCTACAGTAATGTGTTCAATGATGGACGTGCTATCTGACGAACACAGAAACATCTGTGTATGTCCAACATGTAAGAAAAGGCTGAAGAAAGTGGACATATTCAAAAAAGTGGACATATTCAAAAAAGCAGAAATGGAAGAAACGAAGAAAAATGTGTTCCAGCCTACTTCCAGCAGAGGGCTGAGAAGAAACAGGGAGTTATCCCCCACATTGCAGAGAGTGTCAAAGGAAACCTCTCTCCTGGTAAAGAGAAATACCAGAGAGAACAAGTGCCAAGGTAAAGACAACCATCTCCTACCACCCTCAAAACCCTTGGGTTCTGTTCTTTCCAAAACACACTCACGTGTCTCCATTCTCATCCCGAGAAGCTGCAAGGTGTCTCTGCACAGCCAACAACATACGTGGGTCAGCAGTGACGGCATAGTCCAGAAGAGCCCGAGCACTACGTCGAGCCAGCATCAGCATCCATGAACTGCACTCTTGAGCTAGGTGGACAGGGAAAAAGAAATGGAAAACATCACTACAATCCTGGTCAGTCCTAACAGCTTTTCTTGCCCTTTACCTCCAATTCACTATGCATGAACCTCCCTAACACAATTCTGACTGACCAAGCCTTATTCCAACAGTAAAAGGGCCAGGGCAGAGTACTAGTGGTCCTGGTATTTCCAGAGAAAGGGATCAGGTACCGCATGATGGGAGATACTGTTTTCTGCCTGAGACCTTGGAAAGGCACTGCCAATCAGATGGGACTCTATTGGGCAATCTAACCTGGTTGAAAGCTACTTCCCAATTCTTCATTTAAGAAAATCTTTTTGGCAATAGCTACCAGCAACAGCAGTATATGATTGCCACCATTCTCACCACAGCTCCATTGACACACCACCTTTAGACCCTGAAAAAACACCTTCCAAATACTCCAACTATTTATCACTGCATTAACAGCTGATAATGCACAGGCTGAAGTGGGTCTGTGAATAATACTTACTAGGTTGACTCAGAGCACAGCAAATAGATCTTAAAGCAAAGTAAACAGCTTCATTTATATACCACTTCATATCACGCTATGGGATGTCTAAGCGGTTTACAACTGTAAGCTCATTGCCCCCCAACAGTTGGGTATTCATTTTAGCAACCTCGGAAGGATGCAGGCCTGAGTCTAGCCTGAGCCCTGGCTAGTATTGAACTCGCAACCTTGTGGTTTATGAGTGAGTGGCTGCAGGACAGGCATTTAACCACTGCACCACCAGGGCTCTTACAACCTATGATGCACAGACAGCTGTTATTCTGAACACGTTCTCATTGAAAGTTGTGGAAATGAACTGATCTATTCTATTTTGATTGATCTTAAGTCAAAAGTCAACCAAAAATCCATGGAGTGTTAAAGGGGAAAACATGGGTGCCTGCTTGATTCCTAAAATCACATAGATCTGGCTTCCAATCAGGAAAAGGAAGATAAAGGTAAAGGTATTCCCTGTTGACAAGGTTGTCAAGTTGAGTCCGACCATAGGGGGTGGTGCTCATCTCCATTACTAAGCTGAAGAGCCAGTGTTGTCAGAGACTACTCTGTGATCATGTGGCCAGCATGATTTCACAGAATGCTGTTTATCTTCCCACTGAAAAGTGGTACCTATTTATCTACTTGCATTTGCATGCTTTCGAACTGCTAGGTTGGCTGAAGCTGGGACTAGTGACAGGAGTTCACCCCATCATGCAGCACCTGGGCCTCAAACTGCCAACCTGCCAATCTTGCAATCAATGGAGTCAGCGTCTTAACCACTTGAGCCACTGCAAGGTTTGCTTATTGTAATGACTGCCCCACGTGCTTTCCCCCAATACTGTATAATACTGTGTATGGTGGTTGGAAACATTATATTACTGCATGGAGCTCTCAACTACACAAACTAGCTCCTATATGCTTCTCAAAGCCAGACAACTAAATTGCATAACTTTTCCACCCATACCATGCTGTAGCAGTTCTAGATAATCTTTTTCCTCTGTAAAGGTCTGGTTCCCATCTTCTGAGAGTTGCTGGTCACCTTCTTCCAGCCTAGTCGTTTTAGGCATCTGAATGCCCCTCCCTCCTTGGTAGTTGCCTACAGGGTGGGTGCCAGACAGGTAGATGCTGCTGTTATAGGGATTATATCCTGAAGAGTGCCAGGGATTTCCACCTAGAGTAGACATAACAGAAATAGTGTCACAAAAGTAAGACATGTTCACTATCAATGGCATGTTACAAAATGATGGCTCTCTTGTATCATTTCAAAATGGGTACCCGCTTAATAAGTGCACTATGGCACTTAGCAAGGGCATGGTACAGTTTATAATCTTCAGCCCATATACCTGATGCTTGTATCAATCAATTTACTTCCAACTGGTCTTTAACATGTTGTGTCCTTTCTAATTGTGAACAGACCTTATCTGCAACACATTTCTCTTTAAATATAACAACCAATCCACTGGACATGTTCAGTTCAGTGCTTACTCAACTCTTCAATGACCACATGAACAACCGTAACAGCTATTTTTAACCTGGAAGCCTCCTCCATTGCTTTGTGAAGACGTGTTACAATTCCTATCCTTTTTGCAAAAATATAATTAGTTAGTAGATAGGTCAGGCTCATAGAGTTTGGCCTCTGGAAGAAAAACGTTTCCTGAGTCATAGTGAAAAATATGACATGAACAATAATTTCTGTTTGCATCTGTGGCAGAAAACACAACAATGTCAAAAGCAACAATGTGCATTTATGTAAAAAATATTTACCTCAATTTGGCTAAGAAATAATTAAGCAAACAACTGTCCTATAAGGTGTTATGGGCCAAGGTAATTATGTCAACATACCTTTGACACTGTAGGTAGAGAAGGAGTGACAGCAGGAAGAAAAAGGTTGCAAGCACAGTGGAGACAAAGGAAAGAAGAGGAAAATGAAATCATCAGGAGAGGAAACCCGGCAGCTCCGAGCCTCCCTATTCTTCCTATGTCTGGGTTCTAAGAGGATCCCTGGGGCCAGGTGCTCTCACAAAGCAGGTTTGGCCAATTGCCTTTCCCATGACTCAGCCAACTGTCCAAGTCAGCTCTCCTACAATGTCTTGGCTATACCAGCTCTCCTCCCCTGGAAGCTAGATGTTTGGAAAAAGGAGGCTAAGAGCTGACAGCCACCTCTTGTCCAGCCACCACCACTGCCAACCAGCTTCTCCTTGAGCAAGTTGGGAGAAAAGGGAGCTGCTGACATAACAGACCAATACACTAGTGCAATGCACCTACAGGATGCTAAGATTCCAGAGAGATTCCATCCCATGAACTGCCTCTATCCTCACAGCGCTGTCAGCAGCAATATGGTTATCATACAGCCAGATAAAGAACTGTTTCTATATTAGTAGGAGAAGCAATATACCATTGGCATTATGCTTGTGGGACCTCACTTCTATGGCATTTGCCCATCAATTCCATAGCAAACCTCTTCTAAAACAGGTTAACAAAGTATAGCCTGTGGGCCACATGTGAAACCCTGATACCAACCTTTTTCATGCAAAAAGTATTTTACCGCACCCCATGTGGAGTGGATTGAGGGACATTGCTCAACTTACCCCAAACCCCCAAATCTAGCTACTTTTGCTTTTCATATTTTAAAAGCTACTTCCAGATCTGGAGCAGTCTATGGCAGGCACTGCAGTGAAAATTTGGCCCAGCCTGCTGAAGCTGCCCTTTCTTGCACAGAATGTTGGGAAAAGACAAAGGAACCATTATTTGGCTGGGGAGTGGGGGTTGCACTTAAGACATGTAAAGTAGGAGATGAATAAGAGTAGGATTTCGTGTGTGTGTGTGTGTGAAGAAATAGAATGGTTTCCAACTAGCAAGAAGGTCAGGCAAGGTTGCATTTTATCACCTTATCTGTTTAACTTGTACACTGAGTGTTATCATACGTAAAACTGGATTAGACTTGGAGAAACATAGCATGAAAATTGGATGAAGGAATATCAACAATTTAAGATATAAAGATGACATCATACTACTACAGCAAAATAGCAGACTTGCAATGACTGTTGAAGAAATTCATGGAAGAATGTGCAAAGGCAGAATTCCAGTTGAGCATTAAGAAAACAACAATAATGACCACAGATGATTTACATAACTTCCAAGTAGAGGATGAAGATACTGACATAGTTAAAATTTTCCATACCTTGGCTCAGTAATCAGAATAAAGACTATAGTCAAGGAATCAGAAGAAGACTAGGACTTGGAAGAGCAGCAAGGAGGCAATTACACAACATCCTCAAGTATATAGATATATCACTTAATACTAAAGTTAAAATTGTCCATGCCATTGTATTTCCAATTGTTATGTTGGATGGTGAAAGGTGAATAGGGAAAAAGCTGGTAAGAAGAGAATCAACTCAATTGAAATGTGGTGCTGGAGGTGAGTTCTGTAGACACCATGGACTGCCAAAAGACAAAAAAAGGGGGAGTACTAGCTCAAATCAAGCCTGAACTCTTCCTAAATGCCAAGATGACTAAGCTGAGACTGTTGTACTTTTGACCTATCATGAGAAGACATGACCCATCAGAAAACAGAACAATGCTTGTAAAGCGGAAGGCAGTAGAAAAAGATCACACAAGTGTATAGACTCAAATCAAGGAATCCATAGCCCTCAGTTTGTAAGACCTGAGCAAAGTCTTGATAACAGTGTGACATAGTGGTTTCTCATTCACAGAGTTGCCACAAGTTGAAGTTGACTTGACAGGAGGAAACAACAACAATTATTTGAAACAACTATAAAATTAAAAAATCTATACTTTGCCAAGGCCAGGTGGCATTCATTCAAGATTTCAAGCGGTAGCTGGGCATCCACCCAAATGGCAGCGCTCACAGCACAGATCCAGTTTTAGGTTACAGCAGTGTCAACTTAAAATCCAATGGATCTATCATTTGCTCTTCAAGAGATCAATACCAAGCTAATTTAATTCCACGACACAGAAAACCTTCCTCAGAAATATGCAGTCGTGCATCTTTCCCCCTCTCCCACAAATATTATCCCCAGTCTATTCACATATTGACAGAATCATCTCAAGTATACTCTCAACTTTTAAGAAATAAAATGTTACCTCCTGAAAGTTGGCCCATTTGAGCATCTACCCATTCTTACAATGTGGATAATGTATAAAAATATCCATCTTTATTCATTCCTGTAAAGAAGTGTTCAGGAAGAGGAAAACGGGGGACTGTTATGTATAGAAAGAAGACGGAACAATTCAGAGTAGAAAAACATCTAGGAAGCTAAGTGGGGAGGCTTTAAAAAGAACCTTCATTAATTTTCTGAATAGCAGATAAGACAACTCTCAATTTGTGTTGCCCCAGTTTACAGCATTTCAAATGTATCTTTCTCCAGAAATAAGTACATGAAAGACTAACCCACAATGCATAGCTATCCGAGTACACATGCACAGCTGAGAAAGGCACAACAGTAAGAAGGTAAAGGTGAGATTATAGATGGTGAGGTGAAACCATGAGGCTGTTGGAGTTTTGGCATAGAGTTTTCAGTAGTAATAAAAAGTGCCTGGACTCTTCTTTCTTTTCTTTTTTTCTATGTTGGTGGAGTGAGGAAAGGAGAAAAACTAAGTGCAGTTTTGGCATTGCTGGAAGAAAGGGGTTGCCTTTGCCTGCTTTAGGTGGAGGAGGAGAAGGAGGAAGAAACTGTAATCTTGGGAGTTTTCTTGTGACTGGAAGGAGTTTCCTCTGGTTGCTTAGATGGGGGTGAGCAATTGTAGTCTGCTTTGTTCACTTGACAATCCTGATAGAGAGGATGCAGTGGGAGCTAAGCTGCCCCTCCTCCTGTTGTATCCCTTGCATCTATTGCAGAAGACATGGAAGGAAATGTGCTACCTTGCTTGCTCTCTCCTGACATGAGGAAGCCTGCTGAAGAAGGTACATGAGAAGAACACAATTTTGAACCAGGTATTCTCTATACATGCCCTTCTGAAGAGGAACAGTCATTTAATGGCAAGCCAGTTCACTCCACCAAGCCCCCTTGGGATCAGTAGTTGCTGTCTCTTCTGGTTCCTCTGGGGAATGTCTACACATTTATCTAGCCTGGAAAAGGTAAGCACTGGTGCTTTAGGTTTGAAAACGTCACAAAATTGGTGGTGGTGTGAGTAAAACTGCTAATCATGTGGCTACTTCAGCTTGATCAGAAAGCACCCCCATAGTCTCTTATGGAACTGATTTCCCCTATTTACATCAGTCTCAATTTACATTGCAGGTCCAAGAATACAACCCTGACACCAACCGAGACCCGATTGTATATGAATTTTTTTAACATTGTTTAACTAAAACAATGTAACATCATTGAACTCTGTCTTCTTATTACAGACAAAGATGATAAGAGACTGAATGTTAACAGTGAAAGTGGGGGCAGCTTCAACAAATATGCAAACAGAAACAAAAATGACTGAGGCACTGGACTCAGCTGTTTCCTGCCCACTCATCATTGGAATTCCCATCCAGATTCTCAGTCTAAATTTTCAAAGCACTTCCATTTGCTTCACATTTTCTCATTGCAATAACCAAAGCTAGACATTCAGAGCTTTTGTCATTACTACTACTAATAATAATAATAATGTGACATTATTAAAGCTTTGCTTTCCACAATTTTGAAGAGCTTCTGAATTTCACACACCTTTGTGAGACTATTATGCAGCTTAACATTAAAATCCCGTGATCTCAAATTAAAAGTCGCAGGCCACAAATGAACAAGAAGTACAAGTACACAATGTCTCCATCAAGAAAAAGAGCCTCTACCTCCACCAGAACCAAATCCACCTGCTCCACCACCAGCACCTCCCATGGGTGCACCTCCACCAAAGTGCTGAGGGAATTGAGGCAAGGTCTTCTTACGTTTCCTTTCCACTTCTTCCTTATCTGCAGCCAAAAACATGGAAAACCTATCAATGTCAGGTCCTGCCATGATGTTAAATAACAAGTGATACATCGCCTGAAATGGTTTGTACCTTCAACAACTGGGTAGTATGTAAACTGCTTGGAGTCACTCACATCGCCCCCTCGTTTGCGTTTCAGCTGGAGAAACACAGTGACTGGACGGTCTATTTTCATCTTGTGGTAGGGCGGTGTGCGGAATACAATGGCATACTGCAGGAACACAAGGAATGGGGATGAAGGAAGACAAGGCCCATCACACAACCGAATCACCCACAGCATATCTGTACCCCCCTGCCAATACAGCATATGTCAAATGCTGGGCAGTCTTTTACTGGTACTAAAAACCATTTTAACTGAGTGGGAAGACATATTTTAGTCACATTTCTGTGTATCAAAACACTCACAGTGACAACCATGAAAAACAGTATTTAAAATAGGGAAATCATTCAAAAGGTATACACAAAAACACTTGGAAAAGACAACACTTGGGTAAGCTTTTTGAAAACAAGATAGTTTCAACATGCTGTCAGAAAATGCTCTAGTCTGGGCAGGAAGCTCTATAATAGGGGCATTATATTCCAAGCACCATTCCTGTCAGTCCCTACTTCTCAAAATTATGGCCATATTACATGTCCTCCCTCTCTGTGCTGATGGATGGGAGATGTGAAGAGGAAAAAAATCAATATCTTCCTTAATTATGTCAGATCATATAGGGTTTGAGCTCTTGAATAAGATCTATGTGTCAATAGGGCACCCTTCCCTACTCACAGAAGAACCATGGAGTTTCACACCATCTGAAGCTTCTGAACAGTCAGTTTCAAAGGGCAGCCCCACACAAATGAGAAATTCAAGTGGTGTGTGGGGGGGGGGGATGCATGCAAGGAGGGGGGCAGTGTCCAGATCATCAAAGCAGAGGAGAGTTTTGCCTTGACTTGGCTCAATTTATATTAATTTAGCTGATATAATAGCCTAGGTGAATGTTTACAGAATTAATCTTTACTCCCAAGTTATGTGATACTTTTTTTAAAAAAAAAAACAGAAGTATCATAAACATATTAACAAGTGACCTAAAACTGACAGAACAATTCCTTGTGGTTGAATATAAAAGATAAAAATACTGAGGGCAAGATACCCAAGATATATTGGCACTAGCCCACAGTTCAAGATTGCTAAAAGGACAAGCAGTAAGAGATGTGCCACCCAATACTTCCCCTTCTGAGATCAACCAGGTAAGAACTGCCACAATACAGAATTCCCAGTAGCTCAGAAGAATTTACTGTACTGAATGGAGCTGACAAATCTGCTTCTAGAAATTTACCATATACCAGGACAAATAATGCAGTTTTTGTTTCAAATCCTGGCCCCAGGTCCCAACTACAACTATCACTTCATCCAACCATCCCTGGAGTTGCCACTACCAACTCACTACACACAGGAATGTCAATCAAAATGGGCACATAAATTCCTAAATTGTATCCCAAAGCTGTAAAAATCACCCTTTATTTCCCTCTGACAAAGCAACACTGATATTTGCTATCAGGAGTAGGTCCAATTTCTCATTTTTTTGTTTTCACTGGCCCTAAGCAAGAGATATAACATAGATTTCCATGGATCTACCTAAAAGCAACAGTTACAGTAACAGAAAACAGTCCCAACGATGTGACAAGCAGATATCCACCATTGGTCCTGCTGCAGTAACAGCATCTAAGCTGATTTTAACATGGGAAATGTTACTCTCAAAGTGCTTTGTAAACTGACAAAAGCTCTTCAAACTCATTAGAAGAGCCTGGATAAAATAAGTCTTTCACTACCAGGACAGGTGACACTGCTAGATGTCACTGAGCAGCTGCACTTGGTAAGAGGGCAACATTACTCCCACAGTACAAATCTAATACATGTGTGATCAGTGCTCCCAAGTTTGCTGTCACTTACATTTCAGACCTTGGAGCATTGTTGTCCTTAACAAACTAAGTTTTGAGCAAATTTTACCAATGCCTGGCAGGACACCAAAGAACAACTGCATCAATCGCCAATGATAAAGTCTACCAGTGAGAGCCAGCATGGTGTAGTGCTTTGAGTGTTGGACAATGATTTTGGAGACCAGGGTTCAATTCCCAGCTTGGCCATGGAAACAGATTGGGTAACCTTAGGCAAGTCACACTCTCATCATCAGAGGAAGGCAATGGCAAACCCTCTCTGAACAAATCTTGTCAAGAAAACTCCATGATAGGTTTGCCTTTGGGTCGCCATAAGACAGAAACAACTCAAAGGCATGCAAGGTAACCAGGCACAGTGAGGAACTTTTATATCTTGGAAGTCAGCAGAATCTATCTGTTTTCCAAGAGCAAATCATTTTAACTGTCCCTCTGACCTCTAGACTGGCAATCTTCGCCTACCCACTCAGATGATTATGCCCTTTCAAATAATGATATGCCAACTTCGAGGGGAAGCAACGATACTCGGGGAGAAAATGTAGCAAGTCAAGCACATGTTTTGTAATATGAGGGGCACTAAATCCCTGGGGAAACATTCCTTTTCAGTACAGAGCTCCACCTGAGGTAGCCTCAAAATGCATGTTTCAGTCAAGGCACATTAACAACAGTCCCAAAGCAAACTCAGGCATAAGCCCTGCAAGACAACATGGTGGGTTGTGTACTAACAGTGCCCCTCCTTTACCTGTGACAAATAAACTCAGAAATATTAACTCATAATCTTTAAATTAGAAACCACAGCAGCTGGGGCAGAGAGGGTGTCTCTTACATTATTGCAATGACATATTTGATACCTGGTGCAACAGAGAATGTGACACCACAGAGAATGACTCAGGGCTGAGCTTTGATTTGAATCCATGACCAAAACCTACTTGTTCTCAGGATCATGCAAATACCTGTTTATGCACATCAGTAGGGGAGAAATCTCCAAAGGCCTGCCAGCCATTCTCATCATCTTCATAAAATCGTACTTCAATATCATCTAGAGAAGAAGGAAAATATACTAATCATTAGAATATTAGTACTTGTGCAATCTCATTTGACTGGGAGAGCTCTCCCCATTATTACAAGAACTGGAAAGGGATGCCTGTTTTGACCCTTTTTCATCAGATGGTACCCCACAATTTGGAATACAAGACTGTGTAAAGTGAACATTTGACATATTTAAAAGGAAACTTTAAACACTATCAGTACTCATACACTCCACCTCGCCTGCTATATTTTCCCAAGCCATTTTAAGTCTTTGACTGCTTCTCTGCAGCAACAGCATACGCTTTTCCTTCATTCTTTCTGTTGCATCAAGTAAGAGAGTCCCAGGACCCTTCTGATACCATTTAAAAGGAGCAGCCTGCCTTTTCTAGAGCAAGCATTGTTTATTTCTTGAGTCAAAGTACAGGATACATACTTATATTTGGAAGATTATACCAAGCAGGAGGAAGGCACAACAGTGTGAGAAGAATAGAACAGTAATGGAAATAATAGTCTTGTTCAACATTTTATCTTCATCCAGATCCCTGTGGTAATTTTAACAGCAGCAAAAGGTACCAAGCATTAAAAATTCTTTGTCTCTATTAGGAGCATAAACATGAACCACATGCAAGACAGCTGATGCTCCCAAAATATCACAGCTGCTACTCCCAAAATATAGACAAATTAGAGAGAAAAAGACAGGATAAAGATGACATAAGAGGGCAGGAGACAGTGCTTACCTTTCTGAACTTTATCACACAGCAAGTAGACTTCATCCCCACCTCGCACAGAACCAGCTGTCTTATCCATCCGGGAGATCTTTAGGTTGGAAGCTCCAGGAGACTCTGGGGGAGGGGCAATTTTTAGCTGTGTATGTCTGAATATATCTGTGTGTTGCAATATAAAAGAGATGTAGGCTGCATCCGCACTGCAGAAATAATCTGGTTTGACAGCACTTTAAACTCCCATGGCTCAATGCTATGGGATTCTGGGGATTGTTGTGACACCAGCACTCTGCTCTGGTGTCACAATAAACTACACTTTCCAGAATTCCACAGCATTAAGCCATGGCAGTTTAAAGTGCTGTCAATCCAGATTATGTCTGCAGTGTGGATGCAGCCTTAGTGAGAGTCACAGTGTCAGCTCAGATTTGCAACCCAAGTGTTTACAAGATGGCAACCCAGCTTTTATTTGCATTCAGCATCCACCCTTCCCCTTGAGTGCTCTAACTAAACACACACAGACATAGGATTCAGAGAAGGGGTTAACTGGATTTCAGTTATGCTATCTGATGTAATGAAAAATAACCCAACAGAGCTATTCAAAGTTCATGGACTGGTCCACAAGCCATCACTTGTTGGTCCCTGGAGAAGGAATTGTAGCAATGGCCACAAATAATGTATCAGCCCCTGGAAAACTGGAAAAAACTGCCAGTCTCCTACATCATATAAGCTAAAGAACACTGCTGCACAGCATATGCATATCTTGCTGGAGAAGTCATGTCTGAACCAAAGAATGTATGGCTGCTGCTAGCCACCTGATATTTGAATGACTGGACTGATTTTTCTTTTCCCAATCTGTAACCTCTCTCACACTAAAATGGAAAGATGGGGGGATTATTTGTGCATTACAATCTCTACAAGATCCAGGACACCAAGAAAAATTGGTTAGATTCCTGGGTAAAGGATGACAAACTTCTCTTTAAAATGTGTACCTTCTGGAACAATCATTGCTTAGTTCTTCTGCCAGAGTACAAGATACATGAAGGCATAATACTCCAAGAAAGAGGAATAATAAAAGAAATATTCTGGTCCTATTCAGCAAGGCCCTAACTGCATATGAGGAGATCCTAACAACACAGGCAGTCCACACACTGAAATTTAAGTTTCATCTTGTGTTAACAACAAGGTAGAAAAGTGTGTACAAAATGTGTACTCCATACATAATTACTTGTAAGGCTTAGGTCTTAATGGGAAAATGAGGCTAGCAAGTACCGGTAGGTACAGTAACAGATATCACATAGCTCTCCTGTAACTAGATGGAAACCTCAGGTGTAAGCAGCTTATAAACAAAGAGAAGTTGACTCACTGCTATCATGAATGGGGTCTGAGATAACTGGCTTCAATGCCAGAGTGAAGTTTCCACTGCTGTCACGAAGGTAGGCACTGAAACGCAAGCGAACAATGCTGAGGTCCATTGTCTTCTTCAGCTCTTTTGCTTCTTGTTCGATCTCCTCTTGCTCAGATTCTACCAAAGTAGATGTTAAATTACAAGTCTGATCAGAAAAGAGCTACAGCCACGACTCTGGAAGCCTCAAGTCCTACACAACAGGGTAAACTTTCAGGTGAGTTGCATAGATCCTCACAGATACATTGTAGGCAACTAAAGTTAGTCTGAGCTAACTTTTCCCAAGTATACCGATTCTTTTTAAGGATAAAGCTGAAAGGATTTGGTGTGGAAAAAGAAAAAAGGCATATAAAGAATCCCATAAGCAATGGCCGAAGACACAATGCTATGTTCATCTAGAATTCTCCCAGACTGTGTACCAAAGATCCTTTGGAAATACTTGAAATTATTTTCTGGATGATTTGCAAGTTTCGATATGCATACACCTTCAAATTAAACCTTCCATGCTTCAGGTGGCAATGAAATGAGTTCTAGGGGGCACTATGCTCCAATGCAAACTGTTGTGTACCCTTTTTGTCCCAGGTGTGGCCCCTACTCTTCTACCACCGGTTTCTGATTTCAAGGGCATGGACTCTTGAAAGTGAGTTACAAGGGAGAATTCACAGAACTGTCCCATTTTATCATCAAGTCAGTAAAAATGAAAAAGTATTGAGTCTTTCATTTAGTTATGTAGTTTTTCTCTTTACTCACATTTTAAACAATGCTAACCCCTGGAAGTCAAGCTTACCAGAAACTACCCACACCAATCCTATGAACTGCTAAGAAAAAGGCAATTTGCACAAGTCAGAGACAATGCTCCTCAAAATTAGCCAACCTTGGACACTGGAAATAGATTATGGAGCTAGATTCTAGAAAGCCACACTTTTCCACATTACTTCTTATTCTCGGCTGTCAGTCCTGCCCTACTCTCCCCTTTCCCCATTTAATTTAAAATTCTCTCCACACTCAGTTTTTCTCACCCTACCAGGTACTGCAGATTTCAAGCCCATCTAAAATGTAGGGCCCTCCTATTTAAAAATAATTGCATCTTCCAATTCATATGGGATAGGTCTGACTCTGGTGACTGCTCAGAAAAAGGCATTCTACATATGCTCATGTGTAATCAACATGGCATAGTGGTTTGAGAGTTGCACTATGACTCTGGACACAAGGAGTTCAAATCCTCACTCAGCCATAAAATCCACTGGGTGACTCTGGGCAAGTCACAACCTTAGAGGGTGGCAATGGCAAACCCCCTCTGAAGAAACATGCCAAGAAAACCCTGTGATAGGCCTGCCTTAGGGTCACCAGAAGTTAAAAATGACTTAAAGGCACACAACAACAACAACAACAACAAAACACATGTTCAAAGGCTTAATACAACATGGAAACTAAAGAGTCTTCAAATCCAGATGTACAGATTCAATGTGTTGCTTTCAGTGAGCCTCTGGTTTCCATTCCTATGTGTAAACTGGGAATGAATACTGTGGGAACTTGTGAGCAACATTCACCATGCAAAGCTTCTCCCAACTAATCAATATATCCCTACTCTGTATGAATTGGAATGGAACTTATGTGCCAAATCAGTTATTCCCATTCTTTTTCACAAAACTATAAATGTTCTGATGGCTGGATGGCCAAAAGACAATTCCAGCTCAATTCCAGTGAAGCTATGTGACACCTTGTGGTCTCCTAACTGTAACTGAATAAAGGAATAATGGCAGCTGAAAAACACATAGGTAGCATATATACAGAAAATCTCAATTTATCTGCTTGGGAGGGGGCAGTGGGTAACATATATACATGCACAGACACACACACACACACCAACATCAACTCTGGAATCCTAACAGCCTATTTCTGTTAAATGCCTAAAAAACATTCTTCTACCCTCATCTAATTTTTTGGAGTTACCTGTCAGAGACTGCACCCTATTTCGCATCTTCTGTTTCTGCAATTTCTTCTTAATGATCTCCATCATGTTTTTCTTGGTCACATGGAGCACACCCAAGTTGTTAAATCTGTAAAACCAGCAACACATCATTAAAATTACAACATGGTTAAACTATAAATAGAATTAAAAGCCATTTAAAAACATACCCATTAAAAAAAAACAGGCACATACTCAAAAGCATATAGATTAAAAAACCCTTCCCCACAGGCAGGCAGTTCCCAAAAACATCCTTCCCTGCCTCGGGAAGGACACCACAAGGATGCCAATGTAGCTTCTCTTTCAAAGCCTGGGAACTGAGAAGGCCTTCTCCTGTGTTTCTGTCTCATAAGTCTGTGGGGTTGGTAGGGCAGAGAGAAAGGCCACTCCTGAAGAACTTAATACAGAGACAGCCTCATTTAAGGAGATATGGTTTTTCAGACAGCCTGGATCTGAGCCATATAGGGCTTCACAGGGTACAATCAGAACTGTGCCTAGAAACAGACCCAAGGCAAGTGCAGCTATTGTAGCAAGAGAGTTGTATGCTTCCTATAAGTAGACTTAGACAGTAGTTTGACATCAATGCTTCGAACCAGCTGAAGCTTCCAAATACTCTTCAAAGATAGTTTAAGAGACAGCGCATTTTGTCTCTAGAGATACCTATATTGTATCATTGTATTGTCTATAGGCTTCTGTTATTTTGTATTTCCATATGTGCTTTACTGTGTTTCATTACTACCTTGCTGATAAATTTGTTTGGAGTTTTGTCCTATACAGATAATGTCATCAGCTGAGAACAGAAGCAGTATGATCCATTGTTCAAGGAGACCATTCACTCATAATACTGCCAGCCCTCATGGTAAAGTCTTTGCAAGGAATCAAGTCTAATACACAAAAAGCTACAGCTGCACTGGAAGCGCCAGGAGACCATTTTATTCCGTTTAACTCAATATAAATATGCTGCTATGAAACAAAGTCTTGTCTTTTGCAACTTTGCACCTATTCCACTGACTAATACATACTGTGCAGTCATGTCCTTCGGGCCCACCGTCACAATGCAGTTACCATCCTCATTGCACTGCTTTCCCACTAGACTATGGGCATGCACCTGCGGAGGGTCGGTGTGAGTCACCAGATCCACTTCTATCCTAGCCAGTCCAACATAATTAGAAATCTGCAAATGAAATGGGATAAATAAGGTCCAGAAGAGTAGTGTCCTATCCTATTGGAGGAAAGTCCATCTTTTTAAAAAATGTATATCATCTCAGATCTTTTGAACTCTTTCCTTAGAACTACCATCAAGAACCTAGTTTTGAATTTTTGATATTATTGTTAAATCACACTGTGATGATAATTTTTGGTACCTTTTTCTCTACTGTATGCTGTATTTGGTGTTATTTGTAAGCTGCTTTAACTCCCAATTCAGTGAAAAAAGTGAGATAGGAATAAAGGGAATGATGAGGATGATGATAGGCCAACTGAGCTGAAACACTGAAATGGTTTAGCAAAGGCATGGGACAACTTCACAGGTTTGGGGACCACCACTTCCCACCACCACACGCCATAATCTCACCACCACCAAAAACCTGTGCTGCTCCTGTTTATATTGCCAAAATCTCAGCAATTTGGTTGAGGAACATTGTTTCAAATCTATTTTTATTCCCAACTATTAAATTCCCAAATATTTGATTATAGTTGGGACTGACAATTAAATTGAAGCCATAGTGCATAAGGATCTGGCACCCTGTTTGCCAGTAAAATCAGCCTGGGGGGAGGTGATTATTTTGAGAACCAAGGTGTCTATTACCCATGCAAAATCCCGCAAAATCGGTATGTTTTGACTAGAAAGGGGGAAATGTCTGGGGAAATGAATGCAGGAAACAGGCTGGCCACTTGGGATTTAATACTATAAGAAAAAACCAAGCCAGTTCCTACACACATGGACTTCACCTCCTCTGGTATGAACATAAGGAGTTCAAAATCTTCTCCTTGTTTTTGATTTAACTGCACCTTAATTTATCATCTGAACTTGGACAAAGTGATTTCTCTTACATAAGAGTCAGTGAAGCAACATCAGCTTCAAAAAAAGATTACCTATCTGGCTTACTCACACTAAGCATAGTTAAGACCAAACATAAGCCACTGGCTGCATCCACATGTAATAATAGATCATGATTCCTGACTTAATAAGTCACAATGTGAACTAGCATAATGCTGATGTATGCTGTCCCTAAGTCCTCATACTTGTAAAGTATCAAGTATCTGTCTATACCTAAATTCTAAAACACAAGGGGGAAGCAGCAATAAGAAAAATTGGAAAGAATAAATCACCAAGAACAGATGATATTCCAATTGAACTGCTACAATCCACACAGACAGAATCAACTCTAGTGATAACGAAAATATGCCAACAGAATGGAAATGATAAATATGCATCCTAATCCACAAAAAAGGAGATACAAAAGACTGCAGCGATTATAGGACCATAGCATTAATTTTCCCATGTAACAAAATTATGCAACATAAGACTCTAATCGTACATGGAAAGAGAAATCCTAGAGGTACAAGCACGGTTCAAGAAAGGAAGTCACTAGAGACCACACTGCAAACATATGATTGTTAATGGAGCACAAGGGGGGAAATCACCATGTCCTTTATGGATTACAGCAAAACATTTGACTGTATAAATCATAAAAAACTATGGATAGCTCTTAAAAACATGGGAGTGCCACTAGATTTGATAGTCTTGATGAGAAATCTGAATTTAGGATGAAAGGTTTCTGTTAGAAAAGAATATGGAGAAACAGAATGGTTCCCAATTGGAAAAGGGTTCAGGCAAGGCTGCATTCTATCACCATACGTGTTCAACTTGTACTTAGACAATATCACACAAACAACAGGTCTAGACTCAGAAGGAGGAGGAGTGAAGATAGGAGGAAGGAATATCAACTATGCAGATGATACTGTACTACTAGCGGAAAGCATCACAGACTTGAAACAATTATTAAGGAAGGTCGAGGAAGAAAGTGCAAAGGCAGGCTTACTGCTGAACATAAAGAAAACAAAAAATAATGACCACAGAAGCTATACATAAATTTAGCCTAGACAATGAGGATATTATAAGACTTTAAAGAGTTTCCATACCTTGGATCAACCACTGTTCAGAACAGAGAATGTAGTCAAAAAATCAGAAGATTAGGAATGGGAAGGGCATCTAGAAAAGATCTAGAAAAGATCCTAAAGAGTAGACATACAACTCAGCACTAAAGTCAGAATGGTTCAAGCCATCATATTCCCCATCACCATGTATGGATCTAAAAGCTGGACAGTGAAGAAAGTGGATAAAAAGAAAATCAATTCATTTGAGATGTGGTGGTAGTGAAGACTGCTAAGGATACCATAGACAGCCACAAGGACAAACAAATGGGTCCTTCAGCAGATCAAGCCTGAAATCTCTCTGGAAGCCAAGATGATGAAACTGAGGCTGTTGTACACATCATAAGAAGGCATGACTCATTAGAAAAGACAGTAATTGTAGGAAAAGTGAAGGGAAGTTGAAAAAGTGGAAGACTGCACACTAGATGGATAGACTCAATTAGAGAAGTCATGGGTCTGAATTTACAGAGCCTAAGCAAAGCAGTGGTGGACAGGAGGTCTTGGAGGTATCTCATTCGCAGGTTCGCCATGAGTAAGGGTCAACTCGAGGGCAGTTAACAACAACATCTGTCTATTAATTAGAAAGCCTAACCTGAATAGATAAGACAGCTGCTTGCTTCTACCTTCTTGTAGCAGAGTTGCAAAACAAATGATTTTTGGAACCTCACCTCTTAAAGATTTCCAAGCTATATGATACTCACCTTGACAGTGGGATAAGTCTTGTGTCCCTTCTCACTAGAGGCTCCAGGCAGCCCGCCATGTGAAGGCCCTTCACAGCCATATCGGAATCGGAAACCTCGCTGTCAAAATTTTTAATAAAAATAAAGACATCTCATCGAAGGGCAATTTCAGCAAGCCAAACTGTCAAGAATGCTTGTCTATGACAGAATATAGATGAGGCATCCAAATTACTTACCTGCTTTGGCTGTTCAATGATAGTGAGGAATGGGCCTTCAACTGAGGATTGAAGAAAGAAAGAACATACGTATCTTGAATGGGCCAGTTTTGTAGATGGACACAAATCCACGTGATGCAGTCAAATGATACTGTACTGCCATCATCCAAAATATGTGTGAAAACTGAAACCACCCTTCCCACAACCTTGAAGGATTTTCATATCATCTGCAATTTACTGACCCCAAGCATATAATTTTACCTACTGCTCCTTACCTGTCTCCATGTGCAACTCCTTCTGCTCAATCAAATGAGAGCCGAACTGGAAATCATCATAGTCTAACCCATCCAAGCACTGCATATAGAATTGAATCAGGAGAACAGCAAGATTTCACTTAAGAATTACATATACACCAGATGAAGGCACATAGCATGAACTTCAAATAATAATTTGATGGAAATATATCAGAAGCTATTAACATGAGCTATATGAAACCTTTACCAGCAGATACTGGGGACAAACAATACTTCTTATATGAGAACATCTAAGGCAGTGGTGAGGGGAGTTATAAAGACTCTAACCACTCACTCCCCCTGTTAGTGAGGAGTGGTTCGGGATGGCTCTACACCAGGGGTAGGCAACCTTTCCCCTTTAAGGGCCGAGGGACTTCAGCTCCCAGAAGCCTCAGCCATGTTGGCCAATAGTCCCATGTTGGCCAATAGCTCCTGGGTTTCTGGGAGCTGAAGTCCTTCGGCCCTTAAAGGGGAAAGGTTGCCTACCCCTGCTCTACACTATACCAGTATACCAGTTTTACACTACTCTTACTGTTTGGGATTGTGGGATACACAGTTTGGTGATGTACTTAGAATTCTCTAGCTCCACTGTAGTTCTGGTACCTACCAGAATATTCTAAATACCTCATTAAACTACAGATCACAGGATTCCTTAAGACAGAACCATGATACTGCTTTTAGTATGTTTTTTATGTCTGTAAAATGTAGATGCAACTCCTCTTATACCTATTAATATAAGGGTGAGGAAAATGCAGCCCCCAGTCTCCCAAGTTACCCCTAAAGCCGCTGTGTGGAGTGGGAGATTATTTTTCCAACTCTTTCAGGGGGAGGTTATTTTAGGAGGTCTTTTCTGAGCATTGACTTCTGCCTCATTTGAGCACAGGTGTGATATGATCACTCTTGGATTTACCGGTAATCAGCCTGGCTGCCATATTTTGTACTAGCTGTAGTTTCCAAGTTAAGTATAAGAGTAGCCCCATGTAGAGTGCATTGCAGAAGTCGAGTCGTGAGGTTACCAGTGCATGTACTACATTTTCTAGGTCCCTTATTTCCATGTAAGGGCACAGCTGGCGTATCAGCTGAAGCTGATAACAGGAGCTCCTGACTGCTGCATTCACCTGATCTACCATGTGAAGCGATGAGTCTAGGAGTACCCCTAGACTGCGAACACAGTCCTTGGTGGAGAACGTGACCCCCATTCAGGACTGGGGATTGTAACCCAATACCTGGTTTAGGGTCCCCTACTGTTAAGTACCTCTGTTTTGTCTGGATTCAGCTTGAGTTGGTTTTTCCTCATCCAATCCATTACCATCTCAAGACATTGATTGAGAGGAGAAATGCCATCTGTCATCATGGCTGCTGACCGAGACATGGGGAAATATATTTGGGTGTCATCGGCATATTGATAACACCCTGCCCCATGTCTCCAGATGATTTCCCCCAGCGGCTTCATATAGATGTTAAATAGCATCTGGGACAGGATGACACCCTGGGGGACACCATATTTAAGCTCTGTTTTTGAAGAGCAACTGTTCTCGAGCATCACCCTCTGGAACCTGCCTGAGAGGAAGGAATGGAGCCACTGAATTACAGTGCTTCCAATTCCTAACTCTCCCAGGAGTTCCAAGAAGATGTCATGGTTTATCGCAGGGGTAGGCAACCTTTCCCCTTTAAGGGCCGAGGGACTTCAGCTCCCAGAAGCCTCAGCCATGTTGGCCAATAGTCCCATGTTGGCTAATAGCTCCTGGTATTCTGGGAGCTGAAGTCCCTCGGCCCTTAAAGGGGAAAGGTTGCCTACCCCTGGTTTATCGTGTCAAAAGCCGTTGAGAGATCCAAAAGCACTAACTGGGTCACACTTCCCTGGTCAATGCTTAGGCGTAGGTCATCTACCAGAGCAACCATGGCAGTCTCAACCCCATATCCAGGTCTGAAGCCTGTTTGAAATAGATCTAGAAAATTGGTATCATCCAAGATCGCTTGGAGTTGAAAGGCGACAGCCCGCTCGATCACCTTGCTCAAAAATGGCAGGTGGGATACTGGTCTGTAATTTGTCAAAACCAGGGGGTCCAGGGAAGGTTTCTTCAGGAGCGGTCTAACAATTGCTTTTTTTAAGCTTGTTCGAATAGATCCTTCCCTGAGCGATGAATTGATGATCCCTTTAAGAAAGGCCATCAAGGCATTGCCCCCCTGGACAACCAGCCATGATGGGCAGGGATCGAGCGGGCACGTCGTCTTTTTCACTTTTCCAAGGATCTTGTCCATGTCATCGGTAGTGACTCAAACTGATCCAGTTTAATCTCTAAAACGGGTTTACTGGACACCTCATCAGTCGATTCTGCTATAATCCTGGTGTCTAAGTCGGTGCCTATCTGAGAGATTTTACCTGCAAAATAGTTGTTAAAAGCATCACAGCAGGCTGTTGTCGGGTTAAGTAAAGGGTTCTGCACATGTGGAACCTGTGTCAGTTCCCTCACCACCCTAAACAGCTCTGCTGGACGAGATTCTGCAGACACAATATGTGCAGAAGAGAAAGATTTCTGCGCTGTACGTTTTGCCTCTCTATAGGGATAAAGAAAATTTCTATGACGAGTCTTGTCAGATAGGAGACGAGTTTTCCGCCAGGTGCACTCTAGTCGTTGTCCAACCCGCTTCATCTGCCTAAGTTCTTCTGTGAACCAAGGTTGACGGTTTAGGGTGGATTGGAAAGGACGCTTGGGAGCAATCGTGTCGATAGCCCTAGTAAGATCAGTGTTCCAAGTTTCGACTAGGGCTTTGACAGGATCACCGGCATTACCAACTAAGGAACCCTCTAAGGCTTTCT
Organism: Phrynosoma blainvillii; assembly: GCA_026167975.1. Taxonomy (NCBI): domain Eukaryota; kingdom Metazoa; phylum Chordata; class Lepidosauria; order Squamata; family Phrynosomatidae; genus Phrynosoma; species Phrynosoma blainvillii. The sequence goes on along the minus strand of JANUYF010000003.1, from coordinate 153,297,335 downwards.
TGAGTCCAATTGGCTCCATTAGCCTCCAAGGGTGGATCATTCTAATAGGTCCTCCACCCCCGGGAGGATAGACATTGGGTCTTAGTACTTGTCCAAAGTTTCCTTATGGGCCAGTATTCCCCTATGGGCCAGTATTCCCCTATGTTTCCTTATGGGCAAGTATTCCCCTATGATTCCTTATGGGCAAGTGTTTCTCTAAGTTTTCCTATGGGCAAGTATCTTCCAATGTTTCCCTATGGGCAAGTATTCCCCTATGATTCCCTATGGATATGTATTCCCCTATGTTTCCCTATGGGCAAATATCCCCCTATGATTCCTTATGGGCAAGTATCCCCCTATGTTTCCCTATGGGCAAGTATCCCCCTATGTTTCCCTATGGGCAAGTGTTCCCCTATGTTTCCCTATGGGCAAATGTTCCCCTATGTTTCCTTATGGCCAAGTATCCCCCTATGTTCCCCTATGGGCAAGTATTCTCCTATGATTCTCCATGGGCAAGTGTTTCTCTATGTTTCCCAATGGGCAAGTGTTTCCCTATGTTTCCCTATGGGGAAGTATTCCCCTATGTTTCCCTATGGGAAAGTGTTCCCCTATGTTTCCCAATGGGCAAGTATCCTCCAATGCTTCCCTATGGGCAAGTTTTCTCCTATGTTTCCTTATGGCCAAGTCCCCCCCTATGTTTCCCTATGGGCAAGTGCTATCATTTGTTTTACATTCCCAGGGGTCCTTTTATTCCCAATCCATGCCCCCCCCCCCATGGCTTCACTGACCACAAGTGAAACACACCCAATCATCCTCTACATCGGGGCAGGCAACCTTTCCCCTTTAAGGGCCGAGGGACTTCATCTCCCAGAAGCCTCAGCCTTGTTGGCCAATAGTCCCATGTTGGCCAATAGCTCCTGGGATTCTGGGAGCTGAAGTCCCTCGGCCCTTAAAGGGGAAAGGTTGCCTACCTCTGCAAGTCTGAACTCTGCCTTCTGGAGAGCTCCTGCCCTGCCCTGGCCCTGGCAGCTGGCCCAGTATCTTGCCCTTCCGTCCATTTCCAGCATGCAAGAAACCGAGGGCTCCCAGTAAAGAGCTGGACTCACTGGTCGGTAGCCGTCGCAGTCCATGGGAGCAGGAAGGGGAGGAAGGCTGGCCCGGCTGGCCGACAGAGGCTCCGGCGGAGACCTGGAGAAGGAAGGAAGGACGAAGGAAGGAGGGTTAGAAAAGGCCGCCTACTTGGGCTTCCCAAGGAAGGAGGGAGGCAGGGAAGTGGGCGGCGTGGAAACGCCGACGGAAAGTCCCTAGAAGCCCAGCGGAGCCCCAGGGAGGGAGGCAAAGGAAGGAAGGGAAAAGAAAAGGAAGGAAGGGAAAAGAAAGGAAGGGAAGGGAGAGCCCTCCCTCTTTCTCTCTCTGGCTCCCTTGGGGGACCCCCCCAGCCCCACTCCAGTCCCCTAGAAAGTGGCCTCTGGCCCCACAGACAGACAAACAGCCCTCCCTTCCCTTCCTTCCTTCGAGCCTCCTCAGCAGTGACCAAGGCGTCCTCCTTTACCCGGACGCACCCCTCCATTTCAGCCTTCTCTGTCCAGGAGGGAATTCCAAAACGCCCTTCTCTCTTCCCTCCTCCCCCCCCCCTTTTTTTTTTTTTGGACTCTTTAAGCAGCAATGATTTTTTTAAAGTCTATATTAGTGTCTCTAGCTTTGATTTCAAAGACTGTTAGTCTGTGGGCCTTTGCAGACTGCCAGAAATAATGCAAATTGAGTCCACTTTAACTGTCCTTGCTCAGTGCTAGGGAATCATGGGAATTGTATTTTTTTTCTGGGACATTGAGCCTTCTCTGTCAGAGAGCTCTGGTGCCACAATAAATTACAGTTCCCATGATTCCCTAGCACTGAGCCAGGGCAGTGCCTCAATTTAATGTGCACTATTTCTGGCAGTCTGCAAAGGCCCTGTAGAATCAGTATGTAGAGCACCTTTGAGACTCACTGAAAGAAAGAAATGGGCAGCAGGAGCTTTCCTAGACTTCAGTCTCATTCCTCAGATATACATTTGGCATTATTATTATTATTATTTAGAGAGATCTTGTAATCCCTTTGAGACTCACTGAAAGAAAGAAGTTGGCAGCAGGAGCTCTCCTAGACTTCAGTCTACTTCCTCAGATATGCATTTGGCATTAATATTATTATGCAGAGAGATCATGTCGCACATTTGAGACTCATAGAAAGAAAGAAATGGGCAGCATGAGCTTTCATAGACTTCAGTCTACTTCCTCAGATGCTTTTGGTATTATTATTATTATTATTATTATTTAGAGAGATCTTGTCGCACCTTTGAGGCTCACAGAAAGAAAGAAATGGACAGCATGAACTTTCACAGACTTCAGTCTACTTCCTCAGATGCATTTGAGGAATAATGCATCTGAGGAAGTCTGTGAAAGCTCATGCTAACAATTTCTTTCCTTCAGTTAGGGGGGTTGCAGACTGCCAAAAATAGTACAAATTGAGTCCACTTTAAGGGTTAGGGAATCATGGGAACTGTATTTTACTGTGGCACCAGAGCTCTTTGACAGAGAAGGCTCAATGTCTCAGAAAAAAAACAATTCCCATGATTCCCTAGCACTAACCCTAACCCTAAAAGTGGACTCAATTTGCACTATTTCTGGCAGTCTGCAACCCCCCCTTAGTCTCAAAGGTGCAACAAGATCTCTCTACATAGCTTTGATTTAGTCATGTTTAAATATTTGAAGGGGTGTCATATTCTGGATGGAGCAAGCGTGTTTTCTGCTGTTGCAGAGAATAGGGCACAGAGCAATGGATTCATAATAGAGGAAAAGTGACTCCACCTGAATATTAGGAGGCACTTCCTGACAGTGCAAGCTGTTCGACAGTGGAACACACTCCCTCAGAAAGTGGTGGAGTCTCCTTCTTTGGAGGTCTTTAAACAGAGGCTGGATGGCCATCTGTCAGGGATGCTTTCATTTTGAGTTCCTGCATCAGAAAGTGGATGGCCTCGATAGCCCCAGAGGTCTCTTCCCACTGTATGGTTCTATGTTATTCTTGGAAGAAGTGTATAGAGTGGGGGGAAACCACCCACATCTATTAGACAGTACAAGATTGATAAATGTCCGGACAAGTGGCATTTGTAAGAACTGTTCTGAAAGCAAATTCAAACAAAAATCCACCAAACAACGATACCTTTATTGGCAAACCAAAATGTACAATATACTTGTTGCAAGCTTTTGAAGCTGCACTTGTGAGGGATGGACAGTCAAGAAAGAAGATAGGAGGAAAATCAATGCATTTGAGATGATGTGGTGCTGGAGAAGAGTGCTGAGGATCCCATGGACAGCCAAAAGGACAAACAAATGGGTCCTAGAACAGATCAAACCAGAGATATCCCTAGAAGCCAAGATGACAAGACTTAGACTGTCATACTTTGGACACAACATGAGAAGGCATGAATGGTTGGAAACGGCAATAATGTTAGAAAAGGTGGAGGGAAGTAGAAAGAGAGGAAGATGGATGCTAGATAGATGGATTTTATTAAAGAGACCACGAATAAGAGTTTGCTGGAGCTGGGCAGAGCAGTAGAGGAGAGGGGGCCTGGAGATGTCGCATCCATAGGGTTGCCATGGGTCGAGATCGACGTGAAGGCAGTTAACAACAACAAAGTCACCATCCAGATTTACACATTTTCCCTAGTGTTTGTTGACCCTCTGAATACTTGATATTGTAGAAGTCTGCAGACTGTGCCTTACGATGGGGGTATCCTAAAGTAATAGTAATCACCCAGAAGTTATTACGGTATATTGATGAAACTTTGTCAGTGTCACCACTGCTCCCTAAGTGCATGACGCTGAGAAAAATCAGCTCGCTGTGTCCTTTATTTGTGTGACAGGTTGTGCCACAAGTGACAATAAAGCGTACAATCTTCGTAAGGCGGGCAATCTGTGCAGACTTCTACAATAATAAGGTAAATGGGAGGGTCAAGAAACGCTGGGGGAAGTGTGTAAATCTGGATGGTGACTACGTAGAGATGAGTTAACAACTACATAGAATCATAGAGTTGGAAGAGACCACAAAGGCCATCCAGTCCAACCCCCCTGCCATGCAGGAACTCCCAATCAAAGCATAACAAAACAATATTTTTTTTAAGCTGATAATTAAAACTTTACGATACCCCCCTTGTATGGTTCTGGGATTCTGAGGGGACGCTGCCTGGGGCCCCTGCCCTGACCTATCAACAAGAAGGCACAACTTCCCCAAGAATGTCCTTCTCCGGGGGAGGCCTACCCCCACAGGGCCCTCACTCGGGACCCTCCAACGAAGGCCTGGAGCCAAGGGGGCAAAAGAGAGAAGCCCCCGACCCCCGTCTCCCTCCCTCCAGACCCCCAGAATGCTCCTTGGGACCCTCCACCGACCTTCTTCAGGGGACTTCCGGGTCTCCGTGGCAACGGGCCGGGTCTCTTCCGGAACCACTAAGCCCCGCCCTTCCCTCGCGGGTTCCTAGAAATCAGCTGACTCCCCCTGGAAGGAGGCGGGGCTTCCTTGACAGGCTGGCTGTGGAGCGGGTTGCCCAGGCAACGGGAGACACGCCCTTCGCCTTGCCCTGAGGCCGCTGAGGCGGTTGGGGAAGTAAACAAGGAAGCCGCGCGCGAAGGGGGCGGGGCCTGCCCTGGGGCGCTGGACCGGAAGTGGGCGTCTCGCTCAGGCCGGAAGTGTGCTGTGCAGAGGCAACAGTAACGGGCTCCCAGGCTGGAGCTGTGTGGTATCTTTAAACCCCCGACGAGGGCACTGTTTCTTGTTGTGGGCGTGCTTTCAAGTCCTTCCCGACTTATGGCAAACCTCTATCCATGGGGTTTTCTTGGCAAGATTTGTTCAGAGAGGGTTTGCCGTTGCCTCCCTCAGAGGCTGAGAGAGTGTGACTTGCCCAAGGTCACCCAGTGGGTTTCCATGGCTGAGCTGGGATTCGAACCCTGGTCTCCAGAGTCAAGCCACTACGCCACAGAGGCTCTCTTGGGAGGGATGTACGTACTAAAACAAATGAGAGTATTTGCCCATAGGGACGTCATGCTTGCCCATAGAGAATCATTGGAGAAGGCTTGTCCATAGAGAATCATAGGGGAATATTTGCCCATAGAGAATCATTGGAGAAGGCTTGTCCATAGAGAATCATAGGGGAATATTTGCCCATAGAGAATCATTGGAGAAGGCTTGTCCATAGAGAATCATAGGGGAATATTTGCCCATAGAGAATCATTGGAGAAGGCTTGTCCATAGAGAATCATAGGGGAATATTTGCCCATAGAGAATCATTGGAACATTCTTCCCCATAGTGAATCATTGAATGCTTGCCCATAGAGAATCATTGGGGAATACTTGCCCATAAGGAATCATAAGGGAATACTAGTATTTCCCTGTAATTCATTCGTTGGGGGTTACTTTGCCTCCTCTGAATTGAAGCAGGGGCTCTGTTGTGTCTCTTCACTTGTTTTTCACCCCTCCCTGCTTCTCCTTTTTTAAGTGGAGGGGAAACTTTTTGACCACACCATGCCTTCCTCTGTGAAGACTTCTCCATTTGGAGACATGTAGTCTTAGCATTCTTTAAACCTCCCACCACTGGAGCTTTGTTGGACTAGAACTCTTAGGGAAACCCCCTGAGCAAGTCACACTCTCTCAGCCTCAGAGGAAAGCCATGGCACGCCCCTTCAGAACAAATCTTGCCAAGAAAACCCCATGACAGGGTCGCCTTGAGGGGGCACGTGTGGGAAAGCACACAACAACAACAACCCACCCAGGTCTTCCCTGCTTCTCTCTCTCTCTTTTCTTTACCAGATGAAATCCCTTAAGGACGAAGGGACGGAACAGCTGAACAATGTCCTTTGAGTGGTAATGCAAGGAACTTTATATTTCCTGGAAGCACACCTCTGTGTCTGTCTCTATGTTTTAAGGCACTAATGGAGATAATAGAGGAAGGGACTGTTTATAAATCATAAATATCCAGATACCATTCAAAAAATATAGCCGTGTTACTCTGTAGAATCAGTACGTAGAGAGACTTTGGGCCTAAGCAGACTGCCAGAAATAGTGCACATTAAATTGAGACACTGCCCTGGCTCAGAGCTAGGGAATCATGGGAACTGTAATTTATTGTGGCACCAGAGCTCTCTCACAGAGAAGGCTCAATGTCCCAGAAAAAAATACAGTTCCCATGATTCCCTAGCACTGAGCCAGGGCAGTGCCTCAATTTAATGTGCACTATTTCTGGCAGTCTGCTTAGGCCTTTTGTAGCACCCTTGAGACTAACTGAAAGAAAGAAATTGGGTTCTTGAACAGGTCAGATCAGGGCTCTCCATGGAAGCAAAGATAATCAAGTTGAGTGTAGAAGAAAGAGAGGAAGACCACAAACCAGATGAACTTAAAGCTCCTGCTGCCAATTTCTTTCTTTCAGTTACTCTCAAAGGTGCTACAAGATCTCTCTACATCCAGATACCATGTGAATGTAGAGTCATAGAATCATAGAGTTGGAAGAGACCCCAAGGGCCATCCAGTCCAACCCCTGCCATGCAGGAACTCACAATCAAAGCATCCCTGACAGGTGGCCAAATGCCTCTGCTTCTGCTGAGTAGAATGGGATGTCCAGAGAGATCAGGGGCATCACTAGAGGGTGAGTGGGCTACACCAGTTGACACCCTAAAAGGAGGGGAGGGGTTGACACCACAGCAGTGGCTGGCTATTGGCAGAAACAGACTGTGATGTTCACCTGCATCCCTTAAAAATGCTGAAGAGATGGTATGAATGGGGCAAGGCTCAGTAGGAGAAGAAAGGAGAGACCCCATGGTTTAAAAAAATTAAATTAAAAAAAGTTTTAATTTTTTTTAGAAACGTTACATCTCAAAAAAAAATTCACTTTAAACACATCAAACTGTATGTGTAATTATATTTAAACTGTGCATACGATGTTGTAATTTAAAGGGATAATTTTAATTTTGCTGATTGTTTATGTCACAGCTGTTACCATTACATTCTGTGATATATGGGAATTACAATTTATGAGCAACATTAGTATAAAAAAACATTACTAAGGATTCTGTGGTATGAGAGGAGGTCAATGGGGAGACGAGACCATGAATGACCACACTGGCTGATGCCAACCGTAGTGACGCCACTGCCAGGTATCATGTCATGCCAGGCCCCATTGATTTGCACTCTTCCTTTCTAGCACTGCAATGGGACGTTGCTGGGATTCCACTGGCACTTCCTGTGTCTGATGCTACGGAGACTCCTCTTTCCCTCCCCAAACCCTGGTGAAGGGCTTAGAGTAGACCAAGCAAAGTCACATGAAAGAGGAGCATGAGAAAGAGAGTACTTTTAAGAAAAAGGTTTTATTTTAAAATAAGGAATCACCATAGTAAAAGAGCATCTTTTGAAGGATCATCTTTTCCTTCAGGTGCAAGATCAGAAGGTACAAGTTACAGACAATTAGATAATTTCGACCAAGCCAAGCTAATTTCAACACAACTAGCTAATGTGTTTTTGTTAGCTCCCCTTGAGTCAGTTCCAACTCATAGCGACCCTGTGGATGAGACATCTCCAAGAATCCCTATCTTCCACTGCCTTGCCCAGATCCTACAAGCCCTTCCCCATAACCCCCCTGATTGAGTCTATCCATCTGGTCTTCCTCTCTTTCTTCTATTCTCTACCTTTCCTAGCATTATTGTTTTTTCTAGTGATCTGTGCCTTCTCATTATGTGTCCAAAGTACGATAGTCTCAACTTGATCATCGGGAACAGCTCGAAGGTAGAAGAAAAGAGTTAAATAGACATGCAACATACAGTATTACAGGTTACAGTGCTGTCAAATGGCAGACATATATAACACTTGATTGAGCAGTTTAGCATTCCTTCTCCATGCTTGTCAGTCCAACATCCCTGATGTGCTGGAAGACAAGGTTTTTGCAGTGGTGGTTCTTGGCTTTCTTCCAGAGGGAAAGGGCTCAGGATATTCACAGATGCTCACTGGAGTGGACCATCTGTGATGGGAAGGTTTTCAACCCCACCCTGTGGTCTAGGTTACCCCTGTCTATCATAAATCTGGACCACTTCAACAGTTCAAGTGACTGGGCCTCTTTCTTCTCAGCTTATTCCATGTAGCTGGAATACTGTGGTCTGCTTCATGCAGACCACTTTTGTCACTGAAAGAGACCAGGTGTCTTTCTTTGCCACCTTCCATGCAGCTTGAATACTGTGGTCTACTTCCTGCTCCTTCTGGAACTGCTGTCACTCCAATGGAACCAGCTGCTCCTCCTGGAGTGAAGGACTTGCCTGAGACTTGCTACATGGCAGAAGGTGATACCTGCTCAGGTGCAGAAGCAATACTTGCAGGTGTCTGAAGTTGCTCCTCCTCTTACATAATTCTGTTCTTGTAGAGTGTTGCAAGAAGAAAAATTAATGTGGTGTTAGTGGAACTTGAAACTATGTAAATGCTATATGCAAAGGGATCATGTACAATCTTTGAGACTGTGTGAAAGAAGTTGTAGCATAAGCTTTTGTAGACTTGGTCTGCATGCTCAGATGCATAAAGTGAACTGGTGCCCAGGAAGGACCTATATAATCCCACTGTATGAATAGCATAGAAATGCAGAACTTGTGGGTATGGTGATGAGGTGACAGAAAGGAAATGTGATAAACTGGTTAAGAGCATCCTCATGAAAGAAAGCTGGGGTGTTAAAAAACTTATTATAATGTCTGTAGTGTGCTCTGTTCAACCCACTATTGAGGGACTGGAATTTGTGGATTTATTCTAATACAGCTGTTTCTTTTCCAATCTTCCTTCATAATTTTTTTGCTCAAAGATTGCTGTCGTGTGGGCCGAAATGGAATGCCCAGGAGGACTGAAGTGTTCTGCAATGGGTTGTTTTATGTTTGTTTGTTTGTGTTTTGTTTGTATTTACATTTTTAATGTCTGATTAATGTCCATTTATCTTCTGGCACAGAGGCTGACCTGTTTGTCCAGTGTAGAGTGCTGAAGGGCATAGTTGACAGAAGATAGCATATATTACACCAGAAGATGAGCAAGTGAACTGTAGGTATGTGATGAGGTCCTGTGATGACATTTCCCGAATAGATGTGTGGGCAGTTGGCATTTGGATTTGTACCAAGGTCTCATACCTGTCTCCATGTGGTGCATCCTCCTGTAAGTAACTGAGTTTGGGAGGCTGACTATAGGTAGGTAAAGGCCTGCCACCAAAAACCTTTGAGAGGGCAGTGTTATGTCCCGAATAATTGTCATTCAGTAATGATACATCTGAGTGGTCTCAGCTGAGAGTTATATATGATTACTAATGGAGTTTTGTAGTTTTGCATCCCTTTCCTGTGCATCTGAGCAGATGCAACTGTATAGAGGGCTTGGGTGTAAATTCTGGATTAGGTGTTAGTGGCTTTGTGATATAGGATAATACTCAATGTCTTTCGTGCAGCTGTATGGTGGTGTCCAGAAAGTGGATTTGTTCTGTAGATAACTCCAGACTGAGACCACTAGGATTTCGACCTCAGGTTGAGAAAGGCTGTCCCACAGCACCAGACACCCCCCCACACACACACACACACAGCACCTGTTCAATAAAGTTTTATCATTAATCTGCATTTCTCATCTTCATTCCACCCTCACTCCCCAACATATACACCGTTCACATGTCAAATCCTTTGTTAAATATTAGCAAAGAGTGATGTGTTATTTCAGTTAGGATATTGACTAAAACTGCAGCAACAGATGATTGACTACAGATGATTGACTCCAAATCAGTGAATGACTGGATTTGCTAATCATGTTATTTTGAATGTATGTGAAATACTTTTAGACTCAGCTGAATCACTGCGCTTTCTCTGCCCCGCTAGTCACAAAATTTTGGTCTGTAAAGATCTACAGAACTGAACATATATTGGTATTCTGGAGCCATGGATCTGTTATCTCCAGCTTAAAAGATAGGTTTTCTGACAACCTCACACCACTGTGTATCCATCTTACTTTAATAGTTGTTTATTTAAATCTCTTAACCTTGCACTGTAAGCCTAATGAAATAGCGATGCTGGCATTCCTTTATTTTGCTATCTGTTTCATACTGCACATATGGGATGCTTGCAGTGAAGGTCCAAGGACTTAATTAGCCTAATGATAGCTGTGTGTGTGTGTGTGTGTGTGTGTGTGTAAGCCTTCAAGTTGCCTGTCGGCTTATGGTGACCCCACAAATTTAATAAGGTTTTCTTAGGCAAGTAATACTCAAGAGGTGACCTTTCCCAGTTCCTTCCCCTATGATATATCCTACAGCTCCTGGTATTTCTTGGCAGCCACCCATCCAAGTACTAACCAGGGCTGACTGCTTAACTTCCAAGATCAGATGGGATCTGGTCCCTTTACTACCTCTCAATCTTTGTTGTTGCTGTTGGTGCCTTTAAGTCATTTCTGATTTATGGTGACCTTGTGATGAAACCTATCATGGGGTTTTCTTGGCAAGATTTGTTCAGAGGTGGTTTGCCACTGCCTTCCCCTGAGACTGAGAGCATGTGACTTGCCCAAAATCATCAAGGCATGGGTTTCATGGCCAAGCAGGGAATCAAACCCTGGTCTCCAGAATTATAGTCCAACACTCAAACCGCTATGTTGTGTTGGCTTCCATCAATGTACAGCCCCCTTAAAAAAGGGTGCTGTGATTCAGTGGAAACTGTGCAGTCCTCCAAATGTTGTTGGACTGCAACTCCCAGCAACACTAACCACTGCTGAGGAATATCAGAAGGTGTCGTTCCACGACATCTGAGGTCCCACACAATTCCCATTATTGGTGCCAAGAGAAGGGGTTAACTCTCTATCCATCGTTTCCCACATCAAATTCCTCACCTTGGTGCTGCTAGCAGCTGCACTTACTCTCAAACCAGACCATCCTGTTCCAGGGCAATGCTTTTCAAATAGAGTAGACCTCTGGTATAGAGCCAGTGTGCTATAGTGGTCTGAGTGTTAGATTAGGACATGGGGAGACCAAGATTTAAATCCCTGCTCAGCCATGGAAACCCACTGGGTGACCTTGGGCAAGTCACAATCTCTCAGCCTCAGAGAAGGCAAGAACAAACAAATCTTAACAAATTTTGCCAAGAGAGCTCTGTGGAAATGAATTGAAGGCTCACAACAACAAGACCTCAGGGACAGGTCGTGACTGGACATGGGGAAAAGAAAAACACAAGATGCACCAATCCATCGCGGCATATTTATATATTAATGTATAAAATATTCAGCACAATGTTCTCTAAAACATATATATGCCAATTCAATTCAGGAGGAAGATCACACATACAGAGTGAAATCTGGCACAAGTATGTGAGCTCCACATCATCAAACCCACCCCCTTTTATTCATCAAGATTTTTAAAGACAGTCACTACAGGGCCTTTCCAGATGATGATTTTTTTTCTGAGAATGTGAATACTTGCGAAAGCTTGACTTGAGGGAGTAATATTTTTCCAAAGTGCTCTTCTTGCAACAATATTGTATTTATCAACTGGTCAAGTGTGATCCCACTGCCCCCACCATAACATTATGTACAATGAAACAGCACAGGCATTATTAAGTGTGCATGAGCCAGAGATAAATGACACAGTTCTCCCTTCAGTATCTCCACCATTTTGTAAACTTATTAAAACATTTTACTCTTTTTATTTAAAAAAATTAATCCCCACAGTCCCCCCCATAACACTTAAGGACAGGCTCATGCATTTAGCCCTTTCAATACTGTGCAAATGGCAACCATCACACTTAGTTTCTCAGTATGCCAAAGTGATGCATTTACCTTTTCCATCATGTATCTTCTGCAATTCCACAACAGAAAGTGCAATCTCAACCTCATCCTAAGGCATTCCTGGCACAAAACTAAAATTAGCACAACCATCAGCTAATGAGGAAGAAAAACAACTTGAGAGACCCCTTACAATAATTTAGCAAGAGATTTGGTAGGATTCATTCACTTTGGTCTTGTCTCAAGATACTTTAGTATTGACATTGATAGTGTTGTAAGAAAGTAAAATTTCTATGCCCAGTGTTGCTCCTTAGTCATTCTAAAGATGTGTGCAAGAGTATATGAAGTATACTCCAAAAGTATATATCAAGAAATACTCCAAAATGCTTGGTGTGTTTTTTCCACAACCATCTTCTCAGGATTCTTTCTTCCACTACTAGAAGCATGACATTACTGCTCCCAAGCAGTGTCTTCCCATTGCCAGAGATGACATTGGAGAGGCCAACAAACAACATGGCTCCTTCACATACTCATATGCAATAACCACACTGTTCCAACAACATATGAAATGTCACACATCTTGTGAATCAGCTAGGAAGTTTTGAAAATTACCCAGTTGAGTATTCCAAAGACTCTAGCAACGTATTACATCTTTGGGTATTTTACTGTATCTTCTATTTTTACATCTTTTTAAAAAAATAATATGAAAAGCAGACCTGAGAAACCCTGCCTGAATAACCACAAAAGGCACAAAAATATCCATTCTAGGATAAGGGGAGCATAGAGTTCAGAACCAATTAATTCCTGAACTACTGTGCATGTCAAAGGCACTTCAGTATGTAATAAAGTAATGGTTGAAGCATGACTTCATATTGTTCATAACATGAGAATCCAGAGATCTGAGCTTTCTTGACTGTTTGGATATGGCTATTTTGCCTTTATGTCTGTAGCCATTCAGCGTCTGTGAACAAGACAGCAGACATACCTATTAGTATCTGGAATTCATTGCAGTTTTGAAAAGTTCTGAGCTTGGGAAGGAAGGGAGGGAGCTGAAAAGGTAGAGAAAGCTTTGGAGGCACCAGCTATTTGTAGCACCTTGAATAGGGATTGGATGGCACTTCTAAAAACAGCTACACAGAAGATACAGGTTTCCCAGGCCTTCTCCCACATGGAAGAGAGTCAGCACCACAGCTGTCAACCAGTAGTGCTGCAGAGGATTCCTCCAGTGAGCGAACTAAAACTAAAGTGCTGCATCTAAAACAGAGCATTCTGGGAATAAACAAGACTTCTCCAAAAAGCTATACGAAACCAACTCAGGTGGCCCAATTTCAAGCAGCAACGTACGATTAAGCCTATGTTCATTATTGCTCAGTACTAATACACTGAGGATAAGATGCAGGACTTGAGAAAATAAACTGGCAAAGGTTACTTCACTCAGCAAGTAGTTTTGGTCCCAAAGAAATTAAGGCCACAAGAGAGGAAAACACATTTAGTAACTGACACCTGATAGTAGTATGGGTCCCAATGTCCCAGGTGAATGCAAGGCCTTTTCCTGGGGATGCCATAACCCTAGGGCTGCAATGAATGCTCTTGTACTTCCCAGCTCTTCCTGAATAGTGTCTTTCTTCACCATTCAGGTTCTTGGCTGGAGATGCCAGGAATCACAGCATGCCCTCTACGACTAAGCTGCATCACCTCTCCAATACCAAAACTAATCCCCATCAAATGACAAGAGATCGTCTACCCAGACTACTTGGCATTGCCATTTTTCATTCCCGCATGTTGAGTATTGGAGGACAGAGACTTTGATGCAAGGGCAAGGAAGTCTGCTGCCTAAAGGCCACTGGTGGGACAGAGTATTTGGATGTGCTTCTAACAGAGAATGCCCATGGCACTGTTAGCATAGCACATACGCACAATAAATACAAGAGGTGATCTGAATCTCAGGCATGATCCAAAATAATGTTCTGACTTGTCCCTTTTTGGTTGCTCAGCATACCAGTAAGCAGAGCATGTTCTGGCTCTTTCGGGAGCTCTTGGACACACAAGCAGTCAATGGCCACCCTACATCATGGCCATGTTTTCCAAGTGGTTGTGCACGTGTGACATGCTTGGCGTGCTGCTGTCCACTTTGTAGCTTTTAGAAGTCCGCCTGACTTTCAGGAGAACCAGGAAGGTGTCTGTGGAAATGGCTCCAAATTCAGCAGTAAAGGTGCCGTAGAAGACAAGGACATTTATGATGAACATCCATTCACAGAGAGCAGCCAGGTGTTGAAGAACAAAGCTCTGCTGGATAAAAAACACACCACCTGAGGGTGCCAAAGTCAAGGCAAACAAGGTCAAAAGGAAGATGCAGAAGCAACAGGGAAAACAAGCACACTGGAAGCAGTCCTGGGAGACTTTTCAACTACGAAATCAGCTTGGCAACTATCAGCTTTAAGGATCAGGTCTAATAAATACAGCCCCATCCAAGGCAAGTGCAAAGCATTTGTTTTACATTTCAAGTCTAGTATTTCAAGGCAAGGATGTGCTCCTGGAATACAACTGAATATTGTAAGCTAGGGAAATTAATATTCTGAGCCTCTTATTTCTAATATTAAGAAGCATTGCAAACATATTAGTAAGGGGAAATTAACATTGAAGCCTGATGGCTCCCCTTGTGAAATTCCCTGATATAAGGAGGCATTCTGTTTTGAGAGACAAAAATGGAAGACAAATATGTTTCCTTTAGGGGCCTTGCTTCTAGTTGTAACATACTGTGATGAGGGGGAAAAAACTGGCTGAAAAATGCAAATATCATTACCTGATGTGACATTTTTTATTTCCTCCTTGCAAGAAGGACAACTCTCTTTTGGGAACTCAGAATTGAAGCAACCCTCAAAGAGTCCTATCCTGGCTCTGCTTGTTTAAAATTCCAACGTAGACACATGGAACCTCCTTTTTTTAGTGTAATATTTAGTTGAACCCTAGGTATTCCAACCCTTGGGGTTTTTTTTCCTTTCCTCAGTGGACAGAAGGAATCATCATCATCATCATCATCATCATCTATTTCATTTATATCCCACCTTTTCCCCATTACTGGGATTGAAGGCAAGTCAGAAAAATTAAAGCAAATACAGTTAGAAGCACCTGCAAAGACATAAATAAAAACTTACAACAGGTAACAACAGTTAATAAGTTATTGGTAAAATGCAATTCAACTATTCCTAGCATTAAAACCATTTAAATAAATTATTAAAAGATAAAATGGACAAAAGCAGCACATTATTAAAAGCTCTTGTAGTCGACTCCTAAAAGCTTGTCAGAAGAGAAAAGTTTTCACTTGAGGAAGGAGTTCCAAATATTGGAAGCAGCCACTGAAGTTGTATGCTCAACCAGCCTGTTAACAACCTGCTGTACTTCCTTGGGCCAACAAAAATTTCTAAGCACTTTTCAAAGGCAGCTCCATGTATACCACGTTACGAAAAGCCAAACATGATGGCATGGTACAACAGCATCCAAAATCCACAAACAGTGATACCTTTCTTGGGCCAAATAGTATGGAAGATTCTTTTTGTCTTGCTAATGAAGTTTAAGTTTTATTTCCTGGACCTTAAGACTTTTTTTGTCTCCTAGACCCCACATGGCCAAAAAGGAGGAATTGCCTCTACCTGTATGGATATCCCTCTGTACCATCTTAACTATAACAATATCTACACAAAATGTAGGCCTGTGACTTCAACATCGTCATTTTCTTTTCTTTCTCCTATATGCTCTTCAACACCTTTGCCTTATGAAGAAGCCAATGGGGATTTGAAAGCTTGCATCATTTATTTTGTGCATTTTGGTTGCCCCAATGAAGGTATCCCTGTTTTGTGGATTTTGAATATTATTGTACTTTGCTGTATGGCCAACATGGCTACTCCCTGCATATGATGGCATGGGTCGCCGAATCAGACATCTTCAGGAATGGCTGCAGCTGGCACACTAGCTTTAAATAATACAGATGCAGATGGTCAGAATGAAATCTGGCCCTCCAAGCACAGGGCTGAATCTAGGAGCACACCCAAACAGCAGACCTGAGCCTTCACAGGAGGAATACAAACCAATCCAGCACAGGCTGAAAACCTGTTCCCCAATCTGCCTTTCAACTGACCAGAAGAACCTCTGTCTTGTTTGGATTAATCTTCTATTAGCATATGTCCATCCAATCCATTATGGATGACAGATACCAGTTGAACACAGAAACTGCTTCCTTGGAGTTGGATTGAAAGGAGAGATACAGTTCAGTGTCATCAGCATACTGATGGTAGCACACCCAAACCTCCATACAACCTCTCCCAACAGTTTCATGTAAATGCTGAAAAGCTGAAGGGATAAAACAGCCCTGAGGAGCTGGGGTCAGTGGCCATGGAGTAAGAAATCCCCACCACCACCACCATCACCTTTTGGGTTCATCCTTCCAGGAAGGACCTGAGCCACTATAAAAGAGTGCCTTGAAGCCCCATCCCAGTGGGGCAGCACAAGGGTACCATGATTTATGGTACTAAAATGAGAGGTCCAGCAGAACCAACAGGGTGGATTTGGCTCAATTCCCAGCATAGCTCACCCAAGGCAACCAGAGCTGTCTCTGTCCCATAACCTGGCCTGAAGCCAAATTAAAATGGATCTAAGTGATCTGTCTCATCCAGGAAACTCTGGAGCTGAGATGCTACCACATACCTCAGTACCTTGCCCCAGAATGGAATACTGGAGAATTCCCAGTGTTTTACAGGCTATAAAACTACAATATTTATTAGTGACTTATACATTACATATACAACACAGAAGGATTCCATGATTGATGGTACTGAAATATACAACCCAATCTTTCATCTGTTTGTTCAAAAATAATTTTCATGGAGTTCAAGAGGAGTTACACTTAAGTAAAGGTGTACGCTCAAGGCAGCTCTTTCTGCTAATGCTGTTCCAGATTGCCTAGGAAAATTCGTTTTCATTCAGTCGCATCCATCAGCCTTATTTGCCTCTGGACCCACTTATTTTACCCAAGCTATAATGTTGCAGGAAGGATACTGAAGATGAGGGTGATGAATGCCAGGACTGCAAGGATGCTGCGTAGGTGGCCAGTCCAGTAATGGCCTCTGGTTGTTGCCATGCGGTAAGTCAAAATCGACTGAAGGAATAAAAAGAGCATGCTGGTTGGGAATGCCACACCTGCCCCGATATAATGCAGCACTTTTGCATGGTCCACCTATGGGGGAGAAAAGCAAGTCTGCTAAGGAATCCAAAATGACCAGTCAGGACTCAGTTTGCTTGGTCTTATCCTTGGTTTACTCAAACACACAGCACCATGAAGAAACAGAGTCCTAAAGCAGTCACATATTTCCAAGGCCTTTCAGAGGTCCAGTAGTATATCATTATCTTTGTATGCCCCTTACGAGACAAGTTTCCTTTCTCCCTCCATGTGGATGTGTATCTGTGTCCCACACAGACAGAGACAGCAAATATTTAGATTTTATTCAACACACACTGCCTGTATTACCATTAACATTAAATATACAACAAATGGGATATTCTTGCATTTTCTGCTGTGCAATTGGGGGATGTAGTGTGGACTGAAATTGGTCAGTTCACAGTGAGTCCTAAGAGGATGAGTACGTCTACAGGTCAAATGTTAGCTTCAGAGGATCTGCAAAGCTCTGCAGCAAGGGAGACTGAAGGATGATGCCAGGAAACACTAAGGCCTTGTTCCCACTGTGATTTAAAGTGAATTGCAGATTGGGTTATATGACAGTCGTTCCCACTTGAAACCGGTTCTGATCCTATTGAGCTTGCTTGCAATTGTGATGAAGTGAGGCAAACGCAAAAAAACTGCTGTTTCCTGACACTAGTTATTTGGCGGTTCTTTTGAAAAGAATCGATTCCGAAGCGTGTTCAGCAAGTGGGAATGATGGATCTGAATCGGATCATACTGGAGGGGAGAGACTAATGGCAGAGGAGTGTTTACCATCCTGACTCAGTTTTTGGGAGATCCACCATTCCCCCTCCCCCCAGTGCTGCCTTTGTGCTTGTGTGGCCTATAGGTGCATATAAAATATATATATGGTACTAAAATGAGAGGTCCAGCAGAACCAACAGGGTGGATTTGGCTCAATTCCCAGCATAGCTCACCCAAGGCAACCAGAGCTGCTATATATTTTTTTATATTCCAAATTACCAAATATACGATCGGTTGTTTTTGCAACTTGGTGGCACGCTGGGCAATCGGGCTCATGGCAGCTCAGTGAGACAAGTAGTTGCAATACGAATGGATCGAATCTTCTAACAATTTAAAAAAAAATAGTTTCCAAGCCAAGCTGCTCAAAGGGGAAATGGTGTACTTTTGAGCAGCCAAAATCACCCTGCTCTGGCCCTGTCCTCACTGTGTTGCCGTGCGCGTAGCGATGACGCATAGATGATTGACATACATTTTGAAGCGGCGCAAACTAGTGGGAACGACAATCGTGCCAACAAAGAAGCGATTACAAGGGAATAATGAAAAGATCTGCTTTCATAGTGGGAGCGACACATCTTTTGGAATCGGTTCACTGACACAGAGCAAAGGCAAATTGCAAATCTGTTTAAATGTAAAGAGGAACGAGGCTTAAAACTACTTCGCTCCACCTTGAATGAGGGAAGCATCTCTTTGGGATTGTTGTAAATCTGAAGAGTGACAAAGCAGCTGTCTGCTCCAGGTTGGAGCCTGGTTACCAGTAGCCACAGTCCGCCATAACTCACAAGTCAGTAGCTAAGGGCAGCTTGTCGCCAAGAGTTTATAGAGTCTGATCCAATTCTGCAATTACTCTGTCTCCATTAAGAATAGCTAGAGGCAGAAAGAGAAAACCAGACACTCCAAGAAAGCAGCAGCTGCCCAAACACTTTTTAACAAAGCTTTTTTCCCCCCCTCTGGCATCTCCTCATTCAGACACAGCAAACATCCAAAGCATGGCTGCCAATAAAGGGAAAGCAAACACAGCCATGAATCCTTGGCCTGCCCTGCTGGGTTTCCCAGTCCACTTGGCCAACCATTCTGAACTCTGTAGAAGCAGAGGTCAACAACCAGGCTCTTAGCAACTTTCTCAGGCCCAGACACCAAAGGAGGCCAAGGCATTGGCTGAGATCAATGCAACCTATTGAAACACCTCTAGGAGTGTAGCTATGGGGGGAGCAATTGGAGGTCTCCGTCCTCACAGGAATTCTGTCCTCCCAAATGCAATTTCCTTCAGTCCCCAACTTTCTAGCATTGCAGAGAGTGAGACAATAAAACTACGGTAGTTCACACCTATTTGCTTTGTTCACATTCCCTTGGTAACTTTGCCTGCCAATTTTCCATACCCTCCAGCTGTCCTGATTTGGCAGGGAAGTCCCAATTAATCCTCTGTTATCCCACATTTTCAGCTGTTTTAAAGATGTTCCAGTTTTTCACTACCCCTTCCATTTCCCTTTTTTTGCCTTTAGTTTACTTCCACTGAGTTCAGAGTGCAAAAGTACTTTGCACTCAATTAACTGGGAGAGGGCAGGGGAGATGAGAGGAGGCTGCTGAATCTTGCCCTTTCCAATAATAATAATGATAATTATACATTTTTAATACAATAGGCTCAGGCAAAAGCAAACTTTGGCAAGTCCTCCCAGTTTGTCTGTTCTTCATAACTTGGTATTTTGACCACACTCTGATGTTGCTTGGCCGCATGTGTCCCAGTTTTCATCTATGAAATATTGGAGGGTGTGCTTCTCAAAGAAGAAAGTACAAAGGCAAGCTTACTGTTGAACATAAAGAAATAAAAAATAATGACCACAGAGAACTTACACACATTCAAACTATACAATAAGGAAATAGAAATAGTAAAAGAGTTCTCATATCTAGGATCAAACATTGATCAGAATGGGGACTGCAGCCAGGAAATCAGAATAAGAATAAGAATGGGGAGGGTGGCTATGAAAGAATTAGAAAAGATCCTAAAATGCAAAGACATACAACTCAGTACAAAAGTCTGAATCATACAAGCCACTTTATTCCCTATTACCATGTATGGATGTAAGAGCTGGACAGTCAAGAAAGAAGATAGGAGGAAAATCAATGCATTTGAGATAATGTGCTGCTGGAGAAGAGTGCTGAGGATCCCATGGATAGCCAAAAGGAGAAACAAGTGGGTCCTAGAGCAGATCAAGCCAAAGATATCCCTAGAAGCCAAGATGACAAGACTTAGACTGTTGTACTTTGGACACATCATGAGAAGGCATGAATGGTTGGAAAAGGCAATAATGTTAGAAAAGGTGGAGGGAATTAGAACAAGAGGAAGGCCACATGTTAGGTGGATGGACCTTATTAAAGAGACCACGAATATGAGTTTGCAGGAGCTGGGCAGAGCAGTAGAGGACAGGGGGAACTGGAGATGTCTCATCCATAGTGTTGCCATGGGTCAAGATCGATGTGAAGGCTGTTAACAACAAAAATGCTTTTCTCTGGATATCTAAACTTTATTTCTAAATGCTCAATTGAACTTTTAAGTTTCTGCAAATTTTGGGAGATTTCAGGAGTGAGATAAAGTCTATAAGGGGCAAAATTCTTATTTGACTCTGTGGCCTCATTGCCTCCCCCCCATAGTTACCCACCTGAATACCAAGCCACATCCAACCTTTTCTCCTCCCACGAGTCTATCATCTACCAGCATGGTGTAGTGATTTGAGAGGTGGACTAGGACTCTGGAGACCAGGGTTCAAATCCCCTCTTGACCATGGAAATTCACTGGGTGACTTTGGGCAAGTCACACACTCTCAGCCTCAGAGAATGGCAATGGCAAACTCCCTCTGAAGAAACATGCCAAGAAAGCCCTATGATAGGGTCACCATAAGTAAAAAATGACTTGAAGACACACAACAACAACAAACATATGGTTAACAAAATAACCATTGTGATGTGACAAGGAGGGAGTAAGCTTGAAGGAAATTTTCTTAAGGAACGGGCTGCAACTCACTTCTGTGGTAACATATACTATGCCCTATCTCTTTGTGGATTCCAAAGAACCCATTGTGTGTGTATATTCCTTCAAATCACTTGCCAACCTATGAGACCCCATGACTTTCATAGGATTTTCTTAGACAAGGAGTACTCAGAGGTGGTTTTGCCAATTCCTTCCTCTGAAGTATAGCCTACAATGCCTGGTATTCACTTACTGTCTCCCATCCAAAGCTACGCTCTGGCAACATTACGTGGGGGGTGACACAAGGCTCCCCTTTGCTAAATATGTGATTAGAGTTCTAGAGTAGGATTTAAGAAGTCACTGAAAACTTAGTTTGAGCTACCTTAAAGAGATGGTGAGGACCAAGTGTGGAGGACGGAGACTCCACCTATACTGACTTTTGAGCTCACTAGAGGAAAAGGTGAGATAGAAATGTTAATGGAATAAATAAGCATCGTTTTGTCCACAGAAGTATTCAAGTACCTCTCGTTGTATTGGAATGAAAAACACAGAATCCTAGGAAGGTGGTGCTCCTTTCTCTTCAAAATCTAATGGGCTTCTCTCTTGCCTTGAGGCTTTATATACAGGGAGACGTTGACTTACCTGGAAGTTGCCAACCATAATAAGGCCAGCTGCACAGATCCAGCCTGCAGCCAGCCCCAAGGTGTTGAGAAGGGAAGGGCCATAATGCTCTATGACATGAGCATATCTCAGCAAGCCAACCAGCACCACTAGGAAAAGAAAACAGTGGTCAGAGTCAGGTGTTAATCTTCACCTGCACGGTGAACAAGACCTCCCTACTCCATCAGCACTAGAAACAAGGAGAAGGGGAAGACTACCAAACGTTCACAAATGGACTCTCATTCCTCATGCCAAATGAGCGAGAAACCACCAAGGCCTAGGAGGAGATAAGACTATAGGATCAGGAATAGCTAGATGTAGTTAACACCTGTAATTTCTTATTTCAAATACAAGAAACAAATGTCCAGCCTCTGGGTTAAGAAGATGCAACTGATAACAACTAACAGCTCCCCCCTTCATAAAAACATGCAACTGATAACAACTAACACCTCCACCTTTCATGGAACAGAGGTGCTATGGCAAGTGTATAGCTTTCCCTCTTTCAAAGCCTTCTGATAAATTTTCCTACCCAAATGTGTCAGCTTTTTCCCCCTCCCATATTTTGTTTCTGTAACACCTCTTCTCCTCTTACAGACAAGCCAACAAAAGTCCAAACCTTCAGATGGGGATTGGGTTGGAGGCAAAGACTCACCCATGAAGGAACCCAGGCTGCAGATCAGACTGAAGAAGCAGCTTTCTGGTGGGAAGGTACCGCACTTGCTGTGGAGAGGATATGGAGAGAACATTAGACCACTGACTGAAAATATTTCTCTACTATGACATTGGAGCTGTTTGTACAGGGGACCCTCCATATCGATGGGATAGCCATCCACGGACTCGAACATCCTCGGATCTTCTCACCCCACTATTGTCAATGGTGGTGCATGCACATCACCACCCATTGACTATAATGGGGCTTGAGTATGCATGTTTCTTCTAATTTGTGGGGGCAAGGCAGAACCAAACCCTTGTGGATGGGAAGGGAGTGCTGTGTTATGCTTCCTGAACTGTTTGTAGTTTGTATGGTATTTCTTATTGTGTGTGTGTGTGAAGAACATATATATATATACAGCATGACAGGAGGATAGCCACATGGGTCTGCTCTATCCTGATGCATTATTAGATCAGGAGAAAGAGCAGTTCCTCTATAATACCACAGTTCTCTCACATCTATCCTCAACATCCAGATCCACCGGTTTGCCACTTAGGTTTCTGGAAAGACGTCATACAAGAGGATTCATAATGATATCATGTTCTGAGACAACTATAGAAGATCTTTAATTTATCCTTTTTATCTGTCTGTCTCCGAAATGCAAGATCTACAGTTTACTTTGTTGTGATATTGTCTGTTGGCAGGAATTAAATGGCTTGGGCCCAGGGTACTTAGAGGACCGCCTCTCCCCACATAATCCGCCCCGCACACTCCGATCATCTGGGACTAATCTGCTAGAGGTCCCCAAGTCTCACTTTGTGGGGACCTCTCAGAGGGCTTTTTCCATCGTCGCCCCTTCCTTCTGGAATAAGCTTCCCGCAGAGCTTTGCTCCTCTGCATCACTAGTCTCTTTTAAGAAAAATCTAAAAACGTATCTATTTCAGTTGGCATTTCCACCTTAAGTAATGGTATTTCTTTTTTCTTTCTCTGCCCCATGTGTTTTCTTGTTGACCCCGGACTGTTTGTAACTTTTTTTTCCCCCCCACTTCTTGCCCCTGATATTTGTGATTTGTCTGATTCCTGTTCCTTTTCCCTGCACCGATGTTTTTAACCTTTATATTGTAGCAATTTTAACTTTTTTATTGTTTTAACTCTTTGTAAGCCACTTTGATCATATCCATGGAAAGGCGGGGTAAAAATAAAATTTATTATTATTATTATTATTATTATTATTATTATTATTACCAAGTTTATTCTTGTCTGATATATGCATTTTGTTTTGGTTGCTCTTTCCATAAAATAAAACTTAAAGTTTTTTTAAAAAAAATAAACCTCTTGTATCTCCAAGAATACTTTTATTATTGGACAAGAATGTGTAGAAATTGGAAGTGTAGGGTTAGTAATTAATTTGTTGTTTGCAGCACTTAGGTACTTTGCTATAAATGGGAATTCTCAGACGTACCTAATGAGTGGTTACAGAGGACATGATGACTATGTATTTAAAAAAAAATACAGTTAGATGTACTTAAATCAGAACCATTGAAATTAATGGGACATAGGTTAGTTTTGATAAGTTCCATTCATTTCAAGAGGTCTACTCTAAGGCTGGTTTTCATTCCCTGCATACATGTTATTTAAGGCAGACATTTTAAAGTCATTTGTTCAGGATGGGAAAATGCTTACACTTTATTTATAGCAAAAATAGGTTCTCTCAAGAGAGTGTCAGAGAGAGAAAAATACTGCCTATGCCACCCAGTGCTCAGTTGCATTACATGTTTTGTATTATAATGGCTGTTCTTGTAATAAGCTTTCTTATGATGCATTATCTTTTTAATTTCCACAGAATTTGAAATAAAAAGTATTGACAACTTTTTTAAAAGCCCACAGATTACAGGAGAAACCTGAAATAGAGAATTCGCACAGTTAATTTACTTGAGTTTCTAGCAAGCAACTCTGGTCTGGCTGATCATCACATTTCTTCTGAAGCAGAGGTGGCTGGTTCTTAGACTACAGAACTTAAAGTCCATATAAAACATACATATACACATTAGCTTTCTTTCTCTCACCTTCAGGGATCAGTGACTTAGCCAATTTCAAAAATGTAGAAGATTAAAAGATCAGCAGAGAGAGAGAGAGAGAGAGTGTAAATGAGTGAGTGAAAGTTCACATTTGGAACATAATTTAAAAAGTAATTCATTACTTATTAATTTTAGGGATGTATGGTTGCTGCTCTTCTTGTTTGAAGAGAGAGGCATGTTTACCAATGTTTTACTTTTGTAAAAGAAAATATATATATACAAATATGGCCCCTACTGACCCCAAAAGCACATTTTTAGGGGCAATGAGTGAAAGGTACTTTTCACAGAAAAACAGCCTTTATGTTATTTTATTTTTTAAATAAGTTCATTATGCACCCTTGTTACCATAAATATTATTGTGTTATGGTAACGTTGCCTGTAAGGCATAACTTCCAAAGTGTGAGATGTTTTCTGATTGAGGAACTGGCAATAAATGCTTTGGCTGAATTAATAAATTAATGGCCTGTTTTTAAAAAACTTTCTAGGTATTCTAAGTTAACTCAACCATATTCTAGATCGGGAGGGGACAAGACATCCTGGCATTTCTCACGAGCCCCAGAACTCTTCCGTCAATGAGTAAAAGTTACTTCTCCCACTCCATGCACACACTCAGTCAAGCAACTGATGCAAAAAGTCAAACTACAAAAAAGGAAAGTCGGCACTGTTTAAATCAGGGTAACCAACAAGTGACACCCTTATAGAGATGTAATGTGGGATAAGGGAGAGATAGGCCAGCCACAAAGGCACCTCCGGGTTGCTTGTAAATTCCTCCAGGCATCATCTGCTCATTCTTTCTACCCTAAGAAAGAATAGGCAGCATCCCTTACCTGACAAGAGGAACATGATCCAGAGTGCAGCAGAAAATAGGGCTATCCAGTTCACAGGATTGGTTATAAATCCTGTAATGGAAGAAAAAAAGGCTGGGTTAAATTATTATTATTATTATTATTATTATTATTATTATTATTATTATTATACAACAATAAAAATACAAGAATACAAATATAAAATACACTATATAAAAAATGGTATCAGCAGCAAACATACAATAAAGTACAATAATACAATATCTGATATCTAAAATGGCACTCGTCCCTCATTCATCATCCGGGGGGCATATAAGGTGGTCTTACTTCTTACTTACTTAACTTAACATGAAGCCTTTGACCTCCAAACAAAATAACTTTCAACTGGTACTTCACACAATTACCATCCTGTCAAAATGGAAGAGACTAGCCCAAGCTTCCAGTGAAACATAAGGTGCATTTATCATCATTCTGAGGATCAGGTGGAAAATACTGGCAAGAGGAGGCTCTTCATTGCCTGTTCCCCCACTTCAACTCTGGCAGGTTGCTAAGATCCAGGATTTCCCACATGGACAACAGTAAAGAGATCATACAGATATACTAGAAGCAGGGTATTCTTCAAATGGAGACTTAACATCTCAGGGGTATCCTGCTAAGCAACACAATTGTTGGGAAAGCATGGGGACCTAGAATGCTGAGAATCTTGGCTTTTATTTAAAGATTTTTTAAAAAATGTTTGAGAGGTGAAGAATGATTGAATGGTTCTTTTCAAATCTGCAGTAGGCTGTTACAACAGAATAAAAAACCCAGATTAATAATATTAATTCTAACCCCAAATCTGAAGAAACTTCCATAAAACAGAAGAAAATCTTGTCAACATATAATATGCTGTTGATATTATTTGTTTTAGACATTTACATTTTGCTTTTCTAGCGTGTATTACTGATCCCACTCCAAAACCAAGTTACTGTGGTTTTTAATATTGATTCCACCAGTGGATCAAAGG
The DNA here is from genome assembly GCA_026167975.1 of Phrynosoma blainvillii. Taxonomy (NCBI): domain Eukaryota; kingdom Metazoa; phylum Chordata; class Lepidosauria; order Squamata; family Phrynosomatidae; genus Phrynosoma; species Phrynosoma blainvillii. Next base: position 153,271,434 of record JANUYF010000003.1, on the reverse strand, counting down.
AAGTGAATTGAAATTCACAAAAGCTCACGCTAAAATAAATCAGTTAGCCTTAAAGGTACTGCATCCACTATCTATTAAGACTATCCACTAAGCCTTTTACACGCTGATCTTTGCAGTCCATTCAGTCTCCAAGTGGAAACCCTTACTTTATGGAAATCCTTACTTTACCCTTTACTATTATTGATGATTTCAGAAAATATACATACGTTTACCTTCTCAGAGAGAAAAGTGAAGTTTTTCAAAAGTTCAAAGAGTACTTTATTGGTGTCTCTAATAAATTTGACTATAAACCCTACAGCCTGTGCCCTGACAATGGCAGGAAGTTTGTTAATGCTCAGTTTGATGAGTTTTTAAAGGAAGATGACATTGAGCATCAAATTATGGGTCCTTACACCCAACAACAGAATGGCCTAGCAAAGAGCATGAACAGAACTTTCAAAGAAGTGGCAATCATCATGCTTTTTAGAAGCTAACATGCCTAAATGCTATGGTCTGAAGCCATTATACTGCTGCATTTTTAATAACTGGCTGGTAATTCCATTTCAGATATGGAATGGAATCGTACCTAAACTGAATCATCTCAAGGTTTTTGGAAGCAAAGCATACACCTATATTCCCAAGCAGAAAAATGACAAATTTGACTGCAGGAGTAAAGTAAGTATTTTTGTATTATTCTAGATCCAAACTGACACAATAAAATTAACAAGTGCTGCTATTTATGTTGATGAAAGACGAGAGCCCAAATTTAATCCAAACCAAGATGTAGACAGATTTATTTGCAGTGGAAGAAGACCTCCATCAGCAACCAGAATGAGTGGAATTTTTTCATCCTCCAGATAGATGCCTTGCATCCAGAAGGGACAACACACCCAGTGGACTCGCCAAATTATGAGGAACAGGATGGAGTGCCAGAAGTAGAACTAAGTATTCAAGTACAGGTGAGAATGCTGCAACAGAGGTATGTCACTTGACAGATTCTCTTATCTAGCCACAGAGAAAAGGATTCCACAATCCTCTGACTGGCAAAAGATCAAGGAACTACCAAAGTCAGATTCTGAGAAGTGGGTACAAGCTGCTACTGAGGAAATGCAATCTTTATATAAAAATACAACATGGACTTTGTCAGAATTGCCAGAAGGAAAAAGGACAATTGGCTGTAGATTGATCTTTAATACAAATCAGGATGCAGAAGGGGAGATTCTGAGATACAAAGCAAGACTTGTGGCTAAAGCTTACTGTCAAGAATATGGTAAAGACTACAAAGAGACATTTGCTCCAGCTGTCATGGGTACAACCATCAGAACACTCCTGGCTGTTGCAGCCTCCAAGAAAATGCATGTTCAGCATCTGGATGATAAAATGGCTTTTCTGTACAGTGAACTTAATGAAGAACTGTATATGGAATAGCCTCCACAATTCCAGATTCCTGGAAAGAACATCTTGTATACAAGCAGAAGAAAAACATTTATGGTTTGAGACAGGCCACCAGAGCATGAAGTAAGAAACTGAATCATCTTGTCAAAGAGGGGTTCACTCCAGACACTGTTGAAAATGTGTGCACAACAGCTTCAGAGATAATGAATATTACAAGTTATGTTGATGATCTGATAGTGAAGAGATAATCCAGAATCTCAAAAAAGAGATGGATAGAATAAATATGAAGTTGAAGGCTTTCACAGCTGGCATCCATTGATTTTGTGGGGTTTTCGGGCTATTTGGCCCTGTTCTGAAAAGTTTATTCCTGACATTTTGCCAGCAGCTGTGGCTGGCATATTCAGAGAATGCTGGCATGGAAGTGAGTAGGGTATATATACTGTGTGACCCTTGGTTGAGAGGAAGTGATTTACATGTTAATCTGTGTATTGGTCTCTTGCTGAATGGCAAGACCTCAGGTGTCTATTTAATTAGTGATCCATTGTCTGCTGGGAAACTCCCTGACCCTGGTTGGTTTTCATTGCATTTGCTGGGTCTTGATTTTTGGTGTTTTTCAGGAATGGTAGCCAAACTTTGTTTACTTGAAGGGTTTCTTCTTTCCTGTTGAAGTTTCTAGGTGTTTGTGGATTTCAAAGGCTTCCCTGTGCATTCTACCTGATAGTTGTTGGTATGGTCCAGAATTTTAGTGTTTTCAAATAGCATTTTATATCCAGGATGGTTTATAACGTGTTCTGCTGCTAATGATTTTTCTGGCTGGTCCAGTCTGCAGTGTCTCTTCTGTTCCTTGATTCATGTTTGAATACTGTGTTTGGTGGTCCCTATGGAGACTTGTCTGCAGCTGCATGGTAAACTCCTGCATCTGTGAGAGGGTCTCTCCTGTCCTTTGCTGAGCAAAGCATTTGCTGGAATTTTGGTCGGTTTGTAGACAATTTGGAGGTTGTGTTTCCTCACCAGTTTCCCTATTCTGTCTGTGACTCCTTTGATGTATGGTAAAAATATCTTCCCTTTGGGTGGGTGTTTGTCTTCATTCCTATGGGGTTTTTTGGGGGTCTGGCAGCCCTTATGATGTCTGAGCTGGAGTAACCATTAGCTTGTATGTACTTGCTATTGCCATACAGTCCAGTCTAGGTGCTTCTTCCAGGAAGTAGGGTTCACAGATCCTATTTGCTCGGTCTACCAGTGTTTTTATTGTGCTTCTTTTTTGTCCTGGGTGATAGTTGTTCTTATGTAGGTATCTGTCCATGTGTGTAGGTTTTCTGTATACTGTGTGACCCAAATGTTGGTTCTCTTTGAGGATGACCAGGATAGCCAAGAATGGCAATGTTCCTTCCTTTTCTTTTTCCATCATGAATTGGATGTTTGGGTGGATGTTGTTCAGATGGTTCAAAAACACGGTCAAATCTCCTTCTCCGTGGCTCCAAATGGTGAAAGTGTCATCCACGTATCGGAACCATGTTGTTGGTTTTTTGGTGCTGTTTCCAGGGCTTGCTTTTCAAAGTGTTCCATGTAAAAGTTTGCTATCACGGGACTCAGAGGGCTTCCCATGGCTACCCCATCTCTCTGCTCGTAAAATCCATTGCCCCACTGGAAGTAGATTGTGGTCAAAGAAGGCAACTTTGCAGTTAGCACCACCAGAATCCCAGTTGAAGACATCATTGCCCATGTCGAATCCGCCCTCCACCATCTCCCAGAGGGGGAAGCAGAAGAGATAAGAGGAGAAACAGCGAGGATTCTGTGCAAGGCAAAACCACCACCCAGCAACATAACCAAAAAAGAAAGAAAAGTCATCAAGGACCTCACTTCGGACCCAGAAATCATCATTCTCCTAACAGGCAAAGACACTATATGTATCTGAGAAAGTAGACTGAAGTCTATGAAAGTTCATGCTGCCAACTTCTTTATTTCAGTTAGTCTCAAAGGTGCTACAAGATCTCTCTACATCCTTTTTCTAAACTTGTAACCTGGAACTGCATGCCTTCTTTGAGTCACTTTCAATTCTGGGAAGCAATGTGAGATTGAGGCGTGCTTGACTCTGTCATTCTGCTAAAAGATGGCTGATCCCTGACACTTTTAGCTTTCATATTGATCCCATAATGACTAACACCCTGGGAAACTCTAATTTCCAACAGAATCCATTGCCAAATGGTAGTCAACCCTTACTTAATGATTTAATGTGTCTATTCTAGTTGAAACTAGCAAAGGGCAATTTTTGAGGAGGAGATCCTGAGTTCTATTTCAATGTTTACTTCACATTACTGAATATAGATAGTGAGGGAGCTGCTGCAATTCACCTGCAACAGCTGTGGTATGTTTGTGTTATTGCCAGAGGGTGTGGGTAGGTGTAGCAAATGCAAATTGGTTGCTTTTTTGGAAAAGCAGATCCAGCAACTTAGGCTCATTTATCCACTCTTCAGCATTTTAGGGACTATGAGGTTTTCTTGGACAGAGTGAAGCAAACAGGAGGAACAGACAGGGATGTCTTTGAGAAGGAGATCATTTCCCATTACAAAGGATGTAGTCATTTGGAGGAATGTGACACATAGAAGGATCAGGGATCATTCTGTGAGTTTGGCACTACAGAATCAATTTGACGCTCTCTCTCTTATCAGAAATAATAAAGAACAGCAAGAAGAGCAACTGGAATTTGTTATACAGCATAAAGGGGAAGCCAAGTGATTTCAGAGGAGAGCAAATGTCCCCATCTTCAAAAAAGGGGTGGAAGGGGACCCAAATAATTACTGCCAGTCAGCCTGACATCAATACCAGGAAAGATTCTAGAACAGGTCATGAAACAGTCTATAAGCACTTAAAAAGGAATGATGTGATCGCTAAAAGTCAGCATGGGTTTCTCAACTATTTTCTAGAAATTGGAAAAGTGCTCTAACTGGTGATCTTTTTACTATCGTATTTTCCGGTGTATAAGACGACCCGCGTATAAGACGACCCCCCCATTTTTCCAGTCAAAATATAGTTTTAGCACCTCTATCCTCATTATCCTTATACCCGGCGTATAAGACGACCCCCCCCACTTCAGCCACAGATTTTGCAGGTAAAAAAGTAGTCTTATACGCAGGAAAATAAGGTATATCAGATGGACTGTAATCTTCTGTCCCTTGAACTTTTGATTTGCCAATGGTTTATTTAAAATGAATTTCCTGTTTTTTAGTATTTCTGTTCCCAGAGCATCTGATGACTCATAATATGTAATAAATACAACATATCAAACCAGAAAACCAGGGATAGGAACCTTTAAGATTCCAGGAACAATTTTTGCCCACTGTCAGACCTCAATGGAAAAAAATAACAAAGAGCATCCCCAAAGGCCTCAGGGGAGAGGTGAAATGCCATTTAAAACATTATTTCAGCCCTGTTTCTTCTTTTTTTAGGTACAGGAAGTAACCTATTAAGGCTGGAGGTCAGAGGAGGTCCACCCTTGCCTTTTAAAGAGCAGAAAGCCTTTTAAAGAGCAGAAACAAAAATGAAAGTCGGTATACAATAAAATACCTTAGCCTCAGAACCACAGATATACAGGGACCTCCTGCTTCTAGCAATAGCTTGCCATTTTGGATAAATGGTCACTAAAAGGCCAGCATGGTGTAGTGGTTTGAGTATTGGACTATGATTTTGGAAACCAGGGTTCGAATCTTGGCTTGGCCATGAAAACCCACTGGGTGACTTTGGGCAAGCCACACTCTCTCAGCCTCAGAGGATGGCAATGGCAAACCCCCTCTGAAGAAACCTGTCAAGAAAAACTCATGATAGGGTTGCCTTGGGATCGGCATAAGTCAGAAACAACTTGAAGGCACAAAACAACAACAGGGGCTGTTTTTTAGACTAATCATAGAGGCGTAACACAATGTACAATATGAGTTTCCAGATGCATGCACTCAAGTATCTAAATATTAGTTTATGGCATCCACACAAAACAGGCGTGGGCAATTTCTGAGGTTTCAGTGGCCATTTTGCCCGCTGGAAAAATGTTGTATAGTGAAAGTAACCTTATTATTTTCTGCACACACACACCCAATCCATATAAAAAATAAATACCTGTGCTATCAATAACCCACACCAAGAAACCAAAAGGGTGTTATTAACAGTAAAAAAAGTGAAGTTACTTGTTGTAAATCCCTGTCTTCAGGAAATCATGGAGACGTCCCATGCCCTATGAGTTACCTTTTCCCATTTGGTTCACAAATAAGGAACAATCAACAATCAGCAGATAGAGGGTCAACCCTGCCTTTTCTAGACTGGAAAAAGGGCAATCTCTCACTTTAGTCTCTGAATTTATACATCAGAACCATACTCTCATGCTGTGTAGTCCAACCACTGCAACACCACCAAACACCTAGCAACTCTTGGGATAGGAAACCACTCGGTCTGCAGTTCTGAGAGTTAGGGGCTATGCAGACGGGCAAAAAGGGGTGCTTTGAGGGTGACTTGTAGGTGTGGCCTTTAGACGACACAAGCCTAAAAGTCTCCAGGAAAGCACCCTCTAGCCATCATATGTCGAGAAAAGCTGCTCCAAAAAGGAGCTGCTTTTTCCCACTCCTTTGATGAAGACGCGCACCTTCGCATGTGCGTATGTATGCAGCAACATCAGTGCACCAGAAAACAGACGTATAAATGCACCAACACACATGCGGAGGAAATTGAGTTGGAGATCCAGAGCATGCACCCTACGATGCAGGGTTTAGTTTAAAGTGCCCTATACTTCCAGGTATGGATGCACTGGCGCAGGTGTGCTTGAATATTGGAACCCTAACCCTAATTGTAATCCTATGCATGCACCCTAGCAACTGTCCTCTGTTATGACAATAAATGCATTCTGTTGGATGTACACTTGCTCTCAGCATGCACAGCAGTTTGCATGAAAGAGGCTTTTGTGACCTTTTCTGTGCAGGTATGCAGGTGTGCATAAGACCTGCACTACACTTCCTGGCATGATGGGGGGGGGGCTCCTGGAGTAACATTTGTCCATGTATCCTGTTGACCATGTTCCTTGCATGACCACCAGTTACAGGTATCCAGTCTGTCCACACAAACCGCCCTTGCATGTACCTCTCCCCTCCCCCATGATCTGTGTGGGACGTGTTTTGTGGAGGACGACAGAGCAGGTATCTTTTCAGTTGACAAGGGTGGCACAATCAGGCAGTGGCATCTGTCTACAGCACCCCCTACTTGGGGGAAGCCGAGGTCAGTGAATCCTTGCATGATCTGTGGGTGTATGACAGGTCCTGTGCAGGTGCACAGGCATGCTGAACTTCAGCCACTTTTGTACACAGAGTGACAGACTGTATACTAGCCTGTGACAAATCCTGCACAGGTGCATAGGTGCACAGGGATGTGCTCCTGCGCACATGTGCATGCAGCTGAGAGAACAAAAAGAAAATATAAAGCAGCGGCTGCCGGCCCATGCGGTTGCTCCTTCTCCCTTTGCGGCGTCCTTGGGGCTGGTGGTGCAGTTGCTGGGGCTTCAATACCTCGGATTGACTCCCCCCAGTGAGATTGCTCTGTCCTCATTTAGGGCATCCTTGGGGCAGGAGGTGCAGTTGCTGCAGCTTAAAGAAAAGGCAGCTTCAGGTCACCTTTTCCTGCCCAGCCAGGCCCATGTGGCCAGATTTATTTATTTTTCACTTTTTGTTTCTCTTTATCCTCTGCTTTTCTTTTTCTTGTAACATCTATTCTGATTATTTTTAAAAAAGGAGATGGGGAGAGGAAAAAAAGTTTTGTTTTGTTTTAAAAACTGGCTACATGTTGTAGCTATGAGCAGTTGGATGAAATCCCAGAGTTGCAGACTTGGTAGTCTCCCATCCCAAGATTTTCTAGGTGTTTGTCCTGTGGTGTTGCAGTGGTTGTATTTCAACATTTTTTTGTACCATCTAGCCTGATTCATGAAGCCAGTGTGGAGCCAGAATACCAGGGTTCAAATCCCTGCTCAGCAAGTCACACTGTCTCAAGCTAAGAGGAAGGCAGGAGCAATCTTCCCCTGAAAAAAATCTTGCAATAACACTCCTATCAAAGTGTTGCCTTAAGTCACAATTCATTTGAAGGCTGTGGCATTCCCACACCAGGTGACACCCAGTGTGTGGGGGGGCTTCTGGGGTGGGGGGCACCCAAAAAGGCCCTGTGCGGGGATGGGGAGCCAGCCTGGTGTCACCCTTTCTTCTTGGGTGTCAACCCCCTTCTGGGGTGTCACCCAGTGTGGCCTGCACAGACACACCCCCGTGATGCTACTGTTTGGAGACACATAATAATAGCAAGCCTAATTAACAAAAATGTACACATTCTTACCATATTTTGATGGTTGAACAATTACCAAATTCTGAATTAATTTATGACCAGCATTTCCTATGATTAGCTCAGTATGGCGTACATGGCTGTCCTGCTCCTCGGTGTGAAGCAGATCAGGTTGACAGAGACTGACTGGTTCAGAATCAACCTGAGTTTCATGGTTCTGAAGGGACATGAACCTGGATCTCCCAAATTCCAGACCAACACTCTAAATCACTTTGACTACATGGGCTTGTCACAAAATCTGCTAGGGCTGGCATTCTGAGACCTTACCTGACATTTGACTTCATCCCTGTAGGTCTGAATAATTAGTGATATATTGTTTTTGCTAGCTGTCATCAAGTCAACTTTGACTTATGGAGACCCTATGAATGAGAAACTTCCAAGTCACCCAGCCATCAACAGGATGATGACAGGTCTTGCAGACTCAGGGCTGTGGCTTCCTTGACTGAGTCTATATATCTGCAATGCTATCTTCCTCTTTTCCTACTGCCTTACAGCTTGCAAAGCACTGTTGTCTTTTCTAGGGAGTCATGTCTTCTCCTGTTATGTCCAAAGTATGACAGTCTCAGTTTAGTCATCTTGGATTCCATGGAGCACTTGGGCCTAATTTGCTCCAAGACCCATTTATTGGTCTTTTTAGCAGTGTATGGTATCCGTAAAACTCTTCTCCAATACTACATCTCAACTGAGTTGATTCTCTTCCTATCAGCTTTCTTCACTATCCAGCTCTCTCAACTATACATAGAAATGGGGAATATAATGGGAGGGACAATTCTAACTTTAGTATTTAATGATAGATCTTTACATTTCAGGAGCTTGTCCTTTCACAGCTGCCCTTCCAAGTTCTAGTCTTCCGATTTCTTGAGTGCATTCAAAATTTTGATTAATGACTGAGCCAAGTTATAGGGAATCCTTCACTATCTCAATGTCTTCATTATCTACTTTAAACATAGTGATATGACAAGAATCCAGTAAAAGCTCACAAAAAAGAGAGAATGGAAAGAGTGGCCCTTATAGTCAAAAGTGGACTTGCAACCACCATTGTCCTCCTGGCTGAAACTGGGCACCTAGATCTCTGGCCTTCCCATTGGTCATTCTTTCCTTTCTTCTACAACAGCCAGGCGGTCAAGCAAATTCTTCAAAAACTAAAATTGTGTAAAGCAAGCATGGCTATTCATAATCTCTTCCAACCTATTCTAGTCACAGAATTTAGGATTCCTTAGCCCAGAATTTAAGGGTTTTTTAGCCCTTCTTGTCACAGTGTACACACACTGATGACTACAGTTCTTTATCTGCGTCCTTAATCCACTTGGCAGCAATTGGCGAATATAGAAAGTGAGCGATTCAAGTAACAGTAGGTAAAAAGCCTAGAACTAACCCAGATTACAAGCACATTGCTAAGTATAAATTAGGAAAAGGGCCTGCTAATTTGCAGAACTAAAAAACAAGAGATAAGTGTGGCTGGGAACACAAGAATTTGAATCAGCTTAGAAATGTAAGGGTTAAAATCAGAGTCTCTCCAACTCCAGCCTAACCTCTGCTTTGTTTACACCCTGGAATTATTTAAAGACATATCCTCCCCCCAAAAAACCACAGGCAACTTCCTTCCTCTTCAGTTCCCCCTCTCCTTCCCCGCAGTGGTCTTGGCCCAATTCAGTCCTATCATTTTTCTGTTTGTGTACAGAAGCTGTTGGAAAAACTTGGTGCATTCTTCTTTTAAGTCAATATAAAGTATTTTGTGACACGTATTTATATTTTATTTGCTATTTGGAATCAAACGTTTCCCAAATGGTAGCGCAGAAACCAACTTTTAAAGACAGTCCTTTTCTGGACTGAATTGTTTTCAAGATCAGCTTCCCAGGAGCAAATACTGCCAACTCTCAGCCTTATCTTCCTGCACTCTGTAACTCCTCTGAAATGATTTCGTCCTTGATTACATTGTCAAAACTGGGAGACATTTTTCCTTTATGAAAACTGAGACAAACGTGCTGTCAGAATTCTCAAACTCAAAGGAGACCAACCCCAGCTTTTAACTCTCACTTCCTTATAATTCATTTTTTAAAAATGGATTTTCTGCATGGTAAGAAAGGCATGTTCTGACCACATCTGACCTACAAATTTCAAGAGAGAGGAGTGCCTTATTTCCAAACATAATGTATGCAGGCAAATTGTCCAAGATAATCTTATGGCAGCCAAGTAGATGGGTAGGGTATCAAACGTCAAGTTCAACTCACTTTGATTGAAAATAAACAGGCAGAAGGAGCAGAAAAAGGGTTTGACTTTCTATCTTCTTTTGCTGGACTGCTTTAGCAAAAGTGGCAGCTCTTTTGCAGCGTGTGGCATTTGCAGTAGGAAAATGTCAGGAGTTATGTTCCAAGCTGACAGTTATGGGACATTAAGGCACAAAGTCCATATATCCAGATGTTTGTTTCTTGTTTCCAATGTTACTGGATCAGAATGGCAGTAATCAATACATCACACAGTCTTGTGATTTTCTGAACTACCGGTTGTTCTAATTTTCTTATCAAGATTGATGATTCATAGTTCCTGAAACTTATGTGTATAGGTCAGTTGTTGTTTATCCAACATCTTGGGAACTCAGTAACATAAATTATATTTCATGATTTGCAGGTGACATTCCCTTTGATGCAGCAGCCGTAGCACTCTTTAACATTACTGAGTAAAAATGACAAATTCAGTCCTTTGATTCACAGGGATGAATATCAAGTCAGAAGCATGTGACATAGGACAGTACTTCCAAGTGGTAACTTCCTAATTGTTACGGGCTTTTCCAGTCCAAAACGGGCCCACAGAATTTCATAAAATTGTAAATTGCTACTCCCTCTTTTTTTTGATGGTGCTGAGAGCCTGGGGGGGGAGGTGGCCTTCCAAATGTTGGCTATGGCAAAAAAATGGTCCTCAAACCCTCAGAAACTGCCTACGTTAGGGTTAACAGACTGATGGCATCCTTCTGGAATTTGGAACCATTTTTTGGCAAGTGCTGTTGGGTACTTTTAAAGCTGCATATAAAGTGGGGGTGGCACATACATGACAGTCATTACAACAATACATCGTTCATTCTGTTTCATTTGAGACTATTTCGTATCTGGCTTTGCGGCCTTCCTATTCTGTCTTCTTGTTTGGTTGTAGAGCAGTGATTTCCAAAGTGGGAGCATGGCCCCCAAGGGACGGTGGAAAGATCTAGGGGGGCGGTCAGGGAAAAAGGGGGTGGTGGGTCTTCAGTTGAAGTATTGGTAACAAGACAGGGGGAACCAGCAGCTGTGGTGGGGATGAGGATTGCATGAAACCTTTCAGGCTCCCTTAAAATCACCGCACAGGGAGAAGAGGAAGAGGAGTTAGCTATGACATGGATATCAAGCAATCATCCATCTGTACTGCCAACTGTAAGAAATTTCAGAGCTAAGGGGGAACCATTCAAGACATATATGTTTGCTGCTGACATTTTAAAGAAAGTCACACTACAGTCACCTCTCCTTTTTCATAGGGGATCTGTTCCAGACACCTCTGCAAAAAAGGAAAAATGCAAATATTCAAGCCCTATTGGCTTGAACGGAGGCGTGTGTTCACGGGGGCTAGCGGGCACACACTGTGGGCGCGTGCCCCATTCTGTGCCCCTCCATTCGTCCCTTGCAGATAAACGAGGGTCGTGGACTTCAAGTCTGTGAAAATGGAGGGACAACTGTAGTGAACTGGTGGAAGTAATGTAAACACTTGGATTTGTCGGGGATGCCTTGATTGGGAGTTCCTGCATGGCAGGGGGTTGGACTGGGTGGCCCTTGAGGTCTCTTCCAACTCTATGATTCTATGATTCTATGATTTGGAGACTGTTGAATTAATGATCTTACTTTTAACAGCAGTAGCTTCTTCTGCTGGCATAGAAAGAATATTCTCTTCCTTTGACTCATTCATTCTAAATTGAGAAATCATTTGGGACTTGATAAAGCAGGAAAACTTGTTTTTCTTTTCCAGATTATAAACAGACAAGAAGATGAAGATGACTGAGCTACAGGGGTCATTATTTTAAGCTTTTCATGTGTTGACTGGGCTGATAGTCTCTAAGGTTTTTTTTTCTTAGTGATATTTTGTTTATCCACACCAGTTAACAAACATGGATGTTTAAGCAAATACAAGAATACATGAACTATAATGTTATTGTTTTAGTTAAGTTAAACGATTTAAAATGTTATTATTAAGGTAATGATTATTCTTCTCCTTCCAATAAAGTACAGAAGAGAAGTTGTCCAAATATGAATGATTAAACTATTAAACTGGAGATAGTTCATTTCACAATAATTTCATAATTATCTATCTATGATGTATATCTAATAGTATAATCAAATCATCATTTTTATATATAACTGTAAAACTAACCCGAAAAGTTCTTATTCTAAAAATGAAACCTTCATCTGGTTGTAAATATTAAGATTATACCAGCAGGAATGAGTCTTTGGTAATTCTGAGATGTGTAAAATACACGTAAAGTTTATAGCAAGGAAAAGTGCCCTTGAAATCACATGATTAAATTGAGTCTTTCTGAGTAGTGATTTAAATCAAGCCCACCCTTTTCCTAGGTAACTTATCCTTCCTTCCATTCTATATAGAGCGATAGAATCATAGAGTTGGAAGAGACCACAGGGGCCATCCAGTCCAACCCCCTGCCATGCAGGAACTCACAATCAAAGCATCCCCGACAGATGGCCATCCAGCCTCTGCTTAAAGACCTCCAAAGAAGGAGACTCCACCATACTCCAAGGGAGTGTGTTCTACTGTTGAACAGCTCTTAGTGTCAAGAAGTTCTTCCTAATGTTTAGGTGGAATCTCTCATCCATTGCTCCAGGTCCCAGTCTTTGAAGCAGCAGAAAACAAAATACCCTCAACATGACATCCCTTCAAATATTTAAACAGGGCTATCATATCACCTCTTAAGCTTGTCTTCTCCAGGCTAAACATACCCTAAGTCACTCCATATAGGGCTTGGTGATTTCCAGACCTTTCGCCATTTTGGTCGCCTTCCTCTGGACACACTCACCTCTCCTTGAGTTTGCTGTGCCACCACATAGGGTTTTTCAGATGTTTCCCATTTCTTCTTCCATGGGATTGTTAGTGGTTATGCTTTTTTGCAACACCCTCTTATAGAACTCCTGTCCTTGCTGAGTGTCTTTCCTTGAGCATGTCTAAAGGACATGCTGGGATTTCACCCAGCAATTCCCTGAAGTTGTTGAAATCAGCTTTCCTGAAGTCCAAGGTCTGTGTTTGACAATGTTCTTCTTTGCCCTGTCCCACAATTGTGAATTCTAGCAATACATGGTCACTTCCCCCTAAAGTGGTGTCTATTTGATAAGTCCAGAATTGCAAATCCCCTTGTTCCTTTACTTTTTGAAATAAGAAATTACCTGTAAGGCACATCAGGAATTTGTTGGACAGCCTATGCTTCAGGCAGATATCAGGGTAATTGAAGACCCCATAACTACTAATTCTTGCCTTTTTGAGATTTCTGGGATTTGTTTCTAAAAAGCATCTTCTGGGTTTGGTGGCTTGTAGTAAACTACCACCATGTTGCATTTATTTATTTCTCTGTTTGTTTTTACCTCAGCACTTTCCATTGGTTCACTCTGTTCAATCTCATGGATTGCTGTACAACTCAATTTGTCTTTGCCATACTGTATAATGCTACTCCCCCTTCTTGTCTGCCACACCTATTCTTTCTGAATAGGTTATATCCTTCAATTGTAATATTCCAATTGAAATATTACAATTGGATCCAATCAGGTCTTTCTTATGCTATAAAAACATATTTGCCTTCCTCCACAAGCTCATCTTGTATGTTTCCCAAACTATGTGTGTTGGTGTATACACACTTGAAGCTTTGTTTGTTCTCACCTATCAATCTACTGTCAGTTTCTTTGTGGATCCCATTCTCTCCCTCAACTTCTCCCCTAGAATTTACATCCTTGTGTTTAAAGCATGCCTTTTGGACTGATGTTTAAATTACCAAACTCTCTCCCAAAAAACAAGTTGGTTTAAATCCCTGTTGATTGCACTTGCCATGATACGATGAAAGACATCCTTCCCAGTCTTTGTTAGGTGGTGCCCAATTGTATCTAGTAATCCTCTCTCTAAGGACTCAACTGAATATACCTGAAGAGCTATCATAAGAGATTAGATCTGATCATTAGTGGCAGTAGGTCAGGCCAGAGCCTGAAAATCAGGTGAACTTTTACCCCAAGGTCTAGCCCCCTGCTCCTCTCCTCTTTTTCAATATCAAGTTGATATCAAAAGGGATCTTTTAGGCATGTAGCCTAAAATTCCTCCCATGCAGAAAACTAACAATGTCATATAAGGACATCTGTGACCACAAAAGAGATCCAACTGGCTCAGCATGGGAAAAGCTCAAGAGCACATGGCCAGGATAGATCAATCAAGATCAGAATCTGCATAATCCCTTCATTGATAGGAATGATCGTGGGTGAGAGACCTTGTGTTTGCAAATGAACAGATATCCAAGTATACCTCCCTCTGGAGGAGATACTCCATTGTCCAGAGACATTTTCACGAATTGTATAGTCATTTACAATTTCCCTTCTCATTCTTCTCTCCTGGAAACTTCATTTTAATCCCAAAATATGCCCCAGTATATGTTTTGCCCTATAAATATTCCTGCCAAGGCACCTCCGATTTGGTCTCACCTGAGATTCAGACAAACACTCTGTCAGTATCTCGCTTGACTCCTCAGCATTGCTGACAGCTATTGAGCCATTTCACTTCACAGAATCCTCCAACTGGAACCTTTGCTTCTGGAACCAGTACAGTATTACCTTCTGCAGTCCTTAAAGTCACTATCTGCTACCATCTTTTATATTGTTAGTTCTTGTGAGTGTGTGTGTGAGAGAGAAAGAGAGAGAAAGAGAGAGCATGCTTTTGTGTGAGTGGTGATTCCCTTTTACAAATAAAACTACGTTTGGACCTTGTATTCTGGTGTTCTGTTTCTCGGATCTTGATCCCTGCTCTGAGTTGCCCAAGTGCTCTCAGCTGCTGTAACTAAACTAATAAAACCGCCTATTAAATACTGATTGTGGGTGCCCTCTTGGGAGCCTGGCATTTTGGGTAACAGAACTCTCCCTCTTTCAGGTTTCCCCTCTAACCCTTTGCTTTAAGAACAAATGCATTAACAGATGTTGCCAGACCCTCTCTAAGTGCACATCCTTGCAGCATCTTTTGTGGGCTTTCTTTTGTTTTTTTATACTGATCTAAACTGCTCAAAGGAGACATTTCTGTTTTGGCTGGATAGAAATGTGGCTGCAAATACAGAGTAACTGCCTTTCAGAGCAACATTTTAAACCTGCTATAACTCAATTGATGATAATGGTCAGTAAAGCTGAAGGCAGTAAGAAAAGAAGAGCACGTTACAGATGGAATGATTTAATCCAGGGGTAGGCAACCTTTCCCCTTTAAGGGCCGAGGGACTTCAGCTCCCAGAATCCCAGGAGCTATTGGCCAACATGGGACTATTGGCCAACATGGCTGAGGCTTCTGGGAGCTGAAGTCCCTCGGCCCTTAAAGGGGAAAGGTTGCCTACCCCTGATTTAATCGAAGAAGCCACAGACCTGAGTTGGCAAGCTCTTAGCAGGGCTGTCAACAACTGTGGCTCTTCAGAGTCTCTGACAGATTTGCCATAAGTTAAAGGCCAACTTGACAAATAGCAACTCAATTTTGCAAAATGTGACCAGATTTTACTCTTTATAAAGTAGCTTTTCTGGGGCAACATTTCTATTGGTAAGACAAACTGTCTCAATTTGGTAATAAACAAGAATTATAAACTTTACAATGACCTAATGCTGAAAAAGCTATTCTCCCAGTTTTGCTTTTGTTGAGTCATGAGTCTCACTGCAATTGTCTCTGGTTTGTCTCTACAGTCCTTGATCAACCAATACTGATTATAGCCATTCTAGGCAATAAAGCAAGGGTCGGCAATCTATGGCCTGTGGGCTGGGTGCGGCCCGCAGAGGCCTTGGGACCGGCCCATGGCCGGTCCCACCGCCGCTGCCACCCCGCGGCTCCATTTTGGAAGACCCCATGGAAGGCCCCCCCCCCCACGCCTGAGCTGGGCAAATTTGCCCACCGCGGGCACGGGGGGGCCTTTCCAAGGCCCAGGGAAGCCCCCCCCTGCACCTGCGCCGGGCAAATTCGCCCACCTCAGGCGCAGAGGAGCTTCAAAAATGGCGCCTGCATCATGCGCCCGGCCCCCCACGCCATTCCCCCCTCCGGCCCCCTGGCAAAAAAGGTTGCCGGCCCCTGCAATAAAGCATTACGGGTCAATTCATGAAGAAAGTATGTGGGATGGTGAGAGGTTGAGCAGATATAGTCACAGGAATATGAGAAAAGGGACCGAGGAGGTTCTGGATGAAAGTTGAGGCTACACCTATGCCAGTGATGGCAAACTTTTTAGAGACCGAGTGCCCAAACTGCAACCCAAAACCCACTTATTTATCACAAAGTGCTGCAGGCCCTCTGGCTTTCTAGCAATGAACTCTGGAGAACTCTGTGCTGAGGCAATAGCGCATATGCCCAGAGAGGGCTCTGAGTGCCCCCTCTGGCACACATGTTATAGGTTTGCCACCATTGAATTTTATATAGTTCACCTGAACCTCATATCAAGGGATATACTTCTTTCTGTTTGCTGGGCACCCTCTCCCCTTTCCCAACTTTCATGTCATCTCCTGAGCCATTTAATACTGCTGTGGCCTGCCACTCACTGCTCTCCTCGTGTCTGGATAGTTCTGCACAGTCCTCAAGCACTTTGACATTAACACAACTGTCAATGGTCACAAAAACAACAAAGACTGTGGCTCACAGAGGGCCAAAGAGGTGGCCTACGGGTTGGGATTCTCTAAGTACCAAGACCCTT
The DNA here is from genome assembly GCA_026167975.1 of Phrynosoma blainvillii. Taxonomy (NCBI): domain Eukaryota; kingdom Metazoa; phylum Chordata; class Lepidosauria; order Squamata; family Phrynosomatidae; genus Phrynosoma; species Phrynosoma blainvillii. Next base: position 153,254,780 of record JANUYF010000003.1, on the reverse strand, counting down.
AAAGCTGGAGGGTGCCCGGCTGGCAGGATATGTGTACCAGGACAATTTCTTTCTGGGGCCAAAGGCACCTCAGAGATGGTATTGAGTATGTGATGAAAAACACTCTGTGGTGCATCCTCTCCTCCACATGAACCACCAATCCAGACAGCAGTTTTTTATGGCTGCTGCTCTGGACTAAAATAAATAATCTTAGTAAAAATATGCCACACAACTGAGGGGGGGTTGCAGACTGCCAAAAATAGTGCAAATTCAGTCCACTTTTAGGGTTAGGGTTAGTGCTAGGGAACCATGGGAATTGTTTTTTTTTCTGGGACATTGAGCCTTCTCTGTCAGAGAGCTCTGGTGCCACAATAAAATACAGTTCCCATGATTCCCTAACCCTAACCCTAACCCTAAAAGTGGGCTCAATTTGCACTATTTCTGGCAGTCTGCAACCCCCCTGAATGTCATATGTACTCTTCTTTTTCTCAATCCCTGACATGATAAGATGATGACATTCATTGTGTAAAATAGAGGTTAAAGAGATTCTAGACAGAGAGGAAAATAATCTAGCACCTTCTTCCTTAGGACAATATTACTAAGGTTTCCTTATGGGAAACAAAATAAAAATAAAAATAAAAATAAAATAAAATCTGATGCCCCCCCCCTTCAAACCTGCCCCTCCCAGCCATTTTATTTGAAATCTGAAATATTACCACCAAAAACAAACTAAAGCATTTGCAAATTAATGAAAAATTAAAGGAATTTGATTTTAAACTGGGGGAGTCATGGCTTGGCTGAAGTGAATTTTAAGGGAGGTACACAGTGTCTTCATCCACACACAACGAATTCTAGTCAAAGGTGAAAAAAGATAAAAGAAAGACAACAGAAACCCAATTACTTATAACACTTTTAACTTTTAAAAGTGTTTACTTTTTAACTTTTTTAAATTTAACTTCTTTTACTTTTAACACAATTACAGAATTGTTTCTGGGACAACTAACTCTGGAAACAGATTCAACTGGATGTCAAGTAAACTGACCCAGGATCCAGCAAAATCTGGCTAACCAGACAACAGTGGCACTGCAGAACTGGTGAGGAGGGCACTCATTTTTGGTAGCTAGACAAACAGCAAAATGTGCCCAACAACTGCAGGAATGAGAATTAGAAAATCACAGAGCTGGAAGGTACAGCAAGGGCCATCACTGCCTGAGACACAAGAAGACATTACTAAAACATTCTGGAAAGATGGGCACCTCTGTTTAAGACAGGGGAGGGCAAAGTGTAGCCTCCGGGATTCATGCAGCCCCCTCGAGGTCAAAAGATGTTTGCTCCAAAATGCCCCAAAATGATCTCTATAGGTTATGGAGGGCATTTCCACCAAATCTGGAGTCCCACTGGACCTCCTCCCAGGGGTGAAAATGAAATTTTGCTATATATATATTATATTATATTATATTATTCAGAGGGGGCAGGAGTAGGTGCAGTGGAAACTGCAGTCTTCCAAGGTATCCACAGTTGTTCACCCCTGGACTCCAAAGAAGGAGAGCCCACCAACCGTTGAGTTGCCATTCCCATTACATCTGCACTGTCTCACTAATGCCATGCATGATACATGAGGTTTCTTTCCAGACCCAAACTATTGCTGGGGCTTGTGGATGTTTCACTGCCTTGAGAGCTTTTTTCTTTTTCTTTTCTTTTTTTCCAAAAAAATTTATTGAATTAAAATATACATATACAAACACACATTTCTCCTCATATACTGTGCTAACTTAACACAACATACTTTAGTTACCTCACTTTCCATACTTTCATAAATAATCAACCTTTAATATCCTTTACTATCCTATGAATCTTCATTCTTCCTGGTTCGAGACACCTTTTCTTCCAGTTGTTTCTTTCTTCTTTTTCTCTCTTATTTGTCACTTGAAATGAGGACTGCTATATCTTTTTAAATTATTCTTAAGTTTCCTCTTATATCAAACACTTGGGAGCTTTTTCTTCATGCTCTGCACTGCAGGCAAGGGCTTATGCAACAAGGAAGCATACCAGATATGACTATGGTTTTCCACTTCCTATCTGGTTCTTATCCCTACAGTCATCCCAACTTACTCCTGGCACCAGCTAGAAATGAGTGGAGATGGGTAGCCATGGTTCAAAGCAAATCTTCTGCTTGCACTGAGATTTGGTTATTTGCTCAGGGACCCGAGGAAGCATAATCATTCCTTGAAATCTCAGCTAGTGCTCTGAGACCTAGCAAACCCTACTTGGGATTTATAGCCTTTACACTAAAATGGGCCAGTGAGCCCACATTTTTCTCCAGGACATGAAGACTACCAACTTGATTTAAAAACAGCAAAGACAACTCCCAAACTATAATTCTAAAAAGAAAATATTCTATATGGTAGATGACAGACTACACAAACTATACATGCAGTTCAGGTAATTACAGACTTGCACAGCATTCAGCTTTCATGGCTGGAGTTGTTTTGGTTAGATAATAGCTTGTGCCATCTGGGCAGCCAACTCTAATTTGAAAGAGACTAAATAAAAAGCAAAACTCCCAATTTAGTATAGAGTCTAAATCTCCCTGTTTTATATTTTATTGCCAGACCTAGATCTTCTCCCTAGAATGGGTTAAAAGCCAATCACGCTGTGCTGAGATGGACAAACAGACCAGAAAAACCAGCACACACATTCACAACCACCACCAAAAGCCACAGTATAGGAAGGGACTCTTACCAGTTGTGGACTGGACAGATGTGATTGTTTGAGAGTGCGATGGCATATCTGTGGGAATGAAAAGACAAAGGTGGTTACATTTGTCCTCCTCAAACACCGAAGACCTGTCTCCCAGTTCTCTGCATCATATAACTCCAGACCAGGGGTCCCCAGACTTTTTGATCTGTGTGGATTCCAAAATGGTGCCTGGAGTCGAGCGCATTCATGCGCAACACCAGGCACATGCGCATTAGTCTGGACGCCATTTTGGAATCCAAAATGGTGTTTGGCGGTGCACGCGGGCGGGGGCAGCAGTGGCAGGCCTCGCGGACGGTAAGAAGGCCTCAACAGGCCAGTTCTGGCCCGCGGGCCATAGTTTGGGGACCCCTGCTCCAGACTTACACTCAAGCTTCCATTAACAGGATACAGCAGATAGGACACTGGGACTAAAACTGCTTAAAATTCCAGCCATGGATTCAGGCTGAAACCTGCAGCAGATCGGTTTTCTTGGGTCCTGTCTGCATTGGCCAAATAAAACTCCTTCCCTCCGCACCTTGTCCTCTCAGCAGGGAGATAGTACAATGTGCAGCCGAAACCCTAGGTCTAGTGTAAATAGACCGACCGATGTCTTTCGGCACCAGACCTTGAGTATATTCCTCTTACTGCAGATTTTAAAAAGTCTCAGATTCCTCTGGATCTTCCCAGATCTGGAACCCTCCATTATGATGTTGAGTGGCTGTTTGAAATATGTCCCATTCTGCCACCTGATGCGTCCAGCCATCACTCGCTCTTCTGAGGTCAGAATAAGGTGCCCGGCCATGTGATAAAGGCAGGGTGCCTTGATCTGATCTCAGAGAGAAGCGTTCGGTGGCAACGGTGGACATGCTGGGTGGCTCGGCAAGATGCATGTGCAATAAACCACCTGGTGTTGCAATGGAGGGCCTTTGCAATGGGGGGGGCGGTGTCAGAGGAGTTCTGGGGCCAGCATATCCCAGGCTGCCCAAGCCAGTGCAGATGGGACCTTTGCTTCACTTACCCACCTGCTACATGAGGTGGAGGTGTCAGTAGCTTTTCCCCAGGAGCCTGCATGGGCTTCATGGGCTCCCAAAAACTGGCACAAAAATGGCCAGACAAGTGGAGTCTGGTTGGCTTGGACAGGATCACTTGGACAGATGTAGGTTTTCACTCAGGTTAGCGGAAGGAGCATAAAACCATTTCCCTAGTACTCGGTCTGCACTCAGTCTTCCTCCTGCCCACTTTCCCTTCAAGAGATAGTTTATTTTATTAGCAATTTGTAGCTTTTCATGTACACAGGTCTGCTGGCCCTACCTGCCTCAAATTGACCCTATGCAAAACTGACCAGTTTTAGATAGGGCCAGTTTGAGACAGGTGAGACCAGCATGCCTGTCATGCACAGTTGGGAGCCCATCTATGGGACCTTGAGGGCATGGGAACAGGGGACAGACCCAGCTCCAGGGCAGGTGACCCTGCCTTAGGTGCCAAGGAAACCATGCAGTGGCCTTTGTCCATGGAGAAACCAACCTCTGCCACTCCAGGTGGTTTCCAGCCAGCAGGCTAAAAACATGGTTGCCCAAGTCCTGAAAAGATGGTCCAAAAGATGTATGGCCAAGCCTCTGTAAGTGTAACCAATAAGCTTGTGGCACCTTTCTTCATTCCGACATAATGGTGGTCTGTTTGTGTGAATACCAAGCATCATCCCCTCTTAGCATCCCCACTGTATATGCAACTGTTCTACTTGGATCAGGACAAAACACATTTTATGAGCAGCAGCATTACAGCAGAAGCTGAGCCTTGATCTTTTTTTCTGTTTCAGTTAATGCAATTTGCTGCTCCAGCAGTAGTGAATGTTATGAATGGATGAGTGGCCTAAGTAGCAAAAGTGAGAAACATGCCAGCAGAGTAGACAAGTACCAGTGAGCAAGTTCATAAAATCTAGTTGCTGATGAACTGAGAAAGGTAGATTTAGCCTTCTTTCTTTTCTTTTCTTTTTTAATATTGGGAGGTGTTTTAAGAGAGCCAGTGTAGCATAGAGACTATGACTCTAGCAATCGGGGTTCGATTCCCTGTTCAGCCATGAAAACCCGCTGGGTGACCATGGTCAAGTCTCACAGACACTCAGCCCCAGAACTCCATGATAGGTTTTCCTTAGGGTTGCCGTAAGTAGGAAATGTCTTGAAGGCCCACAACAACAACAACAGGGGCAGGGCAACCAAATGGTATAACTGCAAAGGAGGACAAGACACAGAAAAATGCAGGACATTCGAGAAAAAATGTAGGATATGATCAAATAAAAGCTAAAAACAGTAATATAAATATAAAGTTATGCTTCTTAGGGGGTTTGCAGACTGCCAGAAATAGTGCAAATTGAGTCCACTTTTAGGATTAGGGTTAGTGCTAGAGAATCATGGGAATTTTTTTTTTCTGAGACATTGAGCCTTCTCTGTCAGAGAGCTCTGGTGCCACAATAAAATACAGTTCCCATGATTCCCTAACCCTAACCCTTAAAGTGGACTCAATTTGCACTATTTCTGGCAGTCTGCAACCCCCTTGACTCATGTTCAAAATAGAGGACATTTTGGAATTCTTCCTGGACAGAAGGCCGAAATGAAGGATGTGTCCTGGAAAAGGTGTATGTCTAGGCTATAAAGATCTATGTTTGTGGTTTAGGCACTTCCCCCCTACAACTCTCCCTGAGATTCTGACTTTTAAAACACACAGCCTCTCTGGGATTTGGTGAGTTTTAAAGATGCCCTCCTAAAGGCTTTCTTTAGGACTCCTTACATTGATATGCATGCTTCACTTTCTCTCTCCTGTGTAACGGATTGTGGAGAAACGCAGTGTTTGTTCAATGAGTTTCTATGGTACAAGCTGTGGATGAGATGTCTTTCCTTGTTATTGTGCAGCCTCCCTGCCCACCCCAGGACCATCCCTCTCTCTGTTACATGATCACGGGGGGGGGGCAAAGTTACAGGCATGATCTTACCCTTCGTGTGCCTCAGTTCCCTTTCTATGGAAGGAGTGGTTGTTTGCTGAGGGTTCAAAAGTCTACTACCTGTACCATTTGGCTTAAAGAGACAATGTTAAATCTGATGTGCCACCATTTCCTCTTTCTCTGGTATTTTGACTGTTTCAATTCAATTGTTGCTTTGCGCTTTGTACTTCATCCTGAGATATTCTGACATTCTTTTGCTATTTATATCTCAATGTTAGTTTGCAGTTTGTTCCTCATTCTGATATAAGGTGAGATCTAAAAATTGTGCTAAATATAAATAAAAGAAATGTGAGTGTTTTGGCCTTGCCTACGGTATGTGGACTCTAGGCTGCACCCCACCAGCCCCACTAATTACATCCCAAGAACTATATTTATTGTTTATTTTATTTATTTCAAGGATTTATATCCTACCATTCTCCCACAATGGGACTATAAAGTGGGAGCTACCTCCTCCCTCCCACTGACCCACCCAAAACCCATGGCACATGCTGTGAGGGCATGGCTATGGTAATCTGGAGACTTCTTAAACCAGGGGTAGGCAACCTTTCCCCTTTAAGGGCAGAGGGACTTCAGCTCCCAGAAGCCTCAGCCATGTTGGCCAATTGTCCCATGTTGGCCAGTAGCTCCTGGGATTCTGGGAGCTGAAGTCCCTCAGCCCTTAAAGGGGAAAGGTTGCCTACCCCTGTCTTAAACTCTTTCAGGGCAGGTCTCACAATGGCTGTGGAATCCTTCACATGATGGTCAATGCTTTCCTATGGGCATTTCAACTCAGGAGTGAGCATGTGATTCTATGATATTTCAGGGTATGGGCAACCAGGGCAGTTCCTTTGGTACTGCACCTCCATTTTTCACCAGTCTCAGTTAATACACAGAGTTGCACTTAATAAAAGTTGTGACAGCACCGAGGATTGCCATCCACTTCTTTTGTTGCCAGTACCAGCAGGTGGTAGAGTGGTGAATTGGGTCCAGAGTTCAGTCTGAACTTGAAATGAATTGCCATCTGGTGACAATTGGGAGTACACTGCAGCACCCTGGATAAAGGTAAAGGTATTTGCATGCTTTCGAACTGCTAGGTTGGCAGAAACTGGGACTAGTGACAGGAGCTCACCCCATCATGCAGCACCCAGGTCTTAAACTGCCAACCTGCCGATCTTGCAATCCACAGATTCAGCATCTTAACCACTTGAGCCACTGCATCAAGTGCATCAATCACTGCAGCACTCTGGATAGCTCCATTAAAATTCGGACAAAAAACTGGAGGATTCATCACCACCATTGGCTTTGCCTGATAATGTTGTTAAGAATGCAAAACACTGTGCTACATGAATTTAGAGTGCTATATTAAATTTAAGTAATCACACCCCTAAGCCTCATTATCCCTTCCAGGCCAATCTCTTGTGCATTGCAATGAAGTTTTTAAAAACACACCCTCTATTAGTGCCAAATGCCAACAGAGGATTTTCAAAACTTAACTGCAAGGAGGGGTCACACCATGGGGGGGGGGGGAGAATTGCAATTGTCAGGGTATTAGAGCAATAGGGAGGAGGAAAGTAACCTACTTCTTCCAAACAACACTTAGATAAAGCTTTTAAAATCCTCAGAGCAGGGGGTAGGAGACAATTTGGAAAAGTACAGTGGATTGTGAAGTCGAAAGCTTTCATGGCCAGCATCCATAGGTTTTTGTGGGTTTTTGGGGCTGTGAGGCTGTGTTCTGGAAGAATTATTCCTGACGTTTCGCCTGCATCTGTGGCTGGCATCTTCAGAAAATTATCTGAAGATACCAGCCACAGATGCAGGTGCAATGTCAGGAATACATTCTTCTAGAAAAATGGCTTCACAGCCCAAAAACCCCACAAAAACCTATAGTACAGTGGACCCTCCACATTTGCTGGGATTAGGGGTGCAGGACCCCCATGAAAGTGGAAAAATCACAAATAAAAAACCAAAACCATCTCTCCAGGAATCTCTAAGTCCTCCAGTGCAACATCTGCTGGAAGTTGATCACAGAATTGCACCGGAGGACCTACAAATGCCTAGAGAATTGTTCTCACTAGGAATTTCTAGGTCCTCCAGCATAACGTCTAGCAGACCTTGACCACAGAGTTGTGCTGGAGGACCTAGAGACTCCTAGAGAGAACCAATTAACCACATCTGTGAATAATCAAATCTGCAAAAGTCAAAACTACAAATGTGGAGGGATGACTGCATTGCTATCCTCTAGATTTTTTTAAAAAAATATGTTCTTTACTTGTGTGAATGCTTAATGGGTTTGGAAAAGGAATCAGAGTTGACAGGGGTGTTCTGTCACAGAGAACATGTCCTCTTTGGTTGTATTCCCAAGTGATAGCTACAGAAAGCAGACTTAAACCCAATCAAATATCAGATACCCTACAGAGCGACTTGAAGATCTTTGAACCTGGCTATGTAAACAAACCCAATCCAGTCCAGAGGCATCTGGAAACAGCCCTCAACTCAAAGAAATGACTGTCTGCTTGGTGTAAAGCTGGAATCCAGTGTACATTCTCCTTGAAATGGTCAACATGTGTGATTCCTCACTATACAACTCCCTTTAGCACAAGCAGGATCAAGAAGAGAAAGGCAATCTGTGCAAAGATCACCCCTGCTAAATCAGTGACATGACTATCCTTTTCACTCAATTAAACAGTATGAATCAGCATAATAATATACATCAGCCCACTCATGATTTTCAGAAATCCCTGTCTTATTGCCTTGATGAAACAGTGAATAAAAATTAAATCATACCTCATTTGCTATCCCTGCTCAGGGTGCAGTTGGGTATATGTAATTTGAGCAATGAGCCTGCTGAAGAAACACACTCCCCATGTTTTGTCTGGATTCAGTTCAATTGGGTTCATACAGGAGGAGAAGCTGGCCATGCACCAGCTCCTGCATGACAGCATTAAACCACTTCCTCCCCAAAGCAGTTTTTTTCCCACTATTTAAGTAATGGATTTTGCTGGTTTCTTATTTTAAGAAAGGGAGACAAACTGTACAGATATTTTACCTGTATAACAAAAATTATGCATGCGCAGTTAAATTTATTATTTAAAAAAAAATAAACAGCCTGTCTGGAGAGAAAGCTAGAAAAAAGGGGAAAACTGGCTGCTGAATATGTGTTCAGTTTGCTGACCAGTACATCTGTGCAAAAGAGGAGAAGAACACAACTTTGAGCTTTGAGAGCAAAAATGGATGTAGAGTACATTACCATTTGCAAAGCGGCCATAACTACTGCCCCACTATGTAGCACATGGGGCATTCAAACTAGAGAAGAGAAGTAAACAGCTCTGCAAAGGGATCCTTGAACAAGATCACATTCTGACACCCTGAAAAACTGGAACAATACAAATGGATCAATAGACTGAGGGGGAATGCAGACGGGTAGCCCTGGGCCGCCCTGGGAAGCGGAGGAATGGGGCCGAGGCTGTCCCATGCCTCAGCCCCATCCACCCTTTTTCCGGCCCTGAAAGGAGCGCTAACATGCTGGTCCTTACAGAGCTGGCAAAAAGGGCGTCTGAAGAGTTGCTGTGCAGCTCTTCTGCATCCCTTCCGGCGCAGCGCGTTAAGACGCTGCACCAGGAGAATGTCTTGATGGCGTGCACCATATGTAATGGCACGCGCTGTGATGACATCCTCAGGAAGGGGTTGGGGTGCCCGGCGTGTGGCTGTCCCTCCCCTTCCCTGCCTCCAAGACGCGCAAAGCGCCGTCTGCAGAGGCCCTGAGTTCAGTAGGGCCATCTTCCTACATGAGAGCTGCATAGCATGAATCTCAGCATGTGGAGTTATGCACTGACTGTGCTGCACAGCCTTGTACTGAATGGCAATACTGTGCAATTGACTGCACAATTAAATGCATGAGAGATTGTACAACCAAGAGTATTACCACCACTTCAGCTGGGCCAGGCAGATACTCACTGGCTGAGAATGTTCATTTGTTTTCACAACAGCACTGTATGCACAGTTCTGCCTCTGCAACTTGGATCTGAATGTAGATGTTGTGCATCAGACAAAAATATTCAACCATTGGGCAACCTATCCATGCAGAAAACGTTAACAAAATTTATTTTATTCCTTTCATGCTTTTTTAGTTTCTGCAAGCTGGTATGAACTTCATTCAAGTTTTATTATTTATATAGCATCATCATGACTCACTGGAACAGATAATTCTCAATGGAAGGAAGCAGAGAAAGGAAAATCACAAGGAAGCCACAGCCCTAAGTCTGTAGGACAGGGTGATAACAGGGTTACTTGAAGGTAGTGATGCAAATTTCTCTCTTTATTCTTCCCATCCCTGAAGGGAGGTGGAAAATTTTATTACACTTCTTGCTCCTCTGTGGAAAACAAGACATTTTGACTTGGCTACCCCTCACAGAGAAGTGAACCATTCCTGACCAATTCCCAAAGAACCAGGGATATAAAATGCTCAACTGTCTTTCCCTCCCTAATTAATGATGTGAACCACAAAACTTCATGTGCAGTGCCTAACAAGGAAGAATGACCTGTGTTTATCTTTACAATGAAATTCCCTCTCCCCCTCCCCTCCTGCAGCCTAATGGAGCAATTTAAATTGCCGTGACTGAGATAAACACAATTAAAATGGGGGTATGAAGCTATCTAGGTGATCCTACTATAGTGGTGGATGCTTATGTACAATATCAGGTGCACATGAAATACACATGCATACATATATGATTTGAAACTATAATTGCTCTTTTGTTGGTGACTGGAGAGTGCCATAGAATACTTTTCCTTCTGCAGTGATTAAAAAGGAAGGATGGTCTGTGTTTATTTTTAGAATTGAACTCCTCCCTCCAATGTGTCCCTGCAGCTGAATGGAGTAACAGAAACTGCCTTGACAGAAACTCACACAATTATAATGAATGGCTAAGGCACTGTTACTTTTGTTGTTGTTGTTGTTGTTGTTGTTGTTAACTGCCCTTGAGTTGACCACAACTCATGGTGACCCTGTGGATAAGGCATCTCCAAGACCCCCTATCCTCCAGTGCTCTGCTTAGGTCCTATAAATTCAAGCCCATGATGACTCCATCCATCTGCCGTACAGTCTGTCTCTCTTTCTGCTGCCTTCTAGCTTCTCTAGCATTATTTTCTAATGATTCATGCCTTTTCATGATGTGGACAAAGTATGACAGCCTCAGTTTCATCATCTTGGCTTCCAAGGAGAGTGATAGAATGCAATTTTTGCTTGATCCCCTTGCCAATTGGGAACCATTTATTACTTAAAAAAAAAAAAAAAAGGCCTGAACCTCAAATTTTTCACTAAAGTGGGCCACTACTTCTTTTGTAAATAAAGTATATTCTCACACTTCAGTCAAACAGGTGCCTAACTTCAGAGCTCGTAAATACTTGAACTGGGTATCAGCAAAACCAAAAATCTTGTACGTTTAATGAATGGCAACAAGCTTTCCTCACATGGCTACTTGGAGGTCTCACATTCAGAGGGTCACCATAAGTCAGAGGCAACTTGATAGCAAACAACAACAACCTCATCAACACACATATTGTTTTAGAGGCCTACAATCTAAATAGTGTTTCTTTTTATTTTAGAAGGGCCCCTATAACTTTGCAAAAAGTTATATAACTAGTGGCTCCACACCTAGCAATAATAAGGAATTCTTAGCACGTAAGCAGATTTTTTTTGTTGTTGTTGTACCTATCTGATCTCAAGAATATGTTCCTGGAACTGAAAAGCTCTTTGAGCATTTTAGGATGTTATTCCTGACTAAAGATCAATTACCACAAGTCCACAAAGATATCTATAAACATCTTTAAAGAACAACAAAGTTCCTAGCCAAAAAATAAATAAAATAAAATAAATAGTGTTACTCTGTTTCCTTCATTTATTTACATATTTAGGCATAACAATAACCAAAGATGTGAAACAAATTATACCCAGAAATTATAATCCTCTGACTAAATGGATCAAAAACAAAACTCAGTGAATGTTCCAAGCCTAACCTGTCATTGCTTGGTAAAATTGAAATAAAGATGGCTCTTGTGCTCAACGCCCCCCCCTTTTTTCCCCCCAGATGATCCCTCTGCATTCACCTCAAACTAGGATTGATAAGTGGCAAAACACAACAGAAAGATTTGTGACAAATGGTAAAAAAAATGGAGGTCACCAAAGGCAACCGCAAATGAGTGGTTTGACTTTTTTCCAATCTCACTTTGTACTATGATGCTTGTCAGGTAACAAAACTGATTTCCTTTTTAAGATTTTCTACCCAAGACTGGTCAAATTCAGAACTAAATAAAACTCATCCACCCGATCAAAATGTGTGGGGGGTTTTCCCATTAAAGTTAATCATATTTTACTTCGCCAAATTACAAAGCCATTCCTATTAAATCAAAATATGGGGGTGCTAGATGAAAGTTCTTGCTTCCCCTCCATTTCCCTCTCACCCTTTCCTGATGCTTCACAACTTTTATAGCCTTTATAAGATTTCCCAATTTAAAGACTGGATGAATGCTGCAATATATAATGAAGACAGTGTGGCATAGTGGTTTGCATGTTGGACTATGACTCTAGAGACCAGGGTCTGAATCCCCACTTGGACATGAAAGCCCACACACTCTCAGCCCTCAGAAAACCCTGCGATAGGATCGCCATAAATCAGAAATAATTTGAAGGCTCACGACTTGTATGCCATCAAATTGTTTCTGACCTATGGAGACTAATGGAGTTTTCTTGGCAAGTTTCTTCAGAGGGGGTTTGCTGTTGCCATCCTCTGAGTTTGAGAGTGTGTGACTTGCCCAAGGTCACCCAGTGGATTTACACGGCCAAGCTGGGATTCGAATCCTGGTCTCCAGGGTCAAAGTTCAATGCTCAAACCACTACATAACACTGGCTCTCAACAACATGTATAAAGTCAAAGATGTATTTTATAATGGTAGGCAAATTAGTAGAGAACAAATTGTAGCTAAATTTCAAACACCTAAACCTATTGGATGCATATGAAGCAAGTGATTTCACTGGCAAGAATGTTAGCAACAGATCCTAGTAACTCAAGAGTTTTATTTGAACAAATGTGTAATACTTCTGACTTTAGCTGTAAAGACCTTTCAGTCAAATTATAATATTGGTTTGTGGATGCTAATGAAAAGTGCATTCAGTTGGTTTGGGGAAAGAACCATAACACCATTGCAGAAGATCCAGAATGGGGTCAAATGTTAAAATCATTGATTTACAAATCTGCATCAGCCTTAACTAGAGAATGTTCTTTAACAGTTTTATACAAGTAACATTACATACCTGTTAAGCTGAATAGAATGAGTTACTGTATCTCCCTGTCTATGGGCCTTTGCAGACTGCCAGAAACAGTGCAAATTGAGTCCACTTTAAGGGTTAGGGTTAGTGCTAGGGAATCATGGGAATTGTTTTTTTTTCTGGGAGATTGAGCCTTCTCTGTCAGAGAGCTCTGGTGCCACAATAAAATACAGTTCCCATGATTCCCTAACCCTAACCCTTAAAGTGGACTCAATTTGCACTATTTCTGGCAGTCTGCAAAGGAATGTTAGAAAAGCTGCAGGGAAAAGGGGACCTTTCTTCAATTATGGACATATTCTACAGATGTGCATAATTATTGATTAATGGTATTAAAAATAACATCACCCATTACAAAGCAAAGTATCTATATTTGTTGCAAATGTCTTTGACTCTCTATTTTCTCTGGGCAGAATAAAGACCTGTTGCACAAGAAATGAATTCTCTTCTTACTTGCAGCATCCTCTGCAAGGATGGATTTTAAATGGAAGGATTTTAAAAACTTAAATATACACAGCTGGTGGGCAAAAACATGGAGAGCCACTTTAAAGGAGAAGCTGATTGGCAGGGCACTGGAGATGAAGACCCATGTGGTTCCCCTTCATGCAGTTCATAAATGAATATGGTCAAGGTGAAGGGCCATCAGATTCACATTCTTTGTTCTCGAAAGACACCTACTGAAGATAGAAGATTCCTAGTGCTGCCATAGTCCACTTTATATATCATGTTTTGCTATGTTAATTTAAACTTTATATTTAAAAAAACTGAAAACAGGGATGCTGCATCTTTTACTTTGCTGACTGGTAGCCAGCTTTCACGGGTATAGAAGTTCTGATAGAACAGGAAAGTTGTTGATCACACTATTCTTCCATCTTGCTTTCAACACTCATGCCATCACTGATGCTCTTCAGTAAAGGCACAATTTCAGCTACTATGCGTGTGTTGCAGGAAAGGGTATCATCCCAGCTGTCTTCGAGATGAGACTCTCACTAGGATGATGCTTTTCCCCCCATCACATCAGGACTTAGAGTCTTCATCACCTTAGAGCAGGGATAGGCAACCTTTTTGAACCAGGGGCCGGGTTGCTGTCCCTCAGACAATTGGGGGGGCCAAAGAACCAAAAATAAATAAATAAATAAATGCACACTCTCTCAGCCCCAGAAAAGCCATGGCAAAACCCTTGTGGAGATTTTGCCAAGAAAACCCCAAGAACAAGTAATAACAACAATAATCAATATCATCATGGCAGGGGACAGTGGGGGGCGGTGGGGGCGGCGGCAGGACCAGCCTGGGGCCGGCCCAAAGGCCTCGGGGGGCGCATCCGGCCCCCCAGGCCTTAGGTTGCCTGCCCCTGCCTTAAGAGTCTTCATCGCCTTTACCCCAGATCTCTTGAAAATAAGAAAAGTCTAACAGCTCACTTCCATACCCACCTTTCTGCTGGTATGCTAAACCACACGGTCCAGCTTTATAAAATATACAGTGAGGAGTGTCTGAAATAGACAGGAAGGTCTGCTGGTATAAGAAGTAGCAGGAACATTCACCCAGGTAAATCAGCAAGGAGGACTTGTGGCTGGGGAGGATGTTGGGGCAGACCTGAGAATGTTACTTTTAAAGAGAATCAATTTAACAACATACTGAAACCCAGAGCATCATCCCACTGCTACTCAGCTATGGGTGGCTTTAGCATGTCATTATTTAGCATGCCACTCTTCCTGGAAGCAATTTCCCAAGCTTTGGGGCTTAGGCAACAGAACAGACATTTCAAATCATGTGAGAAACAGACATGTATCAAAGGGGTATAACAGATCCTGATACCTGACTCTGGGCCCATAGTTTATTGTTCAATAGCTATGGGGCAGGAAACCCTACTTTTCTGCCAGCTACCCACATTCAAGATTCAAGATGTTCAAGCTATACTATTCTCCAATAGCTTCACGGTTCTAGTATAAATCCATGCCTGTACCTATAGACTGTGCCTCCCCCCAGATCCCAACCGTCCCATAATCAAAAGCCCACAAATGTATGTGGCTTTCTCCTGTAAAGTGTAGGAGAGAAAAAGACCCAGTGCATGAATTTCTGTGATGATAAGTGCTCTGCTCAGCAGAAGATGGCCACACTTGTCCCTGTCGTGCTGGGTACTAGATTTATGGGCACTTGCTCATAATCTGTCATTATTTGTTCCTGTGTGAAAATGGCCATAAGACTGTTTCACAACAAAGTTGTCCCTGTGTTTTCCATAACTGTTCAGTCCTATATCTTCCTTCTTCCTCCGCTGCATTTTTTAAAAATCCTCCCTCCCTCCCCATCCTTCCCAAACAGCTAAGGGGATCCATCTATATATCTCTTCATATTATGTGCCCCCCCCATAAGTGAATTAGAATAGGCTCAATAGTAGGATGCCTCTCAATTACCAGTTTTATTCCCCTTATATTCTTCTTGTTGGGTTTTTTGTAATAATCTGGTTGCCACTGGGAGGAAGCCAGATGTTGGGCTTAGATGAGCCTCTGAGTAGTAGCCACAAGACCAGGGTGGGCAATATGGCATCCAGGTATATTGCTCCCATTAATCCTACTCACCAATGGTGAGGAAATCACAGCCTTGCAGCCCCATAACACACAAAAACCCCAGAATGTCTACACTTAACACTACAGAGAGAAGTCTATCAGCAGCGATCCCTCCCCTACAGAATCCTCCCTTCCTGAGACACACGGCTGAATCTGCTAGCTCTTAAAACTTCATCTGTATATTGATTTTCTAGCGGCATTTAATGTTCTTGGGTATTCTGAAATTGTTTTATTGTAAATGATTTTTTATGTAAAGTGGTTTATATTTAACATTTTTTATTAATATGTCTGAATAGTTGCCCTGGGGAAATGAATTTAAAATGGCTTGAGCGAGTAATTAATATTAGTCAATGGGTGTGATCCAGAGAGACTGCTCTTCTTATGGTGCTGGCTGAGATGCTCACTCATACTTTCCTCTGAATTACCTGGCCTATAGGAAGTCCCTCATAAGGTAGAGAACTTTCCAGTTGCCCTGGGATGAAAGGAAAGGGATTCTCCACTCCACCTGCTCCAACTAAGTTTTTGAAAATGAGCCTATTAGACCATGGAAGGCATATAGAAGAGTGCATCTTTGGTGCGGGGAGAAGGGCTTAAGCTTTCCCTTCTTCTTAATGCTCCAACCCCCAGATGCCTCCCCCAAAAATCGATGCTGCCCCCATCTTCTCTTACAAGCAGTGGCCTTTTGAAAGGCCTGATTTCTTTGGGAGAGGATCTGTATATATTTAAGAGAGAGAGTTTGAAAATCATATGGGGAATATCACGCCAACTGTGGAGTAGCCCCACTTGCTGTTCTCATATGCCTCTCCACCATGCTTTCCAGGATCAAATTCAGCACCCAGGCTAAGAAAGGTCCTATGGAGGCTCTATAGGAAAAATCCTATGGAGGCACCCAGGCTAAGAAAGGTCCTATAGAGGCTCTATAGGAAAAGTCCTATGGAGGTTCTATAGGAAAAATCCTATGGAGGCACCTAGGCTAAGAAAGGTCCTATAGAGGCTCTATAGGAAAGGTCCTATGGAGGCACCCAGGCTAAGAAAGGTCCTATGGAGGATCTATAGGAAAGGTCCTATGGGGGTTCTATAGGAAGAATCCTATGGAGGCACTCAGGCTAAGAAAGGTCCCATAGAGGCTCTATAGGAAAGGTCCTATGGAGGCACCCAGGCTAAGAAAGGTCCTATGGAGGATCTATAGGAAAGGTCCTATGGAGGTTCTATAGGAATAATCCTATGGAGGCACCCAGGCTAAGAAAGGTCTTATAGAGGCTCTATAGGAAAGGTCCTATGGAGCAGCCAGGCTAAGAAAGGTCCTATGGAGGCTCTATAGGAAAAGTCCTATGGAGGCTCTACATCTATGGAGGCTCTGCAGCCAATCATCGAAATTCTGAGATGCAGTTTTCGCTTAAATAAATAACGTTATTGACCAACACCTTACAAAGACTCCAGAATTGGCCTTCCTAGGCTCTTTTCAAGGAGCTAATGCACAGCTAGTTTATTAACTCTTAATTGGTTATTTATTAGAAGGTGCCAGGTTATCGAGTTTTTAAACAAGATTTAAAGGGGAAAACCATAAAAGCCAAATACACTCGTCCCTCCTATTTTGCAGACTTCCAGTTCACGTCCCTCCTATTTCATGGACAGGAAGCCAGGAGGGATAAAATGGCGCACGTGCCCAGGAGCGTGCGGCCATTAAAAACAATGGGCTTGAATATTTGCAATATTTCCGATTCATGGGGGGTCTGGAATGGATCCCCCATGAATCGGAAAGGATGACTGTATAGTTAAGGTATGGCAATTAACCTTGATTGAAAAATTAACTAATAAACTCCAAATCGCTAAAGGAAAGGGGGGGCATGATTTTACTATGATTTGGAATTGTTTTCATGAATATATGTGGTAAGAAGATAATTCTGGAATTCCAAAGGCATTCAAATCTTTTGACATATTTAATTTATTAAGGCTGTATATTTCAACATCAAATGTAACTTTGTACAACACGCTTTGTCCCATCAAATTTCAGCTACATTCACCTCCCTAGTGCAGTGATGGAGCCATACGATTGCTCTGTCCATATTCCTTTCTATAATAATATAATTTTAAATGAAATGTAAATATTTGCATGAATATAAAGATAAACATTTTAAATCCTATACATAATCTCTTAAATCTGAATCTATAATCCTGTTGTTCAACCCAGCTAATTAAAGCTTTCTTTAACAAAGAGAAATTCATTTTTAAGTCAAGTTTTATAAATACCACACTAAGCAACACATGTTTATTTTTATAGAATATTTTGTTTATTTGTGACTTTCAACCAAAGCACCTGGGTATTTTCTTCCCACTTAATGAAGGGCCAAAGAAAAATCTTTCTAAAACTGTACACAGATTTTCCTTCCCACAAATAGATATAGATTCTGTATGCCAAGAACTTCTGGATTGTGCTTTCAGGTAGTATAAAGATTCTATTTAGCTGCAAACTAATGTTGATGTTTGTTTGCCCAGCTGGAAAATAGAAGGCTTTTTTTAACTTGCTAAAGGTGTAGTTTTAATAGAAGCAAGTGCTCCACTGCACATTTCTTAAAGACGACCTATGCCTTTATTTATTTATTTTCTGTTACCTGGTTATGCCTATTTGCTATGTGGCAATAAAAACTGTGTTGGAACAAAAAAAAACCCTTCTTTGTTCCAATGGCTTAGACCAGACAGACTCCCACAACCTGTCAAGCGGTGGAAATATCCCAGGAGAGAGACACAAGGAGGCTAGAGACTCCACTGTCGCCCACAAAAGAGGCTCAAGGAAAAGATTTATCTTGGCGCAAAGACCTCTGCTGGGCACTTGCTTTTGGCTACTACCACCAAACCCTCACACTTTACATCTATGGTGAGAGAACAAAAGGAAAATCTTTCTTGTCAGGAACAAGCACCTTGAATTTTGATCTAGTTATGAGTTTTTCTCAACAGGTAAAAATGGCACATAGAACCCAGTTCTTCTTATTGGGGTTCAGAGGGTACTTTTGTGAGCATTTTCTCTGCCACATCTGCGCAAGAAACTTTTTTGTTACCATCACTATTGTGGCATGGATCAAGCGACATGATACTCATGTTTAAAAAATAGAAGAGGAGTGGAAAGGTTTTCTGCTGCCTGTCATCGCCCAGACTTCTGACAGTTCTGTGCACCACAATTCAAAGGATATTGACAAGTTGGAGCATGTCCAGAGGAGGGTCACCAAAATGGTGAAGGGTCTGGAAACCATGCCTTATGAGGAAAGATTTAGGGATCTCGGTATGTTTAGCCTGGAGAAGAGACGGTTAAGAGGGGATATGATAGCCCTAAGTATTTGAAGGGGTGTCACACTGACTATGGAGCAAGCTTGTTTTTTGATGCTCCAGAGAACAGGACCCGGAACAATGGATGCAAGATAAGGGAAAAGTGATTCCACCTCAACATTAGGAGGAACCTCTTGACAGTGAGAGCTGTTCGACAGTGGAACACACTCCCTCGGATTGTGGTGGAGTCTCCTTCTTTGGAGGTCTTTAAACAGAGGCTGGATGGCCATCTGTCAGGGATGCTTTGATTTTGAGTTCCTGCATGGCAGGGGGGTTGGACTGGATGGCCCTTAGGGTCTCTTCCAACTCTGTGATTCTATTATTCTATAACCTTTCCTTGTACTGTCCACCTAATCTGGATACAGTACAACAGGATGACCCCCATTCTAAATTTATATCAATACTTATCATCAACTGGCTGAGAATTTAAGTTGAAAGGCCAGTATTGTTACAGGTAGATCTAAACAGATGTTTCATGCACCTTGCCCTTGGAATAGCATACAATACATGTTTCTCCCTCTCCTACTTTAGCAACAACAACCCTACAAAGTAGTTCAGGTTAAAAAAAACAGCAGCTAACCTAAGGTCACCCAGCAAGCTTTACAGCCAAATGGAAATTTGATCCTCATTCTCTCGGGCTCTAATCCCTACACATCACACCCAATGTTTTCTTACTCACAGATTTGCACATATTTCTATAACAAGCAACCACACAGCTTGGCCCCATCCTTTCCTCATCCTGATGTACATAAGAAATCACTGAGATGAGCCCTTTCTGTTGGCCCAAGTATAAGATTCATCAATCTCATCCTGACACTGCCATAGTAAATGCTTGCATCTAGCCTTATCATGCAAAATTCACTTTTCCTGGACCCTGGAAAGAGTTTTGAGACCAATTGCAGTTTTAAGAATAACTGGGGGAAAGGACAGAAAAAGGTGCCAGAATATTTTCCCATTCAGCCACTTGCCACTGCTTCACATTTTAAAACAAGGTGACAACATTTCAAAAAAGGACTTGTTCCTATATACCAGGAGTAGGCATCTGTGGAAGGCTAGGAGGCCATATTAGACTTTGGAGGGTCACATTCTGCCACAGAACCCTTTGAACTCTACTAACACCGTCATGAACTGGGTTTTGTGTGCCATTTTTTACTTGCTGAGGTACCAGGATGAAATTTTCAAATGCTGGATTACAACTCTGGAGACCAGGGTTTGAATCCCTACTCAACCACGGAAACCCACTGGGTGACCTTGAGTGAATGATACTCTCTCAGCCGCAGAGGAAGGCAAAGGCAACACCCCACCCCATGAACAAATGTTTCCAAGAAAACTCCATGACAGGATCACCACAAGTCAGAAATTATTCGAAAGCACACAACAATCCTCCAACACACACAAATTAACCAATGTTTTGCTTCCAAATGCCCTCAAGGGAACATGGGGACATTGTCACCCTGTTTTGTTCATCTTCTGGAGTCTAAACGGGACCAGAGGCCCCAAAATGAGATAGAAATTCCCACCACCGCCCATTCAAAGGCAAGAAATGGAACCACTTTGCCATTTTCTGACTCCTGGGGGGTACAGGGGCCCTCCAAACATGGTGGAAATGGCCTCCCTTGATGGCATTTTGGAGCAAAAAAAAAATTTGGTCCTGGGGGTCATTTGCAGCCCATTGGCAGTGCTTCACCCATCCCTGCTATAAACCATTTAAGCTTCCTTTGGGGCTGGAAATCCCTGCCATTGTGCAATGGGGGGGTTGAGGGGGGTACTGTTTTGCTTCCCAACCCAAGTGGCAGGAAAGCTTAGGTCACCTCTGCCTGGGCACTATCATACTTCTTCCATTGTATTTCCCTTCTTTTAGGACTGATGCCACTCAGTGAGTGAGGACAGACTATGGGGGGTTGCAGACTGCCAGAAATAGTGTGAATTCAGTCCACTTTTAGGGTTAGGGTTAGTGCTAGGGAATCATGGGAACTGTTATTTTTCTGAGACATTGAGCCTTCTCTGTTAGACAACTCTGATGCCACAATAAAATACAGTTCCCATGGTTCCCTAACTCTAACCCTAACCCTAAAAGTGGACTGAATTCACACTATTTCTGGCAGTCTGCAACCCCCCTATGCTTTCTGGTACCTTTCATTCTTAACTATTCATGTTTACAGGATAAATGCAAAAGCAACCGTATATCAGAAGCCCGTCGGTCGCTGTACTTGTTTTCCTTCGCAGCACACACTTTTCAGACTCCACCAATATTTATGTTAGAAATGCTGGGGCAAACAAATCCAAAAGACTTCCAACATTACTGAATGTGCGTGCACAGAGTGAGATTTAAAAAAATATGAACCATTCTGCAATGTGTACGACAACAGAGGTCTTTCTGAGAGGGAAACGAGCTTAGCTGGTAATCTATGCAATCCTGAAAAACTGGCCAATATATCAAGCGGCAACATGGCAGTCCTAGTCTAGAGCAGCACTAGACCAAAAGTGACAAGAGACACAACCAATGTAGCTAATCCCAAATCAAACAGAGACTCAAATCTGCCTCTTCAGGATGCACCAGACCAGCTGTAAAGTCCAAACTGATGCCTCTTGTTTTTTCCTCCAATGAGCTCAGACTAGTGTGTAAGTCACACAACACACTTGTAGGTAGCTTACGCTGAGAGTTACTTAACACACTGCAGAAATAATCCAGTTTGAGAGCGCTTTAACTGCCCTGGCTCAATGCTAGGGAATTCTAGAAACTAGTTTTGAGAGACATTTAGCCTTCTCTGTCAAAGAGAAGTCAGGTGTCACAATAAACTACAATTTCCAGGATTCCCTAGCACTGAGCCGAGGCAGTTAAAGCAATCTCAAACTAGATTATTTCTGCAATGTGTTTTGGACCTCCGACTATGTACCAGTCTTCACAGATCAGCAATAACTATCACCTTGTGTTCTGTAGGAGCCTGTCACTACAGTGGTCCCTCCACATTCGCTGGGGTTAGGAGTCAAGGACCCCTGTGAATGTGGACAAACTGCAAATAACAAAAACACTATTCTTTCTATCTGAGGGAACACCTCTCTAGGGATCCCCAAGTCCTCCAGTGCAATTCTATGGTCAACGTCTGCCAGAGGTTGGTGGTAGAATCATGCTGGAAGGGGCGAGTTCATTTAAGAGTGATGTAAAATGACTGCTGTCAATTTTTGTTTTATGTCTCTAAACAAGATTATTCGTATATTAGGATTTTTACAGTAAATAAAGATTATAGTAATTGTAGTAATAAAGATTATACAGTTGTCCCTCCACGTTTGCAGATTTGACTTCTGCGGATCTGATTATTCACAGATTTTATTATATATTCTCTCTAGGAATATCTACGTCCTCCAGTGCAACTCTATGGTCAGCTTTAACCAAAAGTAGCCCTGAAGGACTTAGAGATTCCTAGAGAGAACACCCCACTAGGCATTTGTAGCTCTTCCAGAGCAACTCTGTGGTCAGCTTTAACCAAAAGTGGCCCTGAAGGACTGAGAGATTGCTAGAGAGAAGACTCCACTAGGCATTTGTAGCTCCTCCAGCACAATTCTAGGGTCAGTATCTGGCAGATGTTGACCACAGAGTTGCACTGGAGGACCTAGAGATTCCTAGAGAGACGTTCTCTCAAGTAAAAACATGGTGTTTTTATTATTTGCGTTTTTTCCCACTTTCACGGGGTTTCTGTGCCCCTAACCCCAGCGAATGTGGAGGGACCACTGTATATGTATTTTAAAAAAGAATCATGCTGGAGAACCTACAAATGCCTGGACAAATCCTTTCTCTAGGAACGTCTAGGTTCTCCAGCACAACTCTGTGGTCAGCTTCTGGCAGAGTTGCGCTGGAGGACCCAGAGATTCCTAGAGAGAATGTATCAATCGAAACTGCAAATAATCAAATCCGCCAAAGTGAATGCCGCAAATGTGGAGGGCCATGTATTCCCATTTTTGCAGGCTGAGGTGGGAAAGGAGCCCAAGGCCAGGCAGCAAACACACATGTGAATTCTGAGGGACTCTGAGCTGCCAGCCCTTTCCTTCTTCCCAGAATGCTATATGCATCGGAGGAAGGAGACTGAAGTCTAGGAAAGCTCCGGCTGCCAACTTCTTTCGTTCAGTGAGTCTCAAAGGCGCTACAAGAGCGCTCTACATACAGAGTTGTACCTCCGGCTAGTTGCTTGACTTGAGCTCTGGGGCAGCAGCAGCAACAACTCATGAAGCCCGGCTCTCCAAATGAATGCAAGCTGGCTTCGAGACAAGCGTTGTCACAAGGACTGGCAGACAATAAACAACAGCTAATGATCAACAGAACGGAGCCACTGGGCCTGAGGGAACAGGGCCTTCCTTCTCTGAAGGAAACACACCAGTCAGGGAAGGGACACAGACACACACAGACACACACACACAGACGACCACCTCAGGTCAACATGCCTTTTGCGCGCATTTGGCGGGCACCTTTAGCTGGAAAAGGGCCATTGGAAGAAAGTTCCCATAGATAGGGAGGATCATTCTTCCCTCCCAGACAGCTCAGTTTCCCTTTAAGCCGGCCTCAAGCAGCACATTTTGGAATACTAATACTAATACTACATAGAGAGATAATGTAGTCCCTTTGAGACTCACTGAAAGAAAGAAGTTGGCAGCAGGAGCTCTCCTAGACTTCAGTCCACTTCCTCAGATGCATTTGGTATTATTATTATTATTATTATTATTATTATTATTATTATTAATGTAGAGAGCTCTTGTCGCACCTTTGAGACTCACCGAAAGATAGAAAGTGGCAGCAGAAGCTTTTGTAGACTTCAGTCCACTTCCTCAGATGCATTTGGTATTATTATTATTATTATTATTATTATTATTATTATTACGTAGAGAGACCTTGTAGCACCTTTGAGACTCACTGAAAGAAATAAATTGGCAGTAGGAGCTTTCCTAGACTTCAGTCTACTTCCTCAGATGCATTTGGTATTATTATTATTATTATTATTATCATCATCATTATTATTATGTAGAGAGCTCTTGTCGCACCTTTGAGACTAAATGAAAGAAAGAAGTTGGCAGCATGAGCTTTCCCAGACTTCAGTCTATTTCCTCAGATATGCATTTGATGGAAGTAGCCTTATTATTACTATTATTATTAATTATTATGTAGCGAGCGCTTGTCGCACCTTTGAGACTCACCGAAAGAAAGAAGTTGGCAGCAGGAACTTTTGTAGACTTCAGTCTACTTCCTCAGATATGCATTTGATGGAAGTAGCCTGAAGTCTAGGAAAGCCCCTGCTGCCAACTTCTTTCTTTCGACAAGATCTCTCTACAGACTGATTCTACAGACTAACACAGCTATATTTTTGAATTCCACTAATACTAATACTAATACCATGAGGCAGGAACCACCTTCCTACACTTATATAGTTTTTGTTGTTGCGTGCTTTCAATCATTTCCGATTTATGGTGACTCTAAGGCGAACCTATCCCTGGAGTCTTCTTGGCAAAGATTTGCCTTATGCCTTCCCTCTGAGGCTGAGAGAGTGTGACTCAGGTCTCCATGGCCAAGCGGGGATTCGACCCCTGCTCTCCAGGGCCATCCTCCAGCGGACGTACAGAGAGAAAGGTGGTGGTCACTTGTTTCCCCGCCCCCCCCCCACCCTCAGTTCCAGCCAAGCCGGAAACTTTCCACTCAGGCTGCGTCTGCACTGCGGGAATAAACCGGCTTGATACCGCTTTCACTTCCCTGGCTCCATCATGCTAAGGAATTTGAGGGAATAGTAGTATAGCTTGTCGTGGCTCCAGAGCTGAGGTACCATTCCGAGGATTCCACAGCATGGAGCCAGGGCAGTTAAAGCGGTATCGAGCTGGGTTATTCCCGCAGTGTGGATGCAGTCTGAGTCAGGTCTAGTGGAATTTGGGGAAAGGGAAGGTTGGAAGGGGATGGGAGGCTGGAGGGGCTCCTGGGATGGATGGCATCTCAGGAAAGGGGGAAAGAGAAAGAGGAGAAGGAGGAGGGAAAGAGAGAAAGAGTCTGTTCCAAGTTTGGTGCCCAATGCTTAGCCAGCCATTGTGCCCAGATGTCTCCTGACTGCCTCCAAGGAGGACAAAAACACCCCAAAATGGAGGACAGGCAAGACTAAGGAAGGAAAGGAAGGAAGGGAGAGAGAGGGAGGGAGGGAGGGAAGAAAAGAAAGGAAGGAAGGAAGAAAAGAAAGAGAGAGAGAGAAAGGAGGGAGGGAGGGAGAGAAGGAAAGAAGGAAGGAAGGAGGGAAAGAGAGAGAGAAAGGAAGGAAGGAAGGAGGGAGAGTGGGAGGCAAAAGGATGGAAAGAAAGAAAGAAAGAGTGAAAGGAGGGAGGGAGGAAGGAAGGAAGGAAGGAAGGAAGGAAGGAAAGAGAGAGAGAGAAAGAGAGGGAGGGAAAGAGGGAGAAAGAGAGAGAAAGCAGGCAGGCCCATGGATAAGCTGAACTGATGATGATATGGGATGTCTGCTCTTAAGAGTAAAGTCTGAGAGAGAGAGAGAGAGGAAGGAGAATGAAAGAAGGAATGAAAGAATTGCGGGTTGCGAAAGGAGAGATGAACGTGGCAATACTACTGTAAATATATGAAATCACACACACACACACTATTTATATAGAGAGAGTGTGTGATTTCATATGTTTACAATAGTATTGCTACATTAATCTAATATATATCTTATCTAATCATATATCTAAGCATATATATATATATATATATATATGGTTTTGGTGTGTGTGTGTGTGTGTGTGTATATATGTATATGTATATGTGTATATATATGTCTGTGTGTATATATATATATATATATATACACACACACAGACATATATATACACATACACATACACATACACATATACATATACATATACATATACATATACATATATAATAAATTTTATAAATAATAATAAATTTTATTTTTACCCCGCCCTGTGGCGAACCAATCTGGGCGGCTTACAATTAAAAAGACATGTGTTATACATAATATACAAAAATATACATAATATACATATACATAATATATGTATACACACATAATATACATAATATACATATACACACACACGCCCCAAAACCAAGAGGGACTGTAGAGCCCAGAGCCCTGCCAGCAGTGGGAAAGGGCTCCCCTGCCCAAGATGGAGGAGGAGGAGGAGGAGGAGGAGGAGGCTCCTCTGGGATGGAGCTACTCACACGATCCACATTCCGGAGATGCTGAAGGCCGGCAGGGCGATGGGGAGGACCACCCAGCAGGCGGGCATCTTGGGGCCCAGGAGCGGGACCCCCGCGGCCCCATCCGGAGTCACTCCCGGACGAGGGGGCAGCAGCAGCAGCAGGACCCAGGGGGAGCCCCACGCCAGGCCACTCCCGCCCCAGGGAGGCCCGCCGCGCCCCTGCCCTGCCCTGCCCTGCGTTTCCCTCCTGGGGCTCCTCTGCGGGGCTCCTCTCGGCTCTTCTCTCTCTGGGGCCCAAGGAAGAGGAGGAGGAGGAGGAGGAGGAGGAGGAGGAGGAGGAGCAAGGCCAGCTCCGGAGGGACTGAACCCGCCCCAATTTGGAGGGATGCCGGAGGAGGAGGAGGAGGAGGAGGGGAAAGGGCTGGCAGCAGCTGACCCAAGGGAGGAAGGAAGGAAGGAAGGAAGGAAGGAAGGAAGGAAGGAAGGAAGGAAGGGAGGGAGGGAGGGAGGGAAGGAAGGGAGAGGAAGGAAAAGAATGGAAGGAAAGGGAAGAAAGGAAGAGGAAGGAAAAGAATGGAAGGAAGGAAGGAAGAAAAGAAGGAAGGGGAAGGAAGGAAGGAAGAGGAAGGAAAAGAATGGAAGGAAAGAAGGGGAAGGAAGAAAAAGAAAGGGAGGGAGGGATGGAAGGAAGGAAGGAAGGAAGGAAGGGAGGGAGGGAGGGAGGGAGGGAGGGAAGGAAAGGAGAGAAAGGAAAAGAATGGAAGGAAAGGGAAGAAAGGAAGAGGAAGGAAAAGAATGGAAGGAAGGAAGGAAGAAAAGAAGGAAGGGGAAGGAAGGAAGGAAGAGGAAGGAAAAGAATGGAAGGAAAGAAGGGGAAGGAAGAAAAAGAAAGGGAGGGAGGGATGGAAGGAAGGAAGGAAGGAAGGGAGGGAGGGAGGGAGGGAAGGAAAGGAGAGAAAGGAAAAGAATGGAAGGAAAGGGAAGAAAGGAAGAGGAAGGAAAAGAATGGAAGGAAGGAAGGAAGAAAAGAAGGAAGGGGAAGGAAGGAAGGAAGAGGAAGGAAAAGAATGGAAGGAAAGAAGGGGAAGGAAGAAAAAGAAAGGGAGGGAGGGATGGAAGGAAGGAAGGAAGGGAGGGAGGGAGGGAGGGAGGGAGGGAGGGAAGGAAAGGAGAGAAAGGAAAAGAATGGAAGGAAAGGGAAGAAAGGAAGAGGAAGGAAAAGAATGGAAGGAAGGAAGGAAGAAAAGAAGGAAGGGGAAGGAAGGAAGGAAGAGGAAGGAAAAGAATGGAAGGAAAGAAGGGGAAGGAAGAAAAAGAAAGGGAGGGAGGGATGGAAGGAAGGAAGGAAGGAAGGAAGGAAGGAAGGAAGGAAGGAAAGGGGAAGGAAGAAAAAGAAAGGAAGGCAGGAAGGAAGGGGAAGGGAGGGAGGAGGGAAGAAGAAAGGGAAGGAAGGGGAGAAGGGAAAGGAAGGGAAGGGAAGGAAGGAAAAGGGAGGGAGGAAGGAAAAGGAAGGAAAGAGATGGAAGGAAAAGGAAGAAAAGGAAAGAACAGGAAGGAAGAAACTGGAAGGAAAAGGAAGGAACAAAGGGAAAGGAAGGAAAATGAAAGAAAAGGAAGGGAGGGAGGCAGGAAGAAAGGAAGGAAGGAAAAGGAAAGAAGGAAGGAAGTCCTCTTTCTCTCAGGCAGAGGATATCCCAGGACAATGGAGGATGTTGGAAATTCTCCTTTCCCTCTCTTTCTCATTCTAACTATCATGTGCCTTTGGTCACTGACTCTTTTGGAGACAGTTTAACAGCTCTCTCCCAAGAGTCTAAACTGCTTCAAGCACTCAGTGGTAGCTGCTTCCTGCTCTCTAAAAGATGGTGAGATTTATCTCTCTTTACCCGAACCATCTCCAGTTAGATTAGGTTTCAGTTGTTTTAGGTAAATATTAAAGTCATTATTGTCCGTTTTTTAAACTACAAACTGCATGTTTGTTTGTTTGTTTGTTTGTTTTTGAGCAAGTCCTTATTCTTTAGGAAGACAGATTTAAAATAATAGTCTGACCCACACTTTCGTTGTTCTGCTGATGAGAGCTGAACTCTTAACAAGTTTTAACTTTTGTAATTGCATATTTTTGTTTCCCTTTAAAAGGGTTAACACCCTGGGAAACTCAGATTGCACCCCACAGAGGATGGGGCCAAACTAAAGCTATAAACACTCCTAGGGATACAAATCCATGCTTGTTGAAAGAAAGGAAGGAAGGAAGGAAGGAAGGAAGGAAGGAAAAGGAGGTAATTTGGGAATTCCTCCTGGACAGAAAGCTGGAAGAGAGGACAGGTCCTGGGAAAGGAATCATAGAATCATAGAATCATAGAGTTGGAAGAGACCACAAGGGCCATCCAGTCCAACCCCCTGCCATGCAGGAACTCCCAATCAAAGCATCCCCGACAGATGGCCATCCAGCCTCTGCTTAAAGACCTCCAAGGAAGGAAACTCCACTACTCTCCGAGGGAGTGTGTTCCACTCTCGAACCGCCCTTACTGTCAGGAAGTTCCTCCTAATGTTGAGGTGGAATCTCTTTTCTTGCAGCTTGCATCCATTGTTTCGGGTCCTAGTCTCTGGAGCAGCAGAAAACAAGCTTGTTCCCTCCTCGATATGACATCCCTTCAAATATTTAAACACGGCTATCATATCACCTCTCAGCCTTCTCTTCTCCAGGCTAAACATCCCCAGCTCCCTAAGTCGTTCCTCATAGGGCTTGGTTTCCAGACCCTTCACCATTTTAGTTGCCCTCCTTTGGACACGCTCCAGTTTCTCCACATCCTTTTTGAATTGTGGTGCCCAGAACTGGACACAGTATTCCAGGTGAGGCCGGACCAAAGCAGAATAGAGTGGCACTATTACGTCTCTTGATCTAGACACTATACTTCTACTGATGCAGCCTAAAATTGCATTGGCCTTTTTAGCTGCTGCATCGCACTGTTGAC
The DNA here is from genome assembly GCA_026167975.1 of Phrynosoma blainvillii. Lineage (NCBI taxonomy): Eukaryota > Metazoa > Chordata > Lepidosauria > Squamata > Phrynosomatidae > Phrynosoma > Phrynosoma blainvillii. The sequence goes on along the minus strand of JANUYF010000003.1, from coordinate 153,225,728 downwards.
TCATGTTCAACTTGTGGTCCACCTGGATTCCTAGATCCCTTTCACACATAGTCTCATTCAGCCAGGTGTCCCCCATCGTTCCGCCCAAAGTGCAGTACCTTACATTTCTCCGTGTTGAATTTCATTTTGTTAGCTTTGGCCCAACTTTCTAGTCTGTTCAAGTCATTTTGAATTTTGATCCTGTCCTCTGGGGTATTTGCTACTCCTCCTAATTTGGTGTCGTCTGCAAATTTGATAACTATGCCCCCAATACCGTCATCCAAGTCATTAATAAAGATATTGAATAGCACTGGGCCCAGGACAGAGCCCTGTGGCACCCCACTGGTCACTTCTTTCCAAGTTGAAAAGGAGCCATTGTTGAGCACCCTTTGGGTTCGACCAGTCAACCAATTACAAATCCATGTAACAGTTATTTTGTCTAGCCCACATTTTACCAACTTGCTTGCAAGAATGTCATGGGGAACCTTGTCAAAGGCCTTACTGAAATCAAGATATACTATATCCACAGCATTCCCTTCATCTACCAAGCTGGTCATTTTATCAAAAAAAGAGATCAGATTTGTCTGGCATGACCTGTTTCTCTGAAACCCATGTTGACTTTTTGTGATTATGAAATTATCTTCCAGATGTTCACAGACTCTCTGTTTAATGATCTGCTCCAGAATCTTTCCGGGTATTGATGTCAGACTAATTGGGCGATAGTTGTTGGGATCCTCTTTTTTCCCCTTTTTGAAGATGGGGACAACATTTGCCCTCCTCCAGTCCGCTGGGACCTCTCCTGTTTTCCAGGAATTCTCAAAGATTATTGCCAATGGTTCCGATATTACGTTTGCCAGTTCTTTTAATACCCTTGGATGTAATTCATCTGGTCCTGGAGACTTATATTCATTTAGATTAACCAGATGTTTCTGTACTATCTCTTTACTTATTCTGTGCTGAAATTCTCCTATTCTGTCCTCTGCTCCATTATCCTCAAGTTGAGCACCCTTTGATTTTTCTGAGAAGACTGAAGCAAAGAAGGTGTTGAGTAATTCTGCCTTTTCTCTGTCCCCTGTTAACTTTTTGCCATCTTCTCCACACAGTGGCCCTACCATTTCTTTCTTTTTCCTTTTGCTACTGACATACCCCCAAAAGCCCTTTTTATTGTTCTTAACCTCTCATGTAGGGGAGTGGAGGGCGTATGGAGGACACCTAGTCACCCTGTTCTGTGGGCGGCTTCCCTTCCTCTCTTCAGGGCTCCAGAAGGAGGAAGGGACTGAGGCCACTGACCGCCATTTGGGTGAAGTTTTCTCTCCTAGGGCTTCAGGCCAAGGGAAAAGAGAGGCAACCTGAAGCCCTAGGAGAGGAAACAAATAGAGGGCAGTGAGTGAGTAAATGAGGAGGAAGCCCTTGCTCTCCTTACTTGTAGTAGGAGGGCCTTTAGCCATACGCCCTCCACTCCCCTACATGAATCAGTATGCAGAGAGATCTTGTAAAACTTTTGAGACTCATTGAAAGAAAGAAGTTGGCAGCAGGAGCTTTCCTAGACTTCAGTCTACTCCCTCAGATGCATTTGGACTTTAGGAAGTAGACTGAAGTCTCGGAAAGCTCCTGCTGCCAACTTCTTTCCCTCATTTAGTCTCAAAGGTGCTACAAGAGAGAAAGAAGTTGGCAGAAGGAGCTTTCCTAGATGTAAGTCTACTTCCTCAGGTGCATTTGGACTTTAGGAACTAGACTGAAGTCTAGGGAAGCTCTTGCTGCTAACTTCTTTCTTTGAATTAGTCTCAAAGGTGCTGCAATATCTCTCCACCGACTAATTCTGCTGACTAACATGGCTATATATCTTTGAATTCTACACGAATAAGGTAGTCTTTCTGTTCTCGGATGTTTTATCCCCCCATCCTGAATCTCATTTTGAGAGAAAGGCAGGACAGAAATCTGATCCACCAATCCTTTTTTTTACAAAATTAAACCATGGATTATGACAGATTGCTGAAATTCTCCAGGACGGTTCAGTACCTTCGCACACTTTTGTTCAACTGAAGGAACAGCTCCCTGAAACTTCAAGCCCTGTTTGCATGACCTGCTTGGCTGGATTACTTTATGGCCTAACATGAAGGGACAAACATTTCAGATTCAGACCTGGATTGCTCAGTTGTTACTCGTCGCACACAACATGCTCTTAAGGATCAGTTTTGGCTTGATCAGTATATGAAACCTAAAAGGTGTTTCTAAGAGAACTGGGCTCCTGTTATAGTCTTTGGCCCATGGATAGCAGCTCTTGTGTGTGTGTGAGAGAGAGAGAAAGAGAGAGAGAGAGAGAGATGTGCCTTCAAGTCATCTCCAACTTGCAGCAACCTTCCCATGGGGTTTTCTTGGCAAGGTTTGTTCACAGGAGGCTGCCTTACCATTGCCTTCCCCTGAGGCTGAGAGCATGTGACTTGGCCAAGGTGACCCAGTGGGTTTCATGGCCGAGCAGCAGTCAAACCCTGGTCTCCAGAGCTGTCGTCCAGCACTCAAACCACTGCGCCGTGCTGCCACACACGTTGACGCTAACCCTGCTGTGACCCCGGCTTTAGTTAGCAAACAAAGTGGCTATCAGTTGGCCTCTGAGAAACAAAAGGGGAGGCATTTGATGTTTGAACAGAAGAAAATGCAAGACAATCGGACTTAATGCATCATAATCCTATAATAACACTCTTCCTTCCCTCCTCCCAGTAAAACAGTAAAACCACACGGATGAATATGCAACCAGCCCTATCCAAACAGCAAAGATCCAGGTCTGACTGACTGTTAATCCGTCATACATTAGGATGGGAAAAAAAGGGTTCCCATCAGTCCCCTCGCCTGTTATATAAGGACATATGAGTACGTGTAATGGCATGGGCTGTGAGCTGTGTCCAGGAAAGGGAAGAAGACAATCCCGCACCTCTTTCTTCTTGATCATACCTCTCCTATCAAGTGGTGTCCTTATTCCCTGCCCATCTCCACTAAGCTGCCATTTGACCTTTGGTTCCTAGTTAATGGTCCAACTAATTATCTCTGCTGAGCAATATGGCAGGAGGCTTAGGTCTGGGATGAATAACAAAGTCTTCCAAGAGAGTTTTCCCAAATCAAGTATTAGTGAAAGAGTTGGGAACTGAGCAAATGAAACAATTTGAGAAAATCTTTGGGAGGAGAGCTATCTTTAGAACCGTTTCAGTAGTTACATGCACATAAAAATAACCAGAAAATAATAATAAAAAAATAAGCATCCAGAACCCAACCAATACTAACTGTGGGCTTCCAACTCTGTCAGTGAAGCTCCTTCCATCTGAATTGGCTGCAGACTGGTTGGTTGGCAGGCCACCAGTCTCCCTCCCAGCTTCTTGCTGCAACTGTGCTCTACATCTCTTCCAGCTTTCAAATTCTCTGTTCTTTCATGTTTGTCTGTTCCTCTTAACTCCTTTTCTTCAGCATCCAACAGAGATGTCTAGCATACACATCATTTTGGCTAGTCAGATGTACAATCCAAACTAAGTGCCTTTTTCTTTATATGGCATGTTCCTGAGCTGAACTTTTTTTCCACCTTCTGAAGTCACACACACACACACCCTCTTAAAAGCTAGATTCCTGTGATTAATTCTACCATATCTACTCCTGTATAAATTGGGAGGGGAAAAAATGTCCAAAAGTTAACCGCCTGGGTCGACTTATACAAGGGTCAATATGGTAATAGGCTCTTCCACAGCCCGACTGTCTCAAAGGCTGCGGAGGGGGAGGCAGGGCAAGCGCCCCCCCCCCAAGCCTCTTCTCCAGCCTGGCTGACCCTCGGGAGACAGCCAGGCTGGGGACAAGGATGGAGGACAAGGCCTTGCCCCCAAGCCTCACCCCAGCCTGGCTGCCCCATGGAGGACAAGAGGATGGAAGATCAGCACTGGCTCCCCAAGCCTTGTCCCCAGCCTGGCTGCCCCCAGGACAGCCAGGGTGCAGAGGAGGAAGCAGGGCAAGCCCTGGCCCCCCAAGCCTTGTCCCCACCATGGCTGCCCCACGGAGGACAGCCAAGGTGGGGAGGATAATGGTGGGCCAGCGCTTGCCCCCCCCAACTTGTCTCCAGCCTGGCTGTCTCCCAAGGGAAAAGCTGGGCTTCGGAGGGGAGGAAGGGTGCCCCTTCCACTTGCCCCTCAAGCTTCCTCCCCAGCCTAGCTGTCCCCTGAGGAAACAGCCGGGCTGCAGAGGAGGGGAAGGAAGGGTGCTGAGAGTTTTACCCTCAACTTATTCACCAGTCATACCAAAACTTTTAATTTTGGCCCCAAAACCTGCCCTCGACTTACACATGGGGTCAACTTATATTCAACTATATATGGTAACCCTTCTGTACTAAACAGTGTTTAAGTCTACTTCAGGGATAGACAGCCTTTCCCCTTTAAGGGCCGAGGGACTTCAGCTCCCAGAAGCCTCAGCCATGTTGGCCAATAGTCCCATGTTGGCCAATAGCTCCTGGGATTCTGGGAGCTGAAGTCCCTCGGCCCTTAAAGGGGAAAGGTTGCCTACCCCTGGTCTACTTCAAGCAACCATTTTGTAAAGGCAAACATAATATGTATGAAAATTTAATTCTTTCACAGAAGTTGTTCAGGGCTACATAGGCTAGGCCCACCAGCCTACTATGAGAAGAGCCTTCAGCCAACCCTACTATCCCCACACATACACCATTTTCCAAATATGTGGGGGCAAAGCTAGGATGTGTCCCAGGCTGGTGGGGAAATTTGAAGAGTAATCCCCCAAAAAAATCTTTTTCCAAGTTCTGCTTATTTTATAAGGGTTCATCAAAAGAATCAGAAGCCAAGGCCAAAGTTGTTTCCAAGTTGTCACGTTCAACCTATTTGGTGAGCTTCCAGTGAATGCAGTAACTTGCACGGTGCTCATTTCTCAAGCAGAAAAGAGGATGGTCCTGGGCAACTAGAAGTGACATTTTGCCCCCACAGCCTTTGAGCTTCCTCAGAAGAGAACTGCTACATCAAAAGGCACATGTCTGTAAGCACAGGGAGAAAACAAGACCAAGAGAAAAGGTAGTCCGTATGTGCCTTCCAGTGGCCTGTCAACCTATGGCACCCCCATGAATTTCATAGGTTTTCTTAGGCAAGGAATAGAGGTGGGTTTGCCAGTTCCTTCCTCTCAAATATAGCCTTCAGCACCGCTATTTCGTGGCAGTGTCCCATCCAAGTACTATCCAGGGCTGATTCTGCTTAGCTAGGAACAAGAAAGAATCAAAATGCTCTGTGCAGTTTTATCTGTCTCTCCCATGCAGGCTTATAAAGGATGACTACAGGGACACAGACATTGCCTGCTGAATATCCAGAGCAGAAATGTATAGGAAGAGTGGGAAGGGGGGAAACCCCTCCCTGGTGTCCAAAGGATTCTTGTGTGGAAAACTTCCGGTAAGTCCATTGGGGCTCAACTAAGTGATTTGGCTTTAGTTTGAGTGATTGTGATCCAAGGTGAAATAAGAGGTTGATACCTACTGTGAATTATCATTTAATCCACAACTAGTGGGTTGTTCCTGCAGGCCAGCTGATTTGAGGCCGGAGTTTCACGTTTAAAGACATTTCTTCCATTTACTCCTCTCCCTTCCTGAACCATTTTAATTAATGCATACTATTAAGAGTTTTTTGAAACTCAGAGGGGGATAGAACAGGAAAGTTTCAGAAGGGTTTGTTTTTTGCAGTACAGGTTGGGAGTGGATTGTTCCTTCAGCCAGCTTAGAAGTATTATTTATGGTACGTATCAACCTCTCATCCTTAGCTGCCCAAAGGAGCAGTCCACAACTAGTGAGCTATACCCAAGATGCACTCCTTAAGAGTTACTGTCTTCTTGAACTACTGCTTTCAGAACAGTTCTTCCAAATGCCACTTGGCCGGACTTAAATCTTGTAATTTAACCTTGTAATGTCTAATAGATGTGGGTGTTTTTTTCCCCACTCTATACACTTCTTCCAAGGATGCCATAGAACCATACAGTTGGAAGAGACCTCCAGGGCCATCCAGTCCAACCCCCTGCCACATTGCGGATGAACTTGACTTTGGGGGATTCTAATTAGCTCAGTTAATTAACTTTGGGGTCTTTATCCCTGTTTATACAAAGGTAACTAGAAACAAGAGATTGGCAGAGGCAAAGAATTTCAAATTAATTGTTGAATTTATTGGGGGACACACACAAGCGAAGACAATCTTTCACTCATGCATGCGCCCAAGAACTCAGGAATAAAGGGATTAGCTGTGATAATAGAAAAAAGGCCTTCTAATAGGCAATAATTACCTGGACGGCTGCTCCTTATGATGAATTGATGCATTGTAGACCCAAGCCACGTGGAACAGGAAAGGGGAAGTGGCTGAGAGTCAGAGCTAAATCAGAATTCAGAGTGACGTGAAGGTCACCCAAATTTCAAACTAGCACACTAAACAAAGGGATTTTTGGTCTTTAAATAGACTTGATTTAAGGTTAAAGAGAAGGTTGTTGCTGTACTACAAAGGGTTCTCAGATTTCCATAGTAAAGATTACTTTGATATAGATAGTTCTTGAAATCAGCCTTTACCTAGTGCCTTTCATCTGCAGAAAAGAGTTACTAGGGCTGCTGAAGATGTCTTCTGAGAACAGGATGGGAAATTAGATGCTGCCTTGTAACAGATCCTATTCTGTTTTAAACACTGAAAAAGTTGTGGGGTGGGGTCTTCTCTTTGAACCTTAGCAGAATACATCCTGTGGCTGTAAATCACCTTATATTGCCCATGTAAAGTGTGAATCTTAGTTGTTTGCAACTTCCCAAACTAGATGCTTTGATCTGCCAATTGACTGTGCCTATGTGATCAATGGCAAAGTCAGCATTTCTGCTTAAGAGTCATATCAGAGAATCTAAACACCCACAACTATGGGAAACAATTCATTTTTCACATTATTTCTCATAAGATCTGTAACAGATGGCCATCTAGCCTCTGTTTAAAAACCTCCAAAGGTGGAGGCTCCACCACACTCCAAAGGAGTGTGTTCCACTTCCTAATTTTTAGGTAGAATCTCTTTTCCTGTAGTTTGAATCCATTGCTCTGGGTCCTATTCTCTGGAGCAGCAGAAAAGAAACTTGCTCCATCCTCAATATGATACTCCTTAAAATATTTAAACAGGGCTATCATATCACCTTTTAACCTTCTCTTCTCCAAGCTAAACATCCCCAGCTCCCTAAGTCTATTCTCATAGGGGGCATGGTTTCCAGACCCTTCAGCATTTTGGTCGCCCTCCTCTGGACACGCTCCAGCTTCTCAACATCTTTTTTGAATTGTGGTGCCCAAAACTGGACACAGTATTACAGGTGAGGCCTGACCAAAACAGAATAGAGAAGTACTGTTACTTCCATCAGCCTAGACCAGGGGTCGGCAAGTTTTTCTTATCTGGGGCTGGTCTGCTGGCCTCCAGGTCTTCCGCGGGCCGAGGGGGGGCGCATGCGCGGCCCCCACCGCCGCCGCACGCGCTGCTGCCGCACCGCTGCTGCACACCTTGCAGCCGCCATTTTGTTTTCCAAAATGGCGGCCATGGCTCGTTCGCGCATGCGCAGGAGTACTGCGCATGCACAAATGAGTCACGGCTGCCATTTTGGAAAACAAAATGGTGGCCGCGACACACACAGCGGTGGTGCGGTGGCAGCGCGCGCACGGCGGCGAAAATCAGCCCAAAGGCCTCGGGGGGCCAGACCTGGCCCGCAGGCCGTAGGTTGCTAACCCCTGGTCTAGACACTATATTTCTATTGATGTAGCCTGGAATCACATTAGCTTTTTAGCTGCTGCATCACACTGTTGACTCATATTCAATTTGTGTTCTACTAGGACTCTTAGATCCCTTTACATGTACTGTTGTCAAACCAGGTGTCCTCTGTTCTATATCTGTGCATTTCATTTGTTCTGTTGAAATTCATTTTGTTAGTTTTGGCCCAGCTTTCTCATCTATTAAGGTCATTTTGAATTTTGATCCCTGCTCAGCCATGAAAACCCATTGGGTGACCTTGAGCAAGTCACAGTCTCTCAGCCTGAGGATGACAATGGCAAACCCCTCTGCAAAAACCTGCCAAGAAAATCCTGTGATAGGTTCAGCTTAAGTTGAAAATGACTTTGAACCCTGGTCTCCAGAGTCATAGTCCAATGCTCAAACTACTACAGTTGAAAGTTCTTTAGTCATCCATCCTGGTTTCTTGAGACACCTCCCATTTTTCCTCCTTATTGGAACTGTTTGAAATTGTGCCTCCGATAGCTCCCTTTTAAGAAACTCCCATCTGTCCTGAACTCCCTTCTCTTTTACTATTCTTGACCATGCAATCACCCCCAGTATCTTCCTAAGTTTACTGAAATCAGCTTTCCTGTCTGACTATACTTGGCTTCCCCTTTGCACTGTATAACAAACTTCAGGAGAACAATATCACTCCCACCAAAAATCCTGCCACTTGCACCCCGTTAGCCAGGTCACAATTGTTGGGTAGGGTCAGATCTAAAATAGCTGATTCCCTTGTTGCCTCTTTTAATTTTTAACGATGAAACTGTCTGCCAGGCAAGTAGAACTTTGCTGGACTTTAAATTTTTGGCTGAGTTTGACTTCCAGCAAATACCAGGATAGTTGAAATCACCCATCACTGCTATATCTCTACTTTCAGAGTATGTGGTCATCTGTTCTAGAGAGGCATCACCCAATTCCTCATTCTGACTTGGGGTTCTGTAGCAGACTCTCACAATAATATCTCTGTTGTTTTTCTCCCTTTAACTTTTATCCAGATGCTCTCCACCTAGCTCCCAGGATTTAAGTCGTAGATCTCTTCACAGGTATAAACATCCCTGACATATAGATGCTATTCCTCCTCCTTTCCTGTTTGGCCTATTTCTCTTTAAAAGGTTATACCCCTCTATTCCTACATTCCAATCATGAGAGTCATCCCACTGGGTTTCAGTGATGCCTATTATATCATATTTGCTTCGTTGTACTAGGAGTTCAAGTTCATCATGTTTCCCATGCTCTGTGCATCTGTGTAGAGACATCTAAGAGACTATGGGCCTTTACAGACTGCCAGAAATAATGCAGCTTGAGACCACTTTAACTACCCAGGCTCAGTGCTAGGGAATCATGGGAATTGTAGTTTATTGTGGCACCAGAGCTCTCTGACAGAGAAGGTTCAATGTCTCAGAAAAAACTATAATTCCCATGATTCCCTAGCATTGAACCAGGGCAGTTAAAGTGGTCTCAAGCTGCATTATTTCTGGCAGTCTGTAAAGGCCCTATGTTTATTAAAAGCGAAGGAAACACAGGCTAGGTTAAGGGCTGTTCCAGAAGATCTGATTGATTTAAAGCAGACAGGCTTAAATTATTACATCTCTCCTTTCTGAATGTGTGGTCATCTGTTCCAGGAAAGCAACATCCAAGTCCTCAGTCTGCCATCTGTGGCACTCACCCCACAGTAACATCACTGTTGTTTCTTTCCTCCTCATTTTTTACTTAGATGCTCTCAACCTGGGTTCCAGGATTTCTATAAAAATCATTGATGGAAAATACTTCCAAAACAACACTTGATCCCTTGCCTTGCCAATGATTGGAATGAACCTTCTTGGATGGCTCCTTCTCTGCTGGCTGAGAAAGTTGCAATTTCCAGGGCTTGCGTCTCTACCAGACAGCTCCTCAGCCCACTGCTGAGATGGGAGGGTTATCCGGGAGACTGAGTTGCTGTCCTTGTGGAACCATTCCATTTCTTATACAGTTAAAGGTAATAATAAACACTGCAAAGGTGGGAGCATCACATAAATCTTGTTACTAGCAGTCAGTCATCTTGGCCAGATCTTGTTTTTGCTCACACAGCAAATAGGATTCCTCTCTGTCATTATCCAAAATGGGGAGTTTTCATTTTTTTTCTTCTTCTTCACTAAATCACTAACCATTGCTAATTCCCTATTTAAGTTAATAAAAGTACAGAGGGAAAGTGAAAGAAAAACCTTGACTGGTTGGCAAAGCAGGAAAATCAAAGCTGTTGAAGAAGGGAAAGGAAGAAACAGAAGGAACATCTTTAGAACTTGGAATCCTGCCTCAGTCAGCTAATGCAAAGGAATAACCTACTATTTGTGGATTGCTCCTTCAAACCCTGAGAATGGGGTTTGAAAATGTGGTTTCATCCTGCTGTAGGTTTATTGATAGTTATACAATATGGGGGGGGGGGGGGAGGACAGTTCCCTCTTACTGTGGATTATATTTTAATTTTCTTTCTGCTTTGAGAATTGTAAGGCCTTGGTTTCTACATTAGGATTATATCAAACAACTAGAGTTTATGTACAAGCTCCACTTTGAAAGTCTCAATCTTTTTAATGTTCATTCTCCTTCTCCCGTAATTTTGCCACATTTGGAATAACATCTACAATTCTGATCAGTCCATTTCAAAAACCAATTATGATAGAGCTGAAAAACGAATGGAAGTGGTTAATTAAAATCATGAAGGCCATAGAGTGCCATTTCTACAAAGAAAGGATATGTGTTTGCCTTTTTTAAAATTTGGCGGTGGGACTACTGAAGTGGGAAAGATGGAAATCCACAAAATTATACATGACAGGATATTTTATCCCTCACCCTTGTAGAACATGAGTTCCCAAGAAATTATCATCAGTACATTCAATACAGAGAGGACATATTTAGCAATGGTACAGTGATTTCCGGGTTCAAAGCACTTTCATTATGCTCTCAGTAATCCTTGCCGCCATCCTTTAAGCCTTACAGTCTAAGGTAAAGGAGTATGATTATCCCCATACTGCAGATGGAGTCTAAGATTGAGAAACAGTGGCTTGCCTAAAACTTCCTAAGGCATGTCCTGGCTCACCCATGTCTCTTAATAATGACACAAGAGCTCTCGTACATTTACACTATTCTCTAATAGCAAGAAAATGGTTGGATTCTGGACAAAATAAGACTACTTCATACACTATATGACTTATGGACGCCACAGGTTGACATGACTGTTTCTAGCACAGATGACTTTAAAAGGGGGCTGGACAAATTAAAGCAGGACAAGTCTAACATCAGTTGTTAGCTATGTTGGCTGAATGGAGTCTCTCTGTTCAAAAGCATCAGACCTTCTGTATACAGAGAGGCAGCATCTACTTGTGGGGGGGGGGTTGCCTTTTCTGCTGTTTGTTGGATTTCTGGATGCATTTGGATGGGCAGTTTTGGAAACAGGATGCACCCTTGGATTGATCCTATGGGACTCTCATGCAACTAATGGCCAGAAGTACAGATTGCTTTTTTAAAACAAAGGTGTTGTTAGCCATAACAGTGTCTGAAAGTAAAATATTTCTGAATACTCAGTATAGAGAACACTTAACATGGGGTCACCTTTGTTCCCTAGTAGTGAACTTCCACTGGCATCTGGGTTGCTGTTGTGATAAACAGAGCTGTACTACATGGACTTTGCTCTGAGCTTCCAAGGCAATGCTTGTATCAGTAGTAGTTATAACTAACTTAATATACAAAGCAAAGTTAAACACAAATAACCTTGTTTGCATTTACCTTTTCTGATTCACCGTTATCAAAGTGTAGCTTCTTTAATGCACCTGCATGCTGTAATTAAATCCAGTGTACACAGAACTTAAAAGATGAAAAAAACAAAGGATGCCCTTCTCTCCTTTTTTCAAAAATACCGTGAAGGATCACAAGTGCACAAACTGAACTAGAAATGCAAAACTTCAGGCTACACAGGTCCTGTAGAAGCAGAGAGCATCAGCGTACTTACTTCAGCAAGTATGTGACCTCCTTGTCAGTGGTGCTGAACATGTTGTATTGTGGATATGTGGTCAACAAGATCACAGCAATGATTTTCATGTCAATGTTTTCCAGCTTGCATTTGAGAACTGTGTGGAAACAGTTTGTGAAACATGCCCCTCAATGATATTTGAGCTCAAAAAATACAAAATTAACCCACCTGGGTGGACAATGGGGAACTGAAGTGTGCTATACTTGGTGAACTATTAACCCAATTGGGGGTAGGTACACTGAGCCACTGACATGCATTGTAGTCTGAAAATACATGCTGTAATAAATATTCTTAGGCTGCCACAAAATTCTGTTTTTCTGCAATAACTTAATGTGTCTCAGGAGTTAACATCACAGAGACTAATGGTAATTTTGATTCACTATTGTCTAAACTGACAAGGCTGCAGGTGAAAGGTGCCATTTTGGGATGCTCCCCTGCCTATAAATTGCACATTAAAAACAAAACAAAGAACAGCCAATCCCCTGAGGACAAAGTTCTAGCCCAACTCCAGCAACACAAGCTAATTCTGAAAGGTGTTACAGGAAAAAATTAAAGTGTGTGTGATTGTCCACACATTCGCGCGCACACACACATACACACATTCTTAACACTTCCTTTTACCATTACAAGGTTGATATTCCCAGTTAGGAGTTTGTCCCTCCCTTTTATCCAGCTGAAACTATCTCCCAATATCTCACCCTGTTTCAAAAGATCAAACTGTTTACTTGCTCTGCATGTAGCGAATGAACCTATTTCCACCCCAAATTAATCCAAAATATCTGTGATCCTAGGGTACAAAGTAGGTAGACAATAATGTTGAAACCAAATATTTCATTTACAGATCATATTTATTCCACTGTAAAAAGTCAATGACTTCTTATGAATATATATACACACAGTCACTTGCTGTTCCACATAGTAGACACTGGCTTCAGTTCCGAATGGGATTCTGCAATAAATGTGGAAAAATTTAGCCTAATGCATAACAGGAAGGAAGCACTAGATGAGTCACATTTTACTTTCTGGTTTTGTGCTGACAGCCCAGTAGTGCAGGAGGACAGTGGCATCATCTTAATGTGAGAGATTGAGGACTGAAAGGAATATTTGGCAGCCCTTACTCAACAGAGCTGTAACATGTAAAGTAAAGGCTGAGTGCTTCCAGCAACCTTTCACTCAGTAGGCTTCCAGAAACCTTTCACTCACCCCAGCTCCACTATCTCACTTGGAGGCAGTGAGCACAAATTCAGAATGCCTGGAGGATATCCAGCAAGGGTCAAATGAAAGGTGGAGAGCCTCTAATGGAGAAATTGATCAAGACAGAACCACTCACTCAGCACTTTGTGAGAGAAATGTTTTTGCCCCAGTCTATGTATTCTTTGTCCTATCCTTTGGTCTTGGACAGCAATATTTTCCAGATGCTCCCAGAAGGCCCAGCATGACACACAAAGCTACCCAGCCTAACACTCCAAATATTCAAGAGCCAAAGTGTGGCTGGAGGAAAACCAGTGCCAAGCAGAGTAAAGAAGCACAGGCATACTGGGACCTTGTCCTCCTGGTTAATTACGCAATTTGGCTCCTTTACTCTCCAGTGCAGGGAAGATCATACCTTTGTTTGGATCTTAGGCACTGAGAAGTCTGAACTGAAAGACTGGATGCTGTTCTTTAACTCTACAGAGAAAAGGAATTGGCCACCATGCAGAGATTCCCTCTACTCAGAGAGAATCAGGGGTTCTAAAAAAGATGTTCTGGTATGAGGAATTTGGCTTTATGTCCACTGGGAAGAAGGACCACAGTGGAAAGTGAGCTGCTAGGCCCTTCCCTACAGCAATCATGGCTTCTATCAGACACAGCAGGCCTGCATCCATTACCATCATCTCTCTTGCAGCCATGTGTCCCATTTATACCTCTCCTCAATTGACTTCAGAAGTTGTCATGGAGTCAGTTGGACGCTGGGAGCCTAGAAGAGGCACTGGGGAGGTGGCCTCTATGAGGGCTGGGTTCAGAATAATAGGCAGAGTCATTGGTGGCACTCCAACCTGTAAAGGGGAGGCCAGTGGCTGAAGAATAAGAGGTTGCTGTGCCATTGCTGGAGGTACATCTTTTGCTGAGTTCACTTTCACAGTTGCTGCTGGAGAGACAAACTGTTGGCCAGGGAGACTGGATGTGCTTGGACCAGGCACCGAAGTATTCTCTGAGTCTGGAGAGAAAAGATAAAAGATTGTTTACTTCTTCATCAAAAAGGACATAAGGCCTTAATCAATAACTTCCAAGTTCCCCCCACCTCACTCGGAGCCCTATTCTGGTGTTACCTTGTGTGAACAGCAACATGGATGCAAAGGGGCTGTGGGTCCCTATCTTTAGTCCAGCCTCCAAGACAACACAGCTACTTCCTGCCTCTCAGGTACTGAGAGATAACTTCTATGGGTGGGGATGATTTCTACACTCTTCTCTAGTAGGGGAGGTTGCATCTTAGTTTTTAGGACTACTTAGTTTATATCTGTCATCAAAGAGTTAGTTTAGAGCTACCACCTTAGTTTACATCTACCATATTTAATCAGATCACATGCTGTGCCTCCCCAGATCCCTTCCCATAATTTTCTCCAACCAGCATAAATTCCTGGTCCATGACCTTCCTCTTTAACTCTGCCAGACTTAGCAGATCAACTGAACCTGCTCTTTTAAATGGAACTATTATTATTCCTTACTGCTTCCTATGCTGGGGCTTCCTCCCAGAATATACATGGTGCCAATCCTGTCTCCCTTCAAAACCCATTTTGTATGCAAACATTTTGGATTCCATTTTTACCCTTGCCTTTTTCATTTGTCCTATTTTACCCTTCTCTTTCTCCAAAGATGTCTGTCTGACCTCTGTTTGGCAGGCAAAGATGTTTTTATTTTAACAAGACTTTAGTCTCATTCCTAGAATAAGAGAATAGGAAGAGACCACAAGGGCCATCAAGTTCAATCCCCTACCATTCAGGAAGATATCACCAAACCACTCATGACAGATAGCCATCCAGCCTCTGTTTTAAAAACCTCCAAAGAAGGAGACTCCACCACTCTCCAAGGCAGCATATTCCACTGCCCTGTGCAACTGACTATGGAGTAAGTGACACTGAATACATAGAGGAGACTAAGCAGAAGCTGCTACACCAAAGCTTCAACTGTGACTCCAACTCCTCCATTTTTCTACTTTCCAACTCTGACTCCTTCATAAATGGCAAATGTATATTAGTTGTTCAAACACATATGATTTCATGGGACGCATCTTTGACCTTTTTAAAATGTCAATTAGATTACAAATATTTTTCCTGAAAAATATTAAAAAGTTAAACTATGTATTTACCATATATTGTTGTAACATTTAAGTTTTTATTTTGAATCTGGAGTTAGTGCCAGTACATTTCTACCGACACTGACTCCACACCTCAGATTTTAAGTATATATTGTGCTTGTAAGAGTCTTCATATGTGAGGATGTTTCAGTGATAATGGAAGGGACAAGTAATTTGCACTTGCCCTGCAAGCAGCTACAAGTAGGCACAATTAGTAACAAACTGCTTGTCAATTACAAGCCTCAGTACCTTAAAAATATTTCCTTATGGTGATTGCATGAATTTCATAGGGTTTTCTTAGGATGGAATAATCAGAGGTGGTTTTGCCAGTCATCCTGCTCTCATATATGTAGTCTCTTCAACTGATTGTATATGACTGAAACTATTTGTTTGTTTCAATATTTTAACCTTTTAAATTCAAAATTTTCAACAGTTATATCAAACCTTTGCATAATGAAAATTACAGATAAGTATATCACTGGGAGACCATCATCATCATTACTCTTTTTGCTTCACTTTTGTTTCTATGCTCATTTTCTGGAAATGCAGCTCACAAAGAATTTAAATAAATAATTCCTCCCTTCCTTTACTTTATTTTCTATATTGTTAGGTTATAAGTAACTTAAAGAAGGAATTTATCTGTTGTTTTTGCTTGCATTAGTCTGTAAAGCAGGATGCACAACAATGATGATAGAATTCAAAGATATAGCCATGCTAGCTGGAAAATCCATATGCAAAGGTATCTTGTAGCACCTTTGAGACTAAATGAAACAGAGAAGCTGGTAGCATTAGCTTTTGAAGCCTCGAGTCTACTTCCTCAGAGGAAGTAGGCTCAAGTTTACATGCTACCAATTTCTCTCTTTCAGTTAGTCTGAAAGGTGCTACAAGATCCCTTTGCATAACAATGATGTTATAATAGTAGCAATAACAACAATAACACTAACAGCAATACTAGTAACAACAACAAAAGTAGCAAAAAGCATGGGACCTACCAGTCACTGTCAACTCAGGAGACTTCTCATAGTGTGCTGAGTGGGGGGTAGGCCTTACATCACTTCCAGGAGAATGTGGCAGAGCAGATACAATTGGTTTTGGAGGATGCACTTCTACTGGTAAAGTTGAAACTGGGTCTAAATAAAAGCAGTAAGCAGAAAAACTTGTATATCTGAATACAAAGTATTTTCCTTAAACCAAGATGACATTTTTCCAGATGTCATGTCCTTCAACTGCATTTCAGATTTAATAAGTTACTAGAACTGTGTGTTCTCAAGCTGAGACCACCTTTCAGTCAAAAAAAGCAAGAGAGACGGTGGACCTCAGGTTCTCAATTGTCCAGTACACTGCTCAATAGCCTCAGACAGAGATCCTGCTATGGTTATTCTTCACATAATGAACGTTAATTAAGTTAGAATACCTTTCTAAGACCAAGGCTATTCACTGGTTATTCATAATACAAAGGGAGATCTCTGCATGAATACATACCTTGGATGACTGTCTGTTTGAAAAGCTCATCTCGCAGTTTTGGCAAAAAGCAATCTATTCGTTCCCAAGTGATCTCCCAGAGATCTGAATAGCCTGTCCGTGAGTCAGAGCTGTGAAATATTCCTGCTGTGTCCATTACTAGCAGCATATTCTTCAATGATTCAGGAATGGCCTCTGGCTGGAAAGGAAGACATATCTAAGAGCCAAAATCTGAAACTGTGGATGTCTATAGCTTGTGTGGCTAACTGTTCACACTCTGGATAATTTCATAGGGTCAGTGGGTTCATCGAGTGACCAGGAGAGGTGAAGAAGAGGGACAGACAAAAGAAATGCCCTAAAACATTACAATTAAGCAGAAGAGGGTAAAAGGAAGCTTCTGCCAAAAGAGACTTACATATGTGTTTTAAAGCTCAGACAATAGCAAAGAGAACTACTAGAAACATAGAGCAGCAGCATTTCACATACCAACAAATCACTGGATCCAGAATGCATATATTTGTCCATGAAATCCAGAATTGTCAACCACAAAGCAGCGAATGTTGGGAGCGAAAGTAATGGAGACAAGTGCTGCAGGAAGACCTAGAAAAAAGGAGAACTCAGTAAGAATTGTGGCCAAAAATAAAATAATAATAATAATAAAAAAAGGATTCCTGTCCTTACTTAGCAGGGTTCAGTATGACCAAGGTTCCACACAAGATCTCAAAACCTTGCAACTAGAAACATATGGAACACTGCACAATATTAGCATGCCCCATATCAGCACTTTTTGATTAGTGCACCCCTTGGAAAAGGGACATTTTCCACAAATTCTATGACTTCAAAGGTTGAATTCTGTGACAAAAATTGTGTTCCTAAATGGACAAACTGTATACCCTTCCTTAATCTTACCATATTACTAAAATAAAGACAGAACAGGTGGAATGAGTAGAGATTATCTGAAGTGTTATCAGGCTTGTTTACTGTAGAAACATAGGAAATTGTTAACAGTTTTTGGCAAATCATAATTGCATTTTAACTGTGAAGTAAAGCTGTTTTTACTTACAATAAACCCTTCAGCTTTTTTTAGTATCCATGGCCAGCTGAAGCAACTTCTTCTCTTACTGCTATTACAGATACACTATATTACACATTTAAACAGAAAATGATGCTAAGGTAAGATGTTCCACTGAACCTGTTTGAAATTTGCATTAGTCCAACAAGGAAAATTGTTAGGTAGCCTAATCCCATAACTGCTTTGATGATGGCTTTCTTCTTCTTTAGTGATGGTACGTGTGGGGGACGAATGCACTAAAACCCATTTTGACTGAGAGGGAACCACCAGATTAATAAACCTGTCCTAAGTATGACCTTAGCAATCCCTAGGCAAGTATGTCCTCTGATCTTTGGATCTTTATTTCCCTTTGCATAACAGTAACAGTCAGGGATCTTTACAGTAATGTGCATTTTGATTGGGAAATTTCACTCTTCAAAATACAAAGAGGCCCTGCACCTTGGAAAGTAGAGTTGAAGCTCTCATTCTGGTCTCCTCCATCCCTCCAATGTCTGCTGGGCTGATATTTTCCAGGAGTCTGGTCAGCAAGGGAAACAGCACCTATTTGATCCAAGAAACAAAAGTAAGAACAGTAGACAAAATCCAAAGCATGGGGAGTGACCAGGAAAGTATCTTGTCAACTTCTGTCACAAGTCAAAATGGCATGAATGAGACAACAGATTGACTCATCAACAAATGAAATATTACCCAGAAGGGAGATGGCAAATAAGGAAACGTACAGTTGTATTATTTAAATAAGTTTGTTTCTGTAAGGCAGAAGGCTATGACAGTTCTTCTTCATTGTAACTACATGTATTGAGTTTTATTCGCAACACATCCTTTGATAAATTAGTTACCACTGAGGACAACCTAATGCAGATGCTCACTGCAGTTCTAGGAGGAACTCAGTTCCACTACCCCCAGTGGTCCCTACACAAGTATGTCCTCTGATACCCCCAACTCTAGCAGTTAATATGGAAACATTCATCCTATGTCTGTAATTCAGAACCTGAAGAACAATGCCCACTCCTCAAATGCCACCTGGTAGCAGCCTTTCCATCAGGCTATAGAGGAACGGGAATTGTGAGATGCAGAGCTATTCTATCTTTCTCTTGAGAGATCAGCTGCTTCTGGCCCTCACTCAACTATCACAGCAGCCATTCCACCAAAGTACCTGAACCACTGCCATCCCAACAGAATGTTGTAAGAACTATAACTTTTAATAACTTGTTCCTGTGCTTTTCCTTCTACCCCTGCAATCCCTTTTACCATATTTTTCTAAAAAATGGTGATCATGATGCAGAGGACAACAACATCATCTAGACACAGGATGCAGTTTTGGCACTTCATAACATCCAAACATTATTGTATTGTAATTTATAAATCATAGAATCATAGAGTTGGAAGAGACCACAACGGCCATCCAGTCCAACCCCCCCTGACATGCAGGAACATAGTATCAAAGCACCCCTGACAGATAGCCATCCAGCCTCTGTTTAAAAACCTCCAAAGAAGGAGACTCCACCAAGCTCCAAGGCAGTGTGTTCCACTGTCGAATAGCTCTTACTACAATAGAAGTTCCTCCTAATGTTGAGGTGGAATCTCTTTTCCTGTAGATTGCATCAATTGTTCCGGATCCTATTCTCTGGAGCAGCAAAAAACAAGCTTGCTTCAGCCTCAATGTTACATCCCTTCAAATATTTAAACTGGGCTATCGTATCACCTCTTAACCTTCTCCTTCTCAGGCTAATATCCAGCTCCCTAAGTATCTCTTCATAGGGCATAATTTCCAGACCTGTCACCATTTTGATTGCCCCTCCTCTGGACATGCTTCAGCTTGTCAATATCCTAACAACACAGTTCCCCTTTATGCCCTTGCTCACACACCAAAGCTTGAAGGGGACATCTATATGTCAAAAGCATCTTCTTTAATAGAAAAAGCCCTTCTTTAACAGCCAGTTCAACATTCAGGGCTTGCTGAAATAGCAAAGCATTTCCGACTCTCTAAAGCTCTAAAGTAACTCCCATATTCAAACTGTACATGTTAATGTGTACGTTATGTATACATATGAAATGCCATCAGAAGTAGATCAATGGAGTTTTCTCCCAACTGACAAGGTGGCTTTATACTATAGTCTTTCCCCTCTTTGATCTGTTAATTACCCTAAATCTAGCACAGGCTAAAGAGAGACAATGGCTACTTATTTCTCATACCAACCAAACTTATTTTTTAAATTCTATTTTCTATAAAATGCTCAGGGCAATAAACAGCAAAACAAACAAAATAATACTTTATATACTCAATTGTAAATTGACCTCATGTATAAATTGAGGGTAGGTTTGGGGGCCAAAATTGTGGATGTTGATGTGACCCGTGGATAAGTCGAGGATAAAACTTAGGGGCATGTAACAAAGGATCTAGGATGAAGGAAATGAGAACAATGCCAAAGAACTTAGAGAATTACAGCATGCATAAGTGTGGTCAGACTAAAGGCTGGATGGATGAGAGAATAGAGGGGGGAACAGTGCTTCCAGGACAGATGACACTCTTGCCTTTCACCAAGGGATGGTTCCTTTTTTAAAATAAGAGCTAAAGTACAGTACCTACATTGACCTATGGATAAGCCGACTTAGGTTTTTTTGGGTCAATTTTTAAAACTAAAATCTGTAGACCTACAAGAGGGTATCGTAAAATTTTAATTATCACCTTTTAAAAATATGACAAAAGTTTGTTTTGATCTGTTGTTGTTAACATTTCTCTACATAGTCATAATCCAGATTTACACATTTTTCCCAGTGTTTCTTAACCTTCCAAGTACTGTTATTGTAGAAGTATGCAGATTGTGCCTTAAACCACTCTTCCACTTCATGAATGACATAATTTGTGTTGTCAAATTGGCAACCCCACAATGGATTTTTCATTTCTGGGAACAAGAAAAAGTCACTTGGTGCAAGATCAGGAGAATAAGGTGGATGCTGCAAGATCTCAAAGCCACATGCCCTTGCTTTGTTAACTGCAACTTGAGATGAGTGAGCTGGTGCATTGTCAGCTAAAAGACTAATGCCTCTGGACAGCATACCACAGCATTTCTTTTTCAGAGCATTTCCCAACTTGTCCAGAAGATTGCTATAATACAGGGGTAGGCAACCTTTCCCCTTTAAGGGCCGAGGGACTTCAGCTCTCAGAAGCCTCAGCCATGTTGGCCAATAGTCCCATGTTGGCCAATAGCTCCTGGGATTCTGGGAGCTGAAGTCCCTCAGCCCTTAAAGGGGAAAGGTTGCCTACCCCTGCTATAATATGTGCCAGTAATGGTTTGTCCCTTTGCAAGTTAATCTGTGAGAATGACTCCACGACAATTCCAAAAAGCTGAGAGCATGACCTTCCCTGCTGACTTTTGTACCTTTGCCTTTTTTGGGGGAGGGAAATTGGCATGCCTCCACTCCATGCTCATGGTTTTGGATCATACTGATAGATCCAAGATTCATTCATGGTTACCAGACAACAACAAAAAATCCTCTTTGTCCTGTCAATATTGACAGTGTCAATATCTGTCTTGAAAGGTCACACCATGTTTGTTTCTGGAAAGAGGTTAGCAAACATGGAATCCAGTGTGAAGTCACCTTAGACATGTGCAGTTTGTTATGAATAATTTTCCACACACTACTATAACTGAGACCAGTTTCATTCATGATGATTTGAATGGTTGCTCATCTGTCTTCCAGGATGAAACACTCCACTTTCTTCACTGTGGCTGCATTGATGGTCTTCTAGGTCTTGGCTTTTCTGTGAGGGACATGTGACCAATTTGGAAATTCCTTTTCCACCTCACAATAGTGTCATAAGATGGACAATTGTTACCATAAACTACCATCATCTCATCATGAATTTGCCTGACACTGTTACTGTTCAAATGCAGGAACTTTATCGCACTGCAAGCCTCAATCTTTTCCATCTTACACTTTAAAGGAAAGCAGCTTCATTTATATACCGCTTCATACCACACTATGGGGTGTCTAAGAGGTTTACAACTGTGAGCTGATTGCCCCCCAACAGTTGGGTACTCATTTTAGCGACCTCGGAAGGATGTAGGCCTGAGTCGAGCCTCAGCCCTGGCTGATATTGAACTCGCAACCTTGTGGTTTATGAGTGAGTGGCTGCAGTACAGGCATTTAACCACTGCGCCACCAGGGCTGATTTAGTCACTGCTGACACAAACTGTCACAAAAATAAAGGACACAAAGAGCTGATTTTCTCAACATCATGTACTTAGGGACCAATGATGACACTGACAAAATTTAATAATATACCATAATAACTTCCAGGTAATAATTATTACTTTACGATACTCCCTCGTATACATGAGTAAATATAATAAGATAAAAACAGAAAAACACCAAATACACATGATCCATAATTAAATAGATGGAGGCTAAAACCAACATACAGAATTCACACCAGAGATAAGGAGGGTCAGATCATGACAAAATTGGATTGAAGACTGGGGAGCTTGTAGACTGGAAAAGGGGAATTTTTGCAAGATATTACAATTTCTGACATGTAGTATATACTTCAGAAACTGTTTGGAGTTTCAAATGTATAAATATAATAATACACATTTTTTTGTTTTCCTGTATTTATCTATTTATAATATGTATAATTTTATCTGCATTCCACAATAAATTACTGATTTGAAGCCTTGCATTCCATCTAGGGATGTAATTCCTCACATATTTCTTTTACACACAATGAAAAACATCTAGAACATTCTGCCTGCTGGATGAATCTACCAGACTTTTTTCTTTTCTTTTCTTTTTTTGTATTTTAAGAGTTTGGTGAAAATTTTGTGGGAGACTTTGCTCAAAAATATTATTTTATTTGTGAATGGCAACTTTTTGCACAAAAAATGCACTGCTCCCAAAAACATATTCTATGCACAAACAATATTTTGTGCACTGCCCCCCCCCATGCATGCTGGTTTTTCACAGGGATGCAAAAAAAATCTCACACTGCTTGACAATTTGTTTCAAGAGGGTGTCTCAGATGAGAAAGTTTGTGAACTTTTTTTACAGCCCTGTTCCCAGAAAACCTTCCCTCAGGAATGTTAGTATGCCCATACTGCTGGTTGTCGAGGTGGTAGAGCCTTTCCCAGCAGTGACTAGGGAGGATTTGACTTCATGAAACTATCATGTATTCTATGCTCACCAAGAAGCATCATTTGTCTGGGGAACAAAAGGAATGAGAGATTAGGCCAAGCTAATGAAGATAAGGGTGACAGGACTGCACAAGACTCTCTATCAAAGCAAATGTTCCATTCCCCACTTGCATTCTGTGTTGAGTCAGGCATACAACAATTACCTTGTTGAAACAGGATTCCCACTCCAAAGCATCAAGAGCTTGCAGGTCATGTACAAGGAGAGCCCGTTGCAGGTAAGTCAGTGCCTGCATCCGCACCTGTCGCCGTGCATCACAACACAAGCAGGCAATACCTGTTCAAAGTAAAAGTTAAAATGATGGAGTAATAGAGTTGAAAATGGTTCCAACTCCCTCCTAATGCAGGAAAACCACAGCTTATGCTAGCCTCTAACAAAAACCTTCAAGAAAAAAGCAGTCTATTCCATGATTTTACAGTTCTTAAAATCAGGAAGAGCTTCCTGTTTAATCAAAAACCCCGGTCTTGTAATTTGAATTCATTGGTTTAGGTCCTACCCTTTGCAGCATCAGAAGGCATGCTTATAAAGCTTGCACGGAAGTAAATCTTAGCCTATTCTCTTCTCATAAGAATCACAATTTTCAAATCTTTAACCATGCTGGAAAACATTATGAGAACTTTTGAGCATTTTCATTATTATTATTTTCATTTTGGGACTTAAAAAAAAAATGTAAATGCTTTTTTATACAAAAACGTGATTCTGTGCAAAAGATTCCCCCTCCATTAAAAAAACCATTACTATGGGAGGTTGTGCAAATTGAGTCCACTTTTAGGGTTAGGGTTAGTGCTAATTATGGGAATTGGTTTTTTTCTGAGACACTGAGCCTTCTCTGTCAGAGAGCTCTGGTGCCACAATAAAATACAGTTCCCATGAGTCCCTAACCCTAACCCTAAAAGTGGACTCAATTTGCACTATTTCTGGCAGTCTGCAACCCCCCTAAGTCTGCTGGGGGGAAAAACCAACTGTAACCTTTTTGCTCTTCTGCAAGGACCAAAAATCACACGGTAGTTGGCAATTTTAAAAATTTTCACTTTTGCTTGGAGAAAATGAAAGAAATAGTCAATATTCTTTACATGCCTACCAGCTTGTTCTATATGACAGCTCTCAAAATATTTGAGGATGGATATCATATTACCTTTCAGTTCATTCTTTTCCAGGGTAAACATATAAAAGCCCTCCTAATTCTTAGTTCAACTGACTTAATCAAATACTGAATGGTGAATCCCTATGTAAATCTCATCTTTTTCAGTGGGTCTACTTTAGTTGGGACTTCCAATAAGATTTAGACAAATGTGTTTTGAACATACATATCTAACTCTTTGATGTGTTATTGTTGTTGTTGTTGTGTGCCTTCAAGTCATTTCTGACTTATGGTGACCCTTAGGTGAACCTATCACAGGGTTTTCTTGGTAAGATTTGTTCAGAGAGGGTTTGCGTTTGCCTTCCTCTGAGGCTGCGAGTGTGACTTGCCCAACAATACTCAGTGGGCTTCCATGGCTGAGTGGGGATTTGAACCCTGGTCCCCAGAGTTATATCCCAACATGCAAACTAATACAACTATGCTGGCTTTCTGCTAGGTTTAGAAGATCTAAATAAATTTTACTTGTTCTGAAGACTATTCCAGAATGACATCTATCATCCTATGTTCCATTCTGCCACATATGGGTGAAATCATTAGATCCTAGGGTGCATCATCAGTTTTACCTTGCAGCAAAGGGCACCAGCAATTAGCCCATAATGTCCGAGAGTCTGCTTCAATTTTCTTTCCTGCAGCCTCCAGATGGTGCTGCTCCTCTGCCCAAGAGTTGTAGATGCTAGCAGCTCGGGTGTGAAGGGTGTGCATTAGGTCTAGCAGCTGCAATTGAAAATGTAAAATAGGCAAAGATCAACCTATTAATCTGTTATCTCTAAACAAAACAAAACCTTGTAAATAATGATTCATAGCAAAATACCCTAACAAGGAACAAACCTGTGCAGCTCAGAAATCTGACAATCCGTACAAAATAGAAATGTTCTGCCTGCACTAACTCTCAAGGTCTTTCCACAAGCTATTATTCCCAGGGTAAAGTACAGCCCTTTGGATATTGTTGGATGTGGCCCCCTTGGCTATGCTGGCTTGAGCTGCTGGAATTTAAAAGTGGAAGGCCATACCATGCACACCCCTACTCTGATCTAAGTTAGGAGGGGGCTACTTTTTTCCCACCACTGTTTCAAATGTGTATGGCAAATGTGCAAACACCGGACCTCTTTAATAGTTAAGATAGAAAGGGATCTTGTAGCACCATGGAGGCTGAAAGAAAGAAGTCTGTGGCATTAGCTTTCGTAGAAAAGCTTATGTCACAAACATCTTTCTCTCAGTTAATCTCAAAGGTGCTACAAGATGCTTGTAGCACAAAGGGTGCTACAAGACCCAGACTAACATGGCTATTTCTTTGAAAACTACCAGTTACGATATAGGTAAAAAGTGACAAGTGGTCCTTAGCATACACATTTGTTTAAGAAAAAAGTGGCAAGGTCCACATCCAATAGTATATATTTTTGAAAGAATTCCAGAGACCACTAGTCCCAGAGACTCTGGGTCTTCAGCTCTGGGTCCTCAAATGGTCTGTGGGTCCAGTAGTCAATGGACACCAACATTATTTCTACTCCTGCTCTAATCCAATGGTTCCAGAACTCTTTAAGCCTCTCATTTTATATATACTCTATCAACTTCATCTTTTAATAAGAGACTACATTGTTTATTTTCATAACCTTTTTTGTTCTTCACTGAACATAATAGTTTCTTGGGACTTACCATGAAGCTTCAAGCTTGTTTGCAGCGAAAAATACATCTAGAAATGAGTGAGCTACTAATGCCAGATCTCGACTCCTCCTACCAGTACCATTCAGCCATCAAGAACACAGAGCAAAAGAAATAAAGAGAGATGGGGAACTTGTGATTGAGAACAATACTGAAGGAAGTGCTGTTTATCTATTCAGTGTACTGGGTTTCAATCCTAAATCCATTACCTACATGGAGGAAGTCCAATACCTCGCAAGCCCCTGTGTTTGTGAGATCTGATTTTCTACACCATCACTAAAGGAATGCCTTCCATGTGATTTTGTAAATTAGTAGAGTAAAGCTATGATAGGAGGGCAGTTGAGTCCTTACCATGTGCTCAGAGTAGACTGTGCTCACGTAAGCCTACTGTTCAGACACTTGGTGGCTAGATGTAGCCAACTTGAAAGGAGAAACAGTGTCTCCATGCAATTTTTTTTTCATTTGTCTGAACTCCACTCCCTTTCTTGGTTGCAATAAAAAGAATATCCTCTTTATGAAGAAGGGGAATCAACTATATTGCTCCTATCTGGAGGAGATAGGAAATGGCTTGCA
Organism: Phrynosoma blainvillii; assembly: GCA_026167975.1. Taxonomy (NCBI): domain Eukaryota; kingdom Metazoa; phylum Chordata; class Lepidosauria; order Squamata; family Phrynosomatidae; genus Phrynosoma; species Phrynosoma blainvillii. The sequence continues at coordinate 153,199,525 of JANUYF010000003.1, read as the reverse complement.
TTATTAATTGATCCTATGAAGAAGCTGATGCTGAAAATCATAGAAAGCAATTTCCTGGGGTTGATGGTCAAATTCTATTGAGCACCTTGCCTTTGACAAGGTCCCCCATGATATTCTGGCAAACAAGCTACACAATGTGGGCTAGACAATGCAATTATTAGGTGGATTTGTAATTGGTTGGCTGGCCAAACCCAAAGGGTGCTCAGCAATGGCTCCTCTTCATCCTGGAGAGAAGTGACCAGTGGGGTGCCACAGGGTTCTGTCCTGGGCCCAGTGCTATTCAACATTTTTATCAATGACTTGGATGAAAGTATAGAGGACCTGCTCATCAAATTTGCAAACAACACCAAATTAGGAGGGATAGCTAATACCCTAGAGGAGAGGATTAAAATTCAAAAAGACATTAATAGTTCAGAAAGCTGGGCCAAAATAACAAAATGAATTTCAGCTGGGAGAAATATAGGATACTACACTTGTGAAGTAAAAATGAAATGCACAGATATAGGATGGGTGACATACCAGGCTTGACAACAGTATATGTGAAAGGTATCTAGAAGTCCAAGTAAACCACAAGTTGAACATGAGTTGACCATGTGATGCAGCAGCTAAAAACGCCAATGTGATTCTAGGATGCATCAACAGAGGTATAGTGTCTAGATCAAGGGAAGTAATAGTACCACTCTATTCTGCTTTGGTCAGGCCTCACCTGGAATACTGTGTCCAGTTCAGGGCACCACAATTCAAAATAGATGTTGAGAAGCTGGAGCGTGTCCAGACAAGGGTGACCAAAATGGTAAAAGATCTGGAAACCATGCCTTATGAAGAGAGACTTAGGGATCTGGGTATGCTTAGCCAGGAGAAGAGGTTAAGATGTGATATGATAGCCCTGTTTAGGTATCTGAAGGGATGTCATGTTGAGGATGGAGCAAGCTTGTTTTCTGCTGCTCCAGAGACTAGGAAACAGAACAATGAACATAAGCCAAAGCAAATGAGATTCCATCTCAGCATTAGGAGGAACTTCCTGATGGTAAGAGCTGCTCGGAATGTGATGGAGCCTCCTCCTTTGGAGATTTTTAAACAACGGCTGGATGGCCATCTGTAGAGGATGCTTTGATTGTGTCTTTCTGCATGGCAGGGGGTTGGACTGGATGGCCCTTGAGGTATCTTCCAACTCTTATGATTCTATGATTCTACCTATTGCTATATTGTCTTCTGCACCCATAGCTCTGTAGAGAAACATTTCCAAGTAAAGCCCGTTTAAATTTATCCTGCTTCCAACTTGATGTGGTAAGGAGTCAGAAATTATTTCTATTGTTTCTTGTGGATTGCCTTCTGAAGAATAGGTTGTCCTACCATGGCCATGTGGGGCCATGTGACCTTACCTAGCCTGGTTTTAAATCCCTGAAATCCCTGAGATATGAAAAATCTCTAAAGGGACATAAAAACTTGTCTGAATAAAGTCGCCCCTCCATTTTCGTGGGGGATCTGTTCCAAACCCACTCACCCCACAAAAACGGAAAATCACAAATATTCAAGCTCCATAGGCTTGAATGGCAGTGTGTGCTCATGTGTGCCCCATTTTTGTCCCTCCATTTGCCACCTGCGGACGGGCAAGGGACATGGACATCTCTTCCCTAGAGATATATGCATTTCTTTCCTAGAAACCAGTGAGGCATTGGAAAAGGCCCATATATACAATGTGCATTATTCTTGAAACCACTTTAATTATGTGTCTACTCTTTGACCTTAAGAAGAATATCTTGTTCCCTGGGGTGTAACACATCTGTCAGAAGAGCAGAGACAGAACCACTGGCTAAAGGCAACATAAAAGGGCCACATCCAGGGAAGCTGACCATTCAACTCTTACCAGCTCACCAAAGTCAGCAAGGAAAGAAGCATCCCAAGAAGAAATCTTGAGTAGATCCAGAAATATCTAGTATTGCTGGCTGGGCTGGTTTCTGACAAATACCAGTTTTGATATGAAAGGAATAAAATAATCACTAATAAAATGTATTTTTGTACACTCCTCATTTCTCCTGAATTTGACCACCTTCTGTCCTCTCCATCTTAGGGGGCAGGAAAGCCAGAAGAAGGTCAGTTTCGGCCAGGACAGGGGAAGGAGGAGGAGGAGGAGGCTCTCCAGGCCAGTTTCTAACAGAAAGGAGAAAGAGAAAGAGGCTTCTAGGCAGTTCTGCCAAGAAAGGAGACAGAGAAGAAGGCTGGTTCCTGCTAGGAAAGAGGAGAAAGCAGTTTCCAGACAGCCATCTTGAGTGGGTAAGTTTTTAAATTCTTTTTAAAAAACACTTGGGGGGAGTGTGACTGTGACTCAGCGGGTGGGGCTTTGTTGAGTGGCATTTGCAAGTCAATAGAGGGTGGGCTAGGCAGTTAGCTCAACACTTCAACATATTAGGGAGCAAGAGGCTTTCCTTGACAGAACAGAACAAACGGTCTTGGACGGGGAACACACAGAGGAAGTCGCTGGAGAAGGTCACATCACACACACAGGAGGTAGAAAGCTGGAGGAAGGTCACACACAGAAGTAAGGAGACCAGGGATCGTACTGGGAGCTTGCGGCTACAGAATCGATTTCAAGCTCTTACTCTTAGCAAGGAGGACGCAGAAGAGCAGCATGGACAGATTTCAGAGACAGAGCAGGGGACCCTGGCAGTTCCACCACAGGGAACAGTCGCTGCTAAGCCTCGGAGGAGGCGTGTGGTCGTGGTGGGGGACTCCTTGCTGAGGGGGACAGAAGCAGTAATTTGTGGGCCTGACAAGATGTCTCGAGAGGTGTGTTGTCTTCCTGGGGCAAAGATCAGAGATGTGACAGAGAGGCTGACAAGACTGGTCAGGCCTACCGACCAATACCCCTTCCTTTTGGTCCACGTGGGAACGAACGACACAGCAAGGCACAGCCTTCAGGACATCAAAAGGGATTACGAGGCTCTAGGAAAGAAGCTGAAAGAAATGGAGGCACAGATTGTCATCTCGTCTCTTCTGCCAGTTCAAGGGCATGGTCCAGGAAGAGAGAGGAAGATAGCAGATGTCAACAATTGGCTCCGCAGATGGTGTCGTCGAGAACGATTTGGATTCTTGGATCATGGGCTGCGGTTCCATGAGGGCGGACTCCTGGCAAGGGATGGGCTGCATCTCACACCAGTTGGATGAAATGTTTTTGCCAACGGTCTCAAGAATTTGATCAGGAGGGCTTTAAACTGAACTGTGTGGGGAAGGGAGACAACGTCCTGGAAGACAAAAGAACTGGAGAAAATAGTCAAACTGTCAAAGAGGAAACAAGGCAAACAGTACAGGGACCCAACAGTGGGAGGCAAAAAAATGTGCACAGGCAGCAAGTAAAGGGGACACATGGTCTTAGATGTCTCTACACTAATGCACAGAGCATGGGAAATAAGCAAGATGAACTTGAACTCCTAGCACAAGAAAGCAAATATGATATAATAGGCATCACTGAAACCTGGTGGGATGAGTCTCATGACTGGAATGTAGAAATAAAGGGGTATAACCTTTTCAAGAGAAACAGGACAAACAGGAAAGGAGGAGGAATAGCATTATATGTCAGGGATATTTACACCAGTGAAGAAATCCAGGACATCAATCCTGGAAGCCAAGTGGAGAGCATCTGGATAAAAATTAAAGGGGAAGGAAACAACAGGGATGTTAGTGTGGGAGTCTACTACAGACCCCCAACTCAAGCAGAAGAATTGGATGAAGCCTTTCTAGAACAGATGACCACACACTCAGAAAGGAGAAATATAGTAGTGATGGGTGACTTCAACTATCCGGATATTTGTTGGAAGTCAAACTCGGCAAAATCCTCAAGGTCTAGCAAATTCCTCACTTGCCTCGAAGACAATTTCATTGTTCAAAAGGTGGAAGAGGCAACGAGGGAGTCAGCTATTTTGGATCTGATCCTAACTAACAGGGAAGACCTAGTTAATGGGGTGCAAGTGGTTGGATCCTTAGGCGGGAGTGATCATGTCCTCCTGGAGTTTATTATACAGTGGAAAGGAGAAGCCAAGCATAGTCAGACACGCATTCTAGACTTTAGGAAAGCTGATTTTACTAAACTTAGAGAAATACTGAGGGTGATCCCATGGACAGGAATACTAAAAGAGAAGGGAGTTCAAGACGGATGGGAGTTTCTCAAAAGGGAGATACTGAGGGCACAATTTCAAACCGTGCCAACGAGGAGGAAGAATGGGAGGTGTCTCAAGAAACCAGGATGGATGACTAAGGAACTTGCAACTGAACTATGTTTTAAACGGAACATGTATAAGAAATGGAAAAATGGGGAAATCACCAAAGAGGAATTCAAACAAATAGCTAGCACGTGTAGGGGTAAAGTCAGAAAAGCTAAAGCGCAGAATGAAATCAGGCTTGCTAGAGAGGTTAAGAACAATAAAAAGGGCTTTTGGGGGTATGTCAGTAGCAAAAGGAAAAAGAAGGAAATGGTAGGACCACTGTGTGGAGAAGATGGCAAAAAGTTAACAGGGGACAGAGAAAAGGCAGAATTACTCAACACCTTCTTTGCTTCAGTCTTCTCAGAAAAGGCAAAGGGTGCTCAACTTGAGGATAATGGAGCAGAGGACAGAATAGGAGAATTTCAGCACAGAATAAGTAAAGAGATAGTACAGAAACATCTGGTTAATCTAAATGAATATAAGTCTCCAGGACCAGATGAATTACATCCAAGGGTATTAAAAGAACTGGCAAATGTAATATCGGAACCATTGGCAATAATCTTTGAGAATTCCTGGAAAACAGGAGAGGTCCCAGTGGACTGGAGGAGGGCAAATGTTGTCCCCATCTTCAAAAAGGGGGAAAAAGAGGATCCCAACAATTATCGTCCAGTTAGTCTGACATCAATACCCGGGAAGATTCTGGAGCAGATCATTAAACAGAGAGTCTGTGAACATCTGGAAGATAATTTCATAATCACAAAAAGTCAACACGGGTTTCAGAGAAACAGGTCATGCCAGACCAATCTGATCTCTTTTTTTGATAAAATTACCAGTTTGGTAGATGAAGGGAATGCTGTGGATATAGTATATCTTGATTTCAGTAAGGCCTTTGACAAGGTTCCCCATGACATTCTTGCAAGCAAGTTGGTAAAATGTGGGCTAGACAAAGTAACTGTTACATGGATTTGTAATTGGTTGACTGGTCGAACGCAAAGGGTGCTCAACAATGGCTCCTTTTCAACTTGGAAAGAAGTGACCAGTGGGGTGCCACAGGGCTCTGTCCTGGGCCCAGTGCTATTCAATATCTTTATTAATGACTTGGATGACGGTATTGGGGGCATAGTTATCAAATTTGCAGATGACACCAAATTAGGAGGAGTAGCTAATACCCCAGAAGACAGGATCAAAATTCAAAATGACTTGAACAGACTAGAAAGTTGGGCCAAAGCTAACAAAATGGAATTCAACACGGAGAAATGTAAGGTACTGCACTTAGGGCGGAAAAACGAAAAGTACAGATATACGATGGGGGACACCTGGCTGAATGAGACTACGTGTGAAAGGGATCTAGGAATCCAGGTGGACCACAAGTTGAACATGAGTCAACAGTGCGATGCAGCAGCTAAAAAGGCCAATGCAATTTTAGGCTGCATCAGTAGAAGTATAGTGTCTAGATCAAGAGAAGTAATAGTGCCACTCTATTCTGCTTTGGTCCGGCCTCACCTGGAATACTGTGTCCAGTTCTGGGCACCACAATTCAAAAAGGATGTGGAGAAACTGGAGCGTGTCCAAAGGAGGGCAACTAAAATGGTGAAGGGTCTGGAAACCAAGCCCTATGAGGAACGACTTAGGGAGCTGGGGATGTTTAGCCTGGAGAAGAGAAGGCTGAGAGGTGATATGATAGCCATGTTTAAATATTTGAAGGGATGTCATATCGAGGAGGGAATAAGCTTATTTTCTGCTGCTCCAGAGACTAGGACCCGAAACAATGGATGCAAGCTGCAAGAAAAGAGATTCCACCTCAACATTAGGAGGAACTTCCTGACAGTAAGGGCGGTTCGAGAGTGGAACACACTCCCTCGGAGAGTAGTGGAGTCTCCTTCCTTGGAGGTCTTTAAGCAGAGGCTGGATGGCCATCTGTCAGGGATGCTTTGATTGGGAGTTCCTGCATGGCAGGGGGTTGGACTGGATGGCCCTTGTGGTCTCTTCCAACTCTATGATTCTATGATTCTATGATTCTATGATCTGTCTCCCTTTAAACATCTGGGTGTCTGAATGTAATTAAAGCCCTTGGATGTAGAAAGAGGGGGTGTCTTAATACAAAGACTGAACTGAGAGGAGAGGCTGGGTGTTGAATGGTGAATGGCAATACAGAAATACAGAATTATTTAAGAAAAAATGCAGATCCAAGACTACGACCTCTTCTGGATGAAGGCAAGGTAAAAGGAAGAGCCAAGAATCTAGTAGAACGAGTTATACACCTAGTAAAAAGGCTTTGAAAATCACAGATTCCTTGCCTTTCAAGGACAGCAAAAGTTAACTTATTCTAGTAGGACGAGTTATACACCTAGTAAAAAACCCTTTGAAAATCACAGATTCCTTGCCTTTCAAGGACAAAAGTTAACTTCTATAACAACAGAAAATTCCAGTGTTTTAAACTCCTTTGCAACAACAGACTTAGGACCGACGCAGACCGCCCTAAAGGGCCGGCCTGGGGGTGGAGTTGGAGCGGGGCAGCCGCATGCCGGCCACCTCAACTCCACCCCGACTCCGTCCTGATGCTGCATGCCTGTCCACACGGCATGCGTCAGGATGCCCTCTTGAGTGCAGCGTGCACACACGCTGCACCAAAATGGTGCAAAAAAGCTGCCACCGCAGCTGAAAAAGCAGCCTTTTGCCGCCCCCAAAAGGAGCAGCAAAGGAGGTGGCAAAAAGGAGGATCGGGGCCGCGAATGCCATGGCCCCAATCCGCCACTCCCAGAAGCGGCTCTGTGCCGCCTCTTTTGGGCCATCTGTATCAGTCCTTACTCTATCAGGGAAAACTGGCTCCTGGACCTTCTGAAGTTGCCCACTCCTACTTTTAACTGAGATGCATGGCCATGGAGGCTTTGGGGGAAACCAAAATATCTACAGGTATAGCATTTATTTAATTTAAAAAAACCAATACACGCTGCCTCCTTACTCATATATACTACATCAACAGTGATCACAGTACAATCGGCCCTCCACATTCATGGGAGTTAGGGGAACAAGACCCCCGCGAATGTGGAAAAACCGTGAATACGCCCCCAATGCGGAAGCCAGTTAAAGGGATGGGTGGACAGGGGAAGAGGAGCAGGTGCTCGCACTCCTCTTCTTCCCTCACCTTCCCATCCCTTTAACTGGCTCCCCACGCCTTCCCTAGTGGGATAGCTGGCTTCTCCAGACAGCTGTCCCACTGGATGCAGGGGGACTGATCCTCCTCCACCTTTCCTGGTGGGATAGCTGCCTGGGAAAGACAGCTATCCCACCAGGAAAGGGGCGGGGTTGGCACATGCACCCTTCCCAGCTGCTTCCTCCCTCCGGGTTTTTTTCCTGTCGGGAAAAGCCTGGGAGGGAGGAGGAGGAGTGCGCATGCACATGGTCATGACCTCACCAATAATCAAAACCGCAAGTGTCAAAGCCACAAATGTGGAGGGCTGACTGGACTAGTTTTCTGCAGCCCTACACAAATCCTTAGAATAAAGTCTAAGATGGTAGATTTCCAGTAAAGTACTCCTAGATACAAAACAGAAGGAAATACCCTGCAAATGTATCACTATGGATCAAACTAGCCACAACGTTATTCACACTGTTTGACCTTATGTGGCTACTTTTTTTTATTTTGTACAAAGGACCATGATGTGGCCTTCTTAGCGAGACAGGGACCACAGTGGGTACAGGGAAAGAGGTTTGTGGTTTGGTTAAGCAAATCCCTCTTCCCCTAGGCACCTGCTCTTTACAGTGGGACAAAAGCCCCCCTGATCCAACTAGGACTCCCTCACCACACCACATTCTGGCAACAGCTATATATTTTTTTAAAACAGCAGCCATGAAAAGGCCAAACAACATGAATAATATAATGTCTACTTTGGCCCAAAGCAACCCCAATAAGGCAACCTACAGCAGGGACAGACAAGGAAGAAATCCTGACTATACTTACGTCCTGACTAACCTGTAAAGATACAGTGTGGTAACTGGCAGGGACACTCTCATCCTCATCTTCATCCTCACTGGGGGAACGGTGCTGATGCTGGCTGGAGGCCCTCAAGTGCCGCAGAGAACTCTCCTTTGATTTCTTCTTAAAACGTGCTGATTTGGAGTCATATTTATGGCTTTTCCCTCGTTTCTCCTGGGACTTGCAGCCTATGGACAATACTCAGCAAGTTATAATGCAGAAATAACAACCAGGAAAAAAAATGGACAGCTTTTCAATATAAAATAGGAAAACTGAAACATTTCCAAGGTGCCTCTGAATTTTTGGTTATTCTTAAAAGAACAGAAGCCATATCTGACCCCTAGCAGAATGTCCTATATGTCAGCAGACTAACATGACTGACAATAAGAGCTCCCAGAATTTCTCCAAAAAGCCAACTGATGATTTTGAAATCTAGATAAGTAGCATGACACTTCCCAAGCATATCCTCCCTAATAGGTATTTCTATGTGCCCCTGCCCACCAGGTCTACTAAATCGAAATTCCCTACAATTTCCTCAGTCTTCAAAGCTGTCACACAGGGCTGTTAATTATTAAAATATTTTTTTAAAAGGTAGGAAATCCTGACCATGGATCTCCATCTTCAGGTCTAATTTAGCTCCAAGGTAGTAAATAAGTGAGAGAGGGAGAGAGAGAGAGAGAGAGAGAGGCAAATTTATTGTGTTAAGTGTTGAGAAATCCCTGCCTGGAGATTATGTCTATACATAGACTACAGCTGATCATAGCTGGCAGTAAATCCTTCAAAGCATAGTGAAGCAGGGAGAACAGGGCAGAGGTTACTTTAAAGAAGAAACAGAGGCAAACAAAACAACATCTCTCAGAAATAAACTAATTCTGGGCAGGTAGACTTGCCAGGCAGCAAACTATCAATGGTGTTTACAAAGTAAAGCACATTCTGCAATTGTTCTTATTTTCCTCTTGATCAGATTTTTTATGGAAAGAAAAAAGACAAAAATCATGGGAAAAGATGTACCGGTATATATTATTAGAAGCAAAAAAAATATATGATAATATCTGGACTCCCATAGACAGGGCACTTGCAGATAAAATCTGTCTTTAAAAAACTGTGTCTCAAAGCATCCAGTGAGTAGCACATGTGAGCACAGTAAGTAGTCTGTCACTCCAAGCAATAGCTTGAATACATTGACAGAGAAGGCTTAGAGGCAACCTTTCAAATTTTCTTAATTGAATTTTATTCCAAAACCATTTCTTGACGTAAATTAATAACTAACTACTATTGCCACAGCTCTGCTTTTTAACTTCCTTTTCCTCCTACACATACTGCTTCTTGTTTCCCTTTCTCTGTCAGGCCTTTTCTGATAAAAATTTAAAAAGTTCAATCAATAATTAAAGAGGAGATTGATCATTTCTATAACGTAAAGATATGAACTATTAGCCATGTGTTTGAATGTACATATATAAGCCCAAAGTCTACAATTATACCTGGTTTTCTGAATGTCTATGTTTCTATTTTTTTTTTTAAAAAAATGTAAGTGAAATAACTTTTTGATTTGGTGCTTCATTTTCACTTTCCCGCCATATTTATCTCTGTACAGATAATAGTAACCAAGTCCAAAAATTGTCTTTGACTTCAAATATGCATAGAGAAATAGGATAAAAATATCCTTCTGTACCTACCTCATGAAGACACAAGTAAACAAGGGAATATTAATTGGGAAATGAGAGTATCCAGAATCTTTGTACTGTTGTTCTGTTTTAAAGTTACTTGAAGAGTATAAAATATTCCCTTGGTATTCTTATGGACATAACCTGTCGCGCCACTGCCAAATAACAGAACTAACATTCAAGGTCCGGCCTCACCTCCATTTAAACTAGCCTCCACAAAGATGCGGATAGTTTTGACACAGAGCTCAAAGTTCTCAGGTGTGACATGGGCAGCATCTCGTACGATGAAAGACAAGGATTCCACACACTTCATGAGGGACTTGGTATTATGTGGGCCAAGGTCCATCCCCACAGTCAGACTGTACTGATTCACCAAAGGAGAGTTGCCAAGTTTGGAGAGCCCAGCCATGGCCTTTGGGTTATCAAGGTCATCCTTTCCAACCTGTAGAAACAGAAAGTACTTGAGTTTCATGGGACATTCTTCAATCCTACCTATAGCTAAGAAAATAGGCCATGTTCTCATACTGACTTTTAATTATCATTTAGTATGCTGTCCCAGAGCAATGGGCTGTTCCTTCCTTAGGACAGTAGGCTCTTGGTATCCACTGGGGTTTGGTTCCAGGACCCCCTCCCCCATAGATACCAAAATCCATGGATGCTCAATTCCAATTAAAACCGATGGTGTAGTGAAATGGTATCCCTATATAAAGTGGCAAAATTAAGATTTGCTTTTTGGAATTCATATCTTTTTGGAATATTTTAAACCGGTGGATGGTTGGATCCATGGATATGGAGAACCTACTATATGTCCTCTTTTCATATATAGGCAAATCATTATGGATACAAGTGGCTCTAGGCCTCTTCATTCAATTCAGTAGGCATTGGAACAATGGAAAGAGATCTGTTTTTGCAGATTTCAGCACATCACTTGCCTTTCCCTGTGGCCTATGTGAACACAGTGCTAGTGATGTAGTTGAGACTGAGTACTTCCAGGCTTCCAAATAGGAGTCCAGGGACCTTTAATCCTCATCTCAAATCTGTTGTTAATCTGACAGTGAGAGGAATTATCCTCTTCTTACCCTCCCCACTTCTCTCTGCCCCCATTTACTGCTACTCTTACAGTGGTAAACAAGGAAAATGATAGATCTTTTCAGCTGATAATATTATGCAGTATGCCAGATTGCAAGTAGCCTGTTCTATTAACTAGAACTCAACAAAATGAACATACCATGCCAGAACTTTGTCAGCTGCGCTATCTTCCATTGAGGTGTTTCCAGACCCAACTTAAAGTTCTGTTTTAATTTTTAAAAGTCCTACATGGCTTGGAGTCAATTTAGCTAAAGGGTTACCTCCTCCTACATATACCTTAGACCCAGGGTAGGCAACCTTTCCCCTTTTAGGGCCGAGGGACTTCAGCTCCCAGAAGCCTCAGCCATGTTGGCCAATAGTCCCATGTTGGCCAATAGCTCCTGGGATTCTGGGAGCTGAAGTCCCTCGGCCCTTAAAGGTGAAAGGTTGCCTACCCTGCCTTAGACCTTGAGATAACTGTTAAAAGGGCCTTCTCAGAGGGACACTGTGAAATGAAACCTAGCAAGTAGCCATGAGGGAAAGGACCTTCTCAATTATAGCACCCAGAATGTTTAGCTCCCTTGACATTTACTCTGCAGTTTAGTTCCCTTGGCACTTATTCTGCGTGCCTGGTACCTATTCAGTCCATTGGAACATTAAACAAAGAGCTTTAAAATAAATTTCCCCTATTTTTGTAAGGGCCATTGTATACGTTTCATTGGATTTCTTGTTTTTTTAGCTTTGAATTTGACATTACAGTATCTTTTTTAAAAAAATTTATAATTACTATATTTTAAATACTTTTATATTTTCAATAATTTTAATCATTATGCCTACAATATAGAGAAAGTTGGTTCATTCAGTAGCATAAAACCCACAAATAATAAACAAACAAACAAACAAACAAGCTGCCAAATGAAAGCATGCCAGATACTTGACTGGAAATTAATCTCTCTTCTTCCCCTTTCCCAACTTGCCAAGGATTACAGAGAGGGATGATAGTTCAGTGGTCCAGCACATGCTTTGCATGTAAAATATCCCAGATTCAATCCTTAGTATCTCCAGATGCCATACAGTGTAGACCAGGGGTAGGCAACCTTTCCCCTTTAACGGCCGAGGGACTTCAGCTCCCAGAATCCCAGGAGCTATTGGCCAACATGGGACAATTGGCCAACATGGCTGAGGCTTCTGGGAGCTGAAGTCCCTCGGACCTTAAAGGGGAAAGGTTGCCTACCCCTGGTGTAGACAATACTCAGCTAGATGGACCAATGGTCTAATTCATCACAAGCAGGTTCCTGTATTTACAGCTGGAGAAAGAGGTGGCTGGAAAGTCATATAAAGTAGGTGAACATCATCAACTTTGCTTACCACAAGCCAACCACTGTTCACCACATCCACATCAGTGACAGAGCGATGCATTTTGCCTTGCTTGCTGTGATCTGCATACACCTCTGAATCAGAAGTGTAGCCACGATCCAGGCTGGCTTCATTTGCGTGACAAGAGATCTCACTGTCTGATTGAGCCCCTTTAACATAAATAAATAAGAACAGAGTGAAGGACACATTTGCTATCATGATGCAAACAGCTTTGCTATTAGCAACTACACAGGAGATAAAAGAGTTTCACAAACAGCTTTCCATCTTATAAGAAAAAAATATACAAGATAGTAAGAGTGGAATAAAAAAAATCCCTGCAACTCCTCCATTAACTTGTACAAACTATGACTTTGAAAGATTACACCCATGGATTCATTGGGCCTGTTTCTCAGCAAAAATATTACTTTCACACAAACATAAAGTACAGAAACCTGGCTCAGATATTTGTTTCAAGTAAAAGTGTAGGCTATCCTGGTTTGGCAATTGTTTACCAATGGGTCTGAGTTATTAGTAGCTGAACAGGAAAAGTGTGCTTTGCCAGATATGTCAATGAATGTGCCTACGAGCTGTGTGGTTTGTGTGAAAGGCAATTCCTTGTTGGAAATTGGAAAGGTATTGCAAATAAAACTGCTAATATCATCATGACTTTATACAAATCTATGGTGTGACTGTGCATTGAATACTGCATACAGTTCTTATCTTTCCACTGAATGTGTGTGTGCATGTGCTTGCAGAGTGTGTGGCTCCTATGAAAGGGTAAAATCCATTTTCAGCGTAATAAGAAAATCAAACGAAAATAAAAACAAAAATATTTTAATGCTCTTATACAAAACTATGAGGTGACCATATGTGGAATACTGTGTATAGGTCCTGCCACCACATGAGAAAATTGTGTAGACCAGGCAGCCAAAATGATCATGAGGTTGAAGGAAATCACCTATTTGAAAAAGTTACAATATGTAGGGCTGTTTACTTTAGGATAAAAAAAAGACAAGTAGGAATGTACCAATAAACATGTATATAATCATGTATGGTATGGTGGAAGTGCACAGGGTGAACTTTTTCCTCCCGCTTTCATTATACTAGAATCGGGATGTCATTCAATGAAACGGAACAGTGGTGAATTCAGGACAGTTAGAATAGGTTCTTCTTCACATAGTCACATAATTAAAACATATAATTTGCTATTAAACCTCTAGTGATAGGCAGCAGCTTGGATGACATCAAAAGAAATCTTCCAGATGTATGGAAGTCATGATAGTCATATATTGTGTCATGTATGGATAGTGAGATATTGACCTCCAATATCTGAACCATATACCTCTGAATACCAGCTGCTAGAGAACATAAGCAGACAGGCATTATTGTGCTTTGTAAAAGTTTGGTCCCTCAAGGATCCATATTGAGACCAATGCTTTAGAATTTTTTTCATAAATGATTGGGAGTTAAGAATGAACAGTAAAGTTACTAAGGTTTGCCAGTCACATCAAATTATTTATGGCAATTAAAATAAAAAGAGACAGCAAAGATCTCCAAAAAGTTATTTAAATCTCTATCAAGTAAGTAAACTGAGGCACTGGTTTCTTTAACAAACCAACTCCAAAGCTGATTCTCTTTTTTATTTGGTATGTTACAATTAACAGTTCACACCAATGTTAGATTTTAGTGGTAGGAGCAAAAAAGTGTTGGCTTTTAACCCAAGTAATGTTGATGATAATCATGGCAGTTAAAATAAACAGTGATTTTGTGAAGCAAAATGCCAGAGGCACCACTTTTTTACCTAATAAGTTGTCACAAGATTCCCCAACAATAGGATCCATTGTCAATGGCCAATATTACCTGTGTCATTCTCTGCTCTTGCTGTGCCCTGCAGCGCTGGGGGTGGCTTTACCCCTGAACCAATGCATTCTAAGAGGGTAAACAGGGTGTACCAGTCATCTCCAGAGTGGATGTTGGCAGCATTGGTCTTGAGAAGCTCATGTAAGCCATATGCAATCTGATGACTGGCTCTATTCAGCATGCTGGGTTTCATCACGAGCAGGATGCGCAATGACAGCAACACCTACAGAGGGAACCAATAGTGATTACCAGAAAAATAGACCATGCTTGCATAGCTTCATTCTTGATCTCTGATTGAGGAATCCCACCCCCCCCATCTGCATATGTGAAACACATTTAAAGGACCATCTTTGTGTTTCTATGGTTAAACTAGTAAAATCCTATTCTCTTGAATTTACAGCTACTTTTAAGCTTTTTTGTAGTCCACAGGTGCCTGGCATTGGTGGTGAAAGATGATTGTACACTTAATTTCAAGCATGTTCAGTGATAATCAAAAAACTCTTTGTTGCTGCAATGAAATAAGCATTTTAAACCTCTGACAGGATTACATTTCATCTCCTCCTCTTACCCATTTTCCAATCCCAACTCACAAAGTCATTCAGTATTCTGAGTACATCTAGTCCTCATTGGGTTTTCCACCCTGCCCCAGCAAACCTTGCAATTCTCCAAGCCTGTTGATAGATGCCCCCTATCTATCAATAGATAGGGGGCATCTATCAACATGGGGGGGGGGGGGGAAGGGATGTGCCATTTTGGCAAGAAAATTTTTACCTGAGCACTGATCTCTTCCCTTCGCAACAGTCGGCTTGCCAGCCGCAACAACCCCACCACTGCCCTCTCCACGAGGAAGCAATACTCCATAGCGTTAACACACAAGTGGTAAAGATGGTCTCGTACCGCCTGCCACACAAAAGCTACTCGATCCCTAGAGAAAGATGGAGAGATAAAGGGCACTGTGATAAGCTGACATGGGCATGTACAGTTTCAGATGGCCTATAGCTCAGCTGCATTGAGCACACAAGCTTATATTCATATAAATGCTGTGCCGAAGAAACGGCATGACGCTGCCCGCCATCTGGTCAGACGTACAGCGTGACGCCGGCATTGGGCCGGAGTTGGGGCATGTGGCATGCAGTTGCCACACCCCCACTCTACCCCAATGCCGGTGCTTTTCGCTGGTCTGTAGAGGCTCTACGTTAGAGTAAAAGGGGGAAAGGTTTTATTCCTGTAATCTACAGAAAGTTATATTGGAATCTGGTATAAAGGGTGGGTCTTATTACTTTGTCAACTTGGAAGGTATATATATTAAGGTAAAAAAAGCACCTCAGATTTATTTACACACCTGGTAAAAGTAATAGTAACCAGGGGATCATTAGGGGGAGTGCAGGGGATGTGGACTGCACCAGGTGACACCCTGAGGGGGGTGACACCACTGCTTCTCAAACATCTGCCTTTTGGTAGAAACAGGCTGTGGTGTTCACCAGCATCCCTTTAACATGCTGGAGCTCAGCAGAAGATATGGTGTACGTGGAATGAGATTCAGTGGAAGGGCAAAGGAGAAGCCACAGGTTTTTTTTAATTCAGTTAACATTTTTAAAATTCTTTTAATTTTTTCTTTAAAAACATGACATCGTATCAAATTTTCACTTTAAAAATTTAAACTATGTACATGTAAATACTTTTAGGCTGTGTGTATGATATTGTAATTTAAAGATATAATTTTAATAGTTTATGTCACAACTATTGCCATTACATTCAGTGATAAATAGCAATTTATGAGTAACAATTAGTACAAAAAATATTACTAAGGTGTAGTATGGAAAGAGTATGGAAGGAAGTCGGGGGGGGTGACTTCATGAATTATCACAGCAAGTGATGCCAACCCTAGTGATGCCACTGATAGTCACCAAAATTAAGTTCCTGAGGGTGTGTAAGAGTGGATATTGCTTCAAGAGACGGATTCATTAAGAATGAATATTCAGATTATATTCCAATTGGGAAACTGGTGAACTGCGGATGGATTAAAGTGCCATACCTGTCAGGAATTCAAATGGTGCCCTGTCCTGCTCACCCAATATATTACTGAGTATCACCACCTGGCATTTCAATGTGTTGCTGAAAGCTTACAGTGGGAAACATGATGGCATGCCCCCGTCCCTCAAATGGGAAACTTGCAAAGAGTCATCTGGCATAGCTCACATAAGAGCACCTGACATAAATTTCAGATATAAATTTCATATATAATAGCAGATTATCCAAGCTGGGTGGTGATCTAAACACTGGAGTACACTCTCCACCCCACAGACATTTAATATGGTGGTTTAATACTTCAGTCTGCCACTCATGGATCTATTTACAGCATCAACAAATAGGCAAATACTGAAGTTGATGAGTGTTCTCCAAACAACAATTTATAGTTTAATCAAAGGACCTTGGAGGGCCCTTGCTGAACAGGGATGGAGAACATCGCACCTTCCCAAACTTACCCTGCTTGGTTGGAGATTCATTACACTGGCGTGAGTACAAACAATTTGCATAGTAAATATTCAAAGTGTGCTTATATTGAGAAGCTATTTTAAAATGAAACTAAGGGCCTTTGCAGACTGCCAGAAATAGTGCACATTAAATTGAGGCACTGCCCTGGCTCAGTGCTAGGGAATCATGGGAACTGTAATTTATTGTGGCACCAGAGCTCTCTGACAGAGAAGGCTCAATGTCTCAGAAAAAAATACAATTCCCATGACTCCCTAGCACTGAGCCAGGGCAGTGCCTCAATTTAATGTGCACTATTTCTGGCAGTCTGCAAAGGCCCTGTGTGAAGGTAACAGCTGAGAGAGACTGATAGATAGCCCTCAAATATTGAAGATTAAACTAAGTTGCAATTTGGACTAGAAATAAGAAAGAGAATCACTGTCTCGGAGTTTTAAACAATTAAAAGGTCTCTATGGAAGTCATATTTACAAAAGGGGAAATAAATATGGCCTCTGATGCCAAAAATTAAGCAGACACTAATTTATACAACATTATAAACATGGCCATCAGAAAAATGTCCAGAGCTGAGTTAGACAAAACTGATCCTGTGCTCATTAAAATTTAAGGCTTAATAACCAAGATGTCTAACCAGATTTTAGATCTGAAAAAATGTGTAAAAGAAAGAAATGGAAATTTAGAGAAGAAACTGGACTTGTTAAAATTAGAGGACATTATGAACTTCTTGAGAAATAAGAAATCTAACAATGTAATAATCTGTGGCTATGGTTATTAGTGATATGACTAGGATTATTTAGTCAGATCTGTAATGGTAGAATAATTTTTTTTCTTTTTCTTTTAATTACAATCAGGACCAGGGGTCAGAGCCATACTGTGTACTATGAATGCCCCCCCTTTTTTTCTTTATTGTTTATACTCTCTCTCTTTTTTTTCTTTATTTTTCTTCTTCCTTTTTTCCTCTCTTCTTCTTCTCCCCTGCTCTGGTTTCTATATATTTGTTTGTATATTATTTTGACTGTAAATTAAACTGTTTGCATTAAAAAATAACTTAAAAACTAATCTTAAAAAGTGTTTCTGCAACACCACCCATTAATAAATTTCCGGTTTTTCTATCACCTTCTACTGATCACCACTAACTTTCTTCAAAGCACTCTGATCACTCACCCAGATTAAATCTGGATCTCACCTGCCCTCAATTTTTGGTACAGATAATATAGCCAAGTTGGGAATCTTTAGTTCCCAATCTAAAGTTGGGAATTTTAACTTTTTAACTTTTTTAACTTTGTTCTATTTTAATATTGTTGTACTCCGCCCCGATTGCCGCGCAGAGGGGCAGGTTATAAATAAAAAATTATTATTATTATTATTATTATTATTATTATTATTATTATTATTATGCCTCACCATGTTTTCTGCCCACTAAGTGATCGGGAATGCAGCATGTAAATTCACAGAGACAATTGACTAAGAACAGAAGATTTTACATACAACCATTCAAGAGTTGGAATAGAAAGCGTTGGAAGAGCTGGATCGGACATCTGTATGGCTCACCTATTTTCCAGGACAATCCTTAGCAGCATCTCCAAGCAAAAGGCACAGTCTTCCTCATCATATGTTTCCTCATCAGGCGTCACCGAGATGAGAGCCTGAAGCCATAACAAAATATTGACAAACATATTTAGAACATGATATGGAATATGGAATTGAAGTTCCCTACAATAAGTCTGCATATACCCATTCTCTTGTCAAGAATGTCCTGCTCTATTCAGCAAAATATATGGACAGCTGGAGTTTATAATTCCAAAATGCAGGATCATTAAAAAAAATTCTCCCAGTAATCCATGAGAGCATTCCAGGTAACTTGTTACTGTCTTAGTATCTGGTACAGCCTATTATGAATGTTTGGACCCTCCTATTACTTTCCACCTGAAGATTATAAGGCAGATACAGTGTGAGTGGCTTAAATATCAGCCATTCCTCTTTCCCCCCTCCCCAGAAGAAATTGTTCACTTTATTTACCATCTTGCATGCTTAAGAGATCTGGAGAACTGAAATGCTTTACAGTACTCTGTGAAAATTAAGTAGTCCTACTAAGATGTATTGTCCTAATAGGGATTTTCAATTTTTTCTTTTGCCCAGCACAACTCTTATAAGTCATTCTATCATGTTGAACAGTGGTGTAAAATTCAAATGTTTAGAATAGAACTATAAGCATTCTAGGTAATTGGGAAAAGCTAATAACCTTTTTTCTCAGACCACTACAATTGATTAAGCTTATAGTACACTGGTCTCACGTGAAAATCTCCAACCCAAGAGCAGAACTGCACCTATGAAAGATGTATATACAAATGGCATGCAGCATTCACACAGAGCATACACATTCAACCTGCCTAGAAGATTTATTCATCCCTCACCTTCATTAGTTCCTGCAGGGATTCCAGCTGTAGAAACTTGCTTTCAGTGATTAACTTCTCTGGATCACATTGCTATATGGGGAATATTTTTTTAAAAAGCATGTACATTAGGACAAAAACAAGGTTTAATTACGTCAGAAATGAATCCTGGAACTTACAGCTGCTCAGAGAACCTCCTTTTCTCTGAGTAAATCATAGTGTTTTTGTATTCTTATCTGCTTTGACTCTGAACAGTGATTCAGCTAGGGTTAAAAGGATGGCAGAAGTACATTGGCATGGACAACAGCAAGGGGCTGTAGGAGTTATAGCACAAAACATCTACCATATATATAGTGTTCGACTTTAAGCTGACTTCATGTATAAGCTGAGGGCAGGTTTTGGAGCCTTAATTATGGATTTCAATATGACATGTGGATAAGTCAAGAGTAAAACTTAGGGGCATGTAACAAAGGATATAAAGGATGAAACAAAGGAAAACGATGCCAAAGAATTTACAAACCCCAGCAGGCATAACTGTTTGCTTTCACTCTAAAGGCTGGATGGATGAGGAGGGAACTACGGTAAATGGTGGCATGTGAAGAAGGCAACCAGGTACTGGTGGGGCTAAGAAAACACACATGTCAAAAAGGAAGAAAAGGCAAAGCAAAGCAAATAATGGTGACTACATTAACAGTGATTATGGCCTTTAACTTTAATGTGGTAATTTTGCCTGATATTAATCCACAAAAGCTGACAAACATACACAGATGTCTTATTCAAATCCTTCAGAACCCAATTCCTCTCAGTGCTCTTTTGAGGGAGAAGCACCAAAGAGCTGCTACTGCCACTATTTTCATGCCTAGGCATTCAAACAGGTCAGAAGTGGCACCGCATCAGAGAGAGTAGGTTGGGTTGGTGCTTCCTTTAGGTGCTTCGGGGCGGATTAAGCTCTCACCTTTTGCCACTTTACTCAGAGAAGGGGATGGTTCCTTTTTTGATAAGAATTAAAGTATAATACTTACATTGATTTGTGGATAAGTCGACCCAGATTTTTGGGGTCAATTGTTTTACTAATTTTTTTAGATTTATATATGATTATATACAGTATATGACAATTAGTTCCCCACCCCATGTTAAAGCAAATGCCCATCCACACTGGTTGTATTCAATTGTGGCTTTTCTCCAGAAGAATGAACACCATAGGTAGATCCCATCCCCCTTATCCCAACAAATTCCTGCATATTCCTCAAATATGGTACAAAGGGTTGGCAGACCTGGGGAAGATCTGGGAGGTACATGGGATGCTATAATGTGGGAGGATAAAAAATGAGAGTTCCCACTGTGCAACTCAGAAGCCATTCACACAACACTAAATGTAGCCCACTGCCATATAGTAGCGACAGGGTTATATTATTTATTTAAAATATTCTACACTAGCCTTTTCATCTTACAAGTCACCATGGTTGGTGTGGAAATGCAGCTGCTCTCTCTCTGTCTGTCATAAGACTGTTAAGGTAAAATACAGCATTGAGCTCCTAGAAGGAATTGCTGGATAGAATTCATAATAAATGCTGGCTTAGAGAGAATCAAATTCTCATTTTACAAACATTTTGCCTAGATAGGAACTGCACATTTGAGCTTCAATTTCATATCATATTCTAAGAGAAAAAGGACTGTAGTGCAGTTCTGGTAGACAAAGTGAACCCACGAGGTTCTTTCTAATATATGTGTACTCCTTTCTTGTTAGCCCTGAATTACCTTTATGCATTCCAGTGCCATTCTTTTTGCCTCCTGGCTCTCTGTAGATGGCCCCCTCGTACCAGATTGTTCTGTGCCACTGAGTGTCAGCCAGCTAACAAAACTTAGCATTGCAGACTCACCACTACAAAAAAGAAAAGATAAATAGATCAACATGGTAATAGGAAATTCTTTCTGACAGTTCCAATGCTTATATAGTCAAGACACCATCATACTCTCTCAAGTGGGGTATATTAAGCAGGCTTGGGGAATCCCACATCTTGCAAAAATATAAATAACCTTAGAAAAATCTAGGAGGGACTGTATAAAGGCCCAATGAATACTGAGCATGCTCAGTGGGTACTCATTGTTGTGTAAGATGGAAAACTGGTGTGAGCAAAGGGATGTCTGGGGAAAGAAGATGGACAGGTTGCTTACCTGTAATGGTATTTCTTCGAGTGGTCATCTGCGAATTCACACAAATGGGTTATATCTGCACCTGCACAGCTAGCTTGGAAAGTTCTAGTATCACTAGGTAAATCTTCGGTTGCAACTTTTTGGCAGTAGCTCCAACCACCCCTTTAAAGCCCCTGGCATTCCCACTTTTTCCTCAGTTCCAAAATGTACTCCGCCAAGTAGCAACAGCAAGATTTTTTAATAATGACCAGGACACGACTAAGGGGGGGATGGGCGGGATTTGTGTGAATTTGCAGATGACCACTTGAAGAAATACTGTTACAGATAAGCAACCTGTCCTTCTTCATGGTCTCTGTAAATCATACAAATGGGTTAGATCAGGGGTAGGCAACAACCTTTTCCCTTTAAGGGCCGAGGGACTTCAGCTCCCAGAAGCCTCAGCCATGTTGGCCAATAGTCCCATGTTAGCCAATAGCTCCTGGGATTCTGGGAACTGAAGTCCCTCGGCCCTTAAAGGGGAAAGGTTACCTACCCCGGGTTAGACTTACAAGTTTTGGTCAGTGGAGGAGGGAGTGTCCTGACACCAAACTGTAAAGTGTCAAACTAATAACATTTATGGTTAACAATAAACTGTAAACATTAAGAACATAAGCATTGCTACCTGGAGTTACTTCTCAGTGCAAAGCAAAAAGTAACACTGTCCTCCCAAAAGAGGCTTCTTGCCTGACCCTCATGTCCAACCTATAGTGCTTGATAAAAATCTGTGGCTGAGACCAGACAGCAGCCTTGCAAACATCTTCTAAAGCACCAAGTCCAGACTCCATGCCAGGGTCTGTACCGAGGATGGAGGTTGTTAAGTCTTCTGAAGAATCTCTTCACCAAAGGGTCCACGAAGAAGGAAGGCCAGCCTTCAAGCTTGTAGTTTGAATAAATAGCCGACAAGTAGCACTTGACAGAGTTAAGGCATAACCCTGAGTCGATCAGAGACATCAGGAATTCCAGGACCGTCAGTACCGAGACACGGGATGGAGGCAGGTTCCTCGCTGACAAAAAGTCCAGGAACTTGTTCCATTTGAGTGCGTAAGATTTCTTGGTGGAGGGCTTCTGTGCCACCCGAATCACCCTCTGTACCAAATTAGGCAATGCTGTCATGGATGGATTCTCCATGCCACTAGAGGAAGGGAGTCCATGTCCAGGTGTCGAATCTAACCACTGTGCATCAAGAGGAAGTCGGGACAGAACTCGAGGCGGCGATATTGCTCCCGAGCAAGATGGAGCAGAGGAGCAAACCATGGCTGTCTCAGCCACCATGGAGTGATGAGTATGGCGTCCGTTCCATTTGTCCTCATCTTGGCGATGACCTTCGTGATGAGTGGGAATGAAAGAAAGGTGTAGAACATCCTCCTGGACCACTCGAACTTGAAGGCATCTCCTCGCGACCTCAGAGTTGGAACACGAGAGCAGAACTCTGTACAGTGTGCGTTCTCCCGGGTCACAAATAGGTCAACCTTTGGTCTGCCCCAAATGGTTAAAGAGGTCGGAGACTATCTCTGGGTGGAGGTGCCACTCGTGGCAGGAGGACCTGCTGAGTCTGTCTGGCAGATCGTTGTCCTCCCCGGCAGGTGCACTGAATGCAGTAGTACCTTGTCGTTGATGCACCAGTGCCAGATGTGGATCGTGATCTGTAGAAGTATCTGGGATCTTGTGCTTCCTTGCTTGTTCAAGCAGAACATGATGGTAGTGTTGTCCATCAGGAGACGCATCACCTTGCCTGACAGTACAATCTGGAATGCCCAGAGAGCTTTCTCCACTAGGGATGCATCCGTTGTTAAGTTGATCTCTGGTTGAGGGGGTCAAGAAGGGCATCCCGATACAGATGTTGCTGGGCTCGAGTGACCAACACAATGATATGGCTATGGGTCTCAGTACCATAAGCCATTTGGAGGGATGATCACACATGGGATTGAAGATAGACAGGAACCAGGACTATATCAGTCTGAGGCGGAGTCTCGCCCACGGGGTGGCAAAGGTGGTTAATGCTAGATGTCCCAGTGCTACTTGCACAGCTTGGGCTCTGATGCGTCTGTGCAGAAGGCAATTTCTGATGGCTGTAGAAAGGGCTTGAAACCTGTCCTGCGGAAGCAAGGCCTTGGACTCTTCGGAGTCGAGAACTGCCCCGATGAACTTGACTTGCCTGGTCAGGGTCAAATGAGATTTCCCCTTGTTGACCATGAGTCCGAGGAAGTCTAGAAGAGAAAGGGCAAACTGGATGTCCCGCTGCAGTTTTTGACTGGTTGGGACTATGAAGAGCCAGTCGTCCAAATATGAGAAGACTGATTCCTTGCTGATGGAGGTAGGCTGCCACCAGAGCCATTAACTTGGTGAAGACTCTCAGTGCTGTACAGAGACCGAGCGGGAGTACCTTATACTGGAAGATCTCGGTACCGATAGCAAATATGAGGAACCTCCTGTGATCTCTGCGGATGCTGATATGGAAATAAGTGTCCTTGAGAGTGGAAAAATAGAGGCAAGGGTTACCATGTGAAAGTGTTGGTACCAAATATAAGAGTTCAGGCCCCTCAAGTCCAGGATGGGTCTAATGCCTGAGTCCTTCTTGGGAACGGTAAAATAACGGGAGAAGAAAGAGTGCCTGGCCCGAAAGGGATCTACGGGTCCAATGGCACCTTTGAGTAACAAGGATTGCACTTCGTTGAGTAGGGTGTCTGAGGGGCTGGTGGACAGGACACCTCTGGTGGTCGGGAGCTCCTCAAACTCAAGGGCATCGCCCCTACAAACAATGTCCAAGACCCAGGAGTCGGAGGTGATTGAGGCCCAGGTGTCATAATAGGCCTCTAACCTGTCCCCAAAGGGACGGTCATCGAAGTGCACCGCCCCATCTCATAACCTGCTCTTGCCAGGATCAGAGGTTTTCTTCCTAAAATCCTGTTGGTACCAAGGCTGGTATTGATGATGGTCCAAAGAGGAGGAGGAGGACTGAGAGGGTTGGTGCTGTCAGGAATGATCTTGGAGCTGAGGCTGTTGTTCTTGTTGCTGGAGGGCTGATACCAGAAGCGTTGGCCTCCGTACCCGTGCCTTGGAGACTGGAAGGTGAATGAGGACATGCCATGTTTCTTGGCTGCCACCTTCATGTGGTACCTGAAGTTCAACTTCTCATCTGTCTCCTTGTTAAAGAGCCCGAAATCATCGAAGGACATGTCCTCAATTGCAGTCTTGGCCTGAGAGGTTAGGTCTGACAACCTCAGCCAGGCATGTCGGCACAGAGCCACAGACCCCAACAAGGTCTTGGCAGTGCAGTCAGTGGAGTGGCATGCCGAAATGATCTGTTGACCTCCCAAGGCGTGAACCTCTCCTTGAATGGCCATCGCTAAGCCCTTGTCCTCATCAGGCACCGATTGAAGAAGTAGCTCTAACCATTCCATAAGGTGTTGAATGTACACACCCATGCAGGCTGCGTAATTAGCCACCTTAAAGTCCAGTACCGCTGCAGCATAAATCTTTTAACCACCGCATCCAACTTCTTACTCTCCCTGTTGGAGGGGGAGGAGGAGGTCCTGGGTGTGAAGGCTGTTTGGGAGCCTTCAATGATGGCTGGAGTTCTGTCAAGGGTGTTAGAATAGCCAAGACGGACCTGAAGGGGCAATCCGGCACAGGTTCTCGATTTTCCTCGAGGTGGACGGGACAGTTGCTAGGGCTGTCCAGGACTGCTTGGCTATCTTCTCTAAGGATGGCAGGTATGCAATTGCTGGTGGAGTCGGTACCTTACCGTGCACCCTCCTTTCGATCGGATCCAAGGCCTCATTGTCAGTACGGGCCACTTCGATCTCTAGTGTGCTGGCCATTCTCACCACCTGGTTGATGAAAGACTTGACATCATCGGTGGGAGACGAAGATGCCAGGTTGACCAGCAGGGACGGGTTGGAAGATCTATTCCCTTTGGAGTCCGGAGTGGGTGATTGGGACCGTATGTGAGAGCGGCTCAAAGCAGGAGACTCCACTGGTGACTGTGGGAGCGGCCTGTGCATAAACAAGGAGGCATGCCAAGGTGGAACCGGAGGAGGCAGTGTTGTAAGCTGTCGAGGTGGGTGAGCCATGGCCTAGTGCCATTCCTGTCTGAGTTGGTCGGGCTGGACAGGCAGGTAGTATTGACCTGTCTGAGAATTGAAGAACAGGTCTGGATACTGCTAGAGGAGCAGATCCTGACGGAGCTGTCTGTCATCCATACCGGCCTGATCAGCCTTGAATCCAAGTGAGCACTCTCGAGCCCAAGAAGTGCTAGGGACTGATTCTTTAGCCTGGTATGGAGTCAGGGATGGTGGTTCCGACTCCCGAATCTCTCCCTCGGATTCTGAGTCCACACGAATCGGAGGTGTTAGAGGCCGTATCAGAGTGTAGGGGGCCTGTTTGGACCCGAATGCCACTGGGGGAGTTTTGGCCGACTCCAGAGGCCTCTCCTGGCCAAGTCCTTTAGATGAGACCGGTCAAATGCTTTCAGAGGCTGATTTTTCACCTTCTGGCTCAAGGTGTTTTCTCTTTGAAGACTTTTTACCAGCACCACCTCCATGGTCTTTGTCCGACTTAGAGGCCTTCCTGTCCTTGGAGGACTTATCCTTAGACCTCTCCTTAGACCTCCCTCTCTCTTTTTCTCTCTCTTTAATGGAGATGGAGGGACCTTCGCCCAGGGTAGTCTGGGTGGGTGCCAAGGCCAGTCTCAAGGCCTGCTCCCACAGCATGGCCTTCAATTTCAGGTCCCTATTTTTCAGGGCCTGCGTGGTCATGCCCTTACAGAGCGGGCAAGCCTTCAGGTTGTGTGCCTCACCCATGCAAAGCACACATTGGTCATGGTGGTCGGTAGTAAGGATCTTTGTGCCACACTAACCGCAACATTTAAAGGACGCCATTTTGTCTGTTCGACAGATGAAGCCAGAAGACAAAAGCAAGGTCAAAAACAGTCCAAGTCGATCAATTTGCTAACAATCACCAATATGCAGTCCAAAAGAATAGTCAAAAGCTGGAAAAATAGTCAAAAAGCCGTAGGTCAAAGTTTTCAAAAATGAAACAGCTACTCTTAACGAGCAAAGTTCCTTGCTAGCGGCTAACGTGGCGGATTAAAGGAACTGAGGAAAGAGCGGGAATACCAGGGGCTTTATAGGGGTGGGCAGAGGTACTGCCAAAAAGTTGCAATCGAAGATTTGTCCAATGATACTAGAACTTTCCGAGCTAGCTGCGCATGCACAGATATAACCCATTTGTGTGATTCACAGAGACCACGAAGAAGAAGCTTCCACCCCAAATAGGAGCATTCCAAATTGCTACATGTTGTTGCAAGTCCAACTTTTGCCCCCTACCACTCAATAGCCTTGTGTTTTCAATAGTCTTGCACCTAGAACTCAATAGGATTGTATCTGGCAACAAAATAGCATGCTTGTCTGCTAGTCTATAAAACTGACTGGGCTATTACCGGTTGGAAGGTGTCTCCTCACGCTGGAGAGAGATCTTGCCATTGGGATCTACAAAATCTTCAACCTATAAACCAAACCAATATATAAACAATTTTTAGTATTATTTTATTAAAATATTATTAAACCATCCCACAAGAAACAGATATCAGGGTAATTTACAGACACAAGGCAAACTAAACAGGTCTCTATCATGAAGTGTTATGAATATAAAAATGTAACCTTTTAAAAGAAGTTAAATACAGGAGAGCTTGATCAGCTAAAATGACCAAGCAAACTATATTTTCACCTAGCATTGAAATGGAAGCAATAGTTGTATACCTAGGGTGCCAGAACCAAGAAGGCTCTCTCTATTATTGACATGTAATGTGTAACACAGGAGTAGGGGGAAATGCAGCCTGTAGGTACCATGCAGCCCAGGAGTCCCACTTTTATGCCCCTTAACCACCTGGGGAGCTCCCTAAAAGCCACCAGATTTTTTTTCTTGGAGGCCAGCATTATCAACTAAAACTAAAGCAAAACTGCAAACAAGCAGTCTACTTCCTTCCCCCACCCTCATCAGCCATAAACCAACCAAAACATGAACTAGAAGTGACACAATGTCACTTTTGGTGTTTTATGGACTTGCCAGGATGGCCCATGCAAAGCACTGCAGTGAAAAATGGCAGCTGCCCACCCATGTTGCAACAGACATAACGAGAACAGCCTTTCCAGCAGATGTTAAAACATACTGTATATACTCATGTATAAGTCTAGAAAATTAGGTTAAGGAATTGGGCCAAAAAACCTCCATCCACTGGTGAAAGGGAAGAGTTTAATTTGCCCTGGAAACACTAACCCCCTTCTATTCTCTCATCTATCTAGCCTTTAGTATGAGCACAAATAGTTATGCCTGCTGGAATTTTACAAGTTGTTTGGCATTGTTTTCCTTTGTTTAATCCTTTACATCATTCATTACATGCCCCTAAGTTTTACCCTCGACTTATCTATGGGTCATATCAAAATCCATAATTCTGGACCCCAAACCTGCCCTTGACTTATACATGAGGTTAACTTATAGTCAAATATATACAGTAGGCAGGTTGATGCACGAAGAAATATTCCATCAATAATTTGAAAAGTCAAAAACAGCACAGCACCATGAACTGGGCACAGAAGGAAAGAAGCAAGCAGTGCGGCTCACTCAGAATCAGTATGTCTTGTTGCACCCAATAACAATCTGGCAACTGCATCTAGTATTAGTTGATATTTCCATGTTGTTTACACAGGCAGCCCCATGTGCAATGCATTACAGTAATCTAACTAGGTTACCAGGGAATCCATCAGCATTGCCAACTATCCCTGCCTACTGTAGCTGGTGAACAAGCTGAAGCTGGTGAAAGATACTCTGATCCAGAGACCATCTCAATGGATAATGCTGGATTACAGAGTATCCTCAAGATGTAATCCTGCTCTGTCAAAGGGAGAGTACCCCCACCAAGAGGAGCTCCACACTCAGTTCCTGCACATAAAAACCACCTACATCTCATTCAGCCTACTGTTGAGCCCAGAAACCAATTCAAAGCATCCATACCTCACCTGAGATGCCAAAGAGAAACACAACTTGGCGTCATCAGGGCATCCTGACAACTCACTCCTGAGCCCCTGCTCAGCTACCCAGTCAGTGGTTAAGTTGGCAGTATGAAATTCTCAGGAGACATCCATTTTAAGACTTTCAGGTATTCTAGCCATTTTGAACATACATAAAATTAATTTATTTCAACACCTAGTATTTGCCCAGCTACTACTATGGTCCAAAGCTAAGTGTCTGGGATGGCAAATGTCATGTGATCTGACGCAATTAGCCTGTCACCTGCTGTCAATTTCTTTACCTCCACCATTGTTTTTGGCAACAGTTCTGCTCTGAAAAGCTGTAGCATAGCCTCCATTATATTTTTCCAGCCTTCCCGCAAAATATCACCATGGCGATGAGCCAAATGGAACACAGTCTTTGCTGCAATGTGGGCTTTAGGATTGCTTCCAAAAACTGTAGGCAGGTTCTCAATGGACTGTAAGAGAAAAGGCAAAGAGAAATAGTGAGTCTCCAGCCAACCACAGACCAATTAGGAAAGAAAACAAACAATAGAAGGTTATCAATATGCTAAAGGAGGAAAATGCATATCATAACTACTAGTTCTGTAGGAATTGCATTTTACATTTGCTACTGCTATGTGC
The DNA here is from genome assembly GCA_026167975.1 of Phrynosoma blainvillii. NCBI lineage: Eukaryota > Metazoa > Chordata > Lepidosauria > Squamata > Phrynosomatidae > Phrynosoma > Phrynosoma blainvillii. Next base: position 153,170,674 of record JANUYF010000003.1, on the reverse strand, counting down.
TGTATATGGGACTGCTCTTAAAACAATCAAAGGTTTAGTTTGTGCAAAATGTATTTTTACACTTCAAAACTTGTAGTGAAAGTGCTCTATGGATCTATGTTCTCCATCATTTCTCTACTCAAATTTATTCCCTCTTTTAGCATAAACCATAATTTAGCATTAGATAGGAACCAAGATTATCACTAACTAATGTTAGATTTTAAGAATTTGAAATCTGCCTTAAACCATCTTGCTCCATTTGAAGACTCACCTCACTGCTAAGAGCTGTAAATTTGCAGAGAGAAATTATGAGGTTGTCAAAAACATCACTAAGGCCATAATGGGCAGAAATCATGGCACATTTTCTGAAAGAAAAACCAAAGAAATATAAGAAGGAATCTTACAGTGAGTTTTCTGTAGGTACCCCTCCCCATCCTCCAAATCACTATCTAATGATGCAAGAGAGACACTGTATCAAATTGTATCACTCCAGTAGGAACATGTAAATTACAAAGTGTCATGTTTAATAACAACAGTCAAATTTCATAAGTTTAAGATAAGATGGATTTTAATTGTGCATTGAATGTAGCAGTGATCACAATGATAAAGTTGAGTGACATCTAGGACACTTCTGTCTGCCTGGGCACACTTACAAAGATACTGTCCTATCCACTATTATGTTTTCATTAGACTCAAGCATGATAAGCTTCACTTGCTAGCATGAGTTGGTAGATTGTCCATGGACACAAAATGTTTGTTTATATAGTTCTACTGGATAAGGCAAAGAAGAGTTACCTGAAACCAGATATGGCTTTCTGGATGATTGTTTCATCTAGGCTCTTGTCAAAAACATAGGATAGGGCTGCAACAGTGGGGCCCCAAATCATGGCAAAGAGGTCGTGGTCATAGCTTCCAGGTGGGACATGTAGAAAAATTCCTTCATCAGTGGCCCCACGGTGCAACAGCACACTCCATAAATAGTTTTCTTTTACTAGTCCTGTCTGCTCCTCTGGCATCACAATCTCTTCATTTCTATCAGAGATTATTTGAAAAACATTAAATGTCTTCTTACTAATATTTTGTATCAACACACTATAGCAAATAACAGAAGATAACATTGCGAATGGCTGTTTTACAAGGATCTTGAGATTTCCTGGTAGGAATGTTAAGGGAGACTATTTTATTATCAAAGGTTTCTCTGAGAATTCAAGGACAAGCAACCAAATACTTACTTGACAGCATGGTACATGTCCTCCAGCATGTCTTGTTCAAAATCTTTGCCTCCATTTACTCCTTTCAGGTTTTTTCGGAATTCCTGTACATAGCAGAGAGGGAAAGTAGAGAATTATATTGTGAAACATATTTGAACTGCTTTCTGCTTAATTTCTTCAAAAGAAGCATCACAACTATTATCATAAATTCCTGGGTATTTCATTATAAACTGAAGTAAAAATTGGGCTATTTTACTTCTATATTTTAGAATACTGAAAGTCTACCAGAAATTGCAGAAAGAAAAGCAAGACATAAAAAGTTTGAAAAACATACATCAGTAATACCAGAGCCAACAAAAGAGAAATAAAGCACATCAGACCCTGTGGCAAAGTCAACTCTTACCTCTAGTGTCATTGGTACATTCTGTTTGCGAACGTTATGGTTGTGTTGGTCAGTATTCAGCATGATAACTGCATAGGCCAGGGCAAAACAAGCATCGCTGTTAGCAAAAGGAGATCCATTTGATTTCTGAAAAGTAGAATGACAATGCAAGTTAGACCTTTTGTAATTAATCTAGATGCAATATCAAAGTAATTCCTCATGTCTGGCTATTGCTCCAGTGTCCCTTGCTACATCATGTTAATCTCTCTTTATCATGCTATCCTACTGCTAGTTTTTGGAACTTTCTAATACAGATGATTCTTAGTGCTACAAGTTGGGACATATATAAACTGACTTAATTTGATACCTCTTTCACTGCTGACCAACTGAAGTGAAGTAAGCCTAGAAATAAGTGCTGCTTGATTCAGTTCAGTCACATCAGAATGACAGCTTGATACTTATTGTGATTAGCCATTCTAGGAAGGCTAAAGGAGCAATCCATGCAAATGGGTTATTGATAACCCATTTGTGTGGAATGGTCCTTCAGGCAGCCTGAGAATAGGACAGACAAGAACAAAAAAAGGCTATATGACCATTTTAAAACATACACGCCAATGTTCTGTGAAAACTTCTAACAGCCTTTGGATTACAGGAGCTTCTCCTGGCAGCCGGAACGCTTCTAGATAGAGTCGCAGGGCTTCATCTAATCGCAAACCTTGGAAACTGAAAGTTCTGGAATGAAAGCAAACAAAAAACAAGACAACTGATTAGACAAAAGTATTTCAAGGCACACATAGCACAATACACCTGAGGGCCAAGATATAGAGGCAAATTCTCCAGTGACCTTGGGGGAAATAGTTGGGTTTGTCCAAGCTTTGGTGCTCTGCTTTCTTCTGCTTTCTTCTATTATTATGAAAGACACTATATTTTGTATTGCTGCGTACTTCATCCATGCTATAAGGTTTAATTAATTTCTACAGGTCTTGTGGAAACCTATTCACTTTCACCTTTAGTTTAAGGCAGGGATAGGCAACTTTTCCCCTTTAAGGGCCGTGGGACTTCAGCTCCCAGAAGCCTCAGCCATGTTGGCCAATAGTCCCATGTTGGCCAATAGCTCCTGAGATTCTGGGAGCTGAAGTCCCTCGGCCCTTAAAGGGGAAAGGTTGCCTACCCTTGGTTTAAGGGTTAGTGATGTTTCTAGTGTAATTTATTAAAATAAAGTTAAACAGGCTGCATCTGTGGTGGCTATATCTTCACAGGTTCATCCAGAGGAGAGTACAGAAAGATTCTGGTGGTCAGGCTGTGAAATCCAGCCCAGCTGTGTTGAGGAGTGGGACCTTCTGACAAGAAGGGAACTTTAAAAACACACTCAGTTGGGAGAGTTAGGTCAGTAGTTGACTTAGGGCCTTTACAGACTACCAGAAATAGTGCAGCTTGAGGCCACTTTAACTATCCTGGCTCAGTGCTAGGGAATCATGGGAAATGTAGTTTATTGTGGCACCAGAGCTCTCTGACAGAGAAGGCTCAATATCCCAGAAAAAAATACAACTCTCATGATTCCCTAGCACTGAGCCAGAACAGTTAAAGTGGCCTCAAGCTGCACTATTTCTGGCAGTCTGTAAAGGCCCTTAGTTCAGATGAGGCTGGAGTTCAGAGAAGGGAGAAAAAGAGTGGAGAGCTGAAGAGCTGACCCAGAGCTGTGTATCTAAAGGAAAAGAGTAGGATAAAGAGTGTCTAAAAGCCTGCCAAGTGTTGGACGTTAATGTAACCATACTAAGCTTGAAGCTAACACACAGAAGATACTTTATTTCTCTATGTTTCTCAATAAAAGTTATTGTTTGTTTAACAATGCATGACTCGGACTGAAGCAATTACTATAAACTGTAAAGAAAAACAAACATGCTACCTAAAACACTGAACTGGTTTTTGAGGATGTTTGGGACCCTGGCCTTTACGTTCTTCCAGATAGTGTTAACAGAGCAAGTGTTAGTGATGAGGGGCCTTCTAAGGTTGGAAGGTAAAAGCAACCTAAGGCTTGAAAGAAGGTCCCATCACAGTTTGAAACTTGTCATGGACAAACTCAGTAATAATGTCTAAACAAAACTTGGTAACTTTGGATCGCTTTGAATATCCTTATTCATAACACCCACCTCCCTCTACATATTGTATGTTGTTTGAGAGATGTATGTATCTGCAGAATTTATTTATTCTGTTATTTTAACATTTTGTAGGATTTCTAACCCTCTACATTTTATCTTCCAAAAGTACCATAAGCCTTTCAAGAAGTACCTGTTATAGAATAAAGCTTAGGCAGTTAGAAAGTCAGTGTGATTTTTGGAATTTGTTTTATGTGCCCCAAGCTAAGTTTTTACTATTCCCAGCAAAGAGTAAGATTATATATCACCCAGGAGGCTTGGTCTCAACTTGACTGTGTTCTGTGCCCAAACAGTTAAACCAAATGTATTAGTATGATACAGAGGACATACATCTTGCACTTTTGAGTGACAGAGTTGGAGTGCCTTGTAGCTTATGGGAAGGGGCACAGCTCCACTTTTGCATGCACTGTACAATTGGTCCTTCATATCCGCAGGGAATCCATTTCAGATCGCCATCCCCCACCCCCGTGGATAAGAAATGACGTGGGACCTCAAGTCCCATTGTCCCTAATGGCAGTGCTATGTGCATGTGGCTGCTAGTGCAGCCATGTGAGCACACATCAACAGAGCTTGACGTCCTCAGATGCTCAGATCTGCAGATGGCAAGCCCATGGATAGAGAGACCCCACTGTACTATTTGCATGGTGATGACACACATGAAATTATCTTCCACCCCAATGAAATGCTGGGCCAGATGTAATGCACTCATATCTCATCAGAGACAGTTGTATGCTATGGTGATTGGGCAGTGAATTCTAAAATACCCCACAGCCTCTTCAATAATATTACTTGCTTCACTGCTTGGTACAATGTACCTATTTATTTATTTATTTATTTGCTTTACTGTATCTTCCACTTTATTCTGAAGCACAGTGATGTGCTATTGCAATATTGTTCTTATACACACCAACATTTGTACCACTGTTATTTCTTTTTCTCTTACAAGTACTACCATTCCATGCCAGTACTGGAATTCTTGTTCCATATTTTATTACAGATTATTAAGTAATCATTCTATAAGCATCTAGAAAAGAATGCATTGATTATTAGGAGCTAGAATAGAACCAATTATGACCACCCAATGCAATAGACATTTCAGAAAAGCACTTGACAGTGCCTTTCAGGAATATCCTAGGTTGGCAAGATAGTACAGAGGATACTTGATGACTGATTGATATGATGGAATGATTTGACTGAAGACTGATGATAACTATAGGTTACTCCATAACTGATAACTGAATAGATTAAAGGGAAACATTATAGTTGTCTTTAAACGGTTTTGGGTTTGTTGTTGTTGTTATGTTTTGTTTTTAGTTGAAGCATTTGGGGGGTTGTTGTTGTTTTACTGTTGCAAGATTATAATAGAAAAAAATAAAAGAGAAGCAGATTTCAAGAAAACATGAGAAATGTCTTAAAGGTAAGAACTTTTCAAAGTAGAGAAAAATATCTCAGGAGGAGAGACTCTCCTTTGCAATAGATAACTAAGGAGAAGCTACTCAGGCATCTTTCAAGGGCACTTTAAAATTTGTAGATAATGTCCAAGGCTCCTTTCAGTTCTGTGATTTGATGAAAACAATCAGCCCATTCATACTTTCCATGCCAGCACACTCTAAATGGTCTCCCTATTTGTAACCAAATATAATATAGGAGCTTGAGGTTTTCTACTTACTTCACAAAGCTGTCCAATAAATCTACATTCTTCCGGTCACTTATGAATTCTCCAATCATTTTCTTGTCAAGTCTAGGATTTTCCCGTAGCCACTTTGCCACTTCATTGTTATCCATGGGGGTTGTCAAGAGGTTTTTCTCCTGAAGAAACTGTATCCCTTTCTTTGGCTTTTGGTTGAACTGTTCTGAACCATTTATCAAGAGCTTAAAAAGTCAAATAAATAGTATTATTTAAAACACTGTACAGAGATTAAGTTACTCTAATAACAAATTAGTGCTTCTAACTTGCTTCCCATATACCTCAGGTGTGGACATCTATGGTAGATGTGAGGGCCAATTTTCACCCAGAAAATAATCCAAAAATCCAACCTAGAGTGATCTGAAGTCACTTCCAGTTTGAATTTCTAGAGTTCTCCAGCAGTTGTGGGGGTTAGGGAGATGTTACAATACCAGTGGCTACTCACTAGTTTTAGGGGCTGTGATTCAGCATTTTTGGCCCACCAGAAGACAATCTGAGTCTGAATTTCATCCCTCAAGATAGGGGAGCTCAGGGACCCAAGGCAAATTGGGGGTGGGAAGACACAAAACAGCCCCTAGGGGTGTACTTTCCCCATCCCTTAGGTATATTGTAAGAAGGTATGATAGTATGATATTTAGATCCGCATCCTACCTTTTAAATTTGACAGCTGAATATGCTGCCCAAATTTAAAGCAGCATTGAAAAGCAGTCTCCTCCGGCAGGCTTATCCAGATGATTGTTACATTGTGAATTTTAAATGATAAATTTTAAATGTAGATTGTTTTAGAATTTGTATATTCAATGTGTTTTAACTGATGCTGTATATTGTTTATTTGCTGTTCCCCACTTCGAACCATGGGGAGGGGCAGGCAAGAAATAATAACAATTATTATGATTATGATTACACTAAAGTATCAAGATGCTGCAGCACATCAACAAAATCCAATTTTTTCTAAAAACCTAATGGTTTTGAAAGTCTGTTAGTTTCTTTTTTAAAAAAAATCCAGAATATTCTTGTCATTTGTAAATGTTAGCTAGCAGTAAAAGAAAAGGACATGTGATAAACAGCAATTAGTGGTACAGCAACTAGTTCTCAATAACCACAAAGCCTCTGAATGCAAGCTTTGAGAAAAGAGGCCTGTTCTCTGTACTGTTTCCACAAGAAGCAAGGCCTTTACAGCAGAGACACCAAGACTTTAGAATGTTTCCCTGACGGAGATCTACCAAATTTCTTCCATTATGTGCTTGCTGAAAGTGTATTTAACAAGCTTTTAGTGTTTAATCTAATATTGAAAAACTGCTTTGCTAACAATTTAATATTTGTTGTCCTTTATTATATGGCTTTGAACAGCTTTTTAGTTTTATCTTCATATTCTTCATTCGTTGTTGTAAAGGCCCATTTGAATATTTTCAAAGTACAAAGTGATATAGTAATGATTAAGGGATATATCAGTCAGGATAACCTTGAATTAGAGGATACCAAAAGTGATGCGTTTCCTTTCTCCACACACTGATGATTATGCTACCTACTCTCCATTTCTTGAGTTTCCAGTTTGATTTATTCTTCACACACATTACAGTGTACAATGGCACACACTCACACCCAAACCCCATTAAAGCTCTCCTCTCAATTATTCCTGATAGGAGACAGTTCAGTCAAAACATACCAAACCAATATTTAGTCACTGAATATGGGTTAGATACTTGAATAAACATCTTACACAGTAATCATTTGTGAAGACAAGAACTAAAACCCAGAACCTAATGATTGCCTAATGGCAATCTATCATTGCTCCACATATATTGTTGCAAGCAACAGGAAAACTTTATAGGTCTTGTTCTTGGAATAAGTATGCAAAAACTGTGCCCTGGACCCTCAAAACCTGAAGAGAAAATAGATATTCCTAATTACAGGACATTGAGCCTGTTTTTAGAAAGATATGTCTCTGGTTATCTAGAAAAGTTAGTAGAATTCTAAATAGCTAATGTTGTTAGCAGCAACCTAATTCTTGTAAATGTACAGGTTGAACACCCCAATCCAGAAATCTGAAAACTTCCCCAAAGCAAAACTTTTTGCAGACAGCTGCCTACTTTTGTATTTAAGGCAGTGACAGTAGCACTCCTGCTCATTTGTCTCTCAGATCCTCAGTCTCGCTCCAGCCTTGAATCTCATTCACAACACAAGTAGTGGACACATGAGCTGCAAGGCTGGGGAGGGGTGAAAGAGCAGAGGTGTTGCAGCCTTGAAGTCAATAGCGGGCTGCTGGCAGCAAAAAGATGCAAACCTGAAGAGAGACTGAGGATCTGTGAAATGGCAGGAATCCAACTGTAGTGCTTAACACGAATCCATACCTTCCAATATTTCACAAATCTTTTTGTCTCTCTCCAGGCTTGCAAATACAGTACAGGTACATAGCTACTTGTGTATTCCAAATCCAAAAAAACCCCAACTCCAAGCATTTCAAATAAGGAATATTCAAGTTGTATAAAATGTAACTAGACTAATCTCTGGAAAATGTACAGGTAGCTATAATGCCGGAAAAAGTATAGCAGAAACATGACACATTCATCTTTATGTTCTTCAAGGGGGGTGTACTAAATTGCTGAGCCTGTAAAGGATTTGTATTTTAACCATTATTCATACTTGTCAGAACCAAGCTTTTAAAGCTCAGGAATATATAATATAAGTGGATAATGTCATAAGCAGTTACCCAAGAGAGGGTTAACTAAAAGGTTGTGTGTGACTAGAGATCCAATACAAACACTTATGTGAACTTTACCAAAGCACCAGAATAAATGTCAGTCTTCAGTTGCTGCCATCACTAACAGGAAGTAACACTTCAGTGACTGTGACACTAGAATGTATGGATATGTACAGTACAGCATCCTCCTTTGTTCCTCCAGCAAAAGCTTACATTTTAGTCACTGCAACATGAATTTTCAATTACTAGCCATAAGTAGTCAAGATGTGAAGTATAAAAACATCACATAAGAATATACTATTTTCAAGTAGCTTCAGAGAGAAAAGTTTCACAGGGCTCATTCCCACTATAATATAAAGTGATTTGCTGATCGATTTATATGTGCCTCATTCACGCTGAATTCAGTTTCAGATGTGACTGCAATCGTTTGGACTTGCTTTGAAGTGAGTTTTAAATAGTAGTCTTTTGGTGGTTCTTTTGAAAATTAGCAAGCGTGTTCAGCAAGTGGGAACGACAGACCTGAATTGCATCACACTGGAGGGGACGAACTAATGGCGCGCCGCCATTTCCCCCCCCCCCCCCCCGGCAGACCTGGAGTCCAGCAGACCGGCCCCAGGTAACTTCATTTGTATTCATTGTATACAAATGAAGTTGAAGAACAATCATTAACGTTTACTCTTTCTACATCCATAAAATTCATTTGGTAATGCTTCTGCAAATATTAGATTTTCTTAAATTAACTATCTAAATATACTTTCTGGGAAAATGGCAAGAAGGAAAGCCTAATGCAGGGGGTCGGCAAGTTTTTCTTACCTGGGGCCGGTCCGCTGGGCTCCAGGTCTTCTGTGGGCTGGGGGGGGGAAATGGCACATGCGCAAACGAGTCGCGGCTGCCATTTTGGAAAACAAAATGGCGGCCGCGACACGCACAGCGGAAGCACATGGCGGCGACGGCGGTGGCAGCAGGGGTCAGCAGGGGCCGTGCGTGCGCACGTGCGCCACCATTCCCCCCCCTTTGGCCCGCGGAAGACCTGGAGGCCAGCGGACCGGCCCCAGGCATGAAAAACTTGCCAACCCCTGCATTAGGCTTTCCTTCTTGCCATTTTTCCAGGAAGTATATTTAGATAGTTAATTTAAGAAAATCTAATATTTGCAGAACATTACCAAATGAATTTTACGGATGTAGAAAGAGTAAAAGTTAATGATTGTTCTTCAACTTCATTTGTATACACTAATTAATTTAACATTAGGGACAGGATAAATACATGAAACATTTATTAAGGTTTGAAGTTACTGAACGATGTTTTTCAGTAGATTTGGACATGACAAATCACATTGCTTTTCTATTTACAAATGAGAACAGAAATGTAAAGAAAAAAAATTCTGAGGAAGCAATTAAGTTTAAGAAAGTTTGAGATTTAAACGTGTAAAAGTTGTAACTGGAAAGAAATTGTTTTAAAGCACGGTGGACCCTTCATGTCCACTAGGCTTTGGTTCCAGGACCTCCCCGTGGATACTAAAATTCATAGATGCTCAAATCCAATTATACACAGTGGGGTAGTAAAATGGTTTCCCTTATATTAAGTAGCAAAATCATGGTTTGCTATTTGGAATGATTTATTTATATGGAATATTTTCAAGCCCTGAATGATTGATTCTGTGGATACAAAATATTTTCAAACCCTGAATGGTTGAATATGTAGATACAGTGGATATGGAGGACCCATTGTATATACAATGGGCCCTTGGTATCCGCTGGATTTTTGTTCCCAGATTCAGGGATACCTAAATCCATGGATGCTCAAGTCCCATACAATGGCAGAGTAAAATGGTGTCTGTTATATAAAATCGCAAAATCAGGATTTGCTTTTTGAAATTTATATATTTTTAAAATATTTTCAAGTCATGGATGCTTGAATCTGTGGATAAAAAATCTGTGGATATGGACAGCTGATTGTACAATAACTCTGCAAACAGATAAAGGAATAAGTAAATATAATGGAAAAGCAATCCCATTCCTTTCTTATAAATTCAAAGCAAATTAGAAAGAATGTTAACTGAACCATTACAGCTATTTATCTTCACAAAAGGACCAACAAAAAATGAGAAAAAACAGACCTTGGAGAGTTAGTTTTAAGAAAACTAAATATAATGACTCGCTGAAGCCATTAATAATTAAACAGTGATGGTATGGTGCTCTGATTCTTTAAAAAAATAATTTTACAAGTTCTGTGAAAATAATAGAATCACAGAACCACAGAAATGGAAGAGACCTCAAGGGCCATATGGTCCAACCCCCTTCCATGCAGGAACTCACAATCAAAGGGCCATCCAGCTTCTGTTTAAAGACCTCCAAAGAAGGAGACTTCATCACACTCTGAGAGAGTGAGTTCCACTTTCGAACAGGATGTTCTTCCTAAAGTTTTGGTGGAATCTCTTTTCCTGTAACTTGCATCCATTGTTCCATGTCCTAGTCTCTGGAGCAGCAGAAAACAAGCTTGCTCCATCGTCAATATGACACCCCTTCAAATACTTAAACAGGGCTAGCATATCACCTCTTCACTGTCTCTTCTCCAGGCTAAACATACACAACTCCCTCTTTCCTCATAAGGCTTGGTTTCCAGATCTTTCATCATTTTGGTCACCCTCCTCTGGACACACTAATATAAGGACACTGGAATGGTGGAATAGAATTTATAAGAAAGGGATGGGAAAATACAGGCAACGTACCCATGAACAGATTTATCTACAAGCAGACTTACTGGACATGCCTCACATATAACGTTTTATAAAAATGCCAATACAATTAATTTAATATTTGCCTATAAGCTCCCATTTGAGTCTAACATCACGTTATTAGGGTATATAAATGGTGCAGTAAAGAAAATCTACTATGAAATGGTTTTGAACAGACATTTTTGGTGGCAGCCCAAACATTAATTGCTACCACATGAAGAGGGTGTAAAATATGTATTATTAAGATTATGGCATATCTGTTGAAATAGCAGGCTACATGAGTTAAGAGATGCAAAAAAATAGCTATAATCTTTCCATGTCTATTGGTTACCATATGTTAGCTTTATGCAAATACGATATGACTTGGATACAGATAAATATTTGTATTTAATACTATTCTTAAAATTACTATTGAAATAAAACTATTAATTAGTCCTAACTAGAGCAAACCCATTAAAATCAGTAGGAATTAGGTCAGTTATGACCAATGTCTCAATCATTTCAATGGGTTTGCTCTAGATAGGACTAATGTTGAAAATAATCCAGTTAATTATATCAGTTTATATAATCTGAATTTTTATGATGATATTAGCACATACAATTATATACTAATATGTGTATTTACTTATGATGTAATAGGACAAACATAGGCAACTATTATCACATTATGAATATTACAATGGATAATTGTAGGGAAGTTAGGGTGGAATATACATTGAAAATACAGGTGCATCTTTTGCTATATGAATTAAGATAACAGTAAATTTGTATTAATTTAGTGTACAGTTCTGCTTTGGGCATTGAAATAAGCAGGCATTTTTCTTTACATGCTTTTTACTAGACATGAAAAACATTTTTTTCAAATTACATTAGCTGATTCCTCTGTTGTGTTTATGATTTCTTTATTTGCTATTTTAGTTATTAACATGCAATTTAATTTAACTGCTTTTAAAACACTATTGTAAGATAGTTTGAGCACTCCAAAAAAAAAAAGGGGGGGGGCTATATTTTAAATATTAAATTCATCAGATTTTCCAATGCTTTCATTCTCTTTTTCACAGAAACGACCTCTCCCTATCCATGTCTTTTCCCATTCTTTGTTCCTTTGAATACTCAAATTACATCCTTCCCAAGTTCTCCTTTTCCTTCTTACTGCTTCCTACCCACTGAAACCTTCCTGGAATGTACCTCACCTCTTTTTCTGTGTTATTATGTTTCTCTTCTAGCACATTCAAATTTCATATCCCTACTCTCTTGCCCGAGCATAGTCAAGTTATTCCTACTCTCTTCCTCTGATACAATCCAATTCCATATTCCTACTCTTCTCAAATATTGAGGTGTTTTTTTACTGTAAGTCTAAAGCAGGGGTAGAGCAGCCCTTGGAGCCTCTCTCATGGCTCCTAAAGCCCCAGAAGGCCATTGGACTCACCTACCCTCATTTTTAAAACATGTTTTTAAGCCAAAAAACCTATCCAGACTAGCATGAAAACAAGATGCTTCCCCCTAAAAGCCTAAAAAAAACCCAGCCATATGTGGGACAATCTGTTGAAATGATGTCACTTAAAGTTGACTGCGCAGCTCACTGGGAGAGCTGCAGATGGAACAATCCCCACATACACGCACACACCCTCTACAGTTGCAAATCTCTATCTAACAAAAGTGTCTATGGTTTTAATGTACATACAAAACCTACTTACTATAGATGCTTCATGAACAACAGATCGTACCTTTTTTTTACTCTTGATCATTATCAATTCATGCATTGTGGGCAGTAAGCAGGAAAAGCGAGTAGGTTTCCTCGGAATGTTTTTTTCTGCTAAAATCAAAAGTAGAGCACTTTCATAGTGGATTCTTACAAAACAGCACTGTTCATTACATGCAATGAAATAACCTTCTCATCCTCCCATGCCAAACCAGCAGCAGTGCCTTTTTTTATTAGCATGAAATTTGAAGGAGAATATTTCTCAATAAAGCAACAGAACTTTGCAATTTAGCTGCAAACCTTCAAAGGACTGTTTGACACATAGCAACAAATGTTGGGATGGAAGTAAAACATGTTACATCACGTAAAGTGCACAATAAGCACTAATAACTCTTAATATATTTTAACATGTACTACAGTAACTTATGAAATGATCCAGGGAATTTCACATGCTTGTTAATTTTTTTTTACAAATGACTGCACTTAATGATACAGTTCAAGTAAATGTGCATTATTTATATTGTTCACTGTTCCAAGAGTTCACATATGGTGCAGTCCTAGCTATGCTATGTTTATCCACGGTATAACAGCTGCAAAGAAACAAGAAAAAGAAAGAAAACACACATGGAATCCACTGTACCTAAATGTTAATCAAGAATCAAATTTACCTGCATCACTTCCCACTTCCAAATTCACGTGGTTTGTCACCAAGCAACCATTAGTGGGTTGACATGGTAATTCTGCAGCAGCTGACTTGTCTTCTACTATTATCCCCTCAACAACTACAAGGGACAGAAGATAATTAGCATTATCAAGGATAATGTTGTGGTCACCATGATATTCTGTAGAAAACAGATAATCAAGAACTATTCTGACATAGTATTGAGGCAAATAATCATAACCCATATCATACTATGTGCAAAATTAAAATTGGAAATGATACACAGACACCTTGTTGAGAAAATCTTACTGAAGATACACTGCCAAGTTTAAGAGATTTGGGACCCCAACACTCTACACATTTACAGAACAGAACAAGCTGCCTTTTCTTGAATGAGGTGAGGAAAGACAGACAATACTATAAAACAAAAAGAAAGACACAAAACAAAAGGTTCTCACTAGAGCTTGTTTCTCTGACGCTACCAGCAGTTTCTGTGCTTGGCCTTAGTGCTGCTTTCTCTTGATGGTATATGTTGCTGAGTACTTTTGCTTGGCACTGTGCTTCAGTTCTATCTATCACTGTCAGCAATGCTTCAAGGGATAGTAGGTGAGTAGTGTACAACTGTCCAGAAACAGGAAATGCATTCTGGAAAAATCAAGCATAAATAAACATTAAATTATATCTCAAAAGGATTTCAAAAGGATAATTAGACAAGAAAGTTTCAGATCAAAATTCCATAAAAACATGTAAACCTTCATACATCCCAGTCCTCAAAAATCATCCCCCTGCAAATAACTTGTTTTTGTTCTTCATATTATACATTGCTGACTACAGACTGCAAAAGTTCATTCAATCCCTAATGCAGATTCATACTTTTGTGGTGGGAGGCATGAATGTTGTATTTACACCAATGTATCCAGTAGAAAATATTTAACATTTGAAAGGAAGATGCCCACCCACAAACATACTGTATATGTTCTCTGCTCTCTAGAGCAGAGGTAGGCAACCTAAGGCCTCGGGAGGCCGGATGCGGCCCCCCGAGGCCTTTGGACCGGCCCCAGGCTGGTCCTACCATCGCCGCCGTCACCACCACCCCAGCTGCCCACCATAATGATATTGATTATTGTTGTTATTACTTGTTCTTGGGGTTTTCTTGGCAAAATCTCCACAGGGGTTTTGCCATGGCTTTTCTGGGGCTGAGAGAGTGTGCATGCATATTTTTTAATTTTTTTAAATATTTTTTAATATTTATTTATTTATTTATTGGTGCTTCAGCCCCCCAATTGTCTGAGGGACAGCAACCCGGCCCCCGGCTCAAAAAGGTTGCCTACCCCTGCTCTAGAGTGTAGATATACACCCGAGAACGAGAGTTAGTTGCAGCTCCCTGGAATGTGTAAGCTGTAGATTCTCAAATCGCTAAAGATGTAAACTCCTCTTATATACTTTTAACATAAATACCGACAAACAGCTCTGCTGTTTGTAACGTATATATGGCAGAAGAAGACCATGATTGGAATCCCCTGTTATTAATAAATTAAGAGAAACAGGGGACGCTAACAGAATCGGAATTATAGTATATCATCCTTTCCCTTGCCCTCTTATTCCAATTTCAAACCTACTTTGCATTTCATGGGGGAAAATATGCAGGTTAAGCACACTTCACATGCCATGCATCTTCTTAAGACAGACACATGGGTTTTATTTTATTGTTCAGGAAGTACCACACTTAGCTATGCCCTTATCTTCTGCTGTACAGAGATGTGTGCAGTTCTACTGAGAAGAAAATAGCAAAGTAATTTTTTCCAAGACCTTGGACAGCAGCTTGGTGAGATCTTCAAATAGGTTAGCACAGTAATAGTCACAGTCATAGTTGATGTAGAGCTCAGTGACAAAACTAGGTATCCTCCAGAGCTGAACTATGGCCTCTAGTGCCATCTCCTTCATCTCATAGGGCATCTTAGGGTTCTCCACAGTGATGATATCCATCAACTTCTTTATGTACATCTAGCAGAAAAAGATACAGGATATAAAAGGCAGAGTGCTTAATTTTGTGTATGATGGTTTCTGTGTTGGTCTCCACCACTTTTTTTTAAAGTGAAGATGGTACACATTCACACATTTTCCTATTTCAGAGACAGAGTGAGATGAAACAGCCACAATAGCATTGCAACAGGAACCATGGAGCAAATGGGGCAGAAAGAGTCTCAGAGATGTACACTAGCAGTTGTTATCATTATTAGTTTTTTACTATGCAAATGCAAAGCATTGCATCTTTCACAGACAAGAAAATATACTATGGGTAGTCAGTAAGAGCACAAAAACGCTAACATACACAGAAAATGCATAATATTGTGGTATCATTGCCCAAATATGGGAAGAGTTAAAATATTTCAAACAAATATGCCTTCATATAGAATGAGATATTTTGTTATCTAAAGATACAAGGAGAATCAGGAATATGTTGAGGTCAGAGAAAGAGAATCCTCCTATCACTGCATTTTTTCTACTTGACCACTAGGGTTGTTCATACTACATATCCCAGTGAAGGCTTGCGTTCCATATTGAAAGAGAAGCAGGATAAAAATAAAATAAAAAATCTGTTGTGCATCTGTGTATTGCCTTCATGGAGACAACAAACATACAGCCACCACATTAATTACTAGGCCTGGTTTTCTTAGCCAAAGTGCCTTCCTATCAATAGGTTGTTTCACTTTTGCAGGTTTTATAAATGGAAGTGCTGCCAAGTTTGTGGGGTATTCAAGCAGGGTGCTTTCAAAGGGGGGGCGGGGGCGGGGAATGCCATGTTCTGGCATTCTGAATGAGCCTCCAACTATGTAGCTTTTAATATTCCCCAAGTTTGAGAGTATCCACAATTTAAACAAATCAGACACTGCCATAGGGAGGGATCATGCAAGGAGGATACCAAAGTAGCAAGGGGGATGTGCACCCCTTAAAGCAATGTCTGATTGGACACTGACATGTGGAGAGGGCACCAAAGTAGCAAGGAGGAATGTGCATTCTTTAAGGCAAAGTTTGATCGGTTCCGCTCATTACAACACAACTCAGGGTTATATTTTAGTTTATACTGGCACACAGCTGAAGCTACCACTGAAGAAACTTCCTTTACGGGTAATGTGCCACAGCTGTCTAGTACAAAATCACTGCCATTACTATTTATAGGAAGACTGCACTTTAAACCCATAGTGCAGTCCCAACTATGCTGTGTTTATCCATGGAATATGATTGATGTCAAATTACCAGATGTATTGAATCTATGCTATTTTGATATTAAAAAGAAAGGAACTTGAGAATCTTGTAGACACCTCTGATTTCTCATGTCCAATAGACAGCATTTTTTACAACTTTTAAGAAAGTCACAAAGCATTTTTAATTATCCATTTCAAAGAATATATAGTTATATTTTTAAAGACTCACCTCCAGTTGGAATTTCAGGTGTTCTCTCATATTTTCAAAAAGGAGGAAGCAAACTCTAAGGGAAGCTGAATACAAATTAAGCCGCTCCACGCTCAGTAACTGAGGAGGACATTAAAATTAGAAGAAAGTTACCATAAATATATTCAAGATCAGAAATGCAAATGTATTTGCTTTCCTCCAATCTGGAAAGCAAATCACAATCAAAGTTGCCTCAACAGAAAGATATATTAATATTCCACAAGAATCTGTTCTTTCAACTCACTTGAAAAAGGTATCGACATAATTCTTCTTTCACAAGTGCTAAGAGAGATGGGAAGTTTGCAACAGAAGCCAACTCCAGAGCAACAGTGAGCAGTTGTAGTCCCATGTGGATCATCACCTCAGAGTTGTGTCTGTCATGTGGGTTAGTGAGGGAGATGAGGAAGCGAAGTAATTCTCGGATGCAAGGCAAGCCATATGGAACTAATGCTGCTCCTGGTGTGGGAGAGGAAAATTAGTAGAAAGTTATTACAACCACAATACTTCTACTCCAAACTTTCCAATTAGCCCTAGAATACAAAATTATTTTTAACAGTGAAAAGTCAAATTCTTTCTTCTTTCTTTATAGAGAGGATGGAGCATAAAAACAGATGACTCTGCACTCACCTTCTTTCTGAGAACACTGAGTAAACCGCACTCCCCGAGGATTGACGTAGTCCATGTCATGAACTGAAGCAGAATCTGAATGTTCAGCTACAGATGTGCATTCCTCAAGAACCTCTGGAATTGATTCCACTGAGGCACATGGAGTCTTTTCCTCTCGAGGGCATTCACTCTTCAGCAATAAAAACAATAAATGACAAAGGAAATTAGTGCAGACTAACATTGTTGCATGAACACCTAATTGATGTAAGCAACACTGTGTACATAAGTATCTATCTGGCTTTTCTTCGCAAACATATTCAGGAAGGACTCATCCCACGCTTTTTGCAAGCGCACTGATGACTAAAAAGGCCAATCCGAGATAAACAAAAGTACATAAGTACAGTTAATATTAAGCACCTGCCCTATTACAGATTTACTCCTCTGTTTTTGTCATTCTTTACCAAAACATACCTAAGGCCCAAAACAGATGGGCATATGGAAGCAGTTTCCAGCCACTCTGAGGGTGTGGCGTTTACATGATGCATGCCCCTGGAGCACCTAGAAGCTGCCCCGGGACTGTCTAAGGCGGCCCAAAATTGGCCCCTGAAGGAGTGGATCTTTTCCATTCCTTTTGGGACCATGGCAGGAGGCGCCCTTAGGGCTGCGGTGTGTGTTCGCTGTGTCCCCGGGGCGATCGGGCAGGGAGCCGCTTCTGGCCGCTTCTTCCTGCCCATCTGCTTCACCCCTAAGCAGTTTAAGGCTATTGTTACTTGCACTCTCCTTAAGACTAACTCCAATTATATAGCCTATGGAGCTGTTCAAACTACTCTGGCAGATACTAATGCTTCAAGTGGAAATAATTTTCAAAACCTGGCCCATTGGAACTGAAAATAAGAACTCTCCACACTGCAAATTTTTGTTCTAAATCAATATGCAACTATCTTTGGTGTCTTGGATGCTGCAATACAATAATCTGTACCTGACGCTCCAGCAACTCTCTGCTTCCAGGATCTGTAGTGCCTGCTGTAGTGATTTCCAGAGGACTGACCATTTGCAAGTCAGTAAGATCTTCCTTTGAGCTGATCTGGGAAGAAATATCTACACCACTGTCAGTAGAAGGGCTGACTGTAGAAGAGGCATTTTCCGAACTTCCAGATGAGATGGGAGAAGGTACATCAATGAAATTAACTCCACCTATTGATAAGAGCAGCAGCAATATATTAGCCACACACCCAATATTAGCTCATGATTACATACTTGTGTGTATACATGTTGTACACTGAACTCCACTGATTACTTCAGTTGGTACATAACACAGTAGTCTGCTCCTCTGGAACTGGTTCCAGAGAATATATTACTCCACTCAGATTCACTGGCTCCATGACATCTTCTAAGCATAATTTCAGGTGTTGGTTACAAAGTCTTCAGTGACTTGAGCTCCACATATTACAAAGGCCCTCGGGGTAAAAGCCAGAAAGAGGTTTGGGAGAAAAGGAACTTTTCTGTTTAAAAAACAAAACAAAACTCCAGGCCCAAAAGAATCACATTTTAAAAAATAAATTATTTACTCATATACCACCTTTCTCCCAATATCGGGACTCAAGGCAGTTAGCAACAAATTTAAACAGTACAATTTAAACACAATACAAAACCATTAAAAAAAATATAAAGTTTTAAAAAAATAAAACAAGTTTAAACAATTATGGATTAAATATATTAAAATGTATTAAAAACTGTATACAAACAGTTTGAAAGCCCAACTCTTATCAGTTTAAAAAGCCTGATGGCACAAAAATGCTTTTACCTGCTACCGAAAGGAAAGCAGGGATGGGCCATCCTGGCCTCTCCAGTGAGGGAATTTCAGAGTATGGGAGCAGCCACTGAGAAGGCCCTCTCTCATGTTCCCACAAAACGAGCCTGAAAGGGTGGTAGGGAAGGGAGAAGAGCCTCTCCAGACTATCCTAATGCTCTAGTGAGCCCATAAAGGGAGATACATCCTTCAAATAACTTGGAACCAAGGCATATAGGTTTGATTGTCCATCCAATCAAAATTTTCAACTAGTAAGGATGAGTCACACAGACCTCCTATTCAGCATGTTCAGTACAGACTTCCCCCTCCAATATACCCTAACCCTAACCCTAACCTCATGCATTTTAATGTATATTTATTTATTCTTAACATAGTTAATTTGTATGTTTATTTTTGTTTGTGTAAACCAACTTGTAATCTCTGCTGAAGAGTGCTACAGATTTATTTTAAAAAATAAGCACCTATTTGTCATACCTGTACCATTGGCAGCAGGTGGTTCTGTTCCTTGAGATGCTTTGGTTACATGGCAAGAATTCCTTGGTGATTTCTTCTGCTTTTTCCATTTTGATGAGTCACTCATTCCCCCTGCTCTCATTTTCAGCTGTGAATAGTAAGCACAAAGAACATCTCAGGTGGCCTGAAGAATGGGAACAGCATTCCATTGAGTCAACCCTAGATCCCTATAACCTACCAATTTATACAAGCATTCCATCTCATGAGCTCAGGATCCAACTCAATCTCAGCTGGAAATCAGTTACCATGTCTGTTAATTTAAGTTATAAATTATATATGTTTGTTAAACAGCTATTTTAGAACACAACTTAAATGTCACAGGTTGCTGTTTTCTTGTGTAGCAGTGTGCAGTGAATACTCTATTTTGGGGACAGTATTCATCACCTTAAATGGCTCAAAAAAAAAAATCTGACTAAAACTTGGAGCATTTTGAACCCCACCACCACTGAAACAGAAGTGCCCACTGTGTGTGTATGTGTGCGTGTGCATGTGCATGTGTACAGATAAATGTGCCAAATCTTCCCCACCTCCCAACATTCCGCCATGTCTAGCATAAGAAGAAACAGAATAAAAAATTATGCTGGTTTAATTTGTTTTCAATTACTATATTACAATAATAACTCTGCAGGACAAAGCAAACGCTCTGTAAACCAGGACACAGTTGAAATTGGTATAATTGTATTGAGTTCCACAGCTTGAAAAGAAAAAAAAGCAGACAGTTTCACTCTTCCATTACTAATCTTAGCTCTGTTGCCACCAAACAGTGGACTAAGGGGGGATGCAGACGGGTGGCCTTGGGCCACCCTGGGAAGCGGAGGATTGGGGCCGAGACTGCCCCATACCTCGGCCCCAATCCACCCTTTTGCTGGCCCTGAAAGGAGTGCCAAAACGCTGATCCTTTCAGAGCTGGCAAAAAGGTTGCCCGAAGAGCCGCTGCGCAACGCATTAAGACGCTGCACCGTGATGACATTCGCCATGCGTAATGGCACACGCCATGATCACGTCTTCCAGGAAGGGTTGTGGCAGCCGGCATGCAGTTGCTCCTCCCCTTCCCTGCCTCCAAGATGGCGCAAAGGGCCATCTGTAGAGGCCCTTAGTATTATCCAACCACCCAGGAACCATCCACCTCTCTTGACTAAACATAAATGGCCTAGTAGAGAGAAGCTGCCTATGGCTAGATCATCAAAATATCTACCTTTTTGCCTGCACTGAACCTCACATAATTCTTTTACTACCATCTAAGTATTACTGTTATGAAGAATACTGAAAGGCCCTTCATCAAATATATATACACTATTATATTTTACCAGGATTTCAAAACAATGAATCAGATATAATTTTAAATTTAAATTTGGAAATATCTACATAAATTAATAAGCTCCAAAATCAAAAGGTTGGCTTTAAAATTTCATAGTCCGATCTAGCCCTTAGTTTAATCTGATTAAAAAAAAATGAAACATCTGTGCTATTCACTGAAAGGAAATGCCATTGCTTAGGTGCATTTTACAATAAACCATAGCGTAAAGGTAATGGTATTCCCTTTTGACAAGACTGTCAAGTTATGTCTGATTGTAGGGGGTGGTGCTCATCTCCGTTACTAAGACGAAAAGCCAGCGTTGTCAAAGACAACTCTCTGGTCATGTGGCCAGCATGACTGCACAGAAAGTTGTTACCTTCCCACTGAAGTGGTACCTATTTATCTACTTACACATTTACATGCTTTCAAACTGCTAGGTTGGCAGAAGCTGGGACTAATGATGGGAGCTCACTCTCTCCTGCAGCATTTGGTTCTTGACCTGCTGAGTCAGTGTCTTAACTGCTGATTCATCATGTAACCATGGTGTACCATTCCTTAAATAAATCTTCCACCCTTCGCTCTGCCTTTAGGGCTTTGTTATTAACAGATATGATAACTGCCACAGCCTATGACGACGGGGGAGAAAGGATTATGATTCTAAGTTATACTGTCTGAAAGATGAGCATGTTGCTTAAACAGCATCAAATCATGTATACTGTCCTCACAATTGCTTCATCTAGCTCCTGGTTCTCAAATAATGAAATCTGTCTATGAGAACTACTGATTACAAGGGATGCCAGCAAGAATGTCACTTTACAAGGGGAAATGATAATCATTACTTATTTTTAAACTGCTGTATTTCTTCCTTTTCTATGAACCGTCAGGGCAGCTTACAGTGAACAAAGCTTTGAAAAATCATATATTACCACAACAAAATAGCAAACAGGAACAACAATAAATTTAGTAAGAATCAGCATGAGCTGAATTTTAATAATCTGAAGTCTTGGGTACACTTTTTAAAAGGTGTTCATCTAGCATCTGAAACTCATTATTTTAGCAACAGGTGACTTTCTCTAGGATTCCTATCCAAGGACAGGACTCCTCAAGTGAGCAGACACTTTCCCTGATCACCACCATCCTAACCATTGACAGTAGAAACATCCAGAGAAGGAGCCCTAGCTGATGATCTTAACTAGTCAGGTTAATCTGAGAAACTTAAAATACCCCAGAACCAAGACATATAGGACCTAAAAAGCTACAATGAGCAATTTGAAACATACTAAAAGGCAATGTAATACTTTCACAACTGGTGAACTTTAGTCTGGCCACAGTCATGAGCAGCAACCATATTTTAGACCAAATGGCACTTTTCCCCTTATCACAGAATCATAGATTTAGAAAGAAACAAAATAATCTAGCCCAGTCCCCTCTGAGGCAAGAAATCCATTAGTATAACACTATGTACAGGCGGACATTCATCCCCCCTTAAACTCACCCACCAATTCCAAAGTAGCCACTATCAAACAGCTTGTACAGTCAGAAAACTCTTGCAAAAGTTTAGTCAAATTCTTTCTTCCTATAATGTGAACTCAACTGTTCAGCTATCATCGAAATCAGGTATGGGCAAAATGCAGGCTGTGGGCCATATTTGTGGTCTCCTTTTGCAAACATTTTTTGTCCTAAATGCCTTTGAGGTGGCTTCAAAAGCATTTCCCTCATATTGTGGGGGCACCAATCAAATTGAGTTCTTTTTTAAAACAGAAAGTGAAGAGGAAGCAGTTCCTTTCATTTCTTGTTGTTTAAAAAAAAAAGCCTCTTCTAGGCCTATGAGTGTGCAATCATTTTAACCAATAGGCTTTGAATATTTGCGGTTTTTCCAATTTGCAGGTCCGGAACAGACCCCCTGTGAATTGGGAGAGATGACTATATACTTTTGTTCCACAAGTTGGTGTGATGGCCCTCCAAGTTTTCCTGAGGGGTTAATGTGACCCTCTACCCTTCCACAAATGCCAACCCCAGATCTAGAGCAACAGAAAATAAATTTGCTCCATCCTCTCCATGGCAGCCTTTCAAATATCAAGTTGTGTCTTTATCTTCACCAGGCTAAACACACTCAACATGTCCAATCTTTCATAACAGAATTTGGGTCTCTAAGCTCCTTCTAACTCATAGGACTAGGATTTCCAAGCCCCTTATTCTTCTCTGGGCACTTTCCAGTATGTTGATAACTTTCTTAAACAATAGAACCCAGAACTAGACATAGTACCCCAAGAAAGATCTGATCAAGGCAAAATAAAGTAACCCCATTACTTCTTGGGATCTGAACAATACAATACCAGTTGACTGTTGACTCATATTCAACTTGATCAAAATCCCTAGAATCTTTTACATTTGCATTTCCATTTACTAATGTCAAACTAGATATCATCCACCTTGCATATGTACATCTGAAATTTGAACCTACATGCAAAACTTTACATTTATCTTGGTTCAGATTTATTGTGCTTGTTTTAATTCTGTTCTCAATCTGTCACGTTCATTACGAATCCTATTTCTTTCTTAAATTATACAATACCTCTCTAGTTAAGCATTACCTGAAAATGTGATGAATCCTTCTATTCCCCACCCTCTTCCTCTTTCTCCAGTAGGGAAAGACCTTGTTTAAGCAGGCTTTTAATGAATAATTGCCCACTGGAGACTTCTTATGGTGGTGAGTGGGTACTGTAGTTTTACATTTTTGTATGCTTTTAATGATTTTATATTGTTTAATGTATGATTTCAAGAATGGCAACAGTTTGTGTTTTAATTTTATTGTTATGTTTTAGCTGCTTTTTTTCTATTCTTTGTGAGTGGCCTGGGGTCTCACTCCAGGTGAAAGGCAGCATCTAACTGTAACAAACAAACACGCAAACAAACATTCCTTCTTCCAAATAATTTATACATGAATTACACAACACTGGGCTCAGGATAAAAAATTTATAGCGTTCCACTTGTCTCTAGGTTGAAAAGGAACCACTGGTAATTATGTCTTACTCTGGCCTGCTAACCAGCTGAAATTCACCTAACAAATTCACCTACAAAATGTACCCCACATTTTGCCAGCTTTCCTAAAATAATATCATGGTGACCTTATTGTTAGCCATGCTGAAGTCAAAGCGTACTATGCTCACAGCACACACTGATCAATCAGCCTAGTAACTGAGTCGATTGAGTTAAGGTTAGTTTGGCATGATTTGTCATTGAGAAGCGCATGCTGGCTCTTTGTGATCACAGTATTCTTCCCATCGACTGGTTAATGACCCTTAAAGTAATGTTCCAGAATCTTTCCAAGGATTAACGTCCAATTAATCTATCAGTAGTTTCCTGGATTCTCTATCCACTCCCTTCTTTAAAAAAAAAAAAAAAAAAAAGATGGGAACTTCGTCTACTTTTAGTTTTGTAGCTCTTCAACTGTTCTTTAAGATTTTTTTTTTTAAAAAAAGATTATATCCACAATTTTAAAGTCCTTTAACATGCTATTTCTTGGCCCTGAAAGGTTGTAATTCATTTAGAGTTGCTAGACATCCCTGTAAAACCTGTGTTTTACTTGTGGTGACTCCCTGAATTTCATTGGATTTTCTCAGGCAAGGAATAGCCAGAGGTGGTTTTGCCAGTTCCTTCCTCTGAAATATAGTCTACAATACCTGGTATTTGTTGGAGGTCTCCTATCCAAGTACTAACCTGGGCTGACCCTGCTTAGCTTAGATGGGATCTTATGCCTTTAGGGTATTTAGGCCCTATAACTATTCTACATAAACCAGATTTTAATCTATTTTTACTAAGTGATGTATAGTTTCTTTTGCAGGAAAAGACTGCAATAAATTAAAAGCTGGACAATTCTGCTTTCTTTCCCACTTTCTACTATTTGTTCAATTTTATTTTTATTTTTACACACAGTGGACTACACAGAGAAGAAGCAGTTCCTAGTTCTTCTTTCTGCATGATAACAAAATAGGCGGAAATCCCCCTGACCCAGTTCATTATTTCCTTTCCTAATTATAGTGCCAGCATAGACTAGCCTGCAAAATCTATTGGGTCACTGGCATGTTAGTACAGCCCCTTTCTTGTCATGGTGGGCATGTAATCCTAGCCACTTCTACAAGGCAGTTTGACTAGTCAGGTGCTTCAGAACCACCAGGTTCAGTATCATGGCCATTACTATTTCTTCTAATCCAAGAGCAGTTGAGGCAAAGAGTCTGTCAGAATCTGATTAAATTCCCTCATTTGTCTCTGCTGCCCAACAGTAGTATAAACACTCAAAATCAGGGGTAGGCAACCTTTCCCCTTTAAGGGCCGAGGGACTTCAGCTCCCAGAAGCCTCAGCCATGTTGGCCAATAGTCCCATGTTGGCCAATAACTCCTGGGATTCTGGGAGCTGAAGTCCCTCGGCCCTTAAAGGGGAAAGGTTGCCTACCCCTGCTCAAAATTCAGCTCAGCTAGACTGGGACATTGCTGAGAGAGACATAGTCCTTATACAAAGCTGCAGCACCCACCCTCTGTCCACAAAGTCTAATTCATGCTGTACCCAAGTAGGCAGAAAGGAGATTAGCTCCTTCTCTCTTATCCATCCAACCTATTCCAAAATTAAATAAAAGGAAAGAGTTATTTTATAATGGATTGGATAATGCTCTATATCAGGGGTAGGCAACCTTTCCCCTTTAAGGGCCGAGGGACTTCAGCTCCCAGAAGCCTCAGCCATGTTGGCCAATAGTCCCATGTTGGCCAATAGCTCCTGGGATTCTGGGAGCTGAAGTCCCTCGGCCCTTAAAGGGGAAAGGTTGCCTACCCCTGCTCTATATTATCATGTTAACAAAGGTCCAGTCATCAACCCTTCCCATTAAAGATCATTCACCATTTTTATGTGACAGTCTTAAATGTAAGTGCTATTCATACTCATCAAGGACAATAAAAAGGAATCTCATAATATGTACTCTAGGCAATTTCTTGGGTGTTACTACATTGTGGTCATTTGTCAAGCATCTTCTATAAAATTATACTGTTATGAGGGTCTAGAGGAGAGTTTCTAAATCATAACGACAAGACTGATCTGAAGAAGTGTTCTCATTTCAGCTTAACTAGAAATATTAATTTATTTTAGGCAGCTTTTAACATAATAATAAGAGTTTGAAAACCATAAGTCTAGCTTTGGGTAAGCAGCTCTGTATGACTATCATTGACTACTAAGATTACTGTACATCCTTGTAGATTTTAAATCTGCCTTCGACACAATTCCAAGAGACAGGCTATGGCAAAAAATGGAGACTACTAATATTGATAGGTGCCTACTGACCCTCATACGAAGCCTTTACAGCCAAACCTCCTTGAGAGTAAGATGTGATCAAGAAGGGCATTTGACAGACGTGATACCCACATATAAAGGGGTAAAACAGGGTTGTGTATTGGCCCCTACTCTGTTCAATATCTACATTGATTCACTGGTCAGAGTATTGCCCGGAGAGAACTTCCATCCACCTAAACTGGCAGGGAGACCTATATCCACACTTCTTTATGAAGATGATGCAATTCTCTTGTCTTTAACCTGTGTAGGACTGAGACGCCTCTTAAGAACCCTGGGAACATACTGCAACACAGAACAATTAACAATGAAAAATCTAAAGTTCTAATCTTTACTCAGAAAAAATGTAAACATCATTGGCAAGTGAATGGTTATCAACTTGAACAGGTTAAAACTTACAAATATTTGGGAGTAATTTTTCATTGTACAGGATCTTGGAAAGCCCAAATCTTCTGTACAATTGCAAATATACAATGAAGTTATAATTCACTTATCTCCTTTTTTAACAGCAAAGGCGGCCAACATGTTCCCTCAGCTATCCAAGTGTTTAAAGCGAAGATCCTCCCCCAAATGTTATATGGTGCGCAAATATGTGCGTTTAAAAATATTGCAGCCTTGGAAACTGTTCAATCAAAATTTCTGAGAACTATTCTCAGCCTCCCAAGCTGTGTGCCAAATGTTTTACTCAGGTTGGAAACAGGTTTCATCTCTACTGAATCACAAATATGGATATATAAGTTAGATTTTTGGTTAAAGATGTTATTCACTCCCAAAGGTCTAGTCCCCTTGACTCTCAGTGATATATTTCAGTCAAGATGGAAAATGCTGGTCAAGGAAAAAGTGCAATCCCTGGGCTCCTCACAATCTGTTATTCTAGCCATTGGGTATGCAAAAGCCAAAGAGAACATTCGTCAGTGCATACGGGACATCGAAATACAAAATCATATATGTGCAGCATCTTTACACTCAACTTTCAAAGACAGTGGGAGAGGCTTCATCATTGCTGCATATTTGAATAATCTAACAAATCCAAAGTATAGGAAAGCCTTTACTCTGGCCAAATTTAATGTACCTCCATCGGCCTTACTTACCGGAAGATATAACAAACCATTCTGTGAACATTTATGTCCTTGTGGGTCTGGGGAGGTAGAAACAGTGGGGCATGTCTTACTGTACTGCACCTTTTATCGGGATCTGCAGCATGGTTTTATAGCACCAATTTTACAAAAAATACCAGGTAAATCTGACATATTTTACACTGATTACCTACTGACTGACCTGCATCCAGGGATTACAACCAAGGTGGCAAGTTTCTGCATTGCTGCAATAGCTTGTCAACATAAAATGGTGTCTTAATTTTTAGTTTTTATCCTATCGATTTCATCTGGTATTTGAAGTATAATTTTGCCCATCCTGCTGCTTCTTTTCCCGCCATCATTGTCTTATAGCATCAATCTTATGAACAATAGCAGGTAAACCTTACTACCTTGGGTTGACCCTCTGTCAGGGTTTATAGCCTGTTTATAGCCTCCTAAGCTGCATTCCTGTTGTATTTGTATTGTACCGCTCGTATTGTTTTTCTACTGGGCATTGTATAATATTGTACCATTTTATATTGTTTTATGCTGGTCACCGACTGTAATAATAAAATTTCATTTCATCATAATAAGAGTTTGAAAACCAGAAGTCTAGCTTTGGGTAAGCAGCTCGACATGAGTATCATTGACTACTAAGATTACTGTACATCCTTATAATACTTATAATGTGTCTCCTGTGCTAAATCTCTAAATAAATCCCCTATGCCAGGGGTAGGCAAACTGTCCCCTTTAAGAGCCGAGGGACTTCAGCTCCCAGAATCCCAGACTATTGGCCAACATCCCAGACTATTGGTCAACATGGCTGAGGCTTCTGGGAGCTGAAGTCCCTCGGCCCTTAAAGGGGACAGTTTGCCTACCCCTGCCCTATGCTAAACCCCTCTTTCTATTCTATGTCATTTACCCTACCTTTTAATAACACTGACAATATCTGCAGCCATGTCCCCCACTCCCAGACTGTAAAAGCTATTTTCTTTCATTTGTTTCCAATGAACTTCTCTAGATCTGTACAAATGGCACAAAACAATAACTGTCAAAATGGGAACTAAATTAAAATCAGGAGATTATAATTTAATTACTAAACACTCACAGCACCATCCTTAAGTTAAATTCTTTGTGAATTCTCAAAATGCTTTGAAAACACAATTTCTGGTATTTATAATCTCATTTATCTCCTCATCAAGTAAAGCCTTTTCTCTGACACTATTCCAAACAAATGGCCATTTTACTACATGCATTTGTCCCAAGCCATGCTGCACAAGAAAGATGAACAAAGCTTTTGATGCACAAGACATAGCTAGCACCCACATATGCTTGCAGAAGGGAAGGAGAGAAAGAGAGACCTTCAATTTCTTAAAGAGCAGTACTCTCTCTAACTGGTTCAGGGCTTTGGACTGTTCCCCACTACACAGATCCAGGCTGTTGAGGAGATATGGAGACATCTGTGAAAGACAGTCACATGTACGGTTTGAAAATAGAAAAAGGAAACTAAATCCAAACAGAGAATCAATGTAACAATGCACAGAATGAAGTGAAAGCACAGAATGCAAAGGCAAGCAAGATAGAAGAACTGGAAACAGCCATATCGTTGAGAAGCTACTATAGATTATTTGCATCCAGAAAATGATTCAGCCTTCTCTCTGACACTACTGTATGTCTATTGCTTCTGTGATATACCTATTTCCTAAACACAGCACATCTTTTGAAGACACATATTTTGCAAGCATGAACTACCACAAAGTCCTCTCTAGTGGTATAAATCCTGAACCCAAAACATTGAACTCGTCGGTATAAATCTTGAACTAACAATATCTTCCAAGGTTAGGGTGAACTTTACACATTTTTTCCCTCTCAGTCAGTGAATTTCAACTTTTTAGAGGTCACATACCCTTCAAGAATCTGACATAAGTATGGATTCCCTATCCAGAAAAACATACATTAACACATATACCCAAAATTCTGCGTACTGTTTATTTTATTGCATTGGCAATTGATTTCTTTCATGTAGACTAGTCTAGAATAAAAATATTACAATAAACACTTTAAAAACTATTTCCCTCCCACTGAAACAAGAAAAATTCAAAGTAACAGGAGGAAATCAAATGGGAAAGAATCATATTTTTTTCATCCAGTTCATGGAACTTGTGAAGCCCAGGTTAAGAACCATTATTCTAGCTACTGTGAACTGTAACTCCCATCATCCTTGAAAAGTGGCCATACATGTTGTGTTTGACAAAAGCTACAGTCCTAAACATCCGAAGGGAGTCACAGTGAATAACAGTACTATAGGCCAGGAGTGGGTAACTGTGGAGGGAGTAAGAGCCAATTTTTCACTCTTGGACTCAAGCAGGAGGGGACTCACTTGCATGCCCAAAGCCACCAGAAGTGATCTCTTGCCACTTAAGAGTTTTGTTTTCAACCCAATGTGGCAGCGGGTATCAGTGTTGTGGGAGTCTTGGTGTTGTAGGAGAAAAATCAACATTTGGGGCATTTGTTGCTTCTGTCACTTTTAAAACAAGAGATGAAATAAGTTGCAGAAAGTATTCATAGGTGCCCTCTAAGGTAGTTCACATATCTACAGACAAAAACTCACTAAAAAAGGGAGCCCTGAATATTTTTCATGGTTCTTATTAGTTTAACATGGAAAAGAATGCTCATAAACACGTCACAGTTCAAGCTAAACTACAGTTTCCTAGAAACTTTCTACTTTTTAATTTTTCTGCTTCTTTCTTCATCTCCTATTCTGTCCACCTACTGAAATATACAAAGGAAAGAAAGCTAAGAGAAGAACTACATTTTTCATGTTTAGACAAAAGAACAAAGGCAGGATGCCTGCCACAAAATCAATGCCTACCAATATTTTCCTCTGTGTATTCCAAAGTGTTTACCAATGGTGCTATATAAATATAATAAAATAATTATGGAGATCTTCTGGATGGATTTCTCACCTCTGTATTCAATGTTCTTTCCGGGAAGGGGGGGACCCTTTCATGCCAGTTATTCATGAAGGTATCAAAGTAATATAAACAATAGAACACTTACGGGAAAAACAATAAAGAATAAAACAAAAGAAGTCAGGGTAGGGTGAAGAAACATGTATATCTTTAGTGAGGGAGTTGACACTGTCCCATCATACCAAAAGCAAAGTATGCGTTTAAGAGCCAGGCTGAATACTTTTTTGCTCAATATCCCCTAAACTGTGATCAAAATGGGCTAGAGAAAGATCCAGAAGTGGAACAGTAGCTGTGACTACACAGATAACCACTTGAAGAATATTCACTACAGATAAGCAATACATTTTTCTCCTTCCTTGTGCAAACAGATTCATGGGGCATTAGTGAGCTAATGTACTGGATGTACTAACTTTGTGTACAGTACACAGCATTAGCCCTTGAATACAGTCAATGGCATAATGTGTAATAAAGATAGAGGGACTCAACCATACTGAAGCCATGCACAGCCCATTCAGTGGACAAGGCTGGATGAGCTCTGACAGCTTTAACTCAGTCTCTCTAGACTGAAAGTTCTAGCAGCAGTTGATGGCAGCTTCGGCACCCTCCCTTATAGTAGGAGAGGTAGGAGGAAATCTGTTAGAAATGAACAATGTCTTAACTCTCACAAAAGGTGCAATGGAGATGGAAACCTAGCCCATAGCAAATGCCCAGGATTTGAACAGTAGCTTTCTATTAACACAGAAAATGTTGAGAATGAAAAGAGATGATCCTGAATAAAAATACACAATTGAAATACAGGATTTCCTTGGCACTGTGGGCACAGAGACAAGGAGGAGGATACAGTTCCAAAGTTTGTGGGCTATGGTAATAAAACCAGGACACTGGTTTTCACAAAGAGGTAACACAAGAGGTAACAAGTTGCATGTGTCTGTAAGCTCAAAAGGCTTGCACATTGGCCAGCAGAAAAACCCCAAGCCAGCAGCAAAGGGATTTGCTAAGAGTATGAGGAAGGATGTTCAATAAGTAAATTCTGAAATATGAGCTGAAAATGCTGTTTTGTGTAGCTCAAACAAAAGAAGTTCTAAGCCTAAAGTATAAATTCAGAAGGTACTCTAGTACTCTTACCAACAAAAGGAAGGTGGAAATGGTATTCAATGAGCAGCATTCTACAGTGTAGTGGGAGATATGGAAAAGGGAGGTGGTTGCACCATCCTGATGACCGAGTTTATAATAAGGTTTTAGTCACCCACAACCTGTCTTCCATTCCACATAATCTAATTAGTTATGGCAGCAACCCTCCCAAGTTGAAAATGCCGCTGTTTAATGCCAAGTCAGTGAATGGTAAAACAGCTGCTGTTCAGGACTTGATCCTGGATGAACAAGATGACCTGGCGTGTATTACAGAGACCTGGTTGGATGAGGCTAGGAGTGGGGGTGGTAATCTCTCTTAGCTTTGCATACCAGGATTCTCTGTGCAGTAGCAGGCAAGACCTGGAGGTGAGGGCAGGGCAGGGAGGTGGGATAACATCCCCCTGACCAGGAGCTCTATCCCTCTGTCTGCAGGATTTCATTGTGTTTATTTAAAGATGGGTAGCTAGGATAGATTAGAGACTCTGCTGGAATACCATCCACTGCTCAACAGTCTCCCTTCCTGAGCTAGCCAGGCTGGTCTTGGGAGTGGTATTGAGAGTCATCCCAGCTTATACTGCTGGGGGGCTTCAACAGCTATGTTGAGACTACCCTGTCGAGAGTGGCTCGGGACTTTATGTCTGCCATGACAACCATAGTCTGTTCCAATTGGTTTCTGGCTGCTGGGCACACTCTTTAGACCAATAATTCCCAAAATGGATAGTGTGCCACTCATGGGGATGGTGGAAAGATCCAAGGAGGCAGTGAAGGAAAAGGGAATGGCAGGAATGTCTTCAGTCAAAGTATTGGTGTGCAAGAAAGACCAACACACAGTCTCACTAATCACTTAGTGTGGTGGCATCTACCACCCTTTGCCTGCCTGCATGAGCTCGCTCCCTAAGCTGCCTCTTTCACTAGTAATGAAAGCAGCAACTGGGAAACTCTCATGAAGGATGGGCACAAGGCATCCTTTCTATAGCTAAAAATGGCCCCACTTTGGGACAGACTGACTGAGTGACTGGAGCAAAGACAGAGCATGTGGCTGTGGGAATAAATAAATGAGCAATAAAACAAATGAGATGGAAACTAGAGTGACAGGCAGAAAAGTTAGAGTGAGTCCAACTGAAAATAGGCTAAAACCTACCTGAAGGGCTATGGTTGGGCAATAAAGGTAGCAATAAATTGTATCTGACTAAAACCATTACAGCTGCACAGAACCATTCAACTGTGTTGTTTTCAGTAGTCAGGTATTTGGTACTATCTGGTCCAGAAGAGAATATAAGCCACTTAACAACTTGATGCAAAGAATTTGCCCAGATAAAATCACTCAGATGCACTCTTAGACACCAGAGTTGATAGAGTTTGGGTGGAGGTAAGCTTGGCTCCTTCTTGTCCAGTATTGATGGATATTTTTCAAATTGTGCAGCCTGAGAATGTGAACAGGAGAAATCAGAGCCACCACATGTGTACTAGATCCTTGTCTTTCCTGGTTAATTAAGCAGACTGCAGGAGGACCGGGTGAGTGGGTAATGGAAGTTATTAATGCCTTCTTACAACAAAGCAAGGTCCTAACATGCCTGAAAGAGGTAAGGCCTTTTATGAAAAACCTTCACTGGATCCTACTATACTAGGTAACTATAGGCCACTATGGGGCAAAATACCGGAGTGTGTGGTGACTTCTCAAGTGCAGAGGTTGAGATTGGGTTTAAAACCTGGGTTGAAACCACTGGGAGAAGTTGTCTGGAGTTTTGGAGTCAGGTATCACCAGTAGGTGGATAATACCCAACTCTATCACTCCTCTCCAACTAAATCCAAGGAAGCTGTTCCTGAGCTAAACCAGTGCCTGGCAGCTGTAATGGACTGGATGAGGACAAACAAACTGAAACTTAAACCAGACAAGACAGAAGTGTTCCTGGCCAGTCAAAAGACAGATCTGGGAATTCATCCTGATTTACATAGAATTAAGCTCCCCCCCTGAAAACTCAGATTCGTAGTTTGAAGATACTCCTGCATCCAGCTTTGAGACTGGAGGTCCAGGTTCAGCAGTGACTAGGAGTGCTTTTGTACAGTTAAAGCTAGTGTGCCAACTGCCCCTGTTCCTGAAGAAGGAATACTAGACACTTTGCACTGCGACTTGTAAGTCCAAAGACTGGCTTTGCCATTGTAATATGAAATCAAAAATACCTGGCTGGAGAGACTATTTGTGGGTTAATGAGTCTGCACTGCTGAGAATTCAAAACTCTGCCAAAGCTACAACAGAGATTCTGTGTCCGATTATTCTAGTCTCAGATTGTGACAATTATGATAGCAGAAGGATCAAAAAGCTGTACTTCCCAACTCCTCTTTACTTTTCCCATTTGCTCAGATATAACTTTATGCCCATAATGCTGAGGGCTAGCTGAACCATACAACCCTTCAAGATAAGATGGAAACATTTCAGGGCTCCTGAAGCCTCATGAAGTTGATATGACCAACATATTCACTGGCATATTTCCAGAAGCTATTGAGCTCAAGTGTAAAAGACTGACATTGCTCTGACTCTCTTTCTCCTCTGTATACTATACATGTCTGAGACATCTTGCCACAGGGAGTTGAAGAAATTCTGTGGCAGCAGGGGGCAGGCACAGAAGCTTCAGAGAGATTGCAAGAGGTCTTCACAGATACTTTTGTGCCAACAGGCATTGCACTGGAGATCTCACTCTTAAGACACAGGTGGCTCCTCATTCTGCAAGGGAGAAATGAGTGCCAGGATCTCGGATGAAACAAGATTTCCTAAGCTGATTCTACACAGGTTCAGATCAAACTGGCAGGACCACACAAAGACCACAAAGGAACATGATGACTAGAAGGAAGCAATAGCTTCCACTGTACTACCCTACAGAACTAAACGGAGCAGCTGTCTGTTGGTTCATTAAAATATCAAGATTCAGTACCCAAATCAATTCACTGGATAAATCTGCATGAGATTCAGAGTTATGCCACTGATACATTTACCAATTTTATCATTGTTAATCAAATGTATTCATCAGAATTTATTTTTCATTAATAGTGTAAACAGTATTTTAAAAGCAAAGGAATCAACAGAGGAACAATCAAGAATCTGGGTCTTACCTTTTTTATGTTAGTCCCCACATAGCTTTTAGGTTCCTCTTTAAACTGAGGTAATCTGGAATAATATGAGTAGGCAAAATTATTAAGGATCAAAAAATAAGGGAAAATTCTCTTCTTATCAGACACCAGTTATAACAGAATTGCAACTCTGAAGATGTCTTCTCTGTGTGTAATTTTCAGGGGGGAGGGGCAAGGAAATGTGAATGGGCATTTGGCAAATTTTCATTATGGATGTAGAAAGGTAGCCATCCCTAATGTAAATGTGGCAACCTACACTATGGAGGGAAGCAGACTAGGGCATCCAAGACGCCCTTGCGACGGTGCGCCGCGGGACTGGAGCAGTTGCACCGCGGCGCACCGTCGGCGCCTCTGAAAGGAGCGTAAAAATAGCGCTCCTTTCAGAAGTCAGTGAAAGTGCGCCCTAAAAGTGTCGGGCGCACTTTCACTGACTTTTCCGCCGCAGCGCGTGCGGTTGCTGCGGCGGGAGGTTGTCCCCGGAGCGCCGGACGTGCGGAGGGCCGGCGGCTCCGAGGACGACCTTGGGAAGAGGAAGGGGCGCCGCGCGTGCGGCTGCCCCTCCTCTTCCTTGCCTCGGAGACGGCTCAATAAGCCGTCTGCCGAGGCCCTATGATTACTTTCTAGAAGACTCAATTTCTAAATACAGCAGTGGCAAATGAAAATATATCAACATGACTATGCCTCACAAAAGGTATTAAAACTTTCCCAAACTGCTGCATTGGAAACTGCTTCAATCATTGGGTAACTCGTATAAGCTGAAAACTTTGCAACACTATGTGAGGAATGTACTGCAGTGTCCATAATTGTGGAGAAATTCATACACTCTCTAAATACTATCCTTAATACTGACACCTGCTAAGAGTCTTCTATAAAGTACGCACAAAACTTTTGAGTTCTAGCATCTTCTGAAAATATTCTGAAAAACTAAGCTTTTTTTCATTTATAGACTGCTACACTTTTTGTTTTAAAAAATCAGGCAGAAAAAGACAAGACAATATCTTTGGATCTATGAAAAAATGAATTAAACTATAAATGATGTTATAGTCACTTCTTTACTTGTTTCAAAAATGTAGTGCTTCTTACTAACAGAACAAACTGTATAAGAAGCAAGCATAAGAAGTAGTTAAAAATGTCTCTAGGAATAGAACATATAAATAAGGGTTCAGATGAAATTTTGATTAGAGCAAATGAGACTATTCAGGACTTACATGGAAACCCCATGGATATACTGGGTTAACTAAAAATGCTCTTTTCATAAACATATAAACATGAAGATTCAGTGAAGTGTCATTTTGCAGTCAATACCAGCAAAGAGACTATCATTTACAATGGCCGAATATTCACAAACTTATTTCTTGGTCAGGAGTAAAGAGAGAAGGATGGTGATCTGAGTGGCTGTGTACAGCAGCAACACTCGCTATGTGTGCCTTCCAGGGTTCACATTTACTGTCTTTATCTAAACAAGGATGGATTAGATAGGCAGGCCAAGGGGAAAAGTAAAGATGACTCAGTAACCATTCTCCTTGAAGCTTCTTGGTCAAAATTTTCCATATGACTTAAGGTCATATGGACGTGGGGACCTATTGAAAAACAGAATCAGGAGTAATTCTTCAGTCTTAATTGATAACCATACCTATATGATTTCATTTCTAGCCAGACTGAGAACTCTCCCTTTTAATACCAAAGCTAGACTGTAAACATTTTTATGCTTTGCTTCATGAGAAGCTGTGATGTTCGTAAACATTCTATAGAACTGATGCATGCCAACATGATGGTTCACCAATATACACACAATATGGTAAAGAGAGTTTGGGCCTTTGCAGACTGCCAGAAATAGTGCAAATTGAGTCCACTTTAAGGGTTAGGGTTAGTGCTAGGGAATCATGGGGATTGTTTTTTTCTGAGACATTGAGCCTTCTCTGTCAGAGAGCTCTGGTGCCACAATAAAATACAGTTCCCATGATTCCCTAACCCTAACCCTTAAAGTGGACTCAATTTGCACTATTTCTGGCAGTCTGCAAAGGCCCTTTCTTAGTTTAGAACCAGTATTTTAGTGCTGTGAGGTAGGCTCCAATTCTATAATGTGACTAGCTAAAAATATTAACACCAAAACATTTGTATTATCATCTCCTTCCATTCCTATTTGCTTATCTTAACAACATTATCTTTTAAAAGAGTATTATTTATGCGCCACTGACAAGCCCAGGGGTCCAGTTATTACAGAATAAGGATTCCAAGAAATGTTTATGAGTAATATTTAGAAAGAGCTAGCAGTCAAAAACAGAGTGCCCTCTGATCCATAATATCTCATTAGAAAAAAACCCAAAAACAAATCAGAAGCTGGTGTCCTGAGAAGCAATCCAAATAGATAGGCCAAATAAATAAGGGATAGGCAGAGATTAACAGCTAGTGATTGTTCTATCAGCAATTTCCCTCACACATATTTATACTATTACTAGTAAGCTGGTGAGCTGCTGAGTCTAGCTGCCATGGCATCCACTTGCAATGCAGCTTTAACCACGAAGGGTAAGGCAGAAATTTGCCTGAGATCTTAGTGAGCTTAGTGAGTAAACTTTTCAAATTCTTTTAGTAGGCAAAAAAACTAGAGATAGAGGTGATGGTTCTTCAGTATACAAATTACAATTAAATTAAAATACAAACTGCCTACATCCTGACTTCAAGTCACCTGTCAATTTATAGGGCTATCTCATGGATTTCATACGGTTTTCTTAGGCAAGGAATACTCAGAATTGGTTTTGCCAGTTCCTTCCTCTGATATATAACACTTGCAGTCTCCCATCCAAGTACTAACAAGGGCTGGCCATGCTTGGTTTCCAAGATCAGACAGGATCTGGTGTCTTTAGGTTATTTAAGCTATCGTCTTCCTTATTTCCTTTTGTAGTCCTTCAGAGTGGCTGGGGCTGGATTTGAGAGCTTTTGAACCTAAGCCAGATCAAAACTTCAAGCATTCAACACAAGGCACTAAGGATGGAAACACTGAAATCCTATGCAAGCTGCTTGGGTCCAAGTTTTGACATTTTCTTAAGGTAGTAAAAACTTGATTAGGCCACCCTTCAATGGCAAATGACAAAAGCAGCAGCATCTGCTGCTGCTGCTGCTGCTGCTGCATTAATCTCAATTGGATTCCATGTTACTAAATACTCCATTTTGGAAGAAAGGCAGGATATAAATCCAATAAATAAATAAAATATGGTCTAGTTTAACACAGTGTTGTGTTCTGGCCTGCTCTGGGTTTCCTTTGGACTGGTAAGATAAATACAAAAACACTATAACCTCCCATGAAGAATATCAATTTTGGTGAAGAAAAAAGCTTTGACAAGCTCTAAAAAATCCTGATAATGCTCAGTATGGATGACTTTTTAAGGTGCCTACACACACAGTTGGAAGTATGGGATCTTCCTGCCCTTGAAGGGCCATCTGAGCAGTGTTGAGACAAACATAAGGAGGTTTACCTTGTGAAGAGCAGCTGTACCATGTCGACCAGAGTGTGCTCTGCAGATTTTCTCAATAACTCTGAAGACAAAAACAAATAACACAGGTGTCATTACTTGGTGTGATATTATCTAGAGGCTTCTCTGTGTAGACTCCCCTCCAAGTGTTGTTTACAAAGGATTACTGAAAATTTATTAAAACCAGTTCCAGTCGCAGCTGTGCAGTAAATATACAAAGGTACACTAAGTGGCGCTACAGAGCTGAATGGGGGATGGTGGGCAGGAAAAAAGGAAAGAAATATGAACAGAAAGCAGTATTTTTAAAAAAAACATGTTTTTTAGCTGTGGTAATTCAAGTGCACAAATTAGTATATGTTATGCTTATTTATGTTTCAACATACACCACTCTTGCAAACTGGACTCCTGTTGTTTTCTAGCAACTTTTACCCATTTGTGAACATTTGGGTTGTGCTTGCTTCTACTGAAAACCTACCACTAAGTCTCATCTCAAAACATATACGAAAGCAAGACTGCATGATTTCACACACTGATTCATTGGTGAGATGAGCTCCAACTGGAGTTAGAAGGAGAGTCCTCAGGACCTGAAAGAAGAACAAAATAAGTCAAGAAATTATGTATCCTAATGCTCTTTGTCAGACAGAATGCTTAAGTAAAACGACAAACACTTGACAATTGAAGGAAGAATAGAAAAAGGTCCCTCTTTCACACCAGCACTACAAATGCTCTTGCTTAAGTGAATGAAAGGAAACAATACATCATCATGTGGTATGAACAGAATTCAGTTCTGCATAAAGAAAGCCTAACATTTGCTACAGCTGATCCAACATTCTTACTATAGACCAGAAAAAACATGAGCCATATGCACGAGCCATATGCTTAAAAATAAAATAAAGTTGTACCCAAGTCACAACAATCCATTCCCACAATCCAGTCTCTATGGAAAAGAATATGTAGACGATTAGGTGCAAGTCAGTACACACCTGTAAGATCTTCATCAGGACAACCTCATCACTTGCAGGGTCTGTGCCAACAAATCGGGCATGTGTGACAGCATCTGCCATGTTCTCCATTCCCTCAGCTGTGCCCTCATGGTTAGAATCTACACAAAAGAGGAGACATTTTAGCAAAACCAGACCACAGAAAATCTGGGTTCAGTGTAAAACTTCCCAGTTTGTTATTTCCATACTTCTCCTGCTCCTCCCCTGGGCATCAACTGACAGTACTGTTACAACCATCTTTTCAACTACTGTACTTTCCACATAAAATTCAAGCAGCCCAGTGGCAAAGGCACAGATCACTCTGCCCCTTCCACTATACGTTTTTATGCTAGATAGGCAGGAGCCTAACTCTCATTCTATTAATTCAGCATAGAACCCAATTGAGCTGGCAATAGAGTTGTGGCTTGTTCTACCCCTTCCACTAGTACTCTGT
The DNA here is from genome assembly GCA_026167975.1 of Phrynosoma blainvillii. Lineage (NCBI taxonomy): Eukaryota > Metazoa > Chordata > Lepidosauria > Squamata > Phrynosomatidae > Phrynosoma > Phrynosoma blainvillii. The sequence continues at coordinate 153,131,237 of JANUYF010000003.1, read as the reverse complement.
GACATGTGCCAAATATGCAAGAGGTTCATCTACTACTGCATATCTGCTATAGAAACAGAACAGGAAGCAAAGGAAAGAGTGTGCCTTCTGTTCACTGTCAACCTTTTTTGTTTCTATGTTGGATACATGGGAACTTCACCTCCTGTACATCTATGTGGAAAACACAGTTGGCTGCAGAAGGAGACATGGAATGCTTCATATTTCTGCCAGCAGGCTGCCTGGTTTCTACACTGGGCCCACACAGCTAGTAATACAGCAAGCATCCAGTAATACAGCAAGCAACACTTCATCTCTCTTCCAGGATCCTACATGATTTATCTTCCATGAGAAGGCAGGAAGAAGGCTAAGGTCTTTCCTCCATGCTCAACATGATGCTAGAGGAGAGGACTGAGTATTCCAGTCCTCATCTGGTAGCATGCTCATTCACCACTGTGAAATTCCAGAACATCGATGGCAAGCAGATACATGGTCAAAACTAAGCTGCTGTAACTGCAAAATCAGATAAATCCATCAGAATCTTCATCTTCATTTAATAAATGACGAATCCTTAAGCTTGGCTGATATAGTGTTAGAAAATATGACTGCAATAGTAGTATCAGTTCTCTGTGCATATTATTTCTTTAATCAAATCGGCTTGACTAGGGAGTATGTCCTTGGAAAAAAACATCTCTCTGATAGTGAAATGAAATGGATTTTGTGCCACCTTGCTAAGCAGAGTTAAGTCCTATCTAGCTGCCCTGCTGAATGCTGCTTATCAAACTATCCCTCAGCAAGTAGTTGACAAGTCTCACAGTGTGTAGGGGCCTGTGCACATGCACTCACACACAGCCTTTCAAGTTTGCCTATCAACTTATGGCAACCCCATCAGACGTAGTTTGCCAGTTTGTTCCTTTGAAATATAGTCTATAGAATTTGGTATTAATTAGCAAACTCTTGCTAAAGCCTTCAGAACCTCTTCCAGCTGAAACAATGTTTATGAAAATAATGTTTTCAGAACAAACTCAAAAAGAGAAATCCTTCCAATGAGTTCAGAATATGAAACTACTAAAACTCTAGAATGTTGCACTGGTTGGGGTAGGGAATCTGTGTACATTCATAGTTCAGTTAACAAAGCCTCGCCTCTGATAAAGAACCTCCTTTTTACAAACTGTGCCCAGCCCACTCTTTTCTTCATTTTTCTGTCAACTGAAGAGTGGGTTTTTTGTTTTTTTTGGGGGGGGGGTTGTGTTTTTTTTTGGGGGGGGGGGGTTAGTAGCAACAAAATTGGGAGGATGGTGCAGGCAGGCTGGGGAAACACAGATTTTGGGTATCAAGTTGCAGGAGTGTATCTCCAGTAAACAATGCAATCAAACCTGAGCACAATTCAACTTTAGTATGCAAAAGGATCTTGCAGCATCTTTGAGACTAACTGAAAGACAGAAGTTGGTAGCATGAACTTTCATAGACTTCAGCCTACTTCTTCAGATACATTTCATATCCAAATGCACCTGAGAAAGTAGGTTCAAGCCTATGAAAGCTGATGCTAACTTCTGTCTTTCAATTAGTCTCAAAGGTGCTGCAAGATTCCTTTGAATACTGATTTTCCAGACTAACATGGGTATGTCTTTGGATTATACTTTAGCAGATCATACTATAGCTGTGAATGCCATCCTACAACAGGTAAGGTAAACAGCAGCTGCTTCCTGAATCCTTTACTGAGCATGTGTGAATGGCAAAAAGGACTAGAAAGGGGAGAGCAAATAAGTCTGCCTCACTAGCTACTCCCAGAATGTTGGTGAAAAAAAGTATCATATCTGAATAAGTTTTGGAAGACGTCTTCAAGTGGTCTCTAGTTGTTGCATTTCACATGCGCACATTGTTAGTGTTGAATAAAAAGTCTACTGCATCATGTTGATCTGCTCTGCTTTCTTGGAATATAGGAACCTTTGGTATATGGCACAAAATATTATTTTAAAGAAGTAATGTCCAGGAACACATCTACTTCATTAACTGAACTATACTTGTACTAGAGGAGGGGGAAATGTAAAGAAATACACAGTACATCTGCACATTCCTGAATAATACTGGTTTCTGGATTTCTTTTCTTCCTCAACTTTGTTTCCAGTTGAAAGGGGGGGGGGTCATCTACTCTTCTTACAATACTGGCAAATTCCAGTTCCACTGTATTTAAATCAAAGGTTCAGAACACCAAGTATCTAAATACTCTGACATCTGATTGTCAACTCACTTATGACAGGATGCTACAGACTTTCTAAATGACTCCAATTGTATCTGGCAGCCTTCCACTGGAGAGCTTGTTCCTGCCACTAAGAAAGGCTTCTAAAATGTTCCCAACATAATTCCTTCTCAATTTGATTATAATGTTCCAAGGAATACAAATGCATTTTTTTCTCATCAAAGCAACAGTTTTCTCAAACCTAGATTTAACTGATATTAGGAAACAATTGCTTTAGATCCATACCTATTAGCGCATATGAAAGGAATTTATTTACTGATGTTAGAGCCAATCCAGTGATGGGACCCGTAGTATCTTCCGAACGGATAACTTCCAAAAAAGGTCGAAGGAAAACAATAGGCTCAACAGCTGAAAGCTCTGGAACAAAAGACAATAGCATATCATTATGATCAATTTCATTATCCTAAGAGCAAAGGCAGCAACTCATCTACTGACAGAACAGCAATGTCTACTCATCTGAAATTTGAATTTGATATACCAGGGTTGCACCACCAACTATTTTATTGATTCATTGATTGAAATATTTCAGATAAATTGCACTCTGTGTATTAACACCAACACGAAAAGTATGGATGGACTATTTACCTGTAACACACCACAGCTAGCAAGAGAGTGCATCTTAGATTATACAGTACTGGGCAAAAATGAACATTGAAAAGCAGCAGGCAATCAGCAGGTAATCAGAGAAAATTATAGAAAATAATAGATGGCAAACCTCTGTATTAGTTTAGGCTACAAACCATCAGGTACCTACTATTTCCTTCCATCATTCAAGATTTATTCTTAGTGTGTTTTTATAATGATTATACTATAACCCATAACATAATCAGCCTTTAGCAGCAAAGTTTTTATGAGATGGCCCAGGTGGGGTTTTTTGGTGTTTTTTGTTTTGTTTTGTTTTGTTTTGTTTTAGGAAGCATATAAAGGTACAATGGAAGAAAAAATATTTTTGTATTCTAATGACTGCAGCTGTCTGGTGATATAACTTCACCGTTTTTGTCTGTCTGAGCTACAGATCTCAAAACAAAGTGGAAATATACTGGTCTATCTGCCTTGCGAGCCCAAGTAAGGAAAATCATGAACTATTTCAATGTCTTCATCATCTACTTTAAAATTATGTAGATGGTCTGTGGTCATTATTTTTGTTTCCTTGATGTTCATTTGTAAACTTGCCTTTGCACTTTCTGCCTTAACTTTCTTCAATAATTTTTCTAAATCTTTGATATTTGCTGCTAGTAGTATGGTGTTACCTACGTATCTTAGATTGTTGATGTTTCTTCCTCCAGTTTTTATGTCTCCTTCTTCCAGGTTTAATCCTGCTTTATGTACAGTCACCCCTCCGAATTCGTGGGGGATCTGTTCCGCCCCCACCCCCACCCGCGGCAAATTGGAAAATCACCAATATTGGCCCCACTGATTCCAATGGGGGCACACACCATTTTGTCCCTCATGGCTTGCCATCCGTGAAGGAGTGAAGGGTGCGAACAGCAAGACCACGAATGGCGAGGGATGAGTATATTTTCAGCATAGCCTTGCCTGACTCTCTTGCCAACTGGAAACCATTCAGTTTCTCCATATTCTGGCCTAACAGTAGCCTCTTGTCCTAAGTATAGGTTATGCGTGAGGACAATCATGTGTTGTGGAACACCCCTTTCTTTAAGTGCAATTCTTTGTACTGGAGCGCGAGTGGCAGAAGACTCGACTCTTATCTGACAAGACTCGCCATAGGAATTTTCTTAGTTCCTATCGGGAGGCAGTACGTGCAACGAGAAGAGCTTTCTCCTCTGCACGTATTGCGTCTGCAGAGTCTCGTCCGGCAGAGCTGTTGAGAGTGATAAGGGAGATGACGCAGGTTCCCCCTGCGCCAAATCCCTTGCTTAACCCGACGACGGCCTGCTGTGACGCATTTAACAACTACTTTGCAGATAAAATCTCTCAGATAAGAGCTGATTTAGACGCCACTATTGTAACAGAGTCATTAGTTGAGGTGTCCAGCGACTCCGCCGATGTGGTTTTACTGGATCAGCTACAATCTGTGAGTACCGAGGACGTGGACAAGCTGCTTGGTAAGGTGAGGAAGACGACTTGCCCGCTCGACCCTTGCCCATCATGGCTGGCCGTCCAGTGGGGGGATGCATTGCTGAGATTCCTTACGGATATCATCAATGCATCCTTCAGGGAGGGACATGTTCCATCTTGTTTAAAGGAGGCGGCTGTTAGGCCGCTTCTGAAAAAACCTTCCCTGGACCCCCTGGATATGAAAAATTATAGGCCGGTGTCATTGCTGCCATTTTTGAGCAAGGTAATCGAGAGGGCGGTCGCTCTTCAGCTCCAGGCAGTCTTGGATGAAACTGATTATCTAGACCCATTTCAAACCAGCTTTAGGACTGGCTTTGGGGTTGAGACTGCCATGGTTGCCTTGACCGACGATCTGCGTCTGAGCATCGACAGGGGTAGTGTGACCCTGTTGGTGCTTCTAGACCTCTCAGTGGCTTTCGATACAATAGATCACAGCATCCTCTTGGGCTGCCTGAGAAGGTTAGGTATCGGGGCACTGCTTTGCAGTGGTTCCGGTCCTTCCTCTCAGGTCGGTCCCAGAGGGTGCTGCACGGGGACTGTAGCTCCAATAAGAGGGAACTCACTTGTGGGGTCCCTCAGGGAGCTATTTTGTCCCCGACATTATTTAACATCTACATAAAGCCGCTGGGTGAGATAATACGGAGTTATGGTGCTGGGTGTTATCAGTATGCTGATGACACCCAAATTTATTTCTCCATATCTCGTTTGTCGGTCTCGAATTCCAATGGCATCTCCTCTCTCAATGACTGTCTTCAGGCGGTAATGGGCTGGATGAGGAAAAACAGATTGAAGTTGAATCCAGACAAGACGGAGGTGCTCACGGTATCGGCCCCGAAACCAGGAATTGGGTTGCAACCTCCAGTCCTGGATGGGGTCACAGTCTCCTCCAGCTTGGGGGTGCTCCTTGACTCGTCGCTCCTGATGACAAATCAGGTTAATGCGACGGTCAGGAGTGCCTGTTATCAGCTTCGGTTGATACGCCAGCTGCGCCCTTTTCTGGAAGTAAGGGATCTCGAGACTGTTGTGCACGCACTGGTAACCTCACGTTTAGACTTCTGTAACGCACTTTACATGGGGCTACCCTTGTGCTTGGTTCGGAAACTGCAATTGGTTCAAAACATGGCAGCCAGGCTTTTATCGGGAACATCTAGGAGGGATCACATTACGCCGGTTTTGAGGTCCCTCCACTGGCTGCCTATTGGTTTCCGGGCTCAGTACAAGGTGTTGGTTATCACCTTTAAAGCCCTAAATGGCTTGGGTCCAAGCTATATCAGGGACTGCCTTCTCCCATATAATCCTCCCCGCGCTCTCCGATCATCTGGGGGGAACCTACTGCAGCTGCAAAAAACAAGGCTGGTGGGGACCTCCCAGAGGGCTTTCTCTGTTGTCGCTCCCAGACTCTGGAACGGCCTGCCGGATGAGATCCATTAATTAACATCTTTGGATAGCTTCAAAAGGGCTGTCAAGGCGGATCTCTTCCGGCAGGCCTTTCCAGACTAAATTCACTCGGCCTTGAGACCTTAAGACTTGCACCGACTGTTCTCAAAAAAAAAAAAAAAAATCATTAAATTCTCTTTAGCAGGGTTATTTATTGGTGGGTTAATTTTATTAATTTTAGTTGTACTTTGTTTTAATTTGATCGGATTTAATAGTTTTTAAGGGGGGGAGGGGGGACTGGTGTGTTTTAGATTGTATTCATTGTATATGACATTTTACTATGTTCACCGCCCGGATTGGTCCGCCATAGGGCGGTATATAAATAAAAATTATTATTATTATTATTATTATTATTATTATTATTATTGCAACTCAGCTCAAATCAACTACACCAGAGCCAAGTTTTGCTATTAGTAAACCAAAACATTTTGAGTTCTGACGTTAGACATGTTTAAACATTCAAACAACTAGGCAGTGGCAGTGATGAGAGAAATCTATTTAGGAAACTCTCTGTTTAAGAAATTGTAAACACAAATACTGGGACAGCATAAGTCAACAGGTGACTTGGGGACATGTGGGCATGCGCGTGCACACACCCCTTTAGATTTTCCTTGATAATCAACAAGCTCTTAGTCATCAGATTAAAAGAGCAAAAGACCGGAAAGAGTTAATATCTTAACAGAGGCGCATTACCGTAAAAGTTTAAACATATGTTGCAGCCGTGACTTAATTTCACACCAGCCCAGCAGGAAACAACTGACTGAAAGCATCACAGAGAAAAGGCAGCCACTTTAGGCATCTGCATCACCTGCTGGGATTTGTCAGTAAAGTAATGACACATTCCAGACAGGCATTCCATCTACTTAAAACATGGGATATAGCCATGCAAACAACATGTCAGGAAGTAGCCTTATTTTGCATCATGTTTAGAAAATCAAACTAAGGCAATCATCGCCCATGTTTATTTTATCAGTGAAGGACATATCCAATCTTTAAAGGGAGCAATTCCTTTGGTGGAAACAATATCCTTCAAAAGACATCAAATTTGTATTTACAAGCACAGATGGGGGAATTGATGGAGTGAGAAAAAGGGGGGCATGGGAAAATCATGAATTTCCCCCTTCTTTTACTGCTCCATCCCTTCGCTATCAGCTAAGGACAGGCCAGTTCAACAAGAGGAACCACAGCAGGTGCCTCCAAACTTGGCTTCCCTATGGACCTAGTCTCGATAAGGATGCAAGTAGGAATCCAGTAACATGAATGTGACTGCCACCTGGCATATTCCCCTAAGGTCTGATGATTTCATGGAACCACAAACAAAAGGATAGAGCATGAACATGCTAGTGACCAAACACAGTCCCTACTCCACTCTTTTATTGTGTTTTGCCAGCATGTTTGGCTATTACAAGTGCTTCACTATCATGTGTGCTAACCATGTTTCAAACCCATACGTAAGACACAAGAGTTGAACGATAATAAGCTAAAATAAGCTTCAAAGCTTGACAAAAGAGTAAATAGCATACTGCCCTTCTCCACTGATTATTAGCATTGCTATGTATTGCTGAGTATGACAAAATGGAGCATCTGAGCAGAATAAGGGTGCAAATCCAGTGGCCCTCCAGATGCTACTAAACAGCTATTCCCAGCAGATCTAGCCAGCATAGCCAGTAAAGAAGAAGAATAGAAGCTATAGTTCCAAGAACATTTGGAGGACCTCACAATTCTCACCCCGGTAAACAAGTATTTTTGTTGTTGTTAAGTGCCCTAAAGTCAATCTCGACTCACGGCGACCCTATGGATGAGACATCTCCAAGACCCCTTGTCCGCCACTATTCTGCTTAATTCCTGCAACCCCATACCTGTGACCTCCTTAACAGAGTCCATCCATCTAGCATTTGGCCTTCCTCTCTTCCTACTTCCCTCCACCTTTCCCAGCATTATTGTTTTTTCCAAAGAGTCCTCTCTTCTTATGATGTGTCTGAAGTACGACAACCTCAGTTTGGTCATCTTGGCTTCCAGGGAGGTTTCTGGCTTGATCTGTTCCAGGACCCACTTGTTTGTCCTTTTGGCTGTCCATGGAATCCTCAGCACTCTTCTCCAGCACCACATTATCTCGAATGCACTGATTTTCTTCCTATCATCTTTCTTAACTGTCAAGCTCTCGCATCCATACATGGTAATAGGGAATGCAATGGCTTGTATGATTCTAATTTTTGTGCTGAGTTATATATCTTTGCATTTTAGAATCTTCTCTAGTTCTTTCATAACCACCCTCCCCATTTTTAGTCTTCTTCTGATTTCCTGACTGCAGTCCCCATTTCTATTAGTGTTTGATCCCAGGTATGGAAATTCTTTTACTATTTCTATTTCTTCATTGTCTAGGTTGAAGGTCCTAGGTGGTCATTATTTTTGTTTTCTTTGTGTTCAACATTAAGCCTGCCTTTGCACTTTCTTCTTTGATCTTCCTTAGTAGGTGTTCCAGGTCTGTGAGGTTTTCTTAGATTGCTGATATTCTTTCCTCCTATTTTCACTCCTCCTCCTTCTGTGCCCAAACCTGCTTTTCTTATTATATGTCCTGCATACAAGTTGAACAGATAGGGTGAAAGGATGCAGCCTTGTCTGACTCCTTTGCCAATTGGGAACCATTCTGTTTCTCTTTGTTCTGTCCTGACAGTAGCCTCCTCTCCTGAGTTCAGATTCCTCATTAGGACTATCAGATGTATTGGCACTCCCATGTCTTTAAGGGTGTTCGACAGCCTTTCATGGTCTATGCAGTCAAAGGCTTTGCTATAATCTATAAAGCAAATGCTGATTTTCTTTTGGAATTCCCTGGTGCACTCCATTAGCCATCATATGTTTGCAATGTGGTCCCTCGGGCCTCTTCCTTTCCTGAACCCCGCTTGGGCCTCTGGGATTTCTCTCTCCATATATGGTTTGCGTCTATGTTGCAGAATATTGAGCATGATTTTGCCTGTGTGGGAGATCAGTGCTATGGTCCTATAGTTGCTGCAGTCTTTTGTGTCTCCCTTTTTGTGGATGGGGATGTATATTGACCACTTCCAATCTGTTGGCCATCATTTTATTTTCCGTATCTGTTGACATATATTGGTTAGAACTACAGTTGACTCTGTTAATGTGGATTGCAGCAGTTCAACTGGAATATCATCTGTTCGTGGTGATTTGTTTATCACTATTTCTCTTCTGACTTCTTATTACTTATAACTTCTTTAAAAACAACACAAAACTACCAGTTCTCCATGCTGCATTTAGATAAAATTGTTTCTAGCTCGCATTCTGCCTGGCACCAAAAATATAGTAAAACAGCTTTCTCATTCCGGTCCAGGGCTTTCTATTTATGGGTGACACCACCTGCATATTACAAAAATCATCCAAATTTCATACAAGCAGAAGTTTCAGTGTACGGTTGTTACTGCTGTGCAACTTCATGATGGTTCCAATTTGTGGTAACCAGGTTTTCTTGGCAATATTTGATCAGAGATTTTGCCTTTGCTCTTCTCTGAGGCTGAGAGTATGACCTGCCCAAGATTACACAGTGGTTTCCATGGTTGAGTGGAGATTCAAACCCTAGCCTCCAGAATTGTAGCCCAACACCCAAACCACTACAGCACACTGGCTCTCTCAGGACATTCAAATATTGTGGTATCCCCATTTCTTTTAATGTAATCCAGTTTTTCATGATCTACACCAGGGGTAGGCAACCTTTCCCCTTTAAGGGCCAAGGGACTTCAGCTCCCAGAAGCCTCAGCCATGTTGGCCAATAGTCCCATGTTGGCCAATAGCTCCTGGGATTCTGGGAGCTGAAGTCCCTCGGCCCTTAAAGGGGAAAGGTTGCCTACCTCTTATCTACACAGTCAAAAGCTTTGCTATAATCTATGAAGCACAGGCTGATTTTATTCTGAAATTATTCAGTGTGCTCTGTTAACAAATGTATGTTCACAATAGGATCTCTATGCCTCTTACTTTTCTTCAGTTTTTCACCTCATATATGGTAAACGACAGTTGAAAGATCTCGACCTTGCATGAGAGATTAATTTTATAGTCCAATGGTTACTACAATCCCTGGTGTCTTCTTTCTTTGAGTTTGGAATATATATGGAGCACTTCTGAGCCATAAGCCATTATTTTGCTTCCCATATTTGTTGGTAGGTTTTTGTTAGAATTTGGATGGATTCTGTCTTTATAGCTTGAGACAACTCTATTGGTATGTCATCTGTCCTGTTGATTTATTTTTTCCAAGTGATCTGACAGATTTTTCTCTTTCTAAAATTGCTGGTTCCTCATTAAAAAATCCTTCTCTTGATGCATACATTAATGGCATGAGGCAGTTTGAGTGTCTTATACTGTCAGGAGACTAGACTAATTAGGAATCACTCAAGGCAGTATGCTGAAACTGGAAAATCAGCCTAAGAGGCATCCATCCTCTTTACAGAGTAATGGTCACATCAGCAAAAGACTACTGATAGTTCCAGTGGTGAGGATGGTGTAGTAACTCTGGAAGGGAAGCTCTGTGCAGCAGCAATAGTGGGAGATGGCCATGATGGAGAATCACTTTCAGACAACTATTGTAGCTAACTCTTGTTAGTCGCATTCAGAAGATGGCACTGGCAACCCACTTCTAAATGTCTTTTACTTTGAAAATCCTATGATGAGACAAAGTATTAAATACATACATGCAAGCAAACTGTGATCTGTTTCCATTGTATACTTGCCATACTTTTTATTCCTTTTGCCTTTTTGTCTTCATTTCTTTGGTCTATATGTTTTGTTTATCACCAAAGAATACTTGTTTCCTCTATGCATACAAGTACGTGCATATGCACATGCATATGCGCATGCACACGTGCACACGCATATACTCTTCCTATGTGTTATTAATAGTATCGTAACTAACAAGGATTAACAAGACCTGCAGACAGGGAAGTTACCCAAATTGCAGAATGAAATAAATGAAACACAAATGAATAAATCTGACATAAATATTTATTGAATATCAATTCCACTAAGATGTATGCATTCTAAACCACACGTGTGTATTTATAAATCACACTAGTTAAGCAAACATAACTTGATCAAAGTCACAAATACGTTACATGACAACAATATTGAAGAGATTAATATTAATCTTTGCTGTTTCAAGTCAAAGAACAGTTCAAGTTCCATCCAACAAGAGCCAGAGGGCAGCACAGGAAAGCCTAAACAAGAGCAAGATGAACAAGCTCTTCATAAAAAGCCTGTACCTCTCTAATTTCACTCCCTCATTACCTTTTAATACATCAGTTACACTTTATAACATTTTAAAACTGAACACTACACTGAACTACATAGAACAATCCTGCCTTTCCAGCACTATCCTATTCGCCTTTAGCCCCTCACCTCCACAACACTGACTCCCGCTCTCTCCTCTCTTGAACCTCACAATGTAACTCTTACCATGTTCATACCACTGAAATTTCACTCACTAAAATTAACCAGTGAGCTCCCCATGGGGAAATATAAGGGCCTCTACTCTGTCATTATTTCTCTCTTCATTTTTTTTTGTTCCCTTTTATATGGTGGATCAACATATCTTGCTTTACTCCTTCTACATCCTAGAATTTATGACAATCCTATCCTGGACAGTGGACTGCTGGTTCTGTTCCTCTCACAACAGTCCATTCTGTATCTCTACAAGGGGAACGTGAAGCCAGCTCTCAACTTCATTTATAATAGTTTTCTATTTTTCCTTCATGAGCCACTGTGGTGCAGGGATTTCAGCATTCGAGTATGACTCTGGAGACCAGAGTTTGAATCCCTGCTCAGCCAAGGGAACCCAGTGGGTGACACAGTCTCTGCCTCATCGGAAGGAAAAAGCAAACATCCTCTGAGCAAATCGTGCCAAGAAAATCCTATGATACAGTCGACTTAGATTTGCCATAAGTCTGAAACAGTTTGAAGGAACACAACAATGAGAGCCAGTGGGGGTTTCCAGGTTGCAACAGGGCTCATTGAGAGCTCCTTCTGGAAATCTCTTGTGTTGACTATGGCACTCATCAGTTTGGGATTCCTTTCAGTATAGGAAGCTCAGAAGAGCACCCTACTTGTGCCCAGTACCAGGTGACTCTGAAATTGTTGCGCTGTTGCAAATGGGGCAAAGGGAGCCAGAAAGGAATACTGTTGACTTACTTTTCCAGGTATTTACTACATTGTCCTCATGTTGAAAACTGAAAGCAGAATGAAGCAGTTCTGGAGGAAAGACTACCTTAAACTAGTGTTGGAAATTATTGTTATAGCAATGCCCGGTTGTCAAGAAGAATTATTGCAGTTTTAAAGAACAGTGAAGATTTAAGTGGACTTTTAAGTAATTTGACAGCTGTCAGCATGGCTTTAATACCTATAATAATAATAATAATAATAATTTTTATTTGTATACCGCCCTATGGCGAACCAATCCGGGCGATGAACATAATAAAATACAGTATACAATAAATACAATCTAAAACAACACCATTCCCCCCTCCCCCCTTAAAAAACTATTAAATCAGAATCAGTTTAAAACAAAGTGAATTGACCAAATATAAATTAATAAAATTCATACAAACCAGAAGCCCCTGCTAAAGGGAATTTAACAAGTGCTTATTAAGCACTCAATCGCTAATCTCAGGTCTCAAAGCTGGGTAATTTAATCTGGAAAGGCCTGCCGGAAGAGATCCGTCTTGACAGTCCTTTTAAAGCTATCTAAAGATGTTAATTGACGGATCTCATCCGGCAGGCCGTTCCAGAGTCTGGGAGCGACGACAGAGAAAGCCCTCCGGGAGGTCCCCGCAAGCCTTGTTTTTTGAAGCTGCAGCAAGTTTCTCCCAGAGGATCGGAGAGCGCGGGGAGGATTATATGGGAGAAGGCGGTCTCTGATATAGCTTGGACCCAAGCCATTTAGGGCTTTAAAGGTAATAACCAACACCTTGTACTGAGCCCGGAAACCAATAGGCAGCCAGTGGAGGGACCTCAAAACCGGGGTGATGTGATCCCTCCTAGATGTTCCCGATAGAAGCCTGGCTGCCATGTTTTGAACCAACTGCAGTTTCCGAACCAGACACAAGGGTAGCCCCATGTAGAGAGCATTACAGAAGTCTAAACGTGAGGTTACCAGCGCGTGCACCACAGTTTCGAGATCCCTTACTTCCAGAAAAGGGCACAGCTGGCGTATCAACCGAAGCTGATAACAGGCGCTCCTGACCGTCGCGTTAACCTGATTCGTCATCAGGAGCGACGAGTCAAGGAGCACCCCCAAGCTGCGAACACAGTCACCGGAGGAGAGTGTGACCCCGTCCAGGACTGGAGGTTGCAACCCAATTCCTGGTTTCGGGGCCGCTACCGTGAGCACCTCCGTCTTGTCTGGATTCAACTTCAATCTGTTTTTCCTCATCCAGCCCATTACCGCCTGAAGACAGTCATTGAGAGAAGAGATGCCATTGGAATTCGAGGCCGACGAACGAGACACGGAGAAATAGATTTGGGTGTCATCAGCGTACTGATAACACCCAGCACCATAACTCCGTACTATCTCACCCAGCGGCTTCATATAGACGTTAAATAATATCGGGGACAAAATAGCTCCTTGAGGGACCCCACAAGTGAGTTCCCTCTTATTGCAGCTACAGTCCCCGAGCAGCACCCTCTGGGACTGACCCGAGGAAGGACCAGAACCACTGCAAAGCAGTGCCCCGATACCTAACCTTCTCAGGCGGCCCAGGAGAATGCTGTGGTCTATTGTATCGAAAGCCACTGAGAGGTCTAAGAGCACCAACAGGGTCACACTACCCCTGTCGATGCTCAGACGCAGATCGTCGGTCAAGGCAACCATGGCAGTCTCAACCCCAAAGCCAGTCCTAAAGCCGGTTTGAAATGGGTCTAGATAATCAGTTTCATCCAAGACTGCCTGGAGCTGAAGAGCAACCGCCCTCTCGATTACCTTGCTCAAAAATGGCAGCAATGACACCGGCCTATAATTTTTCATATCCAGGGGGTCCAGGGAAGGCTTTCCTTTAAACAAGATGGAACATGTCCTTCCCTGAAGGATGCATTGATGATATCCGTGAGGAATCTCACCAATGCATCCCCCCCCCTGGACGGCCAGCCATGATGGGCAAGGGTCGAGAGGGCAAGTCGTCTTTCTAACCTTACCAAGCAGCTTGTCCACGTCCTCGGTACTCACAGATTGGAGCTGCTCCAGTAAAACCACATCGGCGGAGTCGCTGGATGCCTCAACTAATGACTCTGTTACAATAGTGGCGTCTAAGTCGGCTCTTATCTGAGAGATTTTATCTGCAAAGTAGTTGTTAAATGCGTCACAGCAGGCCGTTGTTGGGTTAAGCAAGGGATTTGGCGCAGGGGGAACCTGCGTCATCTCTCTTACCACCCTAAACAGCTCTGCCGGACGAGACTCTGCAGACGCAATACGTGCAGAGGAGAAAGCTCTTCTCGTTGCACATACTGCCTCCCGATAGGAACTAAGAAAATTCCTATGGCGAGTCTTGTCAGATAAGAGTCGAGTCTTCTGCCACTCGCGCTCTAGTCGTTGTCCAACCCGCTTCATTCTCCTGAGCTCTGGAGTAAACCAAGGTCTCCGGTTCGAAGCGGGTTGGCAAGGACGCTTGGGAGCGATAGTGTCGATAGCCCTGGTAAGATCGATGTTCCAAGTGTTAACCAGAGCATCGACAGGATCACCGGCATTCCCAACCAATGAACCCTGAGTTAAGTCTGCACATTCTCAATCAACTCAGCCTTTTCCAAACACAAGGATTTCAGTAAACATGCTAACAAAGCTGAAAATGGGAATTTGGGGAGAAATTAGATTAATGAGAAATCAGATGTCAGGGGAGATGTTGACAATAAAACAGGGCATTTCTCAAATTTTGACTAAATTAAGTGAAACCTTGAAAGATGATCTGTTATAAGAAAATCTTCCTCAAATATACAGCAGGCAAAGGAAAAAGTGGCAAATTTGCCAAATTAAAGTTCAAAACTGGAAGAATCTTCTGAAGCTTGTGTTTTAAACAGAGATAGAGACCTGGATCAGATGGCTTTGACTTGAACTGAGAATCAGAGAGAAAGCACTGAGATTTAGAGGAACAGAAGAACAGCAATATGAAGATATCTACGGAAGAATGTTAGAGGCCTTAGCTGATTTCCTGCAGAGATAAAGCAGAGTTGAAACTTGAAGTGGCCAGAATATACAGATTGGATTCCTGGGTCGCAAGACAACATCAACTTTCTCTCAGCCTGTAAACCCTCATTACACGAATCTCTTCACATGTGTACACATTCTTTACATACTGTTCCTACTCCATCCAATGTTTGGTTTATTCCTTTTGAATAGGTGTACCCCTCAAATGCTAGATTCAAGTCATGAGTCTCATCCCACCAAATTTCAGTGATGCCTATAAAATTGTATTTACCTTCTCATGTTGAGTTCAAATTCATCTTGTGTGCTTTGAATTGGAGACACCTGAAGCCATGGCTCCTTCTCTTCAGCTCTTACTTACTAATTTTTCCCATTAATGGGATTCACATACCATCATCTTGGTTTCCCCACATCTTTGAGGATACTGCTTCCGATACTTGGTATCCTTGTGCTGTGTGAAATGCTGTCTTTCACCACAAGTTCAGTTCTCTCCTGACCTGAGAGAGTCATATCTGAGACTCCTAGCAAACACATATCAACTGCTATTAAGAATAACCCATCTCTTGCAAAATATCCTTTCTCATGGAAGCTCAGTCCATGGTTCAAGAAGACAAATATTTCCTTGTTGCACCATCTGCACAGCAAGTTGATCAGTTGCAATAATCTTATATCTCCTCCTGGGCCATGATCTTCAACAGGAAGGACTAATGAGAAAGCAACCTGTGGCCCAAGGTCCTTTCTTTCTACCCAGAGCCTCACAGTTAGCTGCAATATCATGAAGGCTGTACCCTGCAGTATTATTTGTTCCAACTTGGATCAGAAGGAAAAGTTATGGTCAGTAGGAGAGCTATGTTTTGGCAGCCTCTCTGTTATGTTTTGTTTTGGAGCCCCACACCACGATGACAGCACAGTTCTTGAGTCATTGACCACATTTCCACACTACACTCTTATAGTGCTGCTATTCCATTATTATTACCCTGTTTGCCTCCTGTTGCATTCTGAGGCTTATAATTCAGTGAGGCCCAAGAGTTCTCTGGTTGAGAATTCTAAATATCTCTCCTTAAACTACAAATCCCAGAATGCAGCAGGAGGCAGCCAGAGTGTAGTGCGGAAATGTGGCCTGTCAATCTGCACATCATTGCCTCGGTAGGAGGTCACATAAAATTACTGTATGTCTTTTTGTCCTCTGGAAAGCAGTAGGAAGCCCTTTACTCACAAAACCCTTGAGACCACTGTCCCTGTTACCCAGAATCACTGTCCAAGGGAAAGGCCTGGAACCAATGTGCAGTTCCAAACTATGGCTCAAGATAGTATGGTTCCAGAAAGTGTGATTCCAGCTTCTGTGGGTTACATTTGTCCAGGCATTTGACTCCTGCATTTGGTAATCTTCATTACTGCTAGCATGAATCTCACTTGTCACTCTTTCAAGAGAGGCTGCTCTAGTCTAGCCAAAAATTCTTCATCTTCCCTGGACACGTGGGCTTCAAATTGTTGTAATTCCTCTTCAGCAGGGCAAACAGCAAACACTTGCTGTAGCTTTATCCTTCTACATCCACAATCAAAAAAATAAACATAGTATGAATAATACAGGTCACAACAGCTGCTCCCTCATGCTTTTCTCTTGAATCCTTTTCATAAGCTTCTGCTCACAATCTTGCAGGGAGTATAAGAGCAGCAATACAAAATTAGTACTACTTGCTCCACCTAAACCAAGTTACTGCTTCACTTTCTCTCAGTGTGTAACCTCACATTACACCATGTCAAAACTCAAACTCCAAAACAACAAAAAGCAGAATTCTAATAGCACATTAACAAAAATACAATTCATGCCACCAAACAAAAGCAAAAATCACACAGCAAAACAAACAAAA
The DNA here is from genome assembly GCA_026167975.1 of Phrynosoma blainvillii. NCBI lineage: Eukaryota > Metazoa > Chordata > Lepidosauria > Squamata > Phrynosomatidae > Phrynosoma > Phrynosoma blainvillii. The sequence goes on along the minus strand of JANUYF010000003.1, from coordinate 153,114,433 downwards.
ACAGAAAATATATGAATACAGGGCAGTTTCTACAACATTTCTGCTAGGAAGGAAAAGGAAAGCAGTTCCTGAGCAGCCATATTGAGTGGGTGAGTGTTTAAATTCTTTTTAAAAACACTTGGGGAGAGTGTGACTGTTGTTGAGCTAGCCAATTAGCTCTATACAACTCCTCCCAGAGGCTTTCCAGGTCAGTTTCTGCTAGGAAGGAGAAGGAAAGCAGTTTCTGGGCAGCCATTTTGAGTGGGTGAGTTTTAAAATTCTTTTTAAAAATACTTGGGGAGAGTATGACTGTTGCTGAGCAGGTGGGGCCTTGGTGAGTCACATTTGTGAGTCAATAGGGGGATGGAGCTAGCCTATTAGCTCTATACAACTCCTCCCAGAGGCTTTCCAGATCAGTTTCTGCTAGGAAGGAGAAGGAAAGCAGTTCCTGAGCAGCCATATTGAGTGGGTGAGTTTTTCAATTCTTTTTAAAAACACTTGGGGAGAGTGTGACTGTTGTTGAGCTAGCCAATTAGCTCTATACAACTCCTCCCAAAGGCTTTCTAGGTTTTTTATAGGACAAGGGAAAGCACAGGTAGACGGGGGGGCTTTGACCTTTCTCTTTACAGGTTCTCCTAATCATCATCATCATCATCATTTAAAGGGCTTTAAGGTTGTTGTTTTTTGCTCAGAGGGAGAGAGACAGAGACTTTTCTCCAAAATAAGGTAGCATCTGTAGAGTTAGAAACCCAGTTGATTGAGCTCACTGATAGAGCCTGGTGAAAAGACGAAGAGCACAGGGGGCCTTTACGTGGGTCTTTACCAGGGAACTTTTTGAGGGAGAAGCCCAAAGTCCTCTTCCAGTGCTTACTTCAGATTTCTCAATATGGACACTGAGGGAGTTTCTGCAATCACCTGCAACACCTGTGGGATGTTTGTCTTCTTGCCAAGAGATGTGGGGAACTTCACCTGCACCAAGTGCAAGTTCGTAGCCCTCCTGGAAGAGAAAGTCAAGCAGCTGGAGGCCCGGGTAGCTACGCTTCAGCATATTAGGGAGCAAGAGGTTTTCCTGGACAGAGTGGAAAGAACGGTCTTGGATGGGGACCACACAGAAGAAGTTGTTGAGGAGGAGGTCATTTCATGCACACAGGAGGTGGACACTTGGAGGAACGTCACACACAGAAGTAGGGAAACCAGGGATCGTTCTGAGAGCTTGCAGCTACAGAATCAATTTGAAGCTCTCTCCCTTATCAAGGATGAAGAGGAAGAGCAGCAGGGACAGTCCTCAGGGACAGTGAACTTGAAGAGTACCACCATAGGGAACAGCCACTGCTAAGTCTCGGGGGAGGCATGTGGTGGTGGTGGTTGGGGACTCCTTGTTGAGGGGTACAGAAGCAGTGATTTGTGACTCTGACAAGATGTCCCAGGAGGTGTGCTGTCTCCCTGGGGCAAAAATCCATGATATGACAGCAAGACTGACAAGACTTGTCAAGCCTACTGACCATTACCCCTTCTTCTTGGTCCACGCGGGAACCAATGATACTGCAAGACATAGTTTTTAGAGTATCAGAAGGGATTATGATGCTTTGGGCAGGAAGCTGAAAGAGCTGGAGGCACAGATTGTTATCTCATCTCTTCTCCCAGTTGAAGGGCATGGTCCAGGAAGGGAGAGGAAGATAGCAGATGTGAATAACTGACTCTGTAGATGGTGCCACCAAGAATGATTTGGATTCTTGGATCATGGGCTGCAGTTCCATGAGGGTGGACTTCTAGCAAGAGATGGACTGCATCTCATACCATTTGGCAGAAGTGTTTTTGCCAATAGTCTCAAACATTTGATCAGGAGGGCTTTAAACTGAGTCATGTTGGGGAGGGAGACAGTATCTTGAAGGTATCTTGGAAGGAAGGAGTACATCATGGGCTGGAGATAATAGTAAGTGTTATAGAGGGAACAAGGCAAATGATGCAAGGGCACAACAGTGGAGGTGTACTATGATGGGGTACTGTGATGGGGTGCAAGTGGTGGGATCCTTAGGTGGGAGTGATCATGTTCTCCTGGAGTTTCTTATACAGTGGAAACAAGAAGCTAGGCTTAGTCAAACACTCATTCTAGACTTTAGGAGAGCTGATTTCAACAAACTTAGGGAAACACTGGGAGTGATCCCATGGTCAGGAAGACTAAAGGAAAAGGAAATTCAGGATGGATGGGAGTTTCTCAAAAGGGAGATACTGAAGGCACAATCTCAAACTGTTCCAATGAGAAGGAAAAATGAGAGGTGTCTCAAGAAACCGGGTTGGATGACAAAAGAACTTTCAATTGAATTAAGTTTTAAACGGTAGACATATAAGAAATGGAAAAGGGGCGAAATCACTAAAGAGGAATTCAAACAAATAGATAGCACATGTAGGGGTAAAGTCAGGAAAGCCAAAGCACAGAATGAGCTCAGGCTTGCTAGAGGGGTTGACAATAAAAAGGGCTTCTTTGGGTATGTCTGTAGCAAAAGAAAGAAGGAGGAAATGGTAGGACCACTGCGCAGAGAAGATGGAGAAATTCTAACAGGGAACAGAGAAAAGGCAGAACTACTCAACACCTTCTTTGCCTCAGTCTTCTCACAAAAGGAAAAGGGTGTTCAACCTAAGGAAAATGGAGCAGAGGACACAATAGGGGAAATGCAGCACAAAATAAGTAAAGAGGAAGTACAGGAATACCTGGTTAACCTAAATGAATTTAAGTCCCCAGAACCAGATGAACAACATCCAAGGATATTAAAAGAACTGACAAATTTAATCTCAGAGTTATTGGCAATAATCTTTGAGAACTCCTGGAAAACAGGAGACGTCCCAGCAGACTGGAGGAGAGCAAACATTGTCCCCATCTTCAAAAAGGGGGAAAAAGAAGATCTCAACAACCATCGCCCAGTTAGTCTGACATCAATACCAGGAAAGATTTTAGAACAGTTCATTAAACAGAGAGTCTGGGAACATTTAGAAGGGAATGCCATAATCACTAAAAGTCAACATGGGTTTCTCAAAAACAAGTCACGCCAGACTAATCTGATCTCTTTTTTTGATAAAATTACCAACTTGCTAGATGAAGGGAATGCGGTAGACATAGCATATCTTGATTTCACTAAGGCTTTTGACAAGGTCCCCCAAGATATTCTTGCAAACAAGATAGTAAAATGTGGGCTAGACAATACAACTGTTGGGTGGATTAGTAACTGGTTGACTGACCAAACCCAAAGGGTGCTCAGCAATGGCTCCTCTTCTTCATCCTGGGTAGAAGTGACCAGTGGGGTGCCACAGAGTTCTGTCCTGGGCCCAGTGCTCTTCAACATCTTTATCAATGATTTGGATGAAAGAATAGGGGGCATGCTTACCAAATTTGAGTTAGGGAACAGGGTATGTTTAGCCTAGAGAAGAGATGGTTAAGAGGGGATATGATAGCCCTGTTTAAATATTTGACGGGATGTCATATTGAGGAGGGTGCTAGCTTGTTTTCTGCTGCCCCAGAGAACAGGACCTGGAACAATGGAGGCAAGCTGCCAAAAAAGAGATTCCACCTCAACATTAGGAGGAACTTCCTGACAGTAAGGGCTGTTCTACAGTGGAACACACTCCCTTGGAGTGTGGTGGAGTCTCCTTCTTTGGAGGTCTTTAAGCAGAGGCTGGATGGCCATGTGTCGGGGATGCTTTGATTTTGAGTTCCTGCATGGCAGGGGGTTGGACTGGATGGCCCTTGTGGTCTCTTCCAACTCTACGATTCTGTGGTTTTTGTGGGTGAACAAACTTTAATTTAGATTACAAAAAACAACTGGGCATTCTGGTTCCAGCACAACAAAAACAGGCACTCTTGAAAGCAAAACTCACTGTGTATGTGTACCAGCTAGAAGGTACCTATTATGCAATAACTGCATTATTGCCATGACATGTATGGTATCAACTTATGATCCATAGTCAATAATATGATTATCAGGTGCTGAATTAAAGTTAGCTCTGATCCCACCCACCCCAACCATGTACACTGTGCATACATAACTGAAATCGTAATTAAATATGTTTCATGCTTCTGATTATAATCCATAAAAGCTCATACTAAAATAAACCTATTAGCCGTAAATGCTACCAAGACTGTTTTTTTGTTACCAACAGTTATTGCCTTTTTGAAGTGCATGCCTAAAAATACTTTAAGTGTATGGCTTGAAATGAAATCACAATTGGTTATGTCAGTGGCTCTAAATCCTGAAGAAGAATTATCATGCTCACTGCTTCCCTGGCCATTTTTGCTTTTTGTTTTTCTCCCCTCTCTTTTAACTTCCAAATAAATACTTACAGCATGACTGAGGAGACCCCCTGAATATATACTATCTCAAACCAATTATAGCAATCACACTCTTTTCTGTGATTGTCCCCTTCTGCTGCCCAGATGACTGGACCAGGACTACCAAATATGCAGTGACATTAATAATAATAATATTTATTTAATACCCCGCCTATTGAAAAACCAATCCAGGCGGCTTACACCAATCCAGGCGGCTTACACAGTAGATGTGATTCCACAGCACAGTGGTGTTGCATATCCCCCACTCTCACTCAAGCCCCTAACAGGAACAGAAGCCTTGTTAAAATTTTCGAGTTTGCAAGGGTACTGTGATGAGTCAGAGAGAGAGAGAGAATATTTGGCTCCTTGCCCAGTAGGTATAACAAGAAGCATTAGTTAGGATAACTATGGCTTTAAAAGCTCCAGTAGACCCTCTGATATCTAATCAAAGAATGCCTATAAAATTTAGCTTCATTAAGTAAATGAGAAGACAGCCAGCATGGGTAGTGCTTTGGGCGTTGGACTATGACTCTGGAGACAAGGGTTCAAATCTTCATTCAGCAATAGAAACTCCAGTGTCACACTCTCTTGGCCTCAGAGAAAGACAAAGACAAACCTTGCTGAACAAATCTTGCCAAGAAAACCCTGTGCCTTAGGGCCGCCATAAGATGGAAATGACTTGAAGGCACAAAACAAGAATAGTATAGAAGCTTCTTTAGCAGCATCTGATAAAGTAGTGGAGACACAAAGTTGCACAAAGAAATAGCTTCTCTGATAGCTCACACTTTGACAGACACCCTAAAAACATTACATTGCTCCATACAGAAAACATTAAAAATAGTTATCCCAGAGAAGTACCAGAGAACAGAAGGAAACTATGATCAAGGCTGTTCTTATAGCAACATGGCAATATTCAGGAGAAAGTTGCTTAGGCACACAGATCTAACTAGGCTAGTCATTTTGGGTAGCAAAAATCTTGGCCAGGTTGTTTTTTTGGGGGAGAGGGGGGTATAAAAGATCACATGAATGTTGCCAGAACACTGTGTATAAGCTGTCTCTTCCAGAACCACTACAACTAGCCCCCTCAGTAGAAGAAATAATTAGGAAAATAGAGGTAGACTGAATAAGTTCCACATAAAGAAGTTCTAGATGTAAGATATATGTAGTAGTCATAGTGGGCAAAGCTACTCAGTATTCTGAATCTCATATTATGAAGTGAATAATGTTCTCAGGATGATAGTAGACTTTCGTTAATCTGTTCTCCATGTGTAATTGTGTCCAAACATGCAAGCGAAACGTCTGAAAACAATCAAAAACTTCTATTCCTCATCAACACTCTCAACATCCTGAATTTACAACTTAGTAAGATAATTATCTTGATTTTCTTATGTTTACTGAGTATAAAGCCTTACAGGCTTCTGTGGAGTTCTGCATTCATATTGCTCGATGGGTAGACTGCCAATGGCACTTTGGCCTTATTACTCAATGAATGGATTGAAATCAAAAGAACAGAAGTAGAACTGTACGTCTGAAACCAAATGAGGTCCAAAGGTTTTGAGATCTTGGGAAGAAAAGCACAATTACCATATTTCTTTTCAACACACACCTACTATGCTATATTATGAGATTCCAATAATTCCAGAAACCCTATTCACCAGTGAGAATATGATGTTGCCTTCTGAGGAGTAAGACAAGAAAACAACCTTTCTTCTAACTTTGAAATTGTTCAAGAAAACTAACATTTCAATCAACCAACACAATTTAACATAGGTATGTACACTTTATCTTTCATAAAACACAATATGAAAAGTCAGTCATTAACTCAGAATAGCTAAATTTTCTTCAGGACTTTTTTTATTAGTCTTACAAAATATTTCATGTAAAGCTTGTTGAAATCTATCCTTCCTGTGTTGGACTTAATTTTACTCGATTAACAGTACACTTCAAGTTTGACACTGTTAAGACTATCCATGATGTGGTATAACTTCCCCAAACTTAACCAACAGCCAATTCAGCATTCTCTTTTTTTGCCTAGGTTATGCAAACATAACTACTGTTGTTGTTATGTGCCTAAAGGCAATTCCAATTTACAGCTAGCCTATCAGAAGGTTTTACTGGTAAGATTTATTCAGAGGTGGTTTGCTATTGCTTTCCTTCCAGGCTGAGAGACTGTGACTTGACCAGAGTCACTCAACAGGTTTCTGTGGCTAAGCAGTAGTTCAAACCTTGGTCCCAAATTCTGAGACTGAAACCACTACACCACTCTGGCTCAAACATAAACATACATTAAAATAATGTTATGAACTGAGAACAGATGTCTTGCTCAATACATTAACATATGAAGCAAAAAAAAGGGTTTGTTATGTATGATTCCTCAATATACTACATATGCTTTTAACACACAACTTTTTCAGGTTTGGGCTGCAATCTTATGCACAATGACCTGGTAGCAAGTCCAACTGAATACACCAGGACATTCTTTAGAGCAAACGCACACAGACTTATAGTGTTAGTACAAAACTCTTAAGTAATTGGGAGGGAAAATGGAGACTCATTTCAATGTCCCAACACAACTGTGACACAACTTTATCATAATACAGGCATTCTTTGAAAATCAGATGTACGATTTGGGGGAGGAGCAGATGATCACAGGAAAGTTACCTCCTGATGTAGTAATAAAAGTTGTTTAGAACCCTGTGTTCTGTATAACTATAGGATGTATATACAAGCCTCTTTTCAGTGCAGGGAGCAAAATTTGCCTTCCCATAAAGCACTTCAGAGATGAAGCACTTTTGCATGCTGCTGTGTCCACAGTCCATTCTGTACACACAAGGTCAGTCACATCCAGCAGGATTGCATCAGACTCCTGGAATGCTGAAGTCCACATATTTGCCATTCAGCATGAAAACTGCTTTTCAAGTTCAATCAACTATAAATGTTGCTTTGTTTTAATTTTCCACTGAACTTCCTGGAACCTATTATCAGACAGCCAGAGATGTATATTTAGCAATGGCAACATGGCCTTTTCACGACTGCTCCACTGCTAATGTCACCTCCAATAAACAGAAACATACAACCCACCCAGCAAAAGACAATCGACCCCTGACAGTTGTTTACCGCCAGAACTTCAAAGTTGTTAAAGGCATGTCTAAATCTCCGTTTTGTATTTTTTAATTCCCAAGAACAAGGAGAAAATCCTTCAACCTTCACATACTTCCCAAATTCATATATAAAAATAATTCATCTCCATATATAAGATTATCTGAATTTTAAAGGTGCTCTTCCCCAGCTCAGACTCTTGCTTGAAAAACTTTTTATTCTGTAGAAGAATTAAGAGATAAAGCAATTGTTTCACAGAATGCCTGTCTACTCTGCAAGTATTCCACCACAACTTACAGGTCAGGTTCGTTTCAATAAATTCAAGAATCATAGAACAGATACAAATCATTGACACAGAATAAATACTAAGAAGGATAGCAAAATTTTCCCTTTTGCATATTTTATCAAGGAAAATATTAATGTAATACTAAAGGAAGTGACTGCAGAAGCTTAAAAGGTACCACTTCTGTTGTGAAAGTAACAGACCAAGGCATGGTTGGACACAGGGGAAATGCAGAGAGAATGCAAGAGGGCAAATATATCCTCTCATTCTTACAAAAGAAGGATAGGAAAGAGAGACGACTACTGAAATACAGGGAGGAAAAATTGATATTACAGCCACATTGGAATCTTATCTCCATAGATGAGAAATGCTATGACTGAAAGTCTGCGACATGAACAAATTGTCTGATCACATATGCCCTGTTGTTCAATTATATATTTTTGTGAAACTGTTTTTATTTTAAATTTTCATAAATTACCTAGGATTAGATTTAGAAAGGTGGAATACAAATTTCATATTTGTAAAAGATTATTTAAAATATTTAGTGTTTTAGTACTGAATTCATCCTATAATTATCACAGCAGTCTGATACAGATATTGACACAAACATTTCACTTTACAATAATAAAAAAATAATTTGACTAAAAACAGTATAAAATTGCATGAAACATACAAAAGTATTAAACATAACTAGAGCACACACCCTGTATAAAAGCCACCCCTACACAATTATATATTAAAAGCCTGCCTGAATAAAAAGGCCTTTGCCTGCCAGCAAAAGGGAAGCAGGGAAGCAGCCTCCCATGGAAGGGAGTTTCAAAGGATAGGACTGAGAAAGCCTTCCTCTGAAGATCTTAGGGTTCTGGCAGGTTTGTATGGGGAGATACGGTCTTTCAGAAAAGTCTGGACCTAAGCCATATAGGGATTTACAAGTCATGACCAGCACTTTGAATTGGGCCCAGAGATAAACTGGTAGCCCAAGAAGCTATTTCAACAAGGAAGTTATATGCTCCCTATAACTGTCCCCAGATTCTGGCTGCCACATTTTGAACTTGAAATTTCCGAACTGTTTCCAAAGGCAGCCCCAAGTACAGTGTGTTACAGTAGTCCAAATGGGATGTAATCAAGGCATATGTCACCATAGCCAGATCTGACATCTCAAGGAATGGATGCATTATCAAAGTTCCTGATAGAAATTAAGACTCAATTGTAAATTGATACTGAACTTTCATTCTAGGGATTACTTAAGTACGGGTGAGTAACTAGACAAGTTCCTGACTGTGTCTGGCTGATCAATTACATCTGTAAACATACTGGACTTTAAAAGAAATGGGAAAGTATTATTCAAATGCGTACAGTATACATTAAAGAGAATCACAGAACTAGCAAATAAACACAACTGATAGTATAAAGCAAACCACAGCAAAGCTAAAGATAAAAATTGTTAAATAGGAGTAAGAATGGTTTCATTACAGAAGAAATGGTTGACATGGTCAAATCTGCACAAACATTACTCTCCAGATCTAGGCACTGGATTTGTACTCTTCTTCATTTACCTCATAACTAATAGCACAATTGTTCCATTTATCCCTGCAGTTGTTTGTCTTGGAACAGCTGCAAAAGTTAGTGCAGGCTAACAGTAGTAATACACGACAGTGACATCTCCTGGCCAAATATTGCTGTTCTACAGTTACAGTTACATCCATCTTCAGAACCTATTTATTAATTCCATGTTTGGCATGTCAGAATAGGAATGAGGAATTTTGTTTTACCATTCTGGCCCACCCAAAGAAGGCAGAATCCACATCTAAAGAGTTATGTTCTCAACAAAGCCGAAGTAAGCATGTGTGCGTACGAAGTGAAAGAGCATGGTGGCTAGACATGCAATAGCCATATCTTAAATGACACTCCTGATGGCTTGCAATCCAACTTTGTGGGGAAAGTCTGTATAGAGGCATAGCTACTCAGAGTAGCTAAGGCATCGTTTTCTGGAAGAGCCATGAACTAACTGCAGTTTTCTGAAGGTAGTGCTTTTTTGTGAACTAGAATATGGTACCACAATTGAGGCAGAGGTGCTCGTTTTGCGGATTTAGTCTAAAGGCTACAAGATTTAGTGACTAATTAGTTCATCTACTCTATTTTTAAAAATATGAAATGAAGACTGTCTCCAGTCCGGGAGCAGATTTAGATATATAAACTTACTTTCAATAAAAAATGCTTATAAAAAGTTCACATGCCAAATGTGATCTTAAAAGTGGCATTACCACCTGAAAAAAAGAAATGGGAAATGTCTTTTAAGTTGCTGACAGCTGCACAATATGAATATCAAGAAAATGGGTAGGAAACTATACAGTCCTCCAGGTGTTGTTGGGCTACAACTCCCACTATTTCTCATCTCTAAAAGTTATAGGCCAACAACATGTCCAATAATCTAAAAGCAATCTAGTATGCTTTTCTTTTAGAACTATGGTGTTTCTTAAAGGTATGGTGTTTCTTACACATATTTAATTAAGTAAAGCCTATAGAATTCATCAGCTGTGTGTTTAATGAGGTGCCAGCCCTTATTTAAAAAACAATACATAAGAAAACAAGAACATAAGAACAGATTAGAAGTATTCAGCTGCCACTCTATTCAGCAGCATATTATTCCAAGGTGTAAAAGCTCTTTCTGGATACCTGCAATGATCAGCTTTGATCAACTTTTTTTGGGACACAATCAATGACTGGGAATGTTTTACTTGGAGGTTCCTCACTTACTATAATTATAACACATGAAGAAGGGTGCTACGGCTAAATGGCAGGGATGAGAGCAAAATGTTCAGCACTTAAAGAAGTCTGAATAGTTATGATAATGCCAAAGTATAGCACATAAGGTGAACTAATGTAACAGAAATCAGAAACTAGGGAGCGCACATATACCTATCCGCTATGGTTGCAGAGAAAAACTGTGAGGTGATCGGTTTTGCAAAACATTTCCAGCTACTTCAAAATGATGGGTGCCAGCACAGTGGCACCAAACCCAGAAACATTTTCTATCAGTGTTTTGTCACAGTTTTGTCCATCTGCAGTCAGACAGAAGTTAATGCACTCCATACCATTACAGAACTGCTGAGCCTAGCCCCCTTTTCTCTCTCCTCGAGTACACCATGGGATATCAGCCAACAAAACAAAACAAAAAAGAAAATAGTTGATCCTAATCATTTCCGACACCTGATCAGAATAAAGAAACACAAAGAGGCCTGGTACTGTGTGCTTGTTTAACTTTTTGAGGCTCAGGACTCCTCACAGAAACCCATTAGTTATTTGCCACATTCCATTCAACACATCACATACTGGATTACTAACAATTCCTGAAGGTTAGTTTAATCAGCATTTATATACTAGAGCCATTTTCTCGGCAAAAAAGAAGTTTAAAGTAGATATTTGACTAACAATTATAAAGTCATTGGTAGTTTGGGGATCTTGTTTGATAGTGAAAAAAAAACCACTACCTATCTTTCCAATTCCAATTATTTGGTGAATGAATTCACTAAATATATATATATATATGGAAAGCCTTCCTCAAAGCATTTTTGCTCTGACTGTTGAGCCTGAAATGGAAAAAGAAAATGCAGCAGTTTTATTTAATTAGACACATTGGGACCGTTCTGTTTCTGTAATTTCACTTCAAACATAAATATGAATCCACAATGTGAGATGATCTAGAACTGAGGGTAATCAGTATATGGATTACACTCAACTTGCTCATAGTCATCTGATACTGGAAAGTTAATAGAAAATCAAATGGAATGTATAGGGGATATTTTTAAATGAATTAAAATGAATAAATTGGAGCTTAATCCATACTAGAGGAAACTCTGGTGTATGTAATGTTGGAGTGGAAAACTCTGATAGGATCAGGGGCAACACACACACCACTTGATGCAGACGGCAATATACTCCTACTGTCATGCACTGCTGTACTTAAAACAAAGAAGAGAAATATACTTCCTTGAAGCTCCCAGAGAATGACTCTTCTTGCAATTTGTTTCAATAAAACAGCGATGGAAGGAGGTGCTCCAGGGGCCAGGAAACACAGTGGGAGCTACATGTTGCCCATCACTTTTCTAAATGGAGATATACTAGATCGGGATAGGCAACCTTTTTGAGCCGGGGGCTGGGTTGCTGCCCCTCAGACAATTGGGGAGCCGAAGCACCAAAAATAAATAAATTAAAATTAAAATTAAAAAATTAAAAAAATATATAAAAATTAAAAAAATATGCATGCACACTCTCTCAGCCCCAGAAAAGCCCTGTGGAGATTTTGCCAAGAAAACCCCAAGAACAAGTAATAACAACAATAATCAATATCATCATGGCGGGCGGCGGTGGCGGCAGGACCGGCCTGGGACTGGCCCAAAGGCCTCAGGGGGCCACATCCGGCCCCTGGGCCTTAGGTTGCCTACCCCTGCACTAGATGGTTCACAGACCAGCTCCTGTGTCTAGCCAGCATCTGGATGTTCAGATGCTGCCAGCAGACAGGATTTCTATTTATTGCCTTAATTTGATACGTTGGTTATGTTAGCCTTGCCACAGCCATTCATATTCTGGTCCAGAGTTAGGTAAAAAATTTGGTTCCATAGGGCAGACTAATTTCTAGGACCCAAGCTAGTGGATTAGAAGAGTTCAGAGGAATCGGGGCTTTGCCTCATGATACTTCCATCCCCTGACATCATCTGCTGCCCTTTCGCTACTGTTTACTCTGTGCGGCAAGAGAAACATGAATACTATGCCACTCTCAGCACAAAGAAAGTCCTTTCTCACTGGTCACAATCTGTTACATCTTATCATTCATTGAAAATAACCCAAGACAAGATAGAATCTTCAGGGGTGAGGTATCCCCAAAATTGTTGCAGACAAACCTGGGATCACTCATAGTCCACTACTCTTACCACTTCCAAGTTGAACTGTTGCGACTGAAAACTTCCCAGGAATTTCAAATGATCCAGTTTTAATATACAAGGCGTGGAGTGATATGTGCCTATCTCTTCCAATGCCTGCTTTAATTCTGAAGAATCTCCCATTGGACATTCTTACAATGCTGCCTTTCTAAAATGGGCTTTTATTCTACTGCTGCTTTATTGTCTTTATGTTTTGTGGTTGATTGTTGTTTTTGACGATGAGTGGTCTTAAATATACATTATTTTTAAATGGGTAGGATACAAACAGCAGAAGAACATAGTAAAATTGGCCCTCCGTTTTCATGGGGGGATCCATTTCGGATCCCCCCCCTCAAAAACAGAGACTCGCCAATATTCAAGCTCCATAGGCTTGAATGAAGCGAACTCCAATGGGTGCATACCCCATTGATTTAAACAGAGGTCACCCCTACGTGAATATGCAAAACCGCGGACTACAAATCTGCAAGAACCGAGGGGCGACTGTATTCAGAGACACTTGGGCTTACTGATATTCTTACACTGACTGTTCTGGATAGATCCACACATTCCCAATGTTAAAACAGCCTTCTCTAAGTTGCTGCCTTCCAGAGGTTTTATGCTACAACTTCCAGCATTCTTGATAATGGGCTATGTTGGGTTAGGCTGCTGGAAGTTCTAGTTCAAAACTCAGGTTGGGGAAAATATTCTAAGGACAGCTATGAGATGATTTCTCATTGTTACATACCAGCCAGATTTCATTTAAAATGCAATCTATCTCTTTCACTGATGGAGACAAAGATGCATCCTTCCATTTCAAAGGATTTTCTTTAAAAGCACCCCAATTACTCAACAGCCTCTGCACTATTTTTTTCATGGTTCAATACGTCATCTTCTGTCTTGTAATCTGAAACAGCAGCTTGTATCTTTCTCTACATGACATGGCCAGATTGTGTCACAGCTTCAACAGAAGATCCCCTAGGAACCTCAGTTTCTCGAGTTCCACAATGAAAGAAAGATAGAATAAAATGGTATAAATCAGGGGTGAGAATCATACAACACTCCAGCTGTTGTAGGACAGCAGCATCCAATATTTCTAACTACTGACTATACTGGCTGGGGGAGCTGGTCATTGCAGTCCAACAAAACTGACATGAGTTGTATAATTCCCACCCTCGCATCAGTAAAAATAAATGAATACAGAGAGTGATAAAAGGCATCAGATATGAATAGAGACAAAATGGTTCACCTAGTGGAGTGACAATCTGGCCTTTATGTGGCTAGTTTCATTTTTTCCATGATCTGACATTTCTTTATTTGCATATACAGAATAAGATATCTTGGAGATGAGACCCAAGTATAAACATGAAATTCATTTATGTTTCGTATACACCTTATATCGGGGTCCCCAAACTACGCCCTGCGGGCCGGACCCGGCCCACCAAGGCCTTCTTACCAGCCTGTGGCCGATCCTGCTGCCGCCGCCGCCGCCGCCCACCATTTTGTCTTCCAAAATGGCGTCCGGAGTCGTGCGCATGCGCCTGGCATTGTGTGCGCATGTGCATGACTCTGGGCACCATTTTGGAAGACAAAACGGTGTCGGAGTAGTGCGCATGCACGCGTGATGCACGGCACCATTTTGTCTTCCAAAATGGCACCAAGAGTTGTGCACGTGCGCCCGGCATTGTGCGCGCATGCGCATTACTTCGGGCACCATTTTGGAAGACAAAATGGCACTCGCCATCGCACACACATGCACACTACTCGGGCGCCATTTTGTTTTCCAACAAAGGTAAAACGCTTTCATTTGGACTATAATTCATACATTTTACCTATACAGTATCTAAAAGTTTTTCCAGATGTAACGGTACAGGGACATCTTGATGTTCTCTGACTAAGAAAAGGGCCGTTAGCTTCGCATAGGGCAGGGGCAACCTGGATCTCAAGGGAAGTTACTTTTTTGTTGCTAATAGAGTTGAAATTTTATTATCTATCTTTTATTGCCCTTTGCCCCTGGTCCCCATATTGCCAAAAAGGGGAGTAGCCTCTGCCTGAACTGAATAAATAAGACTTTGTGTACATAAGAGTTGTTACACAGGTGTAATCTCTTAAATTCAAAAAATGATATATAATTCTTTGTGTATCACGATTATGTTTGGACGTGTTTCCTGCCCCTCCAAAATTAAAGTCATTATATATTTAGAACGTTTTTGCCTTTAATAAGGAGTTATGTTATTAACATTTTATTAAGCTCTTTGTTGTTTTAATGCACAGCACACTACAGGATTTCATAATGTAGTTGCCTTCCTTCCCAAGCAGAGGACTGAATATCACTGAGAGACCCTGGAAATGGCAGGGCCTCCCATACCTCTACTGGGAATTAATTTCCATGCTTCATGTTTATTTCCTTACACTCTACCACTAAAGATATTTAAGTGCTTTTTCATATACCCCAGGGGCTACTCGTTCAAACCCCCTCCACCAAAGAAATGGTAGCAAATAATTTTCTAGTTAATAAATCACCCTTTCATCTTAGAATATTTTAAAGCAAGATACCAAGAATTTTGCAGTGGTATTTTAAACAGATTTTGTGCAGCAAAGCATGCTCCAAAAAGAATGAAAAGATGCAGCAACTGTTCAGATGAAGAAACTAAAGAGAAATTATTTATTACCATGGAAGATACGTGAATAAATTACAGGTGGAAACAGGTGGAAACAGGAAGATACCCTACATGTCCCTAGGTTTTCGGCAAGCTGTTATCTTGCTACTCTGATATTCAAATCAGAATCACATCTTAAGTTAAATAGTGTGAATGCAGGCTGCAGGGAACCAGCAACCTTTATGCTCTACCGTTTCCATTATGTAAATAGAGGTTCTATTGTTTATATTCCACACTCATATGCCCAAACAATAATGAAAATATATACTGTAACAAATGTAGCAGGCTCTTGCCAACTTCTTCTATACTCAAACTCCCAGAAGAGTAAGAACTTGTTTCTGACTTAAAAGAAATTGCTTCCTTTCCCAGAACAATTTGTCTCTTGCACTGACGGCTGCCCACTCCTCTTATATTGAGCTAAATGTGTATTTCCAGCTGTATGTAAGACATATGTGCCTGCCAATCACCCTAAACACTGAGGCTTACAAGAATTTGAGGAAGGAGGAGAAAAGTAGGTTTTCATTCAGATTTCGTCACGATTCATCTTTCATACAAAAGAGGGGGGAAAAACATTTGCATTTATTTGGAAAGTACCACCTGTTTATGGTGGTGGACAAAAGTGAAATGCACCAATCAGAAAATCCAATTGGCTGCTGTTGCTAATATTGTTGTACTCTTTTGATTTCAGGAGGCTAAAAGCCATGTTATCCCTTCATGTTGATGAACTCCAGGGAATAAGAAAATGGCAGTCTATAACACAGATAGCCAACTCCAGCCCGCCAGCTATTTTGGGACTACAGCTTCCATAATTCCTCACCATAAACTATGCTAGCTAGGGCTATTGGGAATTCTTAGCCCAAATTTTCTAGCAAGTCACAGTTACCCAACCCTAGTCTGCAAGATTAACAGCATATTCATATACTTTTTCTCGTCAGAAGAAAAAACTCAATGAGTTCAATGGGATTTACTCCCAAGCAGACGTGAAGAGGACTGCAGCAAGTGGTTCCAGCTACAATTGCACAATTTCATTCTTTCTGCTCTCCTGCCTGAGATCCAAACACACCATCAAATCTATGATCCATTAGGGATAGGTTTCCAATCTCTGGATTAGCAAACAGTACTATGATGCCAGAGCTTGCTACAACCACTTAGTAGCTTAACTTATATAAATATATTAAACAATTTTTATTTAATTTTTAAAATTACGACATACAAAACAAATCACTGATATCCAGATACTTCACTTACCCAAAAATCTAGTATGAATTCAAACTAGTAAAATCAAAGTTAAATACAAACTATGTACACAGTCACCTTAGCATTAAAATCCTGATACACAATATACAAGATATTATAGATGTTGCTTTCTATATAGCCACCTACTTTCATAGCCCAACATTCTCTCATGAAAACCTGCACTGGATATTTCATCACAAACTGCACAAGAAGAAACCAGTCCAAGACTAAGACCAGGATTAGACTTCTTAAACATTGCTGTATTTTTTTCTCTGTTAAAATCTTTCCTTTGTTCCCCCACTTCACCCAACTCTTAAGATACCACAGTAGTCCATACAGTTTCAGATCAGTTCCAAGACAGCAGCTGTAAACATACTTACTAAGAAGTGCAATAAATCCTAGTAGATTTTATTCTGAGTTAGCATACATAGAACTATACTGTATAAAAACTATACTGACCTATCAGCTTACAACAGTAAATCCTCCTAAACGGCATATTACATTCCCCTATATTCTTCTATATACTCTTTTAATTATTTTTATGCAGAACAATGCACAATAGTTGTATCATTTATTTCACCATCTTTCCAATACATTTATTTTATAAGTAACCTTTTTCCTTACACTATCACCAACATTTTAAATCACCAGCATTTACATACGCTTTTGAAAGATGTGGAAGGCTGTATTAATAAGAAAGCATACTCACACTGATTTTATTTAATCTCTTATTATTGTTCATACCCAACCTTTCAGTTCTAGGATATAAACTAACAGTCTGCTAGAGCATATGTATAGTTGTTTGTGCTTAACTGAAGCTCACTAATTGCCACAGTGACTCAAAGTCAACATTTTCATTCCTGTTTACTTTCAGCTGCCCAAAGGCAAAATAATTAAGGATTGGTGAGAAGTGAAACGCAAAGGTTAGTGAATCTTTAGTGCTGTTTGAAGAAGGAATTGAAGGTATTTTTGTTTAAAGAAGAAATTGTTGCTTTTGTATCCACTTTATTCCCAGTCTTTCCAAGGTTTCTTTATTCTTAGATTACACAGGTTTGCTGTAATTGCTCAGTATGTAAGGAAGGCCCTTTATCAATATGCAACAGTTTATTACTTTAAAATACATCAGCCCAGCAGTAGCACTAAAAAGGGACCTTCATCAGAGCAGAGTAAGGGCCTATACAGACTGCCAGAAATAATCCAGCTTGAGACCACTTTAACTGTCCTGGCTCAGTGCTAAGGAATCATGGGAACTGTAATTTATTGTGGCACCAGAGCTCTTTGACAGAGAAGGCTCAATGTCTCAGAAAAAACTACAATTCCCATGATTCCCTAACACAGAGCCAACAAAGTGGCCTCAAACTGGATTATTTCTGGCAGTCTGCATAGGCCCTAAAACAGGTTAAAATCACCTCCTAGGTGAGAGGAGAATGAAAAGTTTCTCTAGCTGAAAACACAGAAAATACCTTCGTTACCAGATCTTACAAGGTTGGTGTGAAAAGAAATGTTCCCTATGGTATCCTGGACCTAAACATTTAGAGCTTTTACACCAACATTTTGAATTGTGCCCCTAAACAAACTGGCAGCCAATACAGCCTTTGCAAGACAGGTGTAAGACAAACAAGTGTGCACCAGCATTCTGGACCCATTTCCAAAGACTTTTAAATTACAACAGCACAGTACTACTGCTACTGCAACCCAGATTACATCACATCATAAAAAACTATTTGCTGAAAATCAGTAGAGTGTTCAAAAGAATCTTGGAAGTCATCTACTCCAATTCCCTGTTGAATGCAAGATCTGATTTGCAAGATGCAAGTACAGCACATCTGAAAGGTGATAATTCAGTTTCTGTTTAAATACTTTCAGCAAATAGGAACCCACTACATTCCAAGGCACTGTTTTACATTTTCAAGCATTTCTTATAATTGTAAAAATTTTCCTAATGCTTAATTGTAATCTACCTCCCTTCCATTTCCTCCATTAGTCTTGCCCTTTGAAGCATTAGTTTGTTCTATTTTTTCATGATAACCTCCATGTGTTTAAATTTAGCTATTTAGTCTCCTTTTAATTTTCTCTCAAAAACATCTTCAATTGTTTTTCATGATCTCCAGACCCCTCACTTTCCTCATCACTCTCTTACAGACACATTTGTTTATCACTGTCCTTTCCAAAATGTGATCCCCAGAACTGTACACAGTATTCCAGATGTGACTTCAGCAGCAAAAAACAGAATGGAGTATTCTCATAAACTGAAACTTATGATTCTGTTAACACAGGCTTTTAAGCAGCATCCTTCCTTTCAGTTTCAGATTACTCTATTATACTCCTCCTTGGTTGTACTGTATATCTCTTTTTGCATCGCTATACGTGCCTTTAATAAGTTTCAGTTCACTAGAGAGCTCTCTTTGCAATCATACTGGCTTCTTTAGATATCTACCACTTTCCTTCTCTGTGGAATAGTTTGTGTTTGTACCTCAGTGTTTCATTTTTCAGAACCTCCAGCCTTTCTTGAACTCTTTTACTCAGTAATGTCACACTGCATTTCTTTTGGCATTCCAGAGCTTTTCTCCATTGATTGGTCATACTTCATAATTGAAACTGGCCACACAAGCACTGTTAGGAATATTTTAATTTTTTAAAAAATGGTTCTTGTTTATGTATAAACCCAATGGACCCATATTTCCACTGCTCAAAAATAATGTCCTGAAGATTCAGAATCTTCAGAGATTAGAGATTAGCTCTAATTTCATTAGCAAGTAGTTCGAAACAGAGAACAATGATGTGGAGGTAAACATACTTACTTAGTGCATCTTGTTAATCCTCTAAAAGGAGAATCATATCACTTAGTATGGGCTGTAACACAAAACCTGATAATTTTTTTTTATTTCTCATACATAAAAATTTGTGACATATTTTGGCCCTTCTAATAGTCATAAGAAAGGGCTATTCCACATTGACAGAGACATCTAATGACAATGTAGGTACTGGAGAAATGACTGTTTTACTGTAATGTATAATATTCAACATCCTGTAAATTATACCCAACTATACGTCGACCTCATGTCAACAGCAGGTTTTGGGACCAAAATTATGGATTTTGATATGACCCATGGAAAAGCTGAGGGTAAAATTTAGGGGCATGTAAGAAAGGATCTAAAAGATAAAACAAAGGAAAGCAATGCCCAATAATTTATAAAATTCCAGCAGGTATAACTGTATGTGTTCATACTAAAGGCTGGATGGATGAGAGAGTAGAAGTGGGTCAGTGGTTCCATGTTATGCTCTTAGCTTTCATCAGGGGATAGTTCCTTTTTTAGTAAGGGTTAAAGTACAGTACTTACATTGACCCATGAATAGGTAGATTAAAGAGGAGCACACATCTTGATAGAATAGGCAGTACAATATGATGTGCACAAGGGATTCAACTTAAGTATCAGAACATAAACATAAACAGATGACACAGCTAAGTAATATAAAGGCAAGAATATTGGTTCTTCAATAAATTAACTTGATAAACCTGATAAATGTTTTGCCATTTATGTACATATTCAACTGCTATAAACACTTTAGGTAATATTTAATGTTATAGATGAATTTCCATTTTACTTTACACATAAGATGATCTTAGTAACTGCTGGAGGGAATCGAGTTAAGTCTCACACATACACATACACACACGTGCATTGGTTTTCCCCTTTAACTTTCAACTTTGTAAAAGAAAGAAAACTACAAGGTTGACATATAAGCACAGTTTGCTCCTGTAAGAGCAGATCCTGGGAGGAGATTTTCTCACCTTCCTTTTAATTTTGTCTTGCCTTGAGATCTAGTTATAGAGAATTGTGCAAAATTATCTCCAATTTGCCATTTTCCTTGCTGCAAAAACTGCAGCTACATCAAGAGATAGCCTGAAACTGCACATGGATGAAATTTTAGAGAAACATGATTATTTACAGTTACCATGTGGGATTTCTGGTGGAGCGGGGTTTAAGGAAACTACTAATTCTCAGACACTATCTATTAGTTCAGCTAGGATTGGCCTGAGCCCCAACAGTAAAAGGAAATTTTACACATATTCAAAAGTGAGAAGAAGAGATTATTAGTTTTAAACAGTTGCCATTCTAGAAAACAGGAATTCTGTCTTTGGTCAATTAAAATATGTGGAAGGGAACTAACTTTGTGTAAGTGTAGTTACACTTTTTAAATCAGTTCCTTTATGTCCTTTTGATGTAATGTTAAATATTTTTAAAGTCCAAATCCTGATTTCTTTTGAAAAACAAGTCAGTCAGTTAAAGTCTCAACTTCTCTTTAATTCACATATCCATAGGTAGGCCAATAATGTTTGCAAGTTACCCATAGAGACATCTGCCCATTTTTTACAGGCATCATCCTAAGCCAAAAATAACAAGCAATGTAAGGGAATATGGCTGAAAGAGTAGGCACAAGGCCAAGGGGACCCTTGGTATCCATTGGAATTTGGTTCCAGGACCCACCATGGATACCAAAATAAATGGATTCTCAATTCCAATTATATACAATGGCACAGTAAAATGTGTCCCTTATATAAAATGACAAAATCAAGGTTTGCTTTTTGGATTGTTAAAAAATATTTTTTTCAAGCCATGGATAGTTGAATCCACAGATGCAGAATCTATGGGCGGAGGGCCAACTGTATAAATAAGACCAGGACCAACGGCCTCCTTCAAAATTATTTTTTTCTATTTTTTTCCTGATTTTTTTCTATTTAAATTTATAAATACAAGAAACTAAAACTGACTAAATACCTGAAAAGTCTTATTTTGCCTGAACTTGGAAGCTAAGCAGGGTCAGCTGTAGTCAGTACTTGGATGGGAGACTACCAACAAATATCAGGTGCTGTAGGCTATATTTCAGAGGAAGGAACTGGTAAAACCACCTCTGAGTATTCCTTGCCTAAGAAAACCCTATGAAATTCATGGGGTTGCCATTACATTGATAGGTAACTTGAAGAAACACATACACACAAACCTAAAAACAAAATCTCCAAAGCCATCATGTAATTTATCCATGGGCAAGCCAGGATACTCACCTCTGTTCTCAGAGCCAAATTTGAACCTATGGTACATGCCTTCCTGTCCCAAATCAGGGCATCGCATACATCATTCCTAAACAGTTAAATAACCAAAGACTCCAAGGAAAGCAAAGGTACTCTGCTGCAACATGCCTAACATTTACATTGCCCCCTCTGCTCATTAAACAGATTTTGTTTAAATAATGAACAAACTGTATTACAGACTCCAATGAGAATTCCAAAATTATAAGTCAACTGATAAAGCTCAGAGGAGATGGAAGAGAATGGGAGGGAAGAGAAGGGTAATATTGACTAATATAAAGGGCGCAGCTTGAGAAAGGATATTCCTGCCACACCTGATCAAACACAGTCCACAGGAGGGAAAAGGAAAGAGGAACAAGAGGAGAAGTGAGACAAGACAGTTGGAAATTTGCATCCAGAACAGATTAAAACAAATTCAGTAGGGACTGAGGAAATACAGAATATATATTACTATAAATGCAAAACTGTTCTAAAAGCTAACTCAAATGTCAAAGATTACTGCTTGAATAAATCTGAATATGAACGCCAGTGCTTCCATAACTTAATGAAGAAATGCTCAAGCTAAATCCATGCAAGAGCTGAACACTGTAACTTTGCATCTTGAAAGTAGAAGTCTCTGAGAACAACTCTGGACATCCACACACAAGAAGGAGTGAATGTGCCAGGCTCTTTTCACAAGTGACTTAAGAAGGAAAAACTGTTAACTGTTTAATTAGTAAGAACTTCCTGACAGTGAGACCTGTTTGACAGTGGAATATTCTGCCTAGAAGTGTAATGGAGTCTCCTTCTTTGGAGGTTTTTAAGCAGAGGCTGGATGGCCATCTGTTGGGAGTGCTTGGATTGTGTCTTTCTGCACAGCAATGGGTTTGACTGGATGGCCCTTGTGGTTGCTTCCAACTCTATGATTCTATGATTCTAATCCAAAAGAGCACATTGCAGTGTGAGAGCAATCACTTTGCTCCTTTAATTATGTCCATTTAGCTCTGTCTCTTTCCAGAAAGGGTACTCACCATGGTAGTGTACTCTAGCTGACATTTTAAAATTAGGCATCTAAAGCTTATCAAAAGTTTCTATGAATTCTTGTTGCAGAAAGATGCCCCTAACAATGAGCCAGGACAGTTAAAATGGACTCAATTTGCACTATTTCTGGCAGTCTGCAAAGGCCCAAAGACACTATTCATATTCTTTCATGTCTGGTATCTTATTTATTTGTTGAATTTATATCCACCTTTCTCCCAAAATAGGATTCAAGGCAGATTTTTGCTTTTTGTTTGTTTTTGAACACCCACTGTGAAAATAAATTCCACTGAACACAGCACAATTTATTTTTGAGTGAGCATACACAGGTCTGGTAGTAAATCACACTTACCACAATGTAATAAAAAGAACCAATCCCTTTTAAAATTATTTCTCTATTCTTCTAAAGTTTTGACTTTTCACTGTTTTTATTCTAATTTATTTTATTGTTTTACATTCTGATTGGTTTTAAACTGTTTAGATTAATTTTACTTGTATGCTACCCTGAGATCTCACAATATAGGGTAGGCCATAAACATTTCAATAAATAAAAATAAATAAAATAGTCTGATCTAAGAGCAGTCAGAAAAAATAGGACAGATTTGTAGTCTGCATTATTCTTTCCTTCCATCCTTTCTCATTTTTCCTTTCTTTTCTTTTTCTTTCCTACAATCTTCTCCAGTTTCTCCTCTAGTTCCTGTCAGGATTCTTGTTACCAAGCATGACAGTTCCTTTGTGTCCAGTCTGAAATCCCTGCTAAGCACATCAGTTAGAAGACAACTGGTTCCAACCTGAAAATAACTGCCTATCTTTATAAGGCTACATTTTTGTGTCTGCGTGATTGCTAAATTTTCCAGTTCTCTCATATCTGCACATTCCCATACTCACTTCCCTATCATTTTACCTAAACCTTCTTACACCTTCTCAGAATCACACCTTTCTTCCTTTCTTCTCATTCATCCTTTTCTTTCACATTCTGCGACTATCTTCCAAGTACCAATCTTCATCCCAGTATTAAATTTCTCCTTCATTCCCTCCTCCATCTTCTAACCTTCTCTCATTTATTCTATCCTTCTTCCCTACTTACGTACTTAAAAGCTGCTTTGAACATTCACACTTCTACCCTTCCTTCCCATCAGTACCAGTTCAACTTCTGTTTTGACTTTCTTATAACACTACAATTATCAATACCCCATCTACATTCCACTCATTGTTTTTCTACCAGCTTATCTCTTCTTTTTAAACAATATATACATTGTTTTCCTTCTGTTAAACAAATATGGAGATACCTAGAAACTTAATGTTGCTATTTGAAGGCCAAGAAAACAGTCAGATAAAGGAGCCCTAGTGCTGCTGTGGTTAAATGCCAGCATTGCAGCCAAAACATTGTGAGTTCAGTCCCAGGGGCTCAAAGGTTGACTCAATCTTCCATCCTTTCATAGGTTGGTAAAATGAGTACCCAGCCTGTTGGGAACAATCGGCTTACAGATTGTAAACCACTTAGAGAGTGCTAAATTCACTGGTAACCAGTATAGAAATGTACATGCTATTGCTCAGATACACTTTTATCTGGGAGTGATGGAGAGGTCCTGTAATGAAAAACAAGAGCCAAAGGGTATGTCTGATGAAAACTCGCTGTCAGTCCACATGAATGTCACTGAGAAAGAGAGGAAGGACCCTTTCATTCCTGGGCAAAATACAAAGTGTTGGTTGTTACCTTTAAAGCTCTACATGGTTTGGATCCAGCTTACCTATAGGATCACCTTCTCCTGTACAATCCGCCCTGTACACTCAGGTCCTCTGGAAAATGTTTGCTCCAACTAGTCAGGACTAGGCTGGCAATGGTTTCCTAGAGGACTTTTTCATCTGCTGCCCCCAGACTGTGGAATGACCAGTCAGAAAAGATATGACCGCTGAAAATGCTGATTGCATTTAAAACAGCATTAAAGACATTTCTCTTCTGGCAGGCCTATCCAGTCATTTTTAAATCAGGATTTTGAATCTGTATATGAACGCTTACAAGTGTATTTTAATGATTTATAATGTTGTATTTCAATTGTGGGTTTGTGGGTTTTTAATGGTGTTTTGTATTTTAATATGCTGTACCCTGCCTCAAGCCTTGATGAGAGGAGGGGGAAAGAAATAAAAGTTGTTGTTGTTGTTGTTGTTGTTGTTGTTGTTGTTGTTGCAGTACAAGTTCCTGGCCAATTGTCTACACATAGAGCAAAGAATGGCTAAAACCTTTGAGGGAATATCCTCCAAGTTGTGAGACAAAGGGTGAAAAGATTTGGGCATCAAATCCAACCACTGGTTTGGGTGAGAAGATCATAATATTATGGGAGTCTGTGAAAGCAATGACAAGATAGGTACAGGAGCGTGGTCAACCACTGCTGTCAAGGCCACCAAGGTGTCACTAGGATGCAATCTGTGCCATCATCCTTCACCAGGATCTTGGTGATGAATGGAAAGGGAGGAAAAGTATCAAGGAGAGGACCATTCCAGTCAAAAAGAAATACGTCTCCTAGTACATCCAACAAAGGAGATCCCCAGGCACAGCAGCAAGGGCATTGATGGTTGTCTGCATGGCAAACAGGTTCAAATTTGGATGATCCCAATGGTCAACTATCTTGTGGAAGGCTCAAGAAAGCAGTTTCCACTTGTAAGACTGGGTCTGGAATCTGCTGAGACTATCTGGATGTAGGTACTTCCTTGCTTCTTCAAATAAAAAATAAATAAATAAAACTATTGTGTTGTCTATGATGATGATGATGATGATGATGATGATGATGTATTTATATCCCACTCTCAGCCAAAAGGCTATCATGACCTGAACATGATGTTTGGTAAGGAAGGATTTGAAGGCTGTGAAAGCTTTGACCACAGCAAATAAGTTGATGTGGTTCCTCTTCTCTTGAGGAGACTAAATACTTCTAATGGCTAGAGTGCCCATGTGAGCTCCCTAACTGTGTGTGCACACATCCGCTATTACTATTCTCATGGATTTGGGGATAGAGAACAGAATGCCCATGAGCAGGTTTGACAGCAAGGTCCACCAAAGTAGAGACCAGCAAACCAAGCTAAGGGGAAAAGACTCATTATAGGATTGCCCAATTCTGGGATAAACATGGAGAGAAACCAGGCCTGAAAAGGCTGGATTCGAACCTGAGAGAAGGAGGTTGTTACTGTAGTCAAAGCCATCAATCGTAGAAGGGCCTGCATGTCCTCTGAGAGCAGACCCAGTGCATTCTGTCAAAAAGCAGGTAGGCTCTGCCCAACTGAGAGTCCAGCATGGCATCAATGTATTGCAGCCGTTAGGTCGGATGCAGCTGTGACTCCCTGGAGTTTATAAGGAGGCCAACATCATGGACCAGAGACATGGCAGCATGAAGACAGTGGTAGAACTTAGTTTGGGAACTTGTATTTCTTCTTATGAACCAAAGAATCATCAGAAGACTTCTTTCACTTTTTTGAAGCAGCAGAAACTTGCAGTGCCAATGACTTCAAGAAGGGCCAGGCTGAATCTAAAGTTGTTGATACCAAGGTTTCCTGAAAAGTGAGGGAACTTACAGCAGATGGTGAATCCAATGGTACCAAAACAAGTGAAGCAATGCCCTTAGAGACTGTGAAAAGAAGCGCGTTTTGGGCAATGGGATCAGTCATGTTAATAGTCAACTCCCAGAGAAAAGCTTTAAGATGCAAAGCCCTGTTCCAATTAGCCTGGTAGTAAAAGGCTCCACAATTGAGAGCATTTACCCACAACATGGACCTCCTCCAAGCAAAGGAGGCACTTAAAACTGCCATCTAGGGCATCTTCTTTCCACCTGAGAATTCCATATGTGTGAATATGAATCACAGAGACCATGAAAAACTTCCACAGCTTTCTGCTTCTTGAAAAGAAAAAGACATTGTTTTCTCACTTTTGTAATAAAACTTCCTGGACAAGAATGCAAAATAATTGGCAACTTCCATACTTTCTTCACAACTTGGGTTTTGTACTAGGAGTTTTGTACTGGAATATATAAGTGCTTCTCTTAGCTGTAGCATATATTTACCTTTAACAAAAATTATATAATAATAATAAATTATTTATTTATAGCCCGCCCAATCACAAGGAATCCGGGCGGGTTACAGCAATATAATTACAGCAATATAAAATACATAGAATACAATACAATTCAAAATTAAGTGTTGCATGTTTCCAGATTTAGTCACCAATATACAATTTTAGCCACCAATACCACTTTACATATATTTTTCTATTTTCGTTGCTTGTTTTAGGATGGGATGTCCATTTGATTAGAATTTAAGTTGTGAAATTGAGAAATTTTAATAATTCATAGATATACAGTTTTGGAACAAGTGGTCTGTTTTATAGCATCTCTCTTTTCATCTTGTGTTGAATATGCAAGAGTGTACATTTTAAATTTCTTCTTCAAAATAAAATAGAGCAGTGCACTCCTCCTCTGATGATGCTGAGAAGGGCAGTTGGTGCTAGGCTTGCCCTCAGAAGCTCTGCCTCTGTTTGGCCTCTGTTTGGCACTTTGTGCATCATGTTTGTGCACTTTGATTTTCTTTGCTTCTGTCCTATATAACCCTTGGGGGCCCATCTTCTATTGGGCACGGTCTGTGGGGAAGGGGCTCCTCATATGCCCAGTGATGGGGAGCTGGACTGCTAGCCAAGGAATAGCCTGGGTGGGATTTGTTTGGAGGCCCAGTTCTATCTTTGACTGTGGCAGGATGATAGATACCATCAGAAAAAGGGCTGGGGTGCTTCTCTGGTGTTTGCTACATCATTTGCAACCAATAAAGCTTATGCTATAGCAGCAAAATGTCATTATGTGTAGCAGATAAAGAATTCTTTAGGAGACCTCGAACTACACCTAGATCTGGCACCAGACAATACAGAATTTCATTCAGAGTGCAATCCTGGCTAAAGAAACTCTTTCTGAGGGATAGGATACACACAAAGCCCTGGTACTTTCACAGAACATAAGATACACTAGCAAAACTGCTGGAATACACAGATAGAACACCTGGGCTAAAATCTAATTGTTAGTCCCAACCAGAGTTGCTCCCCTAAATTCATTACATATTACACTTATGCAACACCATTTGTTTCGGTGAGTATACTTTCACTTCAGCTAGTAACTGGATTTTGGTCCAAGTAAACCAGGGGTAGGCAACCTTTCCCCTTTAAGGGCCGAGGGACTTCAGCTCCCAGAATCCCAGGAGCTATTGGCCAATATGGGACTATTGGCGAACATGGCTGAGGCTTCTGGGAACTGAAGTCCCTCGGCCCTTAAAGGGGAAAGGTTGCCTACCCCTGAAGTAAACAAATCCATTCTACCAGTTGGCAGAGTGTTAAGAACATGGCAAAGGCATGGTCAGAATGGGAAAGGAGACTGTTGCTAAATCCTTTAAGGTTCCAACAACTGGAGATCAACCCCAGAGTTGGAAATAGGTAAATCCTTCTAACTGAATACAAGAGTTTAAAAAAAAAATCCCAACCCTGTCTACTATGATACAACAAACCACAGAATATAGTGTCTGCAATGAAACACAGCACATATTCCTGAGTATAAACCTGCAACGGAGAGGCTACAGGACATGTGGTATGGGATGGTATCACTCTGTATTCTGTGCACGCCTAAAAGTTCACCAGGCAGTACCCTGTTCATAGAAATCCTAGAGAAAGGGTACTTCATACAAAATAGCAGGTCCAGAACACATATAAGAACCAAAGCACATTTCTAAAGCTTTTTTAGCTGGAATTCATACAAGATAATCTGCTTCAGGATTCCAGTTACCAGTGACATTGTTGCAGCAAGAATATAAAACACTAAATCACACTCAGTTTAGAAGGAAAGAGGAAAGTGAGAGCACCTTGCCCAAATAACCAGGGAAATCAAGCTACGAAGTACACCTATTAAAAATGTCTTCTTATTGCCTTGCTTTTTAAGACTTTTTAAAATTGTATTGGTGAAACAATTCTCTCTCACCCACAACTGGAAGCAAGAGGATAAGTATACATATGTACATGCAAGTAAGTTCTCTATTGAGAAAGGCCAGACACTCTATTCCAGTGATTGCCACTCGGCCAAACCCTCTTGACATAAGCATCACTTGAATGCATGGAGGAAAACAAACAGTCTCTGTACACAGAAAGAATTCCATTATATCTCCTTACAGTGAAGAGGTAAGCCCTAGTCACTGCAATATGCCCCCCACACACACACACTTCATGTGGAAAGTACCAGTTAATAAACCTATTTTATAACCAGAAAAAACTTTGGAAAAAGAATCAGGATCTAAAACCTTCCACACCAGTCTCGTTTTATGAGCTTTTGTAACTCCACATAGCTCTAATCTGATTTATCAAGTGGTCATGACAGTTCAAGGATAGCATGCTTATTTGTGAGTGTAAAAACACCCTCTGTACAATATCAAGTTGATAATGGCTTCAGTCCTAAGAGCATCTACAACCTTCACAACCCCATAACATAGATCAGTATTATCCCTTTAATACAAATCGGGCAGCAAACTTGATATATTTATTACTTGCCTAATGTTACCTACTAACTTAATGTGAAAAGGAAGATTTTAGCTGGCAATCTTTTTAATTAAAACTCACTCTTAGCCACTATATTATACAAGATACTTCTGAATAAATATGGCAAAGACTGAGTTTAATTCTACTAGTCTTCTGACTATTGCACCTGCTTAGATACCCTCACTTATTGTCTTGATGGAGAAGGAAAAGTATTCTCTCTGCTTGCAAAATAATTTTTGTTCTCTGAGAAGAGAAGTTGAGCTTTGTGATGTAGCTCTTGTTTTCCCATTTATTTACTAATACATTTGGCTTTGTGTTTTGTTTTGCTTTTTTGCTGAGTTTCTTTACTGAAGCATTCAACAAAGGCAAGTTTGCATCACATTTGGACACTGATGGTAAGGAAATAATTTTAGGTGAGAGAAGTTATATACAGTTTAAGATTATTTTTTTCAGGCTATGTGAAAAAAATTTAAACTACCCCAATTTGCCAACTGCATATGAGTGGTGCCTCACCCAATAATTCCTATGCATGCAAGATTCTCTTCGGACCTTTGCACATTCAGCACCAATCGAAAGAAATTTTCTAAGCACATTTAATTGAACACACTTAGATGCTGCTATATAATCAGGAACCAGAGATAAAAAAGTTGGTAGAAAGGAGTTATTGTATCTAGTTAATAAGCTAATAAATCTAATTCAGTGACACTTGCACTGAGAAGAAAAAATGTTTCAGTATTAAATTACATGCTTGCACTAACTCCCAAAAATAGAAAATGCCACCCATGATTTTACTCTCCCTTTCCCTACAGATTCCCACTTCAAGCTTGGGAGAGAGAGAGAAAACTGCATGCATTTTTTGAAAGCCTGGTTCCTCATTCACTCCACCAAGACCCCTCCTCTCGCGTTCTTTTTCCCTCGTTTATAATCACATCTTTCCCTTACCCTTTCTTTAGTTTACTGATTTGCACATGGGATGTCATAACAGTTCATCTCACTAGAAATTCACTGCATCTTCATTTTCTTATGTCTCTGACAATGCAGACTGACTTCAGAGTCAATCTTTGATTTTCCTCTTCTTCCAAACTCATGTGACATATCACCTGATGAAGAGCTCTGCAGATCTCAAGAGCTTGCACACAATTCTGAGCATTTTTGGAGACTATAATAAAGGTATTGCCCAACCATGAGTTTTTTTTATGGTTCAACATAGCTTAATTTATTTTATGTGTAACTGTACTAAAAAAGTTCACTGAAAACTCACCAACAGATGGCAACTAGATTTTCAATATCTTTAAGGAGAAGCATGCATGATACAGACTAAACAAGGGAAATGATGCCACCAGGCATATCTCTCTAAGAAGATTCCTTCACAATCATATGCCACTATATTTTAGGACAATAAGAATTTGTGTGCCTTTGTATGCAGGCAGTCATTCATTTTTGCCACCAGAGGATTCCTTTATAATCATATGCCACTATATTTTAGGACAACAAGAATTTGTGTGTCTTTGTATGCAGGCAGTCATTCATTTTTGTAACCCCAACATATAGTAGTATATATAGAAAATAAATGCATTGTTATATTCCACTAGACACTCAGAATCAACTTTAAAGCTTACCAGTTATGTTATTCAACACTTCTTTCAAGACACTGAAGCTGTGCAGCAGAGGATCTCGTTCTTCATCCTAAACATGTGAAGAAGTCATTACTGAGTCCAAGATGGTGCCTCAGATCAAAGAAGATTTTTAAATACATATTCTTTCAATAAGCTCTTCAATTGGATGTTATGCAGAGACTGCCATCAAATAAGATTTGTGAGGGTAGCTTTTCACTATTTAAGGAAATAGATAACTCATAAACAAAACAAAAAAGGGGGGGGATAAAACTAGTTCCTTTTTTCTATTTTTCCCCAATTTATACTCCACCTTTCCACAGTATGGAGACCTTTTCTATACTGTGCAGTCACTGGAAAGCCACCTAAGCAGGGGAACATTTTGATTTATGTTTGATGCATAAGGAGAAGCCACATGGCAAAAGAACTGCTACTTATCTTCATAGCTATGTTAATTTAGCCCACAAGAAGTGTGACTTGATTAAGGCAAATATTATGCTGCTTTTCTATTAAGGTGATCAAGGCAATATTACAAAAAATAGTCCAAGTTACTATTTTGTATATGCCAATGTCAGACATATTTGGCTTAGAACTTCTGTGTGGCTTCCCACTTCCCTGTCTGGTCTCCTTGGAGCACAAGTGATCAAAGTGGAACTCCCCAACGATTGTTCAACTGCAGTGTTCTTAAGCCCTGGTAAGCAATGCTGGGAGTTTCAGAACAACAACAGGAGGAGGGCAACACTTCACCAACACATGCCTTAAGGTGAGTATTGCATGGAAACAGCCATATGCATGGAGATACATTTTAAGCAGATTAAAGAATTCTTCTCTTCTACTTTTCCTGGTATTCCTATTTACCACATGCAATCAAGTGATATGTTTTTAAAAACATCTTTGCTACTACTTACATAACTAATTAATTATTCTATTTTTTTAGAATTTTGCTAGTTCTAGTTTTAGTTGATATGATAGTGAATAGCTTTAGTTCTAAATATGATGCAACTATCAATTTTCATTGCAGAGATATTCTAACAGGAGTCACACATCTTTTGTAGCTTTCTATTTCAACTATTACTTTGGAAACTAGTATTTATTAGACATAAATACACATGATGTGATATGAATCTTGTATATAAATCAGTATCACACACAGCTTTTCTTATTTTCTGGCCCTAATTTTAAGTATTTCCATTCATCAGAATATAAAAGCAAGGCAAGATGAAAGTATTATAATCACATACACATTTACTTAGAGGTCAATCTTTTTCAACAGTGTTGGATTTACAAATAAAGTATGTATAGCACCAGAATATTAGCGAGATATACATTTGCTTCATCATGGGTTTTTTTTCTATCACAGAGCTCAAGATAACATAAAAACATACCCCTTCTCAACTCACAATAACTCTGTACTATAAGCTAGGCTCAGACAGATTACTGCCTAGGACTATCAGTGACTTGTTCACTGAGTGAAAATTTGAACCTGCATTTTTCCTAACTCCAGAGTTCCAACAACTACACCACATTGACTCACATAAAATAAGTGAAAAGGTAGTGATGTACAGTGAAAGAAATGAATCAAGGAGTCTCTACTGAAACATTAAGCTCTCTTCAGGCTACTCCCTCTCTCCCCTCCAAACCAGGGTTGTTGCAAGAACCAAAGTATGTAGTGAGGGAGCTATGTAAACCTTAAGGGAGAAGAGGGATAGCAATGTAATGCATTTAATTAATTTAGCCATATATTCATAATAAAACATGGAAATATTTTGGGTAAGATTCAACTAGTCATTTAGTCATATTCCCAAATTCCCTTCACAGGTCCAAAACGCAATGCAGAAATAATCCAGTTTGAAGCCACTTTAACTGCCCTGACTCAGTGTTAGGGAATCCTGCGAATTGTAGTTTACTGGGGCACCAGAGCTCTCTGACAGAGAGCTAAATGTGTCACAAAACTACAGTTTCCAAAATTCCCTAGCATTAAGCCAGCCAGGGCAGTTAAAGCAGTCTCAAACTGGATTATTTCTGCAGAGTGTTTTGGACATCTGTCTATTATGTAATATATGTCACACATCAAACCATTTTGTTGGTCACATTTACCTGAACGCCTACAATGCCTGAAGATCAAGCTCACCCACACTATCATATAATAATTAATTATTCAAGTTCTTCTGGCAAGCTTGGTGTTGAGAACGAAAGATGCATTTATTAGAAAGATTCAAAAAGATTACATGCAGCTTTCCAAAATAACTTACCAAGTGTGTATGCGTACTCCATCTTGCACTGCGCTTTATGGCTCCTACCACTGTATTGATTTCACCTTGTACAATGTAAATGTTCTTATCCACAATCCTGACAGACCTAAAATTGAGACATTTAGTATTACTTACAGGAAACAAAGGCTAATATTGCTATATACTTGTCCCTCCACATTCGCTGGGATTAGGGGCACAGGACCCCAGTGAATGTGGAAAAACTCCAAATAACAAAAACACTATGTTTTTACCTGAGAGAACACCTCTCTAGGAATCTCTAGGTCCTCCAGTGCAACTCTGTGGTCAACATCTACCTGACATTTACCACAGAATTGTGCTGGAGCTACAAATACCTAGTGGAGTGTTCCCTCTGGGAATCTCTAGGTCCTTCAGTGAGAATTTTGGTTAAAGTTGACCATAGAGTTGTGCTGGAGGACCTAGATATTTCTGGAGAGAACATATTAAAACCCGTGAATAATCATATCTGCAAAAATCAAAGCCGCAAATGTGGAGGGACAAGTGTAGTGCCTCCTTATACCAACATTTTCCAAGAACAGGCTACGCAAGTTAATATACATTCAATAACAGAAAAGTAAGACTGTACTCATCTACAGTTTTTACACTCTTTAGTCAAGCCAAGAAGAAGGAAGTCCCTGCCAGGAAGAAGAAGGAAAGCAGTTTCTGGGCAGCCATTTTGAGTGGGTAAGTGCTTAATTTTTTTAAAAAACACTTGAGAGAGTATGCTTGTTGCTGAGGGGATGGGGCTTCGATGAGTCACATCTGTGAATCACTAGGGGGTGGAGCTAACTGCCTAGCTCTATATAACTCCTCCCAGAAGCACACGCCTAATGGCACGCAAATTTTTTGCAAGACAAGGGAAAGCACAGAAGGTGACCTGGGAATTTTGTTTTAGAGGTTTTCCTTTAAAAAAATTAAAAATTAAAGGACTTTTTGGGGGGGTTGCTCAGAGGAAGAGAGTCAGAGACTCGCCTCCAGAATAACTTAGCATCCAGGAGCTCTATATAGTTATAAACCCAGTTGATTGAGCTCGCTGACAGAGCCTGGTGAAAAGACCAAGCCAACAGGGGCCCTTTTTGTGGGTCTTTGCCTGGGGATGTTTTTGGGGAGAAGCCCACAGTCCTGTTTCACTGCTTACTTAAGACGTCTTAATATGGACACTGAGGGAGCTGCTGCAGTCACCTGCAACACTTGTGGGATGTTTGTCTTCTTGCCTAGAGATGTGGGGAGCTTCATCTGCACCAAGTGCAAGCTGGTAGCCCTCCTGAAAGAGAAAGTTCAACAGCTGGAGGCCCGAGTAGGTACACTTCAGCATATTAGGGAGCAAGAGGTGTTCCTGGAACGACACACACAGAAGTAGGAAAAACAGGGATCATTTTGGAAGCTTGAAGCGACAGAATCAATTTGAAGCTCTCTCCCTTATCAAGTATGAAGAGGAAGAGCAGCAGGGACAGTCCTCAGGGACAATGCAGGGGACCGTGAGAGTACCACCGCAGGGAACAGCCACTGCTAAGCCTCAGATGAGGTGTGTGGTTGGGGGGGGCTCCTTGTTGAGGGGTACAGAAGCAGTGGTTTGTGGGCCTGACAAGATGTCCCAGGAGGTGGGTTGTCTCCCGGGGGCAAAAATCCATGATGTGACAGTCAGGCTGACAAGACTTGCCAAGCCTACTGACCATTACCCCTTCCTCTTGGTCCATGTGGGAACCAATGATACTGCAAGGCATAGCTTTCAGAATATCAGACAGGGATTATGAGGCTTTGGGTAGAAAGTTGAAAGAGCTGGATGCACAGGTTATCTCATCCCTCCTCCCAGTTGAAGGGCATGGTCCAGGAAGGGAGAGGAAGATAGCAGACGTGAATAACTGGCTCTGTATATGGTGCCACCCAGAACGTTTTGGATTCTTGGATCATGGGCTGTGGTTCCATGAGGGTGGAATTCTGTCAAGAGATAGGCTGCATCTCACACCAGTTGGCAGAAACATTTTTGCCAATAGCCTTAAACATTTGATCAGGAGGGCTTTAAATTGAATCACGTGGGGGAGAGAGACAGTATCTTGGAAGGTATCTTGGAAAGAAGGAGTACATCATGGGCTGGAGATAATAGTCAAAATGTTATAAAGGGAACAAGGCAAATGATGCAAGGGCGTAACAATGTGAGGCAAAAAACCTCACACAGGCAGCAAGTGGGGAGGACCCATGCTCTTAGATTTCTCTCCACTAATACACAGAGCATGGGAAATAAACAAGATGAACTTGAACTCCTAGCATAACAAAGCAAATACGATATAATAGGCATCAATGAAACCTGGTGGGATGACTCTCATGATTGGAATGTAGGAATTGAGGGGTATAACCTTTTAAAGAGAAATAGGCCAAACAGGAAAGGAGGAGGAATAGCATTATATGTCAGAGATGTTTACACCTGTGAAGAGATCCAGGACTTAAATCCTGGAAATCAGGTGGAGAGTATCTGGATAAAAATTAAAGGGGAAGGAAACAACAGGGATGTTATAGTAGGAATCTACTACAGACCCCCCAAGTCAGACTGAGGAATTGGATGATGCCTTTTTAGAAAAGATGACCAAACACTCAGAAAGGAGTGATGGGTGACTTCAACTAGCCTGATATAAGCTGGAAGTAAAACTCAGCCAATACTTCAAGGTCTAGCAAATTCCTCCCTTGCCTCAAAGAC
This sequence comes from Phrynosoma blainvillii, assembly GCA_026167975.1. Taxonomy (NCBI): domain Eukaryota; kingdom Metazoa; phylum Chordata; class Lepidosauria; order Squamata; family Phrynosomatidae; genus Phrynosoma; species Phrynosoma blainvillii. Next base: position 153,078,708 of record JANUYF010000003.1, on the reverse strand, counting down.
AATTCCATTGTCTAAAAAGGTGGAAGAGGCAACAAGGGGATCAGCTATTTTAGATCTAATCCTAACCAACAGGGATGACCTGGTAAATGGGGTGCAAGTGGTGGGATCCTTAGGTGGGAGTGATCATGTTCTCCTGGAGTTTCTTATACAGTGGAAACAAGAAGCTAGGCATAGTCAGACACTCATTCTAGACTTTAGGAGAGTTGATTTCAATAAACTTAGGGAAACACTGGGAGTGATCCCGTGATCAGGAAGACTAAAAGAGAAGGAAGTTCAGGATGGATGGGAGTTTCTCAAAAGGAAGATACTGAAGGCACAATCTCAAACTGTTCCAATGAGAAGGAAAAATGGGAGATGTCTCAAGAAGCCGGATTGGATGACTAAAGAACTTTCAACTGACCCAAGTTTTAAACGGGAGACGTATAAGAAATGGAAAAGGGGCGAAATCACTAAAGAGGAATTCAAACAAATAGCTAGCATATGTAGGGGTAAAGTCAGGAAAGCCAAAGCACAGAATGAGCTCAGGCTTGCTAGATGGGTTAAGGACAATAAAAAGAGCCTCTTTGAGTATGTCTGTAGCAAAAGAAAGGAGGAGGAAATGGTAGGGCCACTGGGCAGAGAAGATGGAGAAATTCTAACACGGGACAAAGAAAAGGCAGAACTACTCAATACCTTCTTTGCCTCAGTCTTCTCACAAAAGGAAAAGGGTGTTCAACCTGAGGAAAATGGAGCAGAGGACACAATAGGGGAAATGCAGCACAAAATAAGTAAAGAGGAAGTACAGGAATACCTGGTTAACCTAAATGAATTTAAGTCCCCAGGACCAGATGAACTACATCCAAGGATATTAAAAGAACTGGCAAATGTAATCTCAGAGTTATTGGCAATAATCTTTGAAAACTCCTGGAAAACAGGAAACGTCCCAGCAGACTGGAGGAGGGCAAACATTGTCCCCATCTTCAAAAAGGGGAAAAAAGAGGATCCCAACAACCATTGCCCAGTTAGTCTGACATCAATACCAGGATTGGTATTGATCAAGGAAGAAAGTGCAAAGGCAGGCTTAATGCTAAACATAAAGAAAACAAAAACAAGGACCACAGAGAACTTACACACATTCAAACTAGACAATGAAGAAATAGAAATAGTAAAAGAGTTCTCATATCTGGGATCAAACATTGATCGGAATGGGGACTGCAGCCAGGAAATCAGAAGAAGATTGAGAATGGGGAGGGTGGCTATGAAAGAACTAGAAAAGATCCTAAAATGCAAAGACATGTAACTCAGAATCATACAAGCCATCGTATTCCCTATTACCATGTATGGATGTGAGAGCTAGACAGTCAAGAAAAAAGACAGGAGGCAAATTAACACATTTGAGATAATGTGGTGCTGGAGAAGATTGCTGAGGATTCGATGGACAGCCAAAAGGACAAACAAGTGGGTCCTAGAGCACATCAAGCCAGAGATATCCCTAGAAGCCAAGATGACAAGACCTGGACTGTCATACTTTGGACATATCATGAGAAGGCATGAATCGGTGGAAAAGACAATAATGTTAGGAAAGGAGGAGAGAAGTAAAAAGAGAGGATGGCCACATGCTAGATGGATGGACTTTATTAAAGAGACCATGATTATGAGTTTGCTGGAGCTGGGCAGAGCAGCAGAGGACAGGGGGTCCTGGAGATGTCTCATCCATAGGGTCACCATGGGTTGAGATCGAGGCAAAGGTAGTTAACAACAAAGCAACAAAATTGAGAGTCATCAGTATGTTAGTTATACTTCAGTCTAAAGCAGCTTCTCTCTCCCTCCCTCCCTCCCTCTCTCTCTCTCTCTCTCTCTCTCTCTCACACACACACATATAGGTTAAGCAGCATACAAGACAGAAGAGAGACTTTACACCAGGGGTAGGCAACCTAAGGCCCGGGGGCCGGATGCGGCCCCCCGAAGCCTTTGGACCAGCCCCAGGCCGGTCCTGCCGCTGCCACTGCCGCTGCCGCCACCCACCATGATGATATTGATTATTGTTGTTATTACTTGTTCTTGGGATTTGTTTGGCAAAATCTCCACAGGGGTTTTGCCATGGCTTTTCTGGGGCTGAGAGAGTGTGCATGCATTTTTTAAAAAAATTATTTTTTTTATTTTTAATATTTATTTATTTATTTATTTATTTATGGTGCTTCAGCCCCCCAATTGTCTGAGGGACAGCAACCCGGCCCCCGGCTCAAAAAGGTTGCCTACCCCTGCTTTACACTATAAACTAAAGGCCATACCACTGAACAATGATGTTCCTGCACCCCTTTGGGCACATAAGAGAAGATAGTGTAGCTGTGCATCCTATGCACAGTCTAATCAGGTGGTATAGAAAGATACAACAATGAATGGCACTGAAAGCTAGCAAGAAACCCAGGAGAGCTCTATTCTTTCCATCTAGTCTACCAAAGATATTTTTACTAGTTTTTTTTATTATGTATTGTATGATTTTGACAAAACCCATCTGCAAATTTAAATTTTCAGGTGATATTTCATAGATTCATTTTAGAACTGCATTTTTCTTTGCTAATATTTCCATTATACCATGTACCCTTGAAACATAAATATACAGTCAGCCCTCTGTTTTCATAGAGGATCCGTTCTGGACCCCACGCAAAAATGGAGATTCACAAATATTCAAGTCCTATAGGGTTGAATGGGGCACACCCCCACGGAAGCGTGGGGGTGCACGCTCCATTAATTTTAACAGAGGTTGCCCCTATGAATATACAAAACCACGAACTTGAAGTTCGCGAGAATGACTGTAATTCCTCTTCAAAAACAACTGGTAACCTGCTTTTAGTATTATATCTATTTGAATATGGCATGGTGTGTTATATATCTTTATTCTTTTTGGGATGAATTAAGTTATAATAATAATAATATAATTTATATTTCCCGCCTCTCCCTATGGATCGAGGTGGGAGTACAAGGATAAAATGTACAAAATGTACAGTAATACAATCAATAAAGAAAGAAAACATAACAATAAAACCATAACAGTAATAAAAAGAACAGTAATAAACATAAACCCAGCAGTAAAAACAATAAAATAACAGCAATAATTAAAACAATAATAAAATTGCAATACAAGTCTATGCCGCGAGTGATGTAATCTTTTTTCACCCGGGAGGTCCTTATAAGATGGTCATATCTAATCAGTTAGGGAGGTCAGGTGGATAGGCCCGCCGGAAAAGCTCCGTCTTAAGTGCCTTCTTAAAGGCCTCTAGCGTGGAAATAAGACGAATCTCCTCCGGCAGGCCATTCCATAAGTTGGGGGCTGCAGCTGTGAATGATCTTTGGGAAGTAGATATTAATTTAGTTTTACAGTAGTTTAGTTTTTTAGTAACACTATTTTGCTAATACACTTTTTCAAGTTCCACTTATATTACAAGGAATTTTAATTTCTATATTAATTATTTTATAAGAAACATTTGGGGAGGTTTCTCTTCGAATGAAAGTGTCCCTTTTTTTACTTTAAAATCTTTACTAACAGCCATAGGGGTTTGTTTTTTTAAAGCCCAATCTTTGCTTCTACAAAATCATTTTTCTTAAAAGTAGTGTATTTCTGATTAACTCACAGGCAGCATGGGCTGCAAAAAGTGTATCACAATTGTATAAGAATCAAAGGGCCTCCTGGGTTATCTAAATATAGCTCCTGTGTACACTCTTACCTACTCTCCAGTTTAATAGACCAGTAACAAAATTGCACCTAGTAATACATACTGCAATATTTAGAGACATTATTTCATCTTTACTCATGGAACATTTGCCCCAAAAAAATGATTTTTGTCATTCTAGGGACTAATTTTTATTGTCAAACAGGGATTCAGACATTATGACAGCTTATCTGTTTGGCTTAAGATACAGAAATATGTGTAGTGCAGTCCACCTTTTAGGTCACCAAGTATCCAATGCCATGTAGCACTCAATCATACAAGCCAGGAATAAGAAGATATAACCACAAAAAGGGAGACACAAGAGACTGCAGAAACTATAGAACCATAGTACTAATCTCCCATGCTAGCAAAATCATGCTCAATATTCTGCAACATAGACACGAACCATACATGGAAAGAGAGAAATCCCAGAGGTCCAAGCAGGGTTCAGGAAAGGAAGAGGCCCAAAGGACCATATTGCAAACATACGATGGCTAATGAAGTGCACCAGGGAATCCCAAAAGAAAATCAGCATGTGCTTTATAGATTATAGCAAAGCATTTGACTGTACAGATCATGAAAGGCTATGGAATGCCCTTAAAGACATGGGAGTGCCAACACATCTGATAGTCCTGATGAAGAATCTGTACTCAGGACAAAAGGCTACTGTCAGAACAGAACGGTTGCCAATTGGCAAGGGAGACAGACATTGCTGCATCCTTTCACCCTATCTGCTCAACTTGAATGCAGAACATATTATAAGAAAAACAGGCTTGGACACAGAAGAAGGAGGAGTGAAAATAGGAGGAAGGTATATCAATAATCTATGATATACAGATGACACCATAGTACTAACAGAAAACCTCACAGACCTGGAACACCTACTAAGGAAGATCAAAAAAGAAAGTGCTAAGGCAGGCTTAATGTTGGACATATAGAAAACAAAAATAATGACCACCGAGGATCTTCACAAGTTCAACCTAGACAATGAAGAAATAGAAATAGTAACAGAATTCCTATACCTGGGATCAAACATTGATAGAAATGGGGGCTGCAGTCAGGAAATCAGAAGAAGATGAAGAATGGGGAGGGTGGCTATGAAAGAACTAGAAAAGATTCTAAAATATACAACTGAGCACAAAAGTTAGAATCATACAAGCCATTATATTCCCTATTACCACGTATGGATGTGAGAGCTGGACAGTTAAGAAAGATGATAGGAAGAAAATCAATGCATTTGAGATGTGGTGCTGGAGAAGAGTGCTGAGGACAGCCAAAAGGACAAACAAGTGGATCCTAGAGCAGATTAAACCAGAAACTTCCCTGGAAGCCAAGATGACCAAACTGAGACTGTCATACTTCGGACACATTGGAAAAAGAGAGGACTCTTTGGAAAAACCAATAATGCTGGGGAAGATGGAGGGAAATAGGAAGAGAAGGAAGGCCACATGCTAGATGGATGGACTCTATTAAGGAGGCCATGGGTTTTAAGGGATTGCAGAAATTAAACAGAGCAGTGGAGGACAAGGGGTCTTGGAGATGTCTCATCCATAGAGTCACCATGAGTCAAGATTGACTGGAGGGCAGTTAACAACATAACAAATGCACGACTGGTTAGCTTTTAAAATGGTAGTAGAAGCTGACTGTCTAATGACAATGATTGGTGCCAAGGAAAATGTAGTGATAACTACACCATTGTTAAACTACCAAAGAGGAAGAAGAGGTAAATTGATGCAAAAAGGGGAAGAGTTAGGATGTGAGAATGTGTAAGCCTGTGACTTTCAAACTACAGGGAAAGTGATTCCAATTCAACATTAGAAAGAACTTCCTGACAGAAAGGGCTGTTTGACAGTGGAACACACTCCCTCAGAGAGTAATGGAGTCTCCTTCTTTGGAGGTTTTTAAACAGAGGCTGGATGGCCATCTGTTGGGGCTGCTTTGATTGTGAGTTCCTGCATGGCAGAAATGGGGTTGGACTGGAAGGCCCTTGGGGTCTCTTCCAACTCTATGAGAAGTATGAGTAACACTGTGGCTAATGATACAGATGAACTCAAGTTCAAAGGACATTCAGCTGCTGAGGTCTCCAGAGATAAAAGGAAAATCTGAAGTTGCAGCCCATATATTACAAAAACATGGAATGTGAGAAGCAAGAATCAGGGAAATCCAGACATAGTATTCATTAGTATTCACTGTATTCAATAGTATTCATGCATAACAGAAATGGAGTTGGACTGGATGGCCCTTGGTGTCTCTTTCAACTCTAGGATTCTGATAAATAACAACAACAACAACAACAACAATACATTCATCCCTCCACATTTGCAGCTTTGACTTTTGCAGCTTTGATTATTCATGGATTTTTATTAATATCTAGAAATATCTAGGTCCTCCAGCATAACTCTATGGTCAACTTTAACCAAAAGTCACACTGAAGGACGTAGAAATTCCTAGAGAATACACCATTAGGCTTTTGTAGGTCCTCCAGCGCAACTCTATGGTCAACTTTAACCAAAAGTGGCACTGAAGGACCTAGAGATTCCTAGAGAGAACACCCCATTAGGCATTTGTCGCTCCTCCAAGGCAACTCTATGGTCAACTTTAACCTAATGTCACACTGAAGGACCTACAGATTCCTAGGGAGAATACACCAGGGGTAGGCAACCTTTCCCCTTTAAGGGCCCAGAAGCCTCAGCCATGTTGGCCAATAGCTCCTGGGATTCTGGGAGCTGAAGTCCCTCGGCCCTTAAAGGGGAAAGGTTGCCTACCCCTGGAATACACCATTAGGCCTTTGTAGGTCCTCCAGCACAACTCTATGGTCAACTTTAACCAAAAGTGGCACTGAAGGACCTAGAGATCCCTAGAGAGAACACTCTATTAGGCATTTGTAGCTCTTCCAGAGCAACTCTATAGTCAATGTCTAGCAGAGGTTGACCACAGAGTTGCACTGGAGGACCTAGAGATTCCTAGAGAACACATAGTGTTTTTGTTATTTGTGGTTCTTCCACCGCGGCCTCCTTTCCCTCTGCGCCTTCCTTGGGCCTCCCCCGCCCTTCCCTTCCCTTCGGCCGCCACCTTTGGACCTGGTCTCCGCCTCCAGATAGGCTCCGAGGGCTACCTTTGGACCTTCCCCGGCCAAGGGAATGCCCGCCTCACTGTCCCCCACCAAAGAGAGCCCCACTCCAGGGAAGGGGAGGCTGCTGTCTGGGTCCCTCACTCACCCCTCCATCCACCCGGCGTCCAAAATGGCGGCGCTCCCGGGCGGCGGCGAGGAGGGCCTTCTGCGCATGCCTGGCCGTCTGCGGCGTGGGACCCTCTGCGAAGCCCCCCGAGAAAGGGAAGGCTCGCTCTCTCAGGGAGGGAAGAGACCGGCTCCGCTCCTCTCACTGACGTGGAAACAGAGCACACCCTACCGCGCTGCCTGGTTACGGCCACCACGGAGCGCCCGCCTCAACCAATGGAGAGCCGCTCCAGGGTGACGGAAGGGCTGTCGTCCAATAGGAAGCGGCTCGTCCTGCCGGGGGTTGGTCTCCCAGGGGGAAAGGATGGAACGGCCGGGCGGTGGCGGAGACAATCACTGGGACGACTGACACCCTCAGCAACCAATCAACTGTTCGCCTAGGCCTCCAGGTGGGCGGGCGGGCGTGGCCTCCGGGAAGGGCAAAGTCAAGCTAGTCTGCGCTGCAGACCGGGGTATTGCGGTGCATTCTGGGACTCGGGTTGTCAATTGTGGGTTGGGTGTGACGTCACATTTGGAACTTGTCCTGTGTTTCTGTTTTGCTTTTGGTCTTACGGTTTTCCTAAAAGCATCAAAAGCGGAGCTCTGGTACCACAGCGAACTACAGTTCCCAGAATCCCATAGCATGGAGTTAAAACGGTGTCAACCCGGATTATTTCAGTCGTGCGATGTATTATTATTTTATTCTATATTCACATAAAATACATTTAAACAGTATCACACAAACAAACAGAACACATATTTACTATCTTTACATGTCAATACACATACAGCTACTAACACCTCAAACTATTTATTTATTTTATTTGTATGCACAAGAGATCCAAAGTGGCTCATAGGTAAAAAAACCATTTCAAAAAACATTACAATAAAAACATAAAACATTTAAAATCATCTAAAACCCATACAAAAGCACATAACAATATTTGTTGTTGTTAACTTTGCGTTGATTTCAACCCATGGCAATCCTATGGATGAGACATCTCCAGGCCTTCCTGTCCTCTACTGCTCTGCCCAGCTCCAGCAAACTCATATTCGTGGTCTCCTTAATAGTCCATCCATCTAGCACAGGGGTAGGCAACCTTTCCCCTTTAAGGGCCGAGGGACTTCAGCTCCCAAAAGCCTCAGCCATTTTGGCCAATAGTCCCATGTTGGCCAATAGCTCCTGGGATTCTGGGAGCTGAAGTCCCTCGGCCCTTAAAGGGGAAAGGTTGCCTACCCCTGATCTAGCAGGTGGCCTTCCTCTCTTTCTACTTCCCTCCACCTTTCCTAACATTATTGTCTTTTCCAACAATTCATGTCTTCTCATGATGTGTCCAAAATAAAGTCTTGTCATCTTGGCTTCCAGGGAGGTTTCTGGCTTGATCTGTTCTAGGACCCACTTGTTTCTCCTTTTGGCTATCCATGGGATCCTCAGCACTCTTCTCCAGCACCACATCACCTCAAATGCATTGATTTTCCTCCTATCTTCTTGACCAGGGGTAAGCAACCTTTCCCCTTTAAGGGCCGAGGGACTTCAGCTCCCAGAATCCCAGGAGCTATTGGCCAACATGGGACTATTGGCCAACACGGCTGAGGCTTCTGGGAGCTGAAGGCCCTTAAAGGGGAAAGGTTGCCTACCCCTGTTCTTGACTGTCCAGCTCTCACATCCATACATGACAATAGGGAATGTGATGGCTTGTATGATTCTGACTTTTGTGTTGAGTTGTATATATGTCTTTGCATTTTAGAATCTTTTCTAGTTCCTTCATAGCCACCCTCCCCATAAGAACCAGTCTCTAGGTCCCATTCCAGGCATGCCATCTGTATTCTACCAAGGAGCCTGGAAATCTGGAAATCCTAGAACTTCCCCCAAAACCAGCCCTCAACAGTTCACTGACCAAGCAGGACTTAATGGGAACTGGAAATAAGATACATGAATCCCACTGGGTACAACATACTGCTTCCCAAATACTACCCCTCATCATGGAGTTGTCCATGGGAGGGATGCAAGAAGCCACTAAGGGGGGTTGCAGACTGACAGAAATAGTGCAAATTGAGTCCACTTTTAGGGTTAGGGTTAGTGCTAGGGAATCATGGGAATTGGGTTTTTTCTGACACATTGAGCCTTCTCTGTCAGAGAGCTCTGGTGCCACAATAAAATACAGTTCCCATGATTCCCTAACCCTAACCCTAAAAGTGGACTCCATTTGCACTATTTCTGGCAGTCTGCAACCCCCCTAAAACTCCACAGAAACCACCTTCTAGATCACACGGCATGCATAATATCTATATCCTGCAAAAGAGCCTGCAACTCCACCTTTCCCAGCATGCACCCTCACAAAATATATCAGTCCTTCTGGAGTCCACTGGCTTGACAACTTTGTTTTTCCTAGTAAAGCCAATTTCCACTGCCTTGATGACCAGTGGACTAAAATACCTGTTAGTATTTTTCCAATATTGAGCTATTTCCAGTTTGGTAAGTAAATTTTGTCAGGGTTTTTGCACTGTCTCCTTTTAAACAAAAGCTGAGGCAAAGCTGGAAGGACACTTTATTATTATTATTGTTATTATTATTATTATTATTCTTTCCCCCTTACTTCCTTAGTTGCACTGTGTGCCTGTAATATTTGACTGTCTTATAAAGATTTGAAATTCAATAAAAATAAATTTTAAAAAAAGTTGAGGCAAAGCCATTTGCCATTCTTTAAACTGATGAGAAAGTGAAGAAAATTGATGTATCGCTGAATATAATGGAAGGAATAACTAATGTGAGTTTAAGGGCTGAGGCTGGACTAGAAGAGATAATGGAGGTCTCCTGTCTCTTTAAATGTTCATGAAAAGCATTTATGGAGTGGGAAATTTGAATTCAAAGTACCAATAAAGCAGCAGCACCACCATTTTTGTTAACAAAACCAAAAAACGTCCCTGAAGGTATTTGCCCCTTTGAGAGTAAACATATGGGGCAAGTAACTGTTCCATGCATAGAATCTTCTACAAGAATGTGGCCCAGGGCAAGAATTGTTTTTCATCCCCCCCAACACTATGGTCTTGTGTCTGTTTTTGTTAAATTAATGTTGTCTTCAGTTTTCGGAAATAAATTCTTGAAAATCCGCATCCCATTGCTCAGAACATGCTATGCTACAAACTTCACATTTCCCAATTGTAAAATATAAAATGGCACAATTACATTTGACGTACTGTATCCCGATTTACACCAGACAGAAAACAGAGAACATAAAGGGGGGGAAGAAAAGGGAAGGGGTAACTGATCAGTAGGTATTTGAAGTCCACTGGGTGACCTTGGGCAAGTCACATGCTCTCAGCCTCAGGGGAAGGCAATGGCAAAACCCCTCTGAACAAATCTTGCCAGGAAAACCCCATGAGGGAGGGAGAAGAGAGCAAGAAGGCAAATCCACCCTATAATTATTATAATAATCAGCTATGGCATAACCAACGCCTAGCAGTGGCCTCACTAGGGTTGGGGACACCTCAGGCTGACTGGCACACATCCCATATGCCCCTCTCCAGCCAGGCTGTTTCTGCCATCATGGGGGTGGGGGGGCTGTTGGGGCTACTGACTGAGGGCCTTTGCAGACTGCCAGAAATAGTGCAAACTGAGTCCACTTTAAGGGTTAGGGTTAGTGCTAGGGAATCATGGGAATTGGTTTGTTTTTTTCTGAGACGTTGAGCCTTCTCTGTCAGAGAGCTCTGGTGCCACAATAAAATACATTTCCCATGATTCCCTAACCCTAACCCTTAAAGTGGACTCAGTTTGCACTATTTCTAGCAGTCTGCAAAGGCCCTAAATTGGCCTGGCCAGCAGCCCCACAAAACCCAGAAGACAGCCATTTCCCACCAGGGACCACAGCCCACCACCTTGCCCTCCAGTCCTGACCTGTGCTGTGTTCCCTGCCCCAGCAGAAAGCACAGGGCAGCAGGAGGGAAGGGAGGGCAAGGCAAGGCAAGGCAAGCAGTGGTGTGCCAGACATCTGGAGAAAGTGCTCCTGCTGCCACCCAACAACCCCTTCCAGGTATGGCAGGGCTGATGGCTGGGCACAAAATGAAGGCAATGGTGGTAGGGGCAGCCCGGATACCTTTCCTTTTGCACCTCACTTTCCCAGCTTGGCCAGCAGCCCTGCCAGACCCAGAAGGGGCTGTGGGAAAGCAGTAGCACCCCTTCTTTCCCCCACCCCCAGTAGCAGCCACTGCCAATTGATGGTAGAGGTGCTCTGACTGGCAGAGGCCGGGAAGTTCTTGGGACAGATGGTGAGTGATCACCCCACTGAGGGTTCACCCCCCTTTCTGAGATTTCACCTGATGCGGTCCACTCACCTTGCACACCCCTAGTGATGCCCAGTCTCAATGGTCAAAAAGCTACGGATTCTGTGGATGTTCAAGAGATGGAAATTACATGCCTTTGTTGTTGCCCTAACAAAAAGGGACAGGGGCAAGCAGTCAGCCAGCAGCACTACTTTACTCATAACCATCTGTCAGGGATACTTTGATTGGAAGTTCCTGCATGGCAGGGGGTTGGACTGGATGGCCCTTGTGGTCTCTTCCAACTCTATGATTCTATGATTCTATACCAATTTGCAGAACCCAGGCACACAGAAACATTCCTTCCTGAAGTTCAGAGTAGGTAATTCAGGGCTTGATATACAGTACTCAGGAGATGTTGCTGGATGAAACGTGTCTCTCTACACAAAGCCCCCCCCCCAAAAAAAACCCATCAGTTCCTCGCAGTGTGTTATTTCACAGTTTTCAAACCCTAATAAGCATCCCCAGCTGTTTTCTCTCAACAAAAAGTACACTATAGTGTAACAGCTGTAAAGCATACAGGTGTTCTCCTTCCAGATGTTATTTCTGGGTATACAATTCATTTAATATCAACAATAAACACTGGCTACTGTACTGTTAAGGGCTGCTCTGAACTACCCCCACTCTTTGCTGCCCACAGCTATTTGCTGAGCTGCTAGAATTCCACAGACCCCAGAAAGCAGGCAGAGTAATGCAACTGGAAACAGGAAGGGTAATGCTAAAAGACAGAAAAGGCGAGGGGGAAGCCCATTGTTTTCCCCCCAATGATGAAGAGGTGGTTCCACTTTCCTCCTCATGGTTGAGATGGTCACCTTCCAGGACTTGAGTTTTAGGAACCTACCCTTATCAAATGCCTAGGCTGGAAGAGGGCTAAACAGTTTGAGTTTTATGAGACTCCTCTATCTTGGAGCCAGATGACTTGGGCTACCGAAGGGTTCTTCCTAGAGCTCTAACTATTTCACTTCATAGGATCATAGACTTGGAAGACACCACAACTTGATTTAATGCACTCAATATAGATGTATTATTTAATTATTAATGTTATAAATTCAACAGTAATAAAATAAACTTTCTAATTTCCCTTTCTAATAAAATCCCTCTCTCATTTCCAATATTACACACCAGTACTGGGCAAGGTGGCTTCACTAGTTTGAATCAGTTTTATTTACTATCAGTCAAACAAACAAACCTAACTAGTTTTTTAGTCTGTCTTGCACTAAACTCCACTGCCTTCCACCAGTATAACCAGTATCTCCAAGAAAAATGCTGGTTCTCTAGCACAGTCCTTCTAAACCTCTTTAGGATGGTGGACCACTCTGAGAATCTAATGAAAGCTTTGGCATTCCTCCCTAGATATATGCACTTAAGCACAATTGCCGAAGTAATAGGAAAGAAATGTAAGGGGTGATGTTGGTCCGGGCATATGCTGTATGGATTTTATTGTGAGCCGCTTAGATTGCTGTCAAGAAGCGGGATATAAATAATAATAATAATAATAATAATAATAATAATAATAATTATTTATTTTGCAGCTAGTTCATAGACCCACTTCATTCCATCCATGGACCCCAACATAAGAACCCTGGCTTTAAAGGTTTATCATTTTGGATGATGAATGGAAATCAGATAGAGAATCAACATTAGCAATCCAGATAATCTCCAACGCTCTGATATTTGTAACCAGGATTATGAAAACATGAATGTGGTGGCTTCCTTTTCTATGAATTCACCTTCCACTTCCACCTTCTCTGTTACTAATAATAGCACAGAGTTGAGAAATTCTATATCAGAGACCAAAGACCAGAAATGCTGAATTTCCATGAATATGTGTATAGAACACACATTCAATACATGTATATCCCACTTTTTTCCATCATAGACCTCAAAGTGACATACATAAAGTGGTTACAGTTTTGCTTCCAGGCACAGATCATATTCAGACCTGCTTAGCTTCAGCAAAGTGGCTGTATCTTGTCCTCTCTTACTATGGGACAGCAAACTTTCATCCCTTGAATGTGCTCACTTTTCCACTTGTTAGGAAAGGATATGTGGGAAACACAGTGTGTGTTAACTTCTGTCCATAAAAATAATATGCCTCTGAATATGTCTGATTCCTCTTTTAGGAAAACCATCTAGATACAGTTTTAAAAACAAAATGCTTATATCAATGTTCTGAATTTATGAGGTACTGTATCTATCGGTGTCTGTTTTCTGTTTCCTCTCATTTAAGCAAGCGTATTGCTAACGAAGGTCCAAAACACACTGCAGAAATAATCCAGTTTGAGACCACCTTAATAACTGCCCTGGCTCAGTGCTAGGGAATCCTGGGAATTCTCTGACAGAGAAGTCTAAGGGGGGTTGCAGACTGCCAGAAATAGTGCAAATTGAGTCCACTTTTAGGGTTAGGGTTAGGGAATCATGGGAACTGTAGTTTATTGTGGCACCAGAGCTCTCTGACAGAGAAGGCTCAATGTCTCAGAAAAAAAACATTTCCCATGATTCCCTAGCACTAACCCTAACCCTAAAAGTGGACTCAATTTGCACTATTTCTGGCAGTCTGCAACCCCCCTAAATGTCCCACAAAACTACAGTTCCCAGGATTCCCTAGCACTGAGCCAGGGCAGTTAATAAGGTCTCAAACTGGATTATTTCTGCAGTGTGTTTTGGGCCTTAGACATTGTAATATGTCCCATAATTTTATTAAATATTCTGCGCAAGATGCTAAGAATTTTAAAGAAAATTATTGAGAATCTTGGTTTGCATCCACTAATGAATATACTTAATTCCAACCTCCACTATGATATGGAAAAGGCACAGAAGTCTTCTTTCCAACTCTATTCTGTATTTCAGATCACCTCATCATGTCTTTCCACTGGTTTGTTAACTGGGCCAGGCACTGTATTCGATTGTGTATGTTTTTCAGAAGATGGCTGTCAACAACAACATTGCTATGGTTTGAGCTGGAAGCAATGCTCTCTGCCTCTCAACAGAGACAGCAAGGACTGGAAGTGCCTAGGACAGAGCGAAATAGGAGAAAATGCCAGGAAATTCCTTATTCCTCTTTGTTGATCTGGTATGAAAGTGTCAAAAGTGCACTGACCATACAAGAAGCTTTGGACCCCAAACCAGACTAGTGCATTTTGTCTCATCTGGTGCCGCTGAAGCTGTGAAGAGGGAAAGCAGAGAGAGGTGTTAAGGGCAGTCATAATGATTGAATGAAAATGCTTTTGCACCCTTGGATTAAAGGAGGAACTGGGAACCAAAAACTAGTCAAGGGCTGCATGCATCCACACTGGAGAAATAACCTGGCGGCGACACCACTTTAATTGCCCTGGCTCCGTGCTCTGGAATTTTGGGAATGGTAGCTGGTTCACTCTGGTGCCACAACCAATTACCATTCCCAGAATTCCAGAGCAAGGAGAAGCGGTTCAGAAACCAGATTATTTCTCCAGGGTGGAGGGACTCAAGGTCTCATCCCCAAGAATTACCATGCTTTCTATTGTGGCAGAATTTGAAGATATAGCTGGTTAGTCTGTAGAATCAGACTATAGATAGATCTTGTAGCACCTTTTGAGACTCAGGGCCTTTGCAGACTGCCAGAAATAATGCAGACTTTAACTGTCCTGGCTCAGTGTTAAGGAATCATGGGAACTGTAGTTTATTGTGGCACCAGAGCTCTCTGACAAAGAAGGCTCAATGTCTCAGAAAAACTACAATTCCCATGATTCCCTAGCACTGAGCCAGAACAGTTAAAGTGGACTCAATCTGCATTATTTCTGGCAGTCTGCAAAGGCCCTCACTGAAATAAAGAAGTTGGCAGCAGGACCTTTCCTAGACTTAAACCTACTTCTTCAGATGCATTTGATATTATTATTATTATTATTATTATTATTATTATTATTTAGAGAGATCTTGTAGCACCTTTGACACTGACTGAAAGAAAAAAGTTGGCAGCAGAAGCTTTCCTAGACTTAAACCTACTTCCTCAGATGCATTTGATATTAGTAGTAGTAGTAGTAGTAGTATTTAGAGAGCTCTTGTAGCACCTTTGAGATTCACTGAAAGAAAGAAGTTGGCAGCAGGAGCTTTCCTAAACTTAAACCTACTTCCTCAGATGCATTTGATATTATGATGGTGATGATGATGTAGAGAGGTCCTGTAGCACCTTTGAGACTCATTGAAAGAAAGAAGTTGGCAGCAGGAGCTTTCCTAGACTTAAAGGCCTTTACAGACTGCCAGAAATAATGCAGCTTGAGGGCACTTTAACTGTCCTGGCTCAGTGCTAGGAAATCATGGGAATTGTATTTTTTCTGGGACATTGAGCCTTCTCTGTCAGAGAGCTCTAGTGCCACAATAAACTACAGTTCCCATGATTCCTTAGCACTGAGCCAGGGCAGTTAAAGTAGCCTCAAGCTGCATTATTTCTGGCAGTCTG